>OX243819.1:10630033-11250033 GCA_945859605.1 Lumbricus rubellus
CGAACTGGTGCTTTTTTAGGTTTCAATTATATGCTTAGAACAGCGCTAGCTACCATATTTTGTTGTTTTCTATGACATAATATGGCGCCGTTTTCCCGGGATATTCACAAATCGTTTTTTGCTAACGCGCGCATAGACACAATTATTTTAGGTGTTTGTAGGAGTCTCTCCCATGAATATCCTCTTTTCGCTAAACCATTTTCTTTAAATTTTTATCAAAAGCCGTGCGCAGTGCCACGCGCTGCTTTAGACGCAAAGAAACGGCTGTCTCGCTATAGCCGTTTCTTTGCGTCAGTGTTTTAGTGATGTTGGACATCACGTTGACATATAACTTTAGATCATCTTTTATGATACGGTGTTTCTAGGACTACCTGTATCCCGCGGAATGACATGGAGATATTTGTTTAAAGGGCCTGCCCGGGTCATTGTCTTGACGGCCAATTTACTCGGACACAACAGCAATGTTAGCGGATATGAACGCCGTAATTCTCATGGTTTACGATTAGAAAGTCCTGTTTTTATCAATTTTTTGTAGCAGATAATTCAAGGTAGGCCTATTGCTTATTCCATCCACTGTTAGAAAATTCGTTAATCATTTCAACCGAATTAAATCCCTTATCAGTTCTGAAAATTAAGATCAAAACGCAATCACCGTCTGTCAACGGCGCCAGATCGCGTCATAGAAAAACAACAAAATATGGTAGCTAGCGCTGTTCCGAGCATAAAATTAAAACCTAAACTTGTACCAGTTCCATTTTATCCGTGCAAATACTAGAGTGAAATACCTTTTATTTGACGTATAAAGTATAAATAAAATCAAAAAATTGGCGAAGTTATAAGCGTGCAAAGTCGGGACATTTATGCTGGACCACCCTGTATATATGTGCAGTGTTTGGTCCATTTTTGGCCAGGACGAAAAGGTGATTGTTTTCAAAACCCTCCGACCTGCCGCCGAGCATCACTACCTGATTTGCCCTTGTGAACACATTCGCAATGCGAAGAGCCTTAAAAGTCACGACTTACCGTTGGGTATGATTCATTACTACTATAGATTCCTTTTGTTTGAGAATTTATCCTTTAGATGAATACATGAAAAAGGCTGTAATGACTAGATCTCATCAAGACCTCACAGTCCGGAAGTGATGTAGATTGCTGTAGCATTGCAGCTTTCTATCCATATGACTTCATTCATTCATTCATTCATTCATTCATTCATTCATTCATTACGAGAATTTGTTAGTATGACACCTCTGCAATGTGACTACTCAAAGGTTCTCCCTTCCCCTGCATGGCCAAATAGTTCCATTTCTTAAGATGAGAGAGAGGAATGCCTGAGAAGGAGTTTTGGAAAGGGAGTGGAGCGTGTCATGGGAGGCCATTCCAGGTCAAGGGCCTACCACGAGATGGCACGATACTGCCAAATACAGGTGCAAGCAAAAGGGACAGAAATGAGACATTGTTCAGCTGAATAAAGGGAGCACAAGTGATGAGCACTAAGAGTAGGGCTACACTTCCAATGTATGGTACTAGTGTCACAAAAAGCAGGTGTATGTAAGCTTATCTATACCTGTATGTAATGGATAGAGCTGAATTGAACTATAAGCAAGTGTTTACTTGTCAGTGTTAGTTTTGGTAGTCATTCGAAGTGAGGTTACGAAACCAAAGATTTATGAGGTTTTATGTAATGAAAGTTATATAAAACTCAATGTTGCGCCTTTCTTTGTTGTCTCTGTTAACTGATAATTTGTGACTTCTAACGCCAATTTTTGTCTCTTTTCAGTGGAGCATATGCTCGATGTTGGGAAGTTGGTTCTTCAGCAAGAGCATGCAAATCTCAACAAGGCGAGGTTAGATTCAGCAACACTCGAATCTGAATCCCTGAATAGTCTCCAGTTCAATATTTCCACTCTGGGCGTCAGGGCTTTTTTAACATGCAGTTGTACACAAAATGTGCAGTTCTAAATGGATTTGTGCAGTTCTAGAAGCACTCCTGCACAGTTAAAATTAGTTGAAAAAGGCTTTTTTCCTCCGATTTGGAGTAGTTTACCATTGAGTGGATTTCTTGAAGAGGCGCTATATAAATTATTGAAATGAATGAATGAATGAGGATGGGAAAGGAAAAAAGCAATTTTCTGTCAGATTCAATAAAATGTTTCCTTATTATCTCTAATGCCTGATGATTAATCATTCAAAAAATTTCCAGATATGTAGAGAATTGAACTAACAATATGACCCCAACAGTATGGTTTGATTATTTAATTAAATAACATGCTCAAAAGTCCTCCTCCTGCTTGCACGCAAGCCTGGAGGCGCTGGCGCCATGCATTAGGGAACAGCATTGTCGAATATCCTCTGGTCCAGGCCATACCACACTTCCACAAAGCGTTGCTTCGGATCGTTTATGTCATGGATTGTTGTCTGGTAGACTTGGTCTTGCGTTATGCATGCTCCACACTTTACAGTCGACAGGATTCAAATCTGGGCTGTTCGGAGGCCATAATGTGGGAGAAACGTCTCTCTTGTCAGCATTTTGATGGTTTCATTGGCTCTGTGGGCTGGCGCTGTTCTGTCGAAAAAGAAAACAGCCTTCTGGTGCTATAGATTTCTGATAACAGGTGGAAGATGTTGTGACAGCAGAACGTTGCGATAATATTCTCCGTTAATTTTATTCCAGGATCACTGAAGACCAAAATTGGGAACTATCAAGCATCGAAACCGCAACAAACACCATAACAGACTTGAGATGAAGTTGAAATATTCATATCTTTCTATCCTTTCAAATTTGTGACATGATATTTTGGAATCCTATTCGTGGTTCAATTCTCTAAATATCTGGAAAATTTAGATATGTTTGGTCATCAGGCATTGGAGATATATGACAAACAGTTCGGCTTACTTTTTATTGAATCTGACAGAAAATTGCTTGTAAACTGCAATTTCGGTATATATGAAGTTTAAAGATTCATATCCGTTCAACCTTATCTCATGAAATTTTGGAATCATATCCTTGGTCCAATTCTCTAAATATTTGGAAAATCTTAGCATGATATGTCATCAGGCATTAGAGATATTTGAAAGAAAAAAATTTGTTTGAATCACAGTGTATACCTAATTGTGCCGCATGTTCCTTTTTCCAGATTCGGCTTCCACTGGCCTCCGTTCTGCTCCGTGAACCACCTCCACCTGCACGCCATCTCGCCAGACGACCGCATGAAACTCCGCGTTCGTTTGACCGGAGTTTTCTCGCTCTGGATGCCCTGGTTTAAATCGGTTAATCGTTTCCATGTTTCCATGTGCACTCTCTTGTTCTCTTACCCTTCTTCAAATAACTTATAGAGTTCGGTTTTTGTTCTCTGAGGTACATATAATTAATTTATCGCTCAGGGAGTTAAATTGTATTAATTGAGAACTTAGTTTAGTTATGTATTGTATTATAGCTATATATTTATTAGGCACTTCTCACAGTGCATACCAATCATGCAGTTAAGTGGCATGCTCAGTGATGAGAGACCCAGAGAATAGAAAGTAACTCTGAGACGGCGAAGAGATGTGCTTCGGTTAATTTATAATACAATGGAAGTATGGACGAAAACTGAAAATCATGTTTCAGTTTTTAGGTTGGCCAAGTGTAGGCCAAGATTGCTGTTGGATTGGCTGACTTTTGTTCACCATCTATGCTGTTTCTTTTGTTCGCAAGTATAGGAAATACTTGTTGAAGATTTTTGACTATTATAATATGGTAAGTAAAATGCATGAGTTGAGTGAAAAATTTTGCGCTGAGCTAATATGAAATTTAACGAATCAATATTATAACAATGGTATAAATCAACAATGGGTTTTAATGTCTGCAGGTTGATTGGTTAATTCATCGCCTCGCTGCATCTGACAAATCGGTGAAAGTCAGCGCAGTTCCTATTGACAGCCAATGACTTGTCCGACAATGCTGTTCATCCAGAAAGCAATCACCCTATGAAAAATGCTCTTCTCTCAGGCACCAATGGCCCTTTGAATAATGCTGTCGCTGCAGAAACCAATATATCGTTGAACAATACTATTCCGGCAGCAAACAATATCTCTTTGAACAATGCTGTCCATGCAGAAACTAACAATCTCCAGCAAGATTGCCCAATTACAAAGGACTTTCATGCTGCAGTGACACTAAACGATGAATGAAGATTCCAAGGATACTGTTTCCTGTTAAAACTATTGATATGCAGTAATGCACGGATCTAGGCCATATTCTTTTAGCAAATTCTTGTTCATCACTATGAAAGATTGCTTAGGAATCATTTTTTGCAAATACAGGTGACACTGCTTAGGCAGCGGAGTGGATTTAGTGTTAAGAGAAGAAAATGAATTAATCTTTACAGAGAAAGGTGCTCTCAACAGCGCAGCATTTCTGAAGGAACTGTGCGTTTTTGAAAAACAAACTCTGAACTGCTGTTTGCTGAGGTTTAGTTTTAAAATCTGCTGTCGTATCGACTACTGCAACTCACTCTTTGCTGGGCTTCCCAAAGTTCGCTTATCCTCCCTTTAGTCAGTTATGAACTCGACAGCCAGACAGTTGACTCATTGCAAGTCTACTTCGCTACTCCCACATTTATACCTACATGACTGGGCTTAGTTATAGTAAGCGGGTCCCTATGTGCTGGTTAGGGTCAGGTTAGACATCGTGAGGGTCGGTTAGGGTCAGGTTAGGCATCGGGAGGGTCGGGCAGGGTCAGGTTAATCATCGTGAGGCTCGGTTAATGTTAGGGATAGGGTTAGTGCAGTCATTCGTTCACATAGGGACCCGCTTACTATAACTATGCCCATGACTGATGTTCTTCACTGGCTTCCTGTTGCCTCTCGTATCCAATTCAAGGTACTGCTCCTAGTTTTAAAAACTCAAACTGAGCAAGTTCCAAAATACCTTTGTGACTTTATGCATAAACCCCTCTCTGAAATCTCTTCCCACCCTCTCCGGTCTGCTGATCGACTTGATCTCTTGGTTCCAAGGGCAAGGACTGCCATAGCCCAACACCGTGTCTTTGCCATTGTAGGCCCTTCTTTGTGGAATGACCTCCCTCTCCCTATCTGTAGTACTTAGGATCTTATTGGGGAGGGGTCATCTTCAGCCCTTCGCTACTTGAAGTCTTTTTTTTATTTCCTCGGAACTGTCAAGCTGAGAGCGTCTCTGAATAGCTAGTCTGTAAGAGGCGCTTTATAAATGCTTATATACAATGCAATACAATACCACGGTCTTGCGAGACTCAAGTCTCCAACAACACAAGGCGCAACAATTAACGCCCAGGATTCCGTCAATAATTAATGCAGCATACGTCATAATTGCGATGACGTCTTAACTAATGCGCGAGAGGCCTCGCGTTATAGGCGGGTCGTGTGTAACTTACGCCACGGCACTTGTAGAAGTACGTCCTATCTGCAATGAACTAAATGGTGCATCTAGGGCTTCTAGGCCTACCGCTATACACAATTCCGTTCCCGCGCGTTCCTCTGGTAATGCCAGACAGTTATTGCATATTATAATAATGTGCCTAATAATCTTTTAGCCAATAACAGCTTTTTCAGAATGTATACGTAGCAGAATGTATAAGTAGCATAAAAATTCTGTTAGCATAATTCGAATAGTATAGGCTAGCTGCAATATCAAGAAAAATATCTTTTATAACCTACCCATTATAAAATTCGTGTCTTAAGAGTCCAAGTCGGGTGTCGGGAGAGAGACGAGCAATTTTCGCCAAATGTTTAGCTAACGTTTGCAATCTCCGTGGGCGGGGGGTATGTTGCCGGGTCTTTTTAAAGAGCTTGCGAGGGTGGGTGAGGGTAACAGCGAGCTTTCCTCTGCCACTCTAGATAGACATGTATACGGTACATAATGTTACATATATTTATTAATACGCATTATGTTGGTCTATGGCATCTAATTTGGACTTTCACCAATTTTCGCTGGCCCATCATTCCATGGCGATATAAGCACGTGACCTCCAGCTTTTTACATAACATATGGCTGCTTATCATCAACTTTCGATTTCATTCCTACTCAACTGTCTGTCATAATTAGGCTATCTAATCTAATCTAATCTAATCAGATAGAGATTTTCAATGGTTGAAGTGGCTTGGGTGAGCAATGGAAATGGGGTTTACGTCCATGAAGAGTTTCAATGGAACGCATATATAGGACATTATACATGTACTTTTCTGCTGCTGCTGCTGATGATGATTATGATGATGAGTTCTCTGCCCAAATGCAGGTTCATTGGCTTTATAGCACTGGGGAATAGACGAGTGAGGTGGTTTCCCGTTGCCTTCTCACAGAAAATTGTAGGTTAGCAACTTGTCCAAGGTCGCTACGCAAGTGACTTGAGGTAGATTCGAATCTGCGACCCTTCGGTTACAAGGCGCCGAACGTAATTACCGCTACACCACCACGCCCCATTATAATGCACCATTACAGAACTGAACCTCAATTGTAGGATTCAATAAGATCTCCCCTGTTTCCTCCAGTTCCCCAATGTTGTTAGTCCATCTCATTTCAACCTTTCTTCAAATTCAAAATCCTGTTCACTCCATCATCCATGTAATTTTTGTGGCTCTTCTTTGCACTATCTTCAGTTTTTCCCTCGTTACATGGTCATTACGTGCTTCTGCCGGTGACTAAGCCGCATGATTGCCTCAGAGCTTCAAAATCATTATTTGACAGTTTTAAATATATTTTGTTGTTTGACTTGAAGTCTTTGGGCTAAGACGCCATTTTTACAACCACTAACATGTAGGGGTACCTGGCGTTGCTCGGAAAATTTTAATTTTCCCACTCCGCCCCGGGGGTCAAAATTAGGTGCGGGCTGGGTGCGAGCTGGGTGCGGGACGGTACTGATGTCCTTCTGTCTAACTGGGAAGTTTGAAGTGAATATAGGGGCGACACTGTGTCCGTAACTGGAGTTGAACGAAAAACTGCATTGGTCAGTGTATGTAGTAGGCCTACGTGTGGTACACGTATAAGTGCATCCATTGCAATTTTTGTACCTTTACAAAAGTCTTGCATGTACATTATACGTACATGATGTATACAATCTGACAGAACTGAACAATTATGTTATCAGACAGTTTTCAGTCTGCTAGTATACTCAAAGTCAGGAGTGGGCTTCGCTGTATGCAATGGCAATTTTCTAACGAGTTCATACGATGCGAAAGCACAATAGGATGAAAAGTTGATGAATACGGAAGCAAAATATCTCCACGGATCGAGAAAAGGCGCTCAACGATCACCGAGATCGAGAAAAGGCGCTCAATAATTAACGACCCATTTGACCTGAGATTGGAAGGAACACAGAGATCGCTTGATTTATATCCCGAGGCATCGCAGACAACTGAGGCACATGTTTGCTAATGATGATCCTGAATGCATTGCATCAACAACAAAAAGCCAGTGTTATGTATCTCGCCTATAATTATGTCCCCAGGTGTGTACTTCTATGTACGGGTCTTTGTATCTGTCTCTCCAATGATGTCATTATCTCTGTTTGTCCCTCTGCGAGATTTTGGATACTTATGATCAAAAAGTACCAGGACTCCGGCCACTTTCACATCAGCACAAGAAACGATGTAATTAGGTTATTTTCGTGCATGCTGAATTGCTGAATGCTGATGCATGAGGCTCGTAGATGTCGCTATTACCACTGCAGGGTGACAGAAAAGACTCGCCAATTGCCAAATTAGTCACTTCAAATAGATGGATGGATGGAGATAGATGGATGGATAGATGTATGAATGAATGGATGGACGATAATGGAGGTAGATGGATAAATGGATGGCTGATGGATGGATGGATCATGAATGGATGGATGGATGAATGGATGGACGATAATGGATTGATAGGTAGATGGATAAATGCATGGATGGCTGATGGGTGGATGGATGGATGGATGGATGGATGGATGGATGGATGGGTTAACGGACGGGTGAATGGACGGACGATAATGGATAGATATAATACTATAGGTAGATGGATGAATGGATGAATGATGAATGGATGGATGAATGGATGAATGGAGGATAGATGGTTGAATGGTTTAATGGATGGATGTATGGACGGATAGACAGGTAGACAGAGAGATAGAGAGACAGACAGAAAGACAGATAGACAGATAGAATTATAGATGGATAGAGCTAAAGCAAGATTAGAGTTGATTAGAGTTGCGTTAGTCAGTGCAAGTGAAAGATAAATCCAAGACGCATGCGCAGAAGCATTGCACACACAGGCCACAGTGATTGTGTTCTGCTGTCAGACATTAAATTCATCCTGCCGACGGTGTGCACTCACTCAGGTCAGAGAACCTGGAATGGGATACGGACGCCGGACATAAGACACCTAGCGGATTATCATCGTCCTGGATCTATCGATACATGTCAGCTTCATATTGACGGTTCCATGAAACACTGTGAATGGAGACCGGAGTCACACGACAACACAGTTGCTTACAAATAACGAACTCGCTGTAAACATCGTAAAAACTGTATCGAAGCGCTATATAAACTGAGGAAGAAAAGATGTTTTTGCTGTTCAATTCATGATATGATCTCCTCTGGTTCCGCGTTATGAGGCGACAGTGTATATGGACTGGAGTAATGTCGTGTCATACAGTGCGTCTCTCTTAGCTACATATACATGTATAGGCCACAATAGACTATAAACCAATGAGAGTCACAGACAGACAGACATACAGACAGACAGAGACAGACATACATAGGGATAGGAGAGACACACACACATACAAAGACAAAGAAACACAGACAGACACAAATAGGGATAGGGGAGGACAAGAGGATAAATACGGGGATAGGGAGGTGAACAGTGAGAAGAACAATGGTGGGTTGGTGGGTGGATGGATGTATGGATGGATGGATGGAAGGATGGGTTGGTGGGTGGATGGATGTATGGATGGATGGATGGAAGGATGGGTAGGTGGGTGGGTGAATGGATGGATGGATGGAAGGATGGATGGGTGTGTGGGTGGGTTGGTGGGATGGTCGGTGGATGGATGGACGGATATGTATAATGGATATACAGAGCAGATACAGAGACACAGCATGAGAACGAGAAACAGGTCAGGGTGGGTCGACTACAAGAGCAGGAAGGTTCAGAGTAGTTCAGGGAAATGAAGATGGAGAGGGGATTTAAAACGGAGATAGATGGATATGACCTTGGAGAGGTAAGGAAATAATATAGAATACCGACAAAAGTCCGACATTGTATAACAAAGCAAAAGGACACGGAGTGGAATACGAGAGAGTGCAAAGGGAGACAGTCAACAAAAGGAAAAGGCAGAGAGAGAGACAGACAGACAGACAGACAGAAAAGCAGAGAGAGAGACAGACAGACAAGCAGACAGAGAAAGACAGACATACAGAGACAGAGGCAGATAGAAAGAGATAGAGAGAGAGACAGAAAAACAGAGATAGAGGCACAGACAGACGACAGACAAACAGACAGATAGAGAAGAGAGCAGTGGTAGAGGAAGAGAAATGAATTTTGTGTCCAATCGACGACTGCGTCTAATCTTCTCTTCTTCTTTGGATACTCGTGAAGAATAAATGAAATGTCTCTTTCTGATTGACCGAACGAGTGATTCACACACATCCGTTGCATTAACTTATCTAGCGCACATATATATTGATAGCAAATGAATAGTTTACAGCAAGGTATACCGAGAGCTGTTAGATATTCACCAAGACGACTGTCTTCAGACTGTTCTAAAATTAAGTATTAATAATTATAAATTGCACACGCAGCAATTGAGCCAGATACGAATCCTATAAAATACATACATGAGTAAGTATTATACAGTCTGTCTTTCCTCGGCTTAGTGGCCCTCTGCTATCCTGCAGAGATGTACGCTGCGAGGCAGGAAGCCAGTGCAATACATCACGCATGTAGGAAGCCTGGGTATTATTATTGCAGAAGTCAGAGGTTATTTTAACATGCAGCGGGACACAAAGTGTGTAGTTGGAAAAGAAATTTGTGCATTTGCAATTAAGATTTTGTGCAGCAACTCATAGTGTTATAGTGAACGAAGGACTAAAAAGGGTCATCAGTTTTTTGGGGGCCGAGAAAATTTAAAAAATGGTAATATTTTCACGGGATTTCGACGATCAAACATTTGGTCCGGACGACTAAAAAGGTCGTTTTGTGCAGTTCTAAATATTTCTTAGAATAACCCCTGGCAGAAGTAGACTATGTGCAAAAACTGATCTCTGGATATATCAGTGACGCAAGGACCAAGCGGGACCTATAGTGGAGCCAGCTATAGCGCAGTTGGTGCGATTTGTGAGGCAGAGTGAAGCTATGGCTGCATTCAGTCATGCAGGCCAATAGAGAAAAAGAGGCACTGCTGGCGGAGAAAATGCATGGTCGACATAATAATTATAGTCAAATGCAGAGCTACATTAAAGAGAGCCAAAAACGTTATCTGACCACAGTTCATGGCGCCACAGAAGTCAAATAGGAGGTGGACCTATTATAATATAAAAGTATATCTAATATATATAATTATCATGTATCTATGCATCATTCCGACGGATAAAAATATGCATATAATATTATATTATATAGGCCTATTAATTTTCCTTAATTCTGTATCCCAATTTTCCCATCGTATATGCACGGTGATTCTTCAGCCCTGCCAGACAGTTTATCATTGCAACGATTCAGACTGAATAAGTGTCTGCCTGCCTCCTCCCTTCGTCATCACAACATGTATGCATACGATACATGTCTGATCTACGCGTGCAATAAATGTGTCGTGGTCCGAAGACCTGATATCAAATCGCCATAACGTTGTTTTGGTTGAGCTGCGTGAATACATAACATCATATAGATTTAACTATAATACAAGACTACACATGTGTGTATGACTATGTCTAGAGGTATCCACCATCCATACATGTATATATATACATAATTATGTGCGTTATACATATATATTTATGTAGATCTATCACAGTATCACATAATATTATAACATAATAAACCTTTACCTACATGCAGTGTATGACTATAATATGTAATATATACGAATATAGTGATAAACTATAGATCTATAGCCTATATAAATGTACATGTATGAATAGTGGATACCTAGACGTGTAGGCCTATATTTATATATAGACCTATATATATTTATATATCACATTATATTATGTATAATATAGGCCTACATATATATAATATTATATGTTATATATTTATTGCGGCGATGTAAAAGTGCACTAAACTTTGGTCTCGTCGGCTTTTATTGGCTTCGATATCCGCTGTCAACTCTTGACGACATCACGTATCCATGGATTACTGGGACACGAGCGGCGTGCGACAATTTGCCGGATCAGTGTCCGGATCAGAGCCCTATGAGCGTCCCTCGATCACGTGTCCTGAACTCACGACTTCCGGTCATGAACTAAACATCTAACCGGAAATTGGACCGAAGTTGTAGAGTCGTCGCCAATTAGAAAGTGTCGCGTGAAAATCGTTGAAAGCCGAAGGAATAATTATTGGTAGAAGTTTGAAGACGTTTTTCTTAGCTTTCGCGAGAAATGTATAGTCACATCACACAGTAGTGTGGCTATAATATTATGGAGTGATTCCAAGACACACATTTTGTCTGGCGGTGGTATCGACGTGTAAACGTAACACTGAAAATAACTGCATTTTCTCACTGACTTTATTAAGCCTATTGATTATTTAGTTATGTATATATATATATATATATATATATATATATATTCACTTTTTTCATATCCCTTTGCATGATGTTCCCGCAGTGCGTTTGCAGGCGGTTCATTAAAAGTATATTTACTTACTTACTTAACATGGCGCATTTAAAACACTGGAGTAGCCCCTCTTGAGAAAACAAAAAAGTCCCGAATGACCAAAATAAAGAAGAAGTGCAACGAAACCAGTCTCTCCAGAGTCTCAATTGGACAGAGAAAGGATAGATTTTAAATGGGTCGTTAGTTTTGATAGAGTCTAAGTCAAGATTGAGCTTCCCTTGAGAGTAGCCTAGAAAAGACAAATTCACGTATACTTTGCTTATTTCTCAGTTGATGCAAATGTCATGCTTAGCTTTTGGTTGACGTCTAGGCTTAGAGATGCGTGCAGTGCAATTGAGAGTTCTGCCTGTCTGTCTGTCTGTCTGTCTGTCTGTCTGCCTGTCTGTCTGTCTGTCTGTCTGTCTGTCTGTCTGTCTCTCTCTCTCTCTCTCTCTCTCTCTCTCTCTCTTTGCATGAGAGGCATTAGACAAAAACAAAATAATGTCTGAAACATGTAATGGTCAACACAGCAGACTTTAATTAATTATTTATCAGCTAGTTTAGTTTACGCATGGTATACGACATAATATATACATTCCGGTCTATATATAGCGATGTAGAAACAAACACGATCAAACCAAGCATGCTGAGACAGGGCCGGACTAAGAAATGTGGGGTCCTGTTCGGAAATTTTTTTGATCATCGGCCGAAAAATCTGATGACCCTTGTAGTCTTTTGGTCGAAATTTCTGTAGAATATACCAACTTTTTCTTCCCCCCCCCCCAAAAAAAATTTACGCATGTGTGGGGCCCTCTAAAGTGTGGGGGCCCCTGTTCGGCCGAACATGCTGAACATGCCTTAATCCGGCACTGAGCAGAGACACAGTGTATAGGTATACAAATAGGGCATATGCCAATTGTTATATTATGTCTATATGCTACACATATTCGGGGGTCGATGAATAAGATGGTGTCTTTGTCTTTGACGCAGACAATTTGTTTGTAGTGCTGACAATTATTTTATAAGATTCCCATTTACATTTATATTTACACGCATTTACACGCATATAAACGCATAGGCCAACGTACATGTGGGCGCGGTGATGTAGTGGTGATGTTTGGTGTCTTGGATCCGGAGGGTTCCAGGTTCCAATCCACCTCAAGCCGCCGCGTATGGACCTTTGCTTGTCCTTCACTCGCAATAATTATTGCTCGTGCGCTTCAGCGTGAAACTCCGATGCAGTGTCCGCGCTGTAGTCGGGAGCGCCTCTGAGTAGCGAGATTGAAAGGGCGCTATAGAAATGGAGAAATAAATAAATAATAAATGAATGATTATACACATATGCGCTCTCATGTAGATATATTCATATACATGTAGCCTGCACAAAATCGACGCGCTATATAGCAGTCCGTAACCGTTCGTTACACTAAGAGTGCGAAAGTGTCTACTCAAAGCAGACATGGCCTAGCATATATTGTTTGTGTGGACTCGACCGTAAAGTCACAGCAGATCATACAGCAAATAATTATTGTGCTCAGCATAATTAGCTTTCGTTTGCGTACCAGAGAACAGTTCGTGTGTTATCTCTCTGGCAACATGCCTCCATCTGTAGTTTTAGATCAGACTGCAGTCGTTTTCTCTCTGAATTAGATCGAAAACAGAGGTTCATAGAAAGTCAAATGGTTGGTGGTTAACAAAGGGACGCCGTTGTTTAACCATTTCCGGTCCATATCACAACACATGTAACTAAACGTTTCGATGAGGTGCATATCGCACTGTTCGCACATGTTTAGACATCTATATGTGGCTATGTCGTCGCATCGTGTTTGCCCACCGTAATGTCTGATTGAATCAGATACTGATGTGCGAGACCGGTCAGACACTGATGCCAGAAAACAGAACTCTTCAAGCTATCGTATCCTGATTCTAGTTAGCCTATGCGTCACCAAAACTAATTACCACCATCATCACCGAATGACACTTTGGCTCCATGCATGCAGTGCATTGTAGTCTGCTCGACTTGACCCACCCCCACACCACGCCACCCCCGAACTCCGACCTGGCATCAGTATGAACAGGAACTTGTGACTATTGCAAACTCCATTTTATATAGCGCCAGTGTATATCCTGGTCGTCCCGGTTTTATATAATGGCGCTGAAAGAGTTATTGTATTTGAATTTAATTTACATTAGGGCCTACAATGAGGACTATTTGGAAATGAAGTGATCACGGTGAGCAATATCGCATTGGCTTAATAATGATAAGCGTTATCAACGAATTCAAAGTGTGATGACGAATGATGATGACGACGACGATGACGACGATGACGATGATGATAATGATGATGACGATGACGATGACGATGACGATGACGGTTGTGGTGGCGGCGGTGGCGACGACGATGACGTAAATTCTAAAGACTGTAATATTAGCCTACACATGTAGAAGTCCTGAGCTCAGATCAGATAAGATAATATCCTCAGGAAATATTGGGTTATGTTATAATAGAGAACTGCACTTATAAATTCATGTAGGCCTACATGTGATGATGATGTGTGCTCAGATATCCGATCCCGTTGAGCCCCGCAACCAAGACGCAGTGGACGCTGGAGATAGAGACCATGCAGACGCGGAGTGCGGAGATTGATGAAGCGATTCTGGCTTTATATTACATGTCATTCTGTCTGTCTGTCTGTCTGTCTGTCTGTCTCTCTCTGCATGTCTGTCTGTCTTTGTGTTTGTCTGTCTGTCTGTCTGTCTGTCTGTCTGTCTGACTATAGGTCTGTTTGACTGACCTCTGTCTCTCTGTCTGTCTGGCTGTCTGGCTCTGTCTGTCTGCCTGACTGTAGATCTGTCTGCCTGTCTGTCTCTGTCTAACTGTCTATCTGTCTGCCTGACTGTATATGTATATCTGTATGTCTGTCTGCCTGACTGTAGATCTGTCTGTTGGTTTCTCTCTCCAGGTCCCTCTGTTATCAGATGCTTTGGTGCATCATCTAAGCGACCGACCGACCGACCGATCTACAGCGGCTTATCCGTCAAGGGTATACGTATACAACTATACATGTACGTACGGCTCTGTTGGTGCTTCAGCGTCTAAACGTCGTCCCGTCACGGTCCTGTGCTTGACGTGCCCCGTGTAGGCGATGGCGTTGTGGATGACGACTCTAAGGGTCATTCAGTGCAATCTGTCATTTAGTGTCTCTCTAGTATACTATAGAGCAGTGATTCCCAACCTTTTTTGGCTTGCGGCACACTAAGAAAGAACCAAAATTTTCGCGGCACACTGAATAATAATTGCCCTTTTTATCTATGTGTCACTATTATTTAATAATAATTCTTATTCCGATGTTCTAATTTTCTAATAAGAGCCTATACGGTACTCTATAGGCTAGTGAGTCTAGTCAGTTAGCATGTCAAATTGAAACGAGGCTCCATAGACGACGATCATACTCGCATTTTATCGTCGATTCTAAGAAATCTCCATCTTTTTACACTTGATTTCCGTTCTGGCTGAAAATCTAAATTCACAAAACCACGAAGATACAAAATAATGGCAGAAGAATTTTGACTGCTTTTGAACTGATCGAAGGATATGATTTCTGAATGGAAAGCCAAAACTCATCCAAACTCTTCAGAAAATGTTGACTGATACAATTTGTCATTTCATAAATCAATGAGCTGTTCTTCATCCTTGGTTGTAAGATGTGTTGTTTCGCCAATTACGAATGGACTGATTACCCAGTCAAAATTGTCGATTGCAAGCGAAGGGAAGTAATGCTGCACTGCTGGTTGTAGGTCTATGAATGTGTTTAGTATTTCAGGTGCAATTTTGAAAAAAGTTAGATTCATTGACCGTGGGAAACAATCAAAGATATCCCTTGGAGATCTTAACCTGTTACAGTGTGAGAGATTAAGAACAACTGACTTAAGTTTTGATGTTGCAGTGATGTTTTCGGATGGTATTTTTAAATCATTATTATTAGTTCACAACTTATTAGCATTTTTCCCGCGGCACACCTGCAAAGTTCTCGCAGCACACTAGTGTGCCGCGGCACACAGGTTGGGAATCACTGCTATAGAGTATAGACGATGACGACCTTTTTCGGTTGTTAACCCTTTCATCTCCATTGACATCCGCTGCGAATACTTGTGGTCCAACAAACAAGGTTTTACAAGTCGTTCGGGTTGTTTTTGTTATTCATGGTTGAACTGGGAGCGCTTCTTGTAGATTTTTTATTAGGGGCGCAATATAAATGCTCAGACTAAATGAATGTGCAGATACTGTAGAGTATTTCTTTATCACGAGTGAGAACACCAGTTACTGGGTAATTTCATCATCGCAGAATTCACCAACCAAACTGTGTTCACAGCAGTACCACGATGTCCTACTGCAAGCTAATCTCTCAAGAGTATTCTCGTTATACGAGTGTTAGACCTGTTGCCGCCTGTACAAGCACACTGGTTAACCTGGAGAACAGACTAAAATTCCTAATTCTTCTTTTTTAGTTGGTCTACCAGCTCTAGGTGCAGGCACCCGCATCGCACCAGGATCGTATATTCTGGGAAGGATAGGTGGTTTAATTAATCTTAAACACGCGACCCGGCAAAGACCCGCAAAGGTAGGTCGCGAAAATCAATTTCGCAGACCTCTGAGACCCGGACATACTTGGTTCACTTTCAACCCTGGGTATACCCTCCCCACTTTTAAGCCTGATGTGAGAACATGAATTCGCTCTCCATAAATTCGTCAAATCTGTGCCATAATTATGGCAGTCCAAACCTTTAGGCCTATATGCAGCAGTGCAAACATATAAATTTTCTAACGCTGACCTACCGTATAACTGGGCTCAGTCTGGTGTGAATCATTGGTAATTACCCGCTAATGGAAGTTTTGGGTAGGCTACTGTTTTCCCCCAATGAATTAATTAAAGAATTACGATTCATACTCACCGCTGTTACATGTATATTATGGGCTTCTTAGAGAAGTATGCAACTATGCACTCATCCGAAAGGGCAATTTTCCCTCTCCACATATGAAAACAGATTTATGGACCTATAGTCCTATACAACACCAACATGCATTGATTACAGGGATCTTTATGTTCTGGTTTCAAGACAATTGGTGTTGGCAATGGTTGCACTCTGATATACTCGTGGATAAACTCGCATTTCTGGACATTACCTCGAACCATTCGTGTCTTTCCATGTCTTTATGGCTTTCCCATTGGAGCCGTTTTCTCTGGATATGCGTCGTGTTGCCTGTAACTGTTCACAGCAAGCATTATCGAACTTACAACGCACTTGCTTGTCTTGTTTTGATCGCGTTTTGACTGGTCTCGCGTGTGTAGCGGCTTTGTGAGGTACTTCAAGGGTTTCTATTAAGCGCTCTTGCTCATGTACGTACAATATACATACATTGATACATACATACATACATACATACATACATACATACATACATACATACATACATACATACATACATACATACATACATACATACATACATACATACATACATACATACATACATACATACATACATACATACATACATACATACATACACACATACATAAATGTACATACATAAATGTACATACATACATACATACATAAATGTACATACATAAATGTACATACATACATACATACATAAATGTACATACATACATGCATACATACATACATACATACATACATACATACATACATACATACATACATACATACATACATACATACATACATACATACATACATACATACATACATACATACATACATACATACATACATACATACATACATACATACATACATACATACATACATACATACATACATACATACATACATACATACATACATACATACATACATACATACATACATACATACATACATACATACATACACATACATACATACATGTATACATGCTTACTTCTATATAGTTTTTTCCGATAGTTGTTTCTGCAATACATGCATTGCTTATAATAATATTATGACTTGATGTAAACGCATCACCTCTTGGCACAGTCTTCGGACAAACGGGTTCTTTTCTCTGAGCATTACTTTGATTTGCTAACAAATTACAGTCGGATGTTAGGACATTTACCAGAGTGCGCAATGTAATGTAGGCCTACTAAAGTTGTTATATTAGGCCTATAATCACGGTATATTTCAGCGCCTCTGAAAATTGCTAAGCATGTAATTCCATAATGTCATAGCTGACTTTAAATTGATAACCTGGCATCTTAGCTTATCCAACGCGGTGTCGTTTGCTTGTGTTTCCTGCTAAACCATTCCTTCCGCACAGTGTCCCATTCGCCACGCGTATACCATAACCATTGAGGTCGCTGGTAACTCTGGCGTGTCAACCAACGCGTATGTCGTCCGTGAAGATGCGTCAATTGGCCGCATTGCAGCCGCATTGCAGTCGCTCTACGCAGCCACTCGTTTGATGAACGGCGGGGCTTTCCTAGAAGTCTAACCAACAACGGTCAGAGATCCATGAACATAGACAGACAGCGTTTTGTTCATGATCTTATTTGCTGTGATTTTCGCATTTCCTCTGTGACACCGCGAGTTCTAGTGACTTAATTAGTGTGACGATTAATAGACGTTTGACTGAAGAACATACATGTTTGAGGCAGACTTGTGTTTTTGAGACTTTGGATGCTTACAGCGTAATGCATTAACGGTGATTCGGCTTAATTAATGTCTCGATTGAACGACTGTGTTCAAAACATTAGCTGTTATTTTTAAAGTCAAACAACGAAGCCATCGTTTCGGTTTGAGTAGACAGTGGATTGAAACGACTTCAGAGTAGATTGGAGTCGATAAGCTTATACATGATATTAAAATAAATATCTTGATAATTAAATAATTAAATTAGGTTGTTGGTTAGAAACAGTAAAGGTCTGATATAGTTTCGGATTGGGACAATTATTACTTGGAACTCGAACAAACTGTGTAAGCTTAAACAGCAGACTCTGCGCGACTGAAGCAAGTCATCATCTTCAATATCGACTGGAGACTTGAAGCAACTGTTGCCAGCGTCTCTACGTTTCAACAGATCCCGATCAAAGTTGTCTGAACTGGTTGGAAAAGCGGACGAATCAGCCGTTGTGAACTGTAAAAGACTTGACTACTTTCTGCCTAACTGAATCTGCGTTTTCAGATTGATACGCAGTCGAAACAATGCAAGAAGTGTCTGCATTTCTGTAGTTCAGCCTCAATAAGTTTGCGATAGCAGGTAGGCTCATTGCATCGAATCGTTTGTGGAGGAAAATATTGCTTTCAAACGTTGTTTTCGCTTATATATGAATCTTCTTCTTTAAGTTCTCTGCCCCCCCCCTCCGGCAGGTTTCAACTTCCAATGACGCCATTCTTCGTCATTTTCAGTGTGTCTTGGGAAGTTGGAGAGGTGGTTTCCCGTTGCACTCTTCTTTTATATAAATGGGCCTATATCCTTTTGTCTTTTCTAAGTTTTCTTGAAACGTTGCATAACTAGTCATTGTCCTAATTTAAAATTAAAGTCTACACTCTACAGGATATAGTTGTAACTTGTTCAGTTTTTAAAGACTTTATCTGCGCGTCTTCGCCTTTTCATTTTCAGTTATAGTATCAAACTCTGTATCTAGGCTACACCACAATAGGCCTATAGACCTAGCATTTATGCCTAATTTTTTGGGCCTAATTAAATTCAGCCTTTCATGGAGTAGCCTATAATTTAAAATTGCGCTGCAAATAGCAGAAATGTAATCTGTCTAAAGATGGCGTTAAATCCAAATGCACGTTTTAAGGAGACGAGGAGATAGCGAGTAATTGAATCAAAAACGACATGAGTGCTAATTAGAAGATTTTTGTGGGTCACACTGGTGTGAAGTTGTAAAACACGGTTGATTAGGGGCGTCCTTGTAAGATTGATGTCCCTTGCAAGATTGATGTCCCTTGTAAGATTAATGCCGCAAGCATTAAAACCGAGGCGATGATAAATTAGCCTACTTATAGGACCTACGTTTCGACATTAAATTTTATCTACTTGGTTAAATTGTGCGTTTTTTATATTTCTCATCACATTACAACTGGGCAAGGACACTGCGTAGCTGTGGTGAAATTCAGACAATGTCACACATCGTAAATGACTGTAAAACAATTCGCTTTCCGGGTTGTTTAACCGCCTTACATGTGGCTGATGAGGTTGCTGTTCAGTGGCTAGACGCGTGCTGCAAAAGCTAAGTAATTGTAATATGTTACGATCATTACGCTATCGCGTTACTATACGCATAGGCCTAATTCTAAAAATATTGATTTCAGTTAGTGACGTTTCAATGGAACGCCATTGATGAGTTTTTTCTTCGAGTGCCTTTGTGATTATGTATCTCAGATTACAATCACAAGCACCGGTAGCCTACACTTAGGCTGTAGAATTTACATATTCACAGGATGAATGAATAAGTGAATGAATAAACGAGTGTATGCATGAATGAGACAAACCGTGTACCGGGTAGTAGGTCTACTATCACACAAGCAGGGCTGCAGATAATCTAGGATATACGGGGGGGGGTACACAGCGTGTATTCAGTATTCACCTCACAAATATTTGTGCATAGTATACTGGCCAATGACCTGCAGACAGGTCTATACTAGGCCCTATAGTATAGGCAACAGTACTGTAGCGCGTACTCGCCTCCAATTTTGTCAGTACCGTAACAGTATACTGCATCCTAACCAACGGGTCTAACATTTTGCGGTTAAGCGCATGTCATGTTTAAGCTTATAACCCTCTATAGTCTATGCAACTTCGGTTGAACATTTCGCGTAAACGCGGCGTTTGCCAAATAACTTCTAACATGTCGACGTAGTCAAAGCGCTGTTGGGCTTCTGCTGTGTTGCAATTATTCTTCATTTCTCTTCATTTTTACCCTATTTCTGCTCATATACATGTAGCCTAATGGCGGAGAAGAAGGATTGGCATTCGCTGACCATCGTGTGCAGCCGCGGGTACTTTCGTTGAGGCGATGAGGGAGCAACACGGTAGGCCTACTTGTGGACTGGTGGACTGTCCCATTTTGACCCTTAGTTATGGTTGTACTTCGATTTTTTACCAGAAGCTGACAGTCATCCGTTCTGTATGCACACAGGTTAAACAAGTGACGTAAATAACTTGTTTTTTCCTTACAGTATGTTTCAGCGTCTTTCAATTTGCACGCAGAAGTTTAATGCTGTCGCATTTCGAGGCACTTTTACACAAATGAATCATGTATACCTTGGGTGCTAAAAGTAATAGGCCTAATAGTAATAATAATAATAGGCCTAGCTATTATTAGGCCTATTATTATCATCATCATTATTTTTATCATCATCATTGCAAACCGCATTCTGCCAGATTCTGGGCTACAAAATACAAATAGTCTACATGACATTTTTTGTATAACCGTGCACAGACAGGAATGATGAAAATATAACATGCGAACATCGCATTTTATATTCTCATTATTCTTGTGTATGTCCAGAATGCTCTCGCCCTTGCTGTCACCAAAACTGCTAAACGTCACCACATCCCACCTGTTCTGAAATCACTTCACTGGCTGAAAATACTTGAACGCATACATGTAGAATACAAAGTCCTGTCACTCACTTAACAATACACTTCAATCATCCCAGCCGTTCTATCTTCGTCAATTGTTCACCATCCATCGCTCAACATGCTATACTCATCCTCCATTAGACCTACACTGGACGCTGTGCTGCTTCGCCCTTCCATCACCTCATCACTAAAATTTTCAAATCGCTCCATAGCCATTGCAGTTCCATCTCTATGAAACGAACTTCCGCCAACACTACGACCAAATTCTGACCCATCTTACTAACTCACCAAAACACCACCTCTCACTATTTCCCCACAGGCCTTACACTCAAAACTAAAAACACAAATCCTATCCTGATTCTTCCTCTTCTCTTCACATCCCTCATCATTTCAACTCTAAACATCACCCACCTTAGCCGTCCGTCTGTCTGCCTGCCTGACTCTCCAAATCTTGACCCCGCTGCCTATCGATTTTGTTTTGATTAAGCGCCCGTGAATAAGCTGGTTCTCGAGACTTCGCTTTTGTGGGCGGTGTAGAAGCTGCGAGCAATTACGATTACGATGCGAACGAGAAAGGTTCTTTTAACAGACGACAATCGTTTGAAAAATTGCCAGGTTCGGGTAAAGAAAAAAACTGCCTCTTTCCACGAAACTTAAAAATGTTTCGGCGTTATTATTATTGGCTCAACGATCAGTTCTATCTTACAGTTGGAAACTTGAGTCACAACCGATGTTTGCGCCGGAAGAAGAAGAAAAAGGAAAAACGAAAGAAAACCAAGACTTTGAATAATACGAAATTGGATTATAACTGGAAACGGCAGAGAGCGCATTAGAGAAATGTGAGCAGCTTACGGTCGAGTCGAGTTTACCACAGACGATATACAATGTAGCAGAGGAGAAGACTGTAGAGTGAATACATAGGCTACAGAGAAGAAGAGATCAGAGAGGGCAAGAGCGAAAAAGTATTGTGCAAAGTTATTATAGCGAACATCTTAGCTACAGGCCCTTTTCCTTGGACAATTTTTATGACTTGATGCATCACCATTAGTTTGTGAAAGCTGTATGTGTAGCCTATATTAGTGATGTGAGCGTGAAATATTTCATTTGAAATATTTCATTTCTGACAGTTTTTTTTAAATATTTCAACGCCAAAAAACGTGTTTTTTACATGTATGTTTTTTTACATCTCTAGTTGACGATGATAACAAAGATGATGACAATCATGGACGATGATGAATAACAATGAGGAAATCTTGTAACTGACAGATTTTAGCAGTATAATTAGCCTACTATTAATGATGGTTTACTCTGTCTGACTGATAGTACTATAATACTATTTATGTTTGTGTTTTCTAAGTTCTATTCTTAGAACTTTTTGTAAAATTTTGTTTGCCGGATTATTATTGAGTCTAGTTGACATAGTATTTGTGATTTATAATTTGTCTTGTAAAGTCACTAAAGTGTTTCGAATTCTATACAATTGACTGTGTCCTTGGCTAGCAGAATTTAGCTAAAATCACATTTATTTCATTTATGACAAAACAAGTGATTAATAATAAATGTTAAGCATAACAATGAACAATAACATCTAGCCTACTTTATTAGATCAAACTGTAATTTGTGACATTTGGTGAATAAAACATGTTTTTCAACATATAATGTAACTCTCATAAAAGTCATTCTTAAAAACAGGTAATTAGAAATAAATTGAGTATCTCGAGGATGGTCATCACAAACACAATAATGCATATAATACAGGGGTGTCAAAGAGCTGGCCCGCGGGCCATTTCTGGCCTGCCGATGATTTTTTTCTGGCCCGCGGAACCTTCCCAAAAGATTACAAAATTAGAGGATAAAAGTTCAAATTTTTTACTTTTACAAACTCCATTTTATACATGGATCGGTAGAAACAAAAGACAAATTGCTACAGGAGCTTCGACACCCTGGCCCACCACTTGTTAGAAAAACTTCACCCTGGCCCGCCACTTGTTAGAAGATGCTCACCCTGGCCCGCCACTAAAAAAGGTTTGACACCCCTGATATAATATGTAATATGAGAAATAAATAAACTGTTACTATGGTTGTAATTAGTTGTAAAATGTAAAGAAAAAATAATTTGAAATATTTCAAAGAAAACTGAAATATTTCAAATAAAACTGAAATATTTCATTGAAATATTTCAACGCCAAAAAAACATGTTTTTTACATCTCTAGCCTATATGCATGTATGTAGAAAGAATATTATAAAGTCGCACAATCTTTCCCTGCAGTTAGGCCTAACTATAACAAAAAGATACTCAGATTACCGAAGCTATTTTTAAGCGGCTTAGCGCCTAGATAAACAATGCCATAATTAATTATAATAGGTACTATAGCAGGATGACCTTCACCGATTTCTCAGATGCCGAATTATCTGGTGCCGAATTATCAGGTGCCGAATTATCTAGTGCCGAATTATCTAGTGCCAATTTATCTAGTGCCGATTTATCTGGTGCCGAATTATCTAGTGCCGAATTATCTAGTGCCAATTTATCTAGTGCCGATTTATCTGGTGCCGATTTATCCATTGCCGGTTTATCTATAGTGCCGATTTATCCAGTGCGATTTTATCTAGTGCCAATTCACCTAGCGCCGATTTATCCAGTGCGATTTTATCTAGTGCCAATTCACCTAGTGCCGAATTATCTGGCGCAGAATTATCTATGGCTGAATTGTCTGTCGTTGAATTGTCCGCTGACCGTAGGCGTAGACTAATACAAGTTGTGAGTTACGGAGCAATATGGATTGCGATTGGCTGCCCCACAAATCTGCTCAACAGCATATCATGGCTGCATTAGCCCACCACGGCGGACAAAATAGAAATAGACAGGTATGCAGACAGACAGACAGACAGACAGACAGACAGACAGACAGACAGACAGACAGACAGACAGACAGACAGACAGACAGACAAACAAACAGACAAACAGACAAACAGAGAGACAGAGAGACAGAGAGACAGAAAGAAAACAAACAGACAGAGATACATGTACTTGCATGCATACAGACATAATATACACACTGACTAACCGACTGCTCCTCTGTTTGTCAGTCTCTTTGCAGATACACAAGCATACAAACACAAGCATACAGTCGGACAGAGATGATCTGCATTCTGACGACTTTCTTGGAATAATAATATCTTATGAAGAAGAGTATTTTATTAACACAGGGAAAGACGAACACTATTAGCAGCACATGGCGTATACGGTGGAATATGGAAAAGTAGGATGGACGACGGGTCAGGGAATGTAAGAAACAATGGCAAACCATTAGTGAGAAATTGGTCATGATTGGTTATTTGTATATACACATCATATATATATATATATATATATATATATATATATAGCCATTGTGTGTATAATATATATATAACCATTGTTGTATTTTATATATTGCCGTTGTGTCTGGATTTCCGGTTGGCTGCCTTTGTTCTGTAGATTGTCAGATAAAACCATGCATTTCTATCTGTATGCATAAACGATTCCGCTGCTGTTCTTGCAATTCTTATTAAGCTATCGGTCTGCATTTTCTTCCTGTCTTTTTTCTGTGTCCTTCTCTTGTCTTTTTATAGTTTTTTTTCGCTTGTCTTCATCTTCTCCCGTTTTCGCTTCCTTTAAGACTCTGCCTTCCTATTATAGTTTATCAATCGTCTCTGATTCTCTTCTCTTACACGCTGCTAACACGCACACACAAACACAAACACAAGCGCACATACAGACACACAAACACATGTACACACATACAAACACACACTCTGTCTGTCTGTCTATCTGTCTGTCTTTCTGTCTGTCTGTCTGTCTGTCTGCTGTCTGTCTGTCTGTCTGTCTGTCTCTCTCTCTCTCTCTCTCTCTTCCATTCTCTCTCATACGTTTTCCGTGTATCTTCACTCGCTCTCTCCCTCATTTCCATTGTTTCCCTCTCCCTTCTTATCTTTCCGCCATCCTATTATTATAGACCTATGCGATCATTTTGTGAACGTCTGCTGAATTGGAAAAACGACCATTCGACTGGATGAAGACAATTGCACCGAGTCTGGTCAGATTCATCGTCGTTTAAGGTGATGATGTGCAAGAGTTTGTGCCCTCAAATATGTCTCTGACTATATCATGCCAAAGTCGTTATCTGCATCCCCGTCACGTACTTTGCGCTCTGCTGATCGACTTTATGTTTTTGTTCCTTTAAGAGTAAGATTGCCTTTGTTCAACACCCAAATTTTGCTATTGTGGGTCTCTCTACATAGAATGATCTTCTCTCAATAAGGTGTTAAGAGCTAAACTATTTGGCTATCTACATCTCACGCTCTAAAGCTGTTCCAGGTGTTTCCGTGCTAGGAGCGCCTCTGAGTAGTTATTCTAAGAGAGCTTTCTCGTAAAGCCACCGCCACGAGACGATAAGCTGCAGTTCGATCAATGCCTTTCTGTTGTCGGAGAATCTGACCGCACGCGGTGCAATTGTCCACGTCCAGTCGCATGATCGTTTTGCCAAATCAGATTCTGATGGCAAATGTGAGTAATTTTATGGAGTTTTTCAGACGCAGAGATTGGCGCTTTGAAGCAAGTGACTTACAGCCACTTTGTATTAAGCAATACAGGGCAAATGGAAATGTATGAGAGGATAATCTTCAAGCTGTACAAGGCATAGGGATATGTATGGCGAAATTATCACCAAGCACTGTAAGGAATACGGAAATGTATGGCAAGATTATCACCAGGCAATGCATGGCATAAAAAATGTATGGCAAGATTATCACCAGGCAATGCATGGCATAAAAAATGTATGGCAAGATTATCACCAGGCAATGCATGGCATAAAAAATGTATGGCAAGATTATCACCAGGCAATGCATGGCATAAAAAATGTATGGCAAAATTATCACCAGGCAATGCATGGCATGAAAAATGTATGGCAAGATTATCACCAGGCAATGCATGGCATAAAAAATGTATGGCAAGATTATCACCAGGCAATGCATGGCATAAAAAATGTAGACGGCAAGATTACATCACCAGAGCAATAAAAGACATAAAAAATGTATGGCAAGATTACATCACCAGAGCAATAAAAGACATAAAAAATGTATGGCAAGATTACATCACCAGAGCACTAAAACTTCCGTTAACAGATCTGATGTCGTTTGTGGCTCAATAAAAATCCATGATATCCAGAGATAACTAATCATTTTAGAGTCAATTAGTCTATGCATTTAAAGCAACTGATTTTAATCTTTCATCTGACTAATTTGAAACCTGTCGCGTTCTTAATACAATTCAGAAGTAGCCTAAACCTTCTCCATTGCATGTGGCAATATCTATAGATCAAAATGCAATTGAGATTCATTTGAGAATTCAAAGAATGCGATTTGGAAAAGAAACGCTGAAGCTGATGCAATTGCGTCTTTAACATGTGAAAAAGTATAGTTAACCCTTTAATTTGTTTACTATAATAAGAGAAACGCTTTCTTTATTTGCTACAATATCCGGCATAATAAAACCAATTGATTAACAAACTGAAATAACAAAGGACATTAAACCCGTTGCACACAAATAACATATTGAGTGGCTGCTGGATGCAAACCTATATCATGCATGTGTATCATGCATTTACGTAATGCAAAGCAAGAGTATTTAAACATAATATGCATGGCACGATAATCATTAATCACCAATGTATTAGAACTCTCCGCCAAAAATCACTGTTGTTAGTGGCTTCAGATCTTTCGACTGTTCAGAACTATCTATCAAGATGATAGAACTGTGAGAATGATAGAACTGTGAGAATGATAGAACTATCAGAATGATAGAACTATCAGAATGATAGAACTATCAGAATGATAGAACTATCAGAATGGTAGAACTATCAGATTGACCGTTACTAAAGATGTCATTTTTATTTATTTCTCTCTCTCTCTCTCTCTCTCTCTCTCTCTCTCTCTCTCTCTCTCTCTCTCTCTCTCTCTCTCTCTCTCTCTCTCTCTCTCTCTCTTTATGTGCCCATGTGCGGTGTGTCACTTGGTTTGTCATTAAGCGAATATATAGTTATTTATATATAATTGACAATTTCGGTCAATAGAAAAATCACTTAATTATTTACTTACTCACTTACTTACCCTCCAATTTGCGTGCATGCATGGTCATAGCTTTCCGACTGCTCATCACGCATCAGCGGTTCATATTTCCTTATACGATGCAATCATTCCAGCACATCCACTTCAGTAAACAATTCAACGTATATCCATCGGTCTGATGGATAAGCTTATACGTTGAAATTATGCTTGTCGGACGCTTAGATCCTGGAAACCGAATTTTGGACTTTACGATGATTAAATCATCGTCCAGTCAGAATGAAATTTTCATTCTGAATGGACGCCTGTGAATAGGCTCGCTCCCGTTCAGCTTTGGTTTTTTCGTACGGCGAATGAAAATAGATTGCGATGTGACCATGATAAGGTTTTGATCTCCATGCACTTTGGTGTTAGTGTCGACTAGTTTATAACTATGGTTCCTATTCCAGACAGTGCCGTTAAGGCGCCACATAGCTGTTGCCCATGCAGAACACCAATAAACCTTATCTATAGGATTAATATCCCACAGTCAGAGAGTCCGGTCCTTCACCGTATGGCGACTCTGAGACATGGAAAACACCTGGTCGCCGACGACGCCGCGAGATTTAGGCTACACGAGATTTGCACGAGATTTACACGAGATCTACACGAGATTTGCAAGAGATTTACACGAGATTCAGGTGATTGGAGACGAAAACCTTATCCCACTGTATAATACAGTGTATATGCTTTGGCTTATCCCTCGGGTAATACTCACGTCGCACTAATCCTAATTCCCTATGTTGCTCTTGTTCTGTTTTTCCGACACCGAAGGCCAGTTTGTTTGTCTACGTCTGCATGTCTGTCTGTCTGTCTGTCCTTATTTTCAGCTGTCTGATTGACTGACCTTTTGTCTTTGCCTTTCTTTTGTTCCTTCCATCTTAATCTCTCCAAGCCTAAATTGTACCTCTGTCATAGTAGGCTATATACCTCCTATTGTTTCTCTTTGTTCTTCTGTCTGTCACACTGCTCCATTTTTGCTGTCAGACGGCCATATATCTATAGAACTGAGACATGCTATATATATATAGGCCTAATTATATAATATTATACATATATAATATGCGAGTCTGCTCAGCTTCCTGGCTTAGACGATTGTACTAAGCTTATAACAGGAACTTATTTTTCTATACAAGTCCTTCAGCTTTTCTCCAAGCTGCATGTAATAACGATTGTATATAGAACAGGAACTCATAATAATAATATTATTATAGGCCTATTATATATATATATATTATATAAATACAGAGCCCATAAGCGTCTGTTCAGCTTATCTCCTGGCTATATGCGATTCGTACTCTAAGCATGGAACTTTTTATGCGTCTTAAATATTATTGGGAGTCACTGGAAAAATGAAACTCCACGTGGCGTTTGGCTGCAGTTCCTTTGCTGGAGTCCATCTCTTTCTCCTCCAGTGGCAAAAAATGACGCTGTTTGAAGGTCAGAGAAATCGGACCAGATTTCGACAACAACAAAAAGCCAGAGATATTTAATTGAATTTGATCGTATGATCGATCGACGAACTCACTTTGTCTAATAAAGTGACGATATAGTTTGACCTGACTGAATTTATTGGCAATTTGATTTATTTATTGATTTATTGACCTGATTTATTGATTGATTAATTGATTGATTGAATCATTTATTCATCAAGGACATATGCCTGACGCCCCTTCAAGGCAATTCTAGATACAGGTGCATGCCATTCATCCACCTATATATACGATTTATAGAAATTATTTTATGCTCTATAAAGTGATTTGTGCATTGGTAATAGTGTCTTTCGACCGATTAACTGATTGATTTTCGATTCATTGATTGGCTGAATGACACAGCGAATTGATTGGCAGACAGAATTAGGAGCTCACCTTTCCGTAAGTTTTGGCTCACATTGGTTTGCGAACATAATCGATCACTGCTTAACTATTCTGTCCATTCTAATCAACCGCTGAGCATGTGAAGAAGACCGCAGCAAAAATAAAGAGCAGAAACAGTCTGATCGCTAAACTTGCCGGTACCTCCTGGGGGGCTAATGCAGCCACTCTTCGCACTGCTTCTCTGGCCCTCTGCTACTCGGTCGCGGAGTATTGCTGCCCAGTTTGGTCCCGATCTAGCCACACGGGAATTATCGACTCTCAGTTGCATGGATCGATGCGCCTCATTACTGGCTGTTTCCGTTCCACCCAACTGCCCTGGCTGCCAGTCCTGTCCAACATACCGCCGCCTGGACTGCGTCGCAGAGCCGCAGTGGACGCTGTGCTGACAAAGATCGAGGCCCACCCGGAGTGGCCTGTTCACAGCGACATCTTCAATCACCCAGTCCTGCGACTGAAGTCTCGCCAACCAGTTTGGCTGAACATGGACCCTGTCGATGTATCCGCAACGTGGCGGAGAGACTGGATGTCGGCACCAGTGGTCAATCAGTCCCTAGTGGACGACCCTACTATCCGACAGCCGGGTTTCGACTGCTCACGTGACGTCTGGACCCTATTGAATCGTTTCCGCACGGGGCAAGGTCCCTGTCGCGCGATCCTGCACAAATGGGGTCTCGGGTCGTCGGCGGACTGCGAGTGCGGACAGGTGCAATCCATGGAGCACATCGTCAACGTGTGCCCAAGGACAAAATTCAGCGGTGGCCTGCGGGCCCTGCACAGTGCGGAGGAGGATGCGAGACATTGGCTGAAGTCAGAAGCGACTAAAGCACTCGCGAAATAAATAACCGCTGTTGTCGGATGAAGGCTTATACTTGGTAATACACATAGGCTTGCATGTAGGCCAACATATTTAAGTCAAGCTGGTGCATTACAGCTCCATGCTCCCTCGGAGCGCCGTTCGGGCCATCGAACCATAGATGCCACCCGACGGTGCAGATGTCCGATGCGTACGCCTTGTCGTGGCGAGGGAGCTGCAGCCGACCACAACATCTTCGGAGACCGGGGTCGGTGACCAAGTACGTAAGGGCAACAACCCTCGAAGCGTCGTTCGAGCACCGACACAAGAGGTTCACTCGTCGACGTAAGTCCGCTGCGTACGCCGTAAGGCGAGGGAGAAGAACGCAAGGGCGACAGTACCTCCGCCACTGGGAGTCCAGGCTTTGCACACCAGCTGCATAGTGCCTGCCAGTGCCAGTCCCAAGCCTGGAAGAAGGGAGGAGGGCGCCGCTAAAAGCCTATGTTGCTATACAGCTGGCGTAAAACAGATACTACTACAGCTCCATGCACTGTAAGGTCGCTTCGTTGGCATGGCGTGGCCAGTTAGGTCTTGCACCAACCTACCTATTCCTCGATCTTTGTCAGCCTGCATGTATCGATTATTCGTACTAGTCCATCCCTACGCTCAATGGTAAGGGGAGTGCTCTCATCCCTTTTGCACGTATCTCCATCGTGCAAAGCCGCGCCTTTTCCGTGGTTGACCCGGCAGTAGGCCTATATGGAATAGCCTCCCTCTTGAACTACGCCTGTTACCTATAGGTCATTCTCTGACATTCTCTAAACACTTGAAAACTGTTCTTTTTGTTCGTGCTGAAGTCGAAAGCACCTCTGAGTAGTTTCCTTGAAGAGGCGCTACATGAATACTCAAATGATTGATTGATTGAATGAATGAATGAATGAATGTAGAAATAGTAGGGCTATAGCAATTCAAATTAGATAAGAAGCAAGCAAGCGGCGGTGCGACCTAAAGAAGCTAATAAGGATGGATCGATCAATAACAGAGCGTAAGTGAAAATAAATTACGGAAGCTAGTTAGGGACTGCCTTAATGTTAAAGTGGCTTGATTTCTAGAGCAGTCCCACGAGTGTGATTTCTGCGATTCGATTTTCGCTGAGTCTTCGGTTCATGTTCTATCCACTCTTCCGTTTCAATAAAGACTTGAGATTAAGATATTAGCGACTATAATTGCTCATTCATTATATTGAAAGGTTGATGCGTGTGTAGATATCTTGACGTCATGAGGCTTTTTAAAGGAATTTTTTAACCGCACAACGTCTTCTTTCCAATCCCGTTCTCCACGGTAAATTTTCTTTGTCTCGTATAACCCTATAAGTACCATCGTTATATATCAGCATATATCGTCATATGGTGCGCGCGCGTATTTGTGTCTGTGTGCGTGCGTGTGTGTGGGTGTGTATGAGTGTGTGCTTGTGCGTTATTGAATGCGTGCCGTGGTCTCTTTTGTCAATCATGTCCTTGCTTCGGATATCTTGAAGACTCGCATCCACTTCAGTCGCTAACATCTGCCGGAAATTGGCTTCGATATCAGCACAGATTATACCGTGATGAAATACAACACAATGCGCATGCGCCGTGGACGTGCCCTTCCGCCACCTCCCCCCCCCCCCGCATACACGCACACATCCTGCGTGCCCCTCCCTCCCTTCTCCTGGCACTTCCTGGTTCCTGTCATCGTTTGAAGATACATCATTTAAGAGGACAAGATTGCCTTTGCAAAACGTTCATTGCATGATTACAAATGTCACCAGCCTGCTTGTCTTTACGATCAACGACGCTGTAGTCATATCTGTATACGTCTCTCTTTGCAAGCGAATAAGAAGAGGAGGAGGAGGAGGAAGAAGAAAGAAGAAGAAGAAGAAGAAGAAGAAGAAGAAGAGGAGGAGGAGGAGGAGGAGGAAGAAGAAAAGAAAAAGAAGGAGGAAGAGGAGGAGGAAAAAGAAGAAAAAAGAAAAAAAGAAGGAGGAGAAGAGGAGGATGAAGAAGAAGAAGAAGAAGTAGAAGAAGAAGAAGAAGAAGAAGAAGAAGAAGAAGAAGAAGAAGACGAAGAAGAAGAGGAAGAAGAAGGAAGAAGGAGAAGTAGAAAGGAGAAGAAGATGAGGAGGAGGAGGAGAAGAAGAATACACGCGTAGAGTCTACATGTATACAATTACATGCATGCATTCATACGCGCATAGATGCATAATGTATACAACCTATACAATAGTGTACATAATTATCACATACGCATTTTGGGTATAACAGTCAGTATTCATACATACGTGCCTTTGACATAATCCTAAGCCATATACATACGTAAGTATACGGTATATATCGACACGTATACGATACAAGAGCGGTAGATACATATACGAGGGCGTGAATGTCGTATCAGGTATACGCGATATGATTCTTTATTAGAACATAAATGAGAAACAAAATCGTCTGCAGCTCGAAGACGATAGGAATGTGAGACACGTATACATAATGAAAAGTGAAATTAATGCAATCCGTCATCTCTATGTTATATATATACATGTATATGCTGTCGCTACATAAATGTATACTTTTGGGATGGCTGCAGCAGTCTTTCCTCCACCTCTGCAGTTGCATTTGCTTATAATACGGTAAGAAGATCGATCGTGACGGGCGTCACTTTCGTATATTATGGTCAGCAGACCTGTTGTCAGCGCTGTAATAGATACCTCGATTGCTTCTTTCTCTTGTGTGTGTGTGTGTGTGTGTGTGTGTATGTATATATATATATGTATACAGTATATGTATATATTATGTATACATGTATATATGTATACATGTATATATATGTATACATATATACATATATATGTATATAATTATATATACACCGTGGTTCAAAAAAAAGTAAGCCAAATTGTTTTGCGCATATCTCTAATACCTGATGACATATCAAGCTAAAATTTTCCAAATATTTAGAGAAGTGGACCAAGAATATGATTCCAAAATTTCATGAGATAAAGTTGAACGGATAAAAAGATATGAATATTTAAACTTCATATACCGAAATTTCGGTTTACAAGCAATTTTTCTGTCAGATTCAATAAAAAGTAAGCCAAACTGTTTTTCTTGCATCTCTAATGTCTAATGAGTAATCATAAAAACCTTTTACCAATATTTAGGGAATTGAACCAAGAATAGGATTCCAAAATATCATGTCATAAATTTGAAGGGATAAAAAGATATGGATATTTCAACTTCATCCCCCGAAATTTCAGTTTTCAGCAAGTCTATCCGTTGCGGTTTCGACGCTTGGCCGTTCCCATTTAGTCTTCATTGATCCTGGAGTAAAACTTAATAGAGCCTATTATCGCGATGTTCTGTTGTCACAACATCTTCTATCTGTAATCACAAATCTAGTCCCAGAAGACAGCTTTTGTTTTTCAACAGAACAGCACCAACCCACAGAACCAAGGAAACCATCGAAATGCTGACAAGAGAGACGCCAGGCTTCATTTCTCCCACATTATGACCTCCGAACAGCCCAGATTTGAATCCTGTCGACTATAAAAATGTGGAATGTGATGCAAGACCGAGCCTACCAGACAACAATCCATGATATAAGCGATCTGAAGCAACGCTTGTTGGAAGTGTGTTATGGCCTGGACCAGCGGATAATCGACGTTGCTGTTGCCATTGCAATGGCGCCAGGGCCTCCAGGCTTGCGTGCAAGCACGAGGAGGACATTTTGAGCATCTTATTTAATTAAATTATCAAAACATACTGTTGAGGGCATATTGTTAGTTCAATTCTCTACATATCTGGAAAATTTTAGAATGATTAGTCATCAGGCATTGGAGATAATAAGGAAACATTTGATCGAATCTGACAGAAAATTGCTTGTAAACTGCAATTTCGGTATATGAAGTTTAAATATTCATATATTTTTATCCGTTCAACTTTATTTCATGAAATTTTGGAATCATATTCTTGGTCCACTTCTCTAAATATTTGGAAAATTTTTGCTTGATATGTCATCAGGTGTTAGAGATATATGCAAAACAATTTGGCTTACTTTTTTTTGAACCACGGTGTATATATGTATATATGTATATATGTATATATGTATATATGTATATATGTATATGTGTATATTTATATATAATATATAGAACCTGGAAACGAAATGGCTCCACTGGCGAAATATATATGGCATAGAGCATGGAGGAAGACTGTATGGCCATTACATAGATATGTTCCAAATTGTCTCTCTCACTTTCTACCATGGAACAACTCTCTGAAAGCACTCGAAGTCGGACGAATTTCATCGACATCATTGCACTGTTGGGACAACTCTCGGAAAGCACTTCAATCAGTCACAGGTGATTGTGTGTAAGGTCTCTTTGCACATATGCATGCAAAGCACATTCTGTTGGTGGAATACGGTACCAGAATGGTGTGGACGACTATGGAAAGACGATAAAGCATATACGGTATACGATCGAGAAATACTCGTTAAGTTAAGTAAGGTCCTGCTTGTCATTCATTCGTGTATATATGCTGTGCTTTAGATATTTTTTAAACGTTGCAATTTCCACAGAATAGAAAGTATACACGTAGAACTGGAAATACATAACTCGTGTCGTTTACAGTTTTTTTTTACATTATTACGCAGGAGACAGCTATACTATTACACAGCAGAGTTATAGTTATATTATTATGTAGGAGATTTTATATTACTCATTCATTCATTCATTTCGTGTATGTATACTTTTATATTATTATGTAGGAGATATTCTTCTAGATTTATAAAGGAGAATGAATGCTCGTATGCCGTATATGCTTTATCGTCTTTCTATAGTCGTGCACACATTTATGTAGTTCATGCGCAATTATGCATGTTTTGTCCAGAATGCTTGCAGCAATTGACATGAAACCTGTAGGGGCAGGGTTGGGGCTGGGTGGTGCCAAAAATCAAAATTACCCAGACAACGCCGGTGGCCTGAAACCTTGCAGCTAGACAGAGGGCCGTCAGGACCACCAGGCCCCAGCCACACTCCCCCCCGCAGGGACGTCTTGGGGGCGGAAGCCGCGAAAAACCCAAATTTTCCAGGAAGCCACAGTTTCGCACCTATAATTCACATCAAACCTACCATTTAGATATAATAGGGTCGACAGAATCACCACCCTCACTCGGCCCCTGCGGGTGGAGACGAGAACCAAAATTTCCCGGGAAACGCATAGTCTATTATAATAGCCCGGCTTGTATTAATATGTCTTAGAGTGCATGCCTCAACAGTCAGAAAACTCAACAGTAAAAATTGAATGTATAATTGTCGATGAGTACAATTATGTATTAGAGTACCTCAACAGTCAGAAATGTCAACTGCAAAAATTGAATGTATATTGTCGAAGAGTACAATTATTCTCTCCTAAATTCTAATTAGGCCTGAATAACCAGCCAACAATGTCAACAACAACAACACACTTTTTGGCATAAAACGTACTAATCATGCATGTGTTTTGCCTCCTCTATTGCTTGTGACTGTGACTGACCTTTGCAAACTATACATTCAAGCGTCAATAGGATTACGTCTATGCACAGATGTGGGTTACTACAACTAATTAGTCAACTATATTATTATTTTCATACCCAGTGTATTAATGCACGCGTGTCATAATATCATATCATATATGCAGCTTGTTTGTGTAGATCCGTTATCTGTTGACCCGAAGACTTCTCCATTTTCGTGCAAAAACTAATTGCCCTTTTGCTTGAACATCGAATCATATTTCACATACATGTATACTTTACTTTATACTTACACTATATATTATATATATATATATGACAGATATATGACAGAGAGACATATAGGAACAGACAAAGAGACAGACAAACAGACAGAGGCAGACAGAGAGACAGAGACAGACAGAGACAGAGAGACAGATAGAGACAGACGAAGAGAGTGAGAGAGAGAAGGAAAGCGAGAGGGAGATGGAAAAGGAGAAGGAGAAAGAGAAGGAGAGAGAGAGGAGAGCAAGAAGGAGAGGGAGACGGAGATGGACATGGAGAGAGAGAGAGAAGGACAGGAAGAAGGACAGTGAGAGGGAAGGAAGAGAGGTAGAGAGAGAGAGGTAGAGAGAGAGAGAGAGAGACATTGGCAGACAGAGACAGAGAGACATAGAGAGACAAAGAGAAACAGAAATAGACAAAAAGACACAGAGAGACACACAGAGAGAGACAGAAAGAGACAGAGAGAGAGAGAGACAGAAAAAGGCAGAGAGAGACAGAGGGAGGGAGGGAGACCTAAACCAATATGCGCCTCTGCACAATGCCTGTGCATTCAGCCGTTATGGGTTCCAAATTGGAAATTATGCGAATGTACTATCGCCACTTGGATTTTATATTCATATGAATAGCATACACAAAAAGGCCAAAATGCAGCTTGTTCTAGACAGAAACCAGTCTAGAATTGGAATATCGCTGCATTTGACGCATTCCGATATGTATTCATATATATACCTAATTAATTTCACTACAAAAGGCGAATCGCCCACATGGACAGTACAATAACAGACAACATGGACGTAAATATATTGGCCAGCCTACACAAAGAAAAACAAGTGCATGGCACTTCAACTAACTGAAATTTTAAACCCCTTCAATTAATGCGCATTTTAATTCACAAACTTTGCAATATAACCTAACGTATACAATTATACATAATAATTATGTATAATATGTGACTTGACAAATTAACATAATATATGTGACTTAACAAAAACTGTGATATATTATATCACAGTTTTTGTTAAGTAGCATTTTCTGTTGTTACCGGAACAATGCGTCGGCGTAAACATTTTGTGATTCTGTAATTTAAACCATGCGTGTAAAGCATTTTATACATGCATGATAGCCTACAAATTACACACATGTGGGGCGGTGGTGTTCATCACCTCAATTGGAGCCGAAAGGTTGCGGGTTCGAATTCACCTCTAGCCGCCGCGTAGGGACCCTGAGCATGTCCTTCACTCGCAATCTGCTCATGCGTGAAACTCCGATGCAGTGTCCGCGCTGTGGTCGGGAACGCCTCTGAGTAGTATTTCTTGAAGGGACGCTATATAGCAAGCGCTCAAACGTAGGCTATGTATGTAGGCTGTACATGTTCGTATACATAAATATTATATGCAATTAATAACCAGGTCATGCGTGAATAAGCATAGACGAGTGCTATGCTATTATACTCTTGTGTCAGTGCTGACGTGACATCCACAAATATCCTTGTTCAGCAGAAATGTGGTCGCTATGTTCTGATTGGCTGTTCCTCCTGAAATACATCACCCTGCGGGGCACGAACTCCGGTTGTCTCTCAATTCTCAACCCCCTCCGTTTCCCTCATGGACGATCAATTTAAACTCGGTATAAGCCTTATATAAATATAATATATAATTTATATAATATATATTATACATTTATATATATATAATATATAAGGCTTACGGTTCGCTTGAGCTCACGTCCGAAATTTGTTGCTTTCGAATTAGCCGCTTCCTATTTGCTGCTTCAATTGTTTCAGCGCTTCAAGCAACTGCGTGGTAAGCATTCTCATCGCTTTCCTCTTTAGCACCCGCAGCGAAAGGCTGAGGGAACTAATGGACCCAAAAGCAGCGGTGGACTTCATGGACTCTGCAAGGGATGTATCGGCTACGTGCCATCAACCACGGTGACATAATATGCATGTCACGTGGCACGTGGTATGTACTCCCAGTTGAAGTCGGTGGCCTCTCTGCAGTTAAAGGATCGACCTTGAGACTCTCCTTCAAATGAGCTCGAAGGTCTTTCGAAGGTGAAAACGTAAAATGCATCAGCACTATTTGTATAAATATTATGGGCCTATGATGCATCGACAGGGCATTGACATCTACCGCGTGTGCAAAGCATCCATGGGCTACATAAATGTATACGCGTAATTTTGTGCATATATATATATATATATATATATGTATGTATCGTAGGAATTAGCTGACCGATAGTTAATCCAAGGATTAGATCTAATAGTGTAACCTACATACGAATGTTATCATCGGCACCAGATTCGCGATACAATTACAATATAGTCGTGCAATAATTTTGGAGTGTTCACTGCAGATTAATTTTTATTGCCAAGCTGTCGTTTATCATGGTGCAACTTTTTGGATGCAATTGAGAAGAGATTTTAACTATGGAAACATCTGGACCATAGGATGATCTCTTGTGTAGCTCTCGAGTACCATGCAGCGATTTGTGTGCATGGGCAACTTCAACCACCGCGCTACACAGACGATAGAACACACTATAGAGGCAGATGGTGAGTAGGCTATACCATGCAGGTATATACAGTGTTGGCCAAATTAATAGACAACATACATACATGAACACATAATATTATACATGCAACCACTCATACATGCATACATACATAGATACATACAATATACATGTATAACTACATTCACTCATGTATGTACAATTTGTACAATTTGTACATGTATGTATGTAAGTATGTAAGTATGTATGTGTGTATGTATGCATGTATGTATGTATGTATGTATGCATGTATACATTGTATGTATGTATGTATGTATGTATGTATGTATGTATGTATGCATGTATACATTGTATGTATGTATGTATGTATGTATGTATGTAAGTATGTATGTAAGTATGTATGTATGTATGTATGTATGTATGTATGTATGTATGTATGTGCCTAAATTTCTATTATTTGGCCTACATTATAATAAAAGTGCAGGGCTGCAGGCGGGTTGCAACGACCAATGTAAACCCTGCCTCTGCTCGTGCACTGGCAGTGCCAGTCCCAAGCCTGGATAAACGAGGAGGGCGGCACTGATCATCATTGATATGGCAATATTGGTAAACAGCAACAAGCAGCGACTTCATGCATGCACCCTGCCTGACTCCTGAGTTCAGACAACCTGTAGGGACCTTTCGTCATTCCGCCATTAGTCTAGAGAGTACTCAATGAACTCTTGCTACGCCATAGTATATCGGCTCAAAATATCAGAACAACAATCTCATTAGTCGGGCATCGACCATGCATGCGAGTGCCCTAAAATTCTGGGTGGGGCCATCGAAGAGTCATTAAACGCACACACCAACACATGCAGTAATCTTACTTGAAGTTGAAGAAGATAGCATCCAATTCCAGCGCTCAACCAAAACAACCTGATGAGCAAACTTGCTGGTTTGATTTTGGGACCATGGTACTATGGAAACCGGTCCTTACTGTTTTTCTTCAGCAGCTGAGTAGTGTGCCCCCATAAAATAATGCTGACGCTCGGCGTATTTGTAAATGCGCCTCTCCATAGGTCAATGGAAGCTCTCTCTTTTTTATCACTGCTCTTAACCAAGCTGCATATATTCTATGGCCTCATCTCAGTAGAACGGAAGTATAATCGTGTTGACAGGTCTATGCTACACTCAACAGCCACTACTGTATATATGAGTTGACGTATTGGCCACTTTACTGCGAGGCTGCTGAACGGATGTATAATGTATATATGTTACAGGCAATGTGTAAAATCAGGGATTTTGTAAAATGCCTGAAATTTTTAGGCAATTTGTAAAATCCCCAATTCACTCGGGCACTTTACACAATCCCTGAAAAAAACAGGGATTTTGTAAAATCCCTGAAATCTGAAGCTGAAAATTTGACAGATTGCCTGAAACCCAACTGAACATAATCGTTGCGGATGACGTGGCTTTCCGTGTACCATGAGCAACTCAGGCCCCATCAGCTTTAGCTCAGTGATAACTAAAGCTGTAAATTCTGTTTCGTTATCGCTTTGCAAAATGTGTGGTGCACCAAAAAGAAGGAAAATATCCATGAGTTGATATGCTACCTCTGAGGCCCGTTTAGATGTGAGTGGGCGCAACACGCAGTATTTCGTGAGATGGTCTTGGTACACCATAATCCATTTAAATACTCCGTTCGGCATGGACTGCATGTCGATAAGATCAACCTGACCACGGGAACCATAATCCTTACTTAGGATTGGCTTGACAACAACTCCCTTCACAGCTCTTCGTTTTCGCTTCTTCAAACATTCCAGACATAGTGACTGGTAAAGCTCAACAACTTCTCGGGTTATATTTGCGTATTTAACAGATAAAACCTTAAGCATTTTGTCCCGTCCTCCGTGCCCTGTGCTGATGTGAACACGTTTGATGATGTCATACACATCGTCCATGTGTGCATAATAGACCGGTTCTTGTGCTGAGTCATGTTGATTTTTTATCAGTTTTTCAACGTCGCCACATTGTAGTATTTTGAATCTGTAGAACAAAAAATAAAAATGTGTTAATATAAAAGCAATCACATAACGAAGTGGGTGTAGCTTTCTGTCAGCGCCTGCCTCAAGAAATTATGACAATCCCAAAGAGCAAATGTGATATGTGTGGCAAGTTTTAAAAGCACAGCGAATAACGCAAAATTAGTATCACTTGGTGGGAGAAGTTCAGAGGAGATGACTAGGGGAACGTCTAAAGCGGATTTGTCCGTATTACTGGGACTGACTTCAATCCATTAGCTGTTTAAAAATACTTGATAGTACTAACTAGTTAGCCTACCTTAACTAACAATTCAGACAGACTTTAGTAGGGTCAGGTAATTTAAAAAAAATTATGTTTGTCAATACGGCCCAGAACCTTGGGGAGTACTGGGGCGAAAGTCCCTTTTGTCCTGTGTTCTCGCCTATGTCATACAGTAATCAGAAGTTACTAACCGTTTTAGGATGTAGTACTGTTTGTTGGTCTTTGTTGCTGTAACTTTCATCGCTTCTTTCAGCTCATCAATCAAACTGAAGTAGGCTACGTTTCCTTCGGAATCAACACTGTTTTCTTATCGGCATTGTACATTACAAGCAACTGTTCCTTAAATTTTACCTCTTGAATATTATGTTCGCTATCCATTTAGTTTTGGTCGGAACACCAAAAAGGTTCTTATAGACAGAAATTGTTTAATTTAAATTCAATTTCGGCAATATTAAAATTGCTGCGACAACAAATCACTGATATAAAATTAAATAGACAGGCTGACTTATGGCCCGCAGAACCATAGATATAATAAACCTGGATATTAGAATAACCATACTTACTTACTTACTTACTTCAATATTTCAAAGGGAAAGTGAGTCGCAACAGTCGATGGCAACGTTCAGTTATGTTCGTCATTTCGTTTCAGGCAATCTGTCAAATATTCAGCTTCAGATTTCAGGGATTTTACAAAATCCCTGTTTTTTTCAGGGATTGTGTAAAGTGCCCGAGTGAATTGGGGATTTTACAAATTGCCTAAAAATTTCAGGCATTTTACAAAATCCCTGATTTTACACATTGCCTGTAACATATATATATATATAGTCTATAGATATGTCATGCAGCGTTGTACTGATAAATTTTTAGGGCTGTACTGGTAACTTTTCAAATTAGTATAATAGACCTACACGCTGCCGAGAAAAAAATCGACAGTGGCTGGAAAAATTAAGTTGATGGTGATTGGTCAAAGGAGATTCCGACAAATCTTTCACTTTTATTGCAACCATACATGTACGTACATGCATTTGCTCAGATTTGTCTTTTACATATTTCATAGGCCTTGCAACAGATCTCGCACGACGTTTTATACAGCGCATTTTCCAAAAAATCTACCAAAAAGAGTGCGTCTCTCTTTCTGTCCGTCTGCCTGCCTGCCTGCCTGCCTGTCTGTCTGTCTCTCTCTCTCTATATATATATATAATTATTGGTTCGGTCTTGCATACAGATATTTTTATTTGCCGTTCCTTCGTCTCCATCGTAAACTTCTGCAGTATTTTCGTTTTCCTGAAAGCGTTCAATGAACCCACCACCACCGTCTTACCCGCAGAGGTATGCAACACTAGAAGAGGAAGGGGATGGTGGGGCGAGTGTGTCCTACTTCGGGTAAATCCTCATTCAAAGCAGCGGCAAATCTCGCTTTGACCTGTCGACATAAAAGAACCGACTTTGGTTGCTATTGCGTTTCTGCAAGTATACACTGGCTGATAAACGCAGATGATAATAATGTGGTCAAATGAAATGCTTTAGCCGTATAGACAACTAGACACCGATGATCATTGAACATATTTAATCCAATGTTGATCTCGCACGATTAATTGAGAGTAATCGGTTCACAGCAGTATCTCGTGCCTATACCAAGGCTTTAGGTCTATAGCTTATAATAGCCTTATATCATACACAACCGCATGACTGGGAACTCGGTATAATAGCACCTGCCGTATAGACTCAAGCGTCCACGGAATGGAAGACAAGTATTAACAGACGTTTCTAAACCTATAGACGGCAGAAGAGAACAGAGGGCATGCGGCCTCTCCTAACCTCATGGTAGAGGTGAGATGGAATACAAAAGGAACAAAGGATCTCAAAGCAGAGTTGATGTCGGTGTATCAGATAGCGAAAGGGTAGGTATAGGCCTACATGTTTGTGCGGCTTAATACCTCGATCTCCAAAAAGACTGAGCCAAGCTATACTGCATGTCTATAATAATTCTCATCGGCTATTGTTTCAAAAATGAAGTTTAAAGAAACAATTAGCATTGCATAACATAACATTTTATTTCGCAACCAACTCAGTGCAAGTCGTAATTACATCAAATGTTTCAAAATTATGTGTTGGTGAACGCTCATTGAATTGATCATTGACATAAATAAAAGCAATTAATAGTGTGTCTGACGTCTACCTTTGTCCGATAATTGTATTATGAAAAAACTTTAACTGGTTGATTACTTACATAGCATATAAACTTAGTATTTATATCAGAAATATTTATAAAATACAACTTATATAGAACAGATGCATAATTACTATAAACATAACTATAAAGTCATTGGACCGTGTACAAATATTTAAGCTAAACTAGTGTCTGCGCCTACTAGATATTTCTGTGGTTAGTGCATTTTGTTTGATTTTTTCGCTTGGATCTCAACAACCATAAAAACGAATGAATTTCTATCAAAGGGGAAAACGGCAAAGAATGAACCAGCGCGGCCAGAAGACAGACCTATTGTGTCGAAACCATTGTGCCCAGTTGTCCCATTCTCCAACCATACAGACAGAAATCCAATATCTGCCTAAGTTTATGAACAATCATTCTGCAACAACATAAAGAATGCTGACTCTAAATTTGCCATTGATTTATTATTATTCTTGACTTCGACAGCAACTATACGAAGATATAGTGTGGCCTTCTTTTGTCAACGTCAGAAATGGTTGTTGATGGCAGTTGTGAGTCACCTGACGATGCATGCCTCATGTATATTTATGTATCTGGACTTTTATGAGGCGCATTTTTAGGAACCCTTCAACAGGCGCTATAAAAGCCGGCGGACGTCGTGCATAGGATCGGAACAGGTGCATCGTCGACGTGCATAAGGACGTCCTGCTGTTCCATTTCCAAAGGATGGACTGCGGCTGAATGGGTGAGTTAACGAGGCGCACCATAAAAAAAATGAATGGATATAGGTGCGCGGGTGGATTGATAAGTGGATGGATGGATGGATGGATGGGTGGGTGGGTTGATGGATGGATGGGTGGATGGATGGATGGATAGTTGGATGGTTGGATGGATGAATGAATGAATGTGTGGATGGATGGATGAATGGATATATTGATGGATGGATGGATGGATGGATGGATGGATAGTTGGATGGTTGGTTGGATGGGTGGATGGATAGGTGAGTGGATGGACGGATAGATGGATGAATGGATGGATGGATGGGTGGGTGGATGGATGGATGGAACCACCCATTCATCCATCGATCCGTCCACCTACACGTATCTATCTATTCACCGATCTATCCATCCATACAATCCTGTAGAGTTACAAATGTCTTCACCCAAGGATGTGTGGCGCGTGTATGAACGCACGCAGAAGAAAACGAACGTAGAAAACTGCTGCATGGATGAACGAAAGAAGTTGAGTCACTGGAAAGTCAGAAGTAAGGAATGAACGAACGACTGAATGTTGTTATGCATGCATGCATGCTAAAGGTACATGTATACAGTAACATGAAAGTCTTCGGAAAGACGACGTTTCTCGGCACTTACACTGACGGCTGATTAAATCGTAAATGCGCTATATCACTATATCATTGCAGCCTCTTATTTATTACCTCATCGTATTTTTTTATGCTGTGCAGAAATTTAGGCAGGTAGCTCGGACATGTCTGTACAGGTTTTGAGCGCATATTAAGTACCCGGTAAGTCTCTTATATAATATAATGAAACAATGTGTAAAGTATATATTAAAATAATGTGTGATTTATATGTGTGTGTGTTCATGTGTGTGTTCGTACGCGTGTGTATGTATTGTGTGTTTGTGTGTGTGTTTAGGTGTGTCTGTGTGTTCGTGTGTGTATGTGTGTGCGCGTGTGAGTACTGTGTAGATTGGAGTATCTGCATAAGAGATATGGCTGTGGGGTGCATGCGCAATAGAACATTGGCTACGGGGTATAATACAATCATGTCAATCGAGATAAATGTCGACGGTGGAAATTCCTGAGGGGACTTAGAAATTAATAGAGGTCCGTGACCACTCCTACCAAATGTATATCTATCATTCTATTACACAGTAGTCTACGGTCTACCTCCTCAAGAGACTGCTCGTCACTTCGAAAGACATGACGTCCTTGAGCGATTAATCACGGGCAATACATGCTTTGCATCGGCTTCTCATACATCAAGACTTTTAAAGAGCAATCTGGTGTAGTTTCCGCGGAATTATTCAACATTTCTTTCATCGCTATAATACACGTGAGGGTAAAAATTAATTCGGACCTAGTTGTAGCATGGTAAAGACGTGATGCGCGGTACCATTGGTTCTAAATATTATTCCTTTCACGCACAGCCCTTAAAATCTTTTTCATTCTGTGTCATGTTATCCTTCAAAGAAAACGGTCGCAATTTTGCAGAAATACTTTGACGCTTGCAATGTCTAAGAAAAAGTTGGATTAGTTCACACATTATACATGTACATGCATACAAGCATATATGCAATGCATGCCACGTTTATTACATCTGTCCAATAAAACTTTGTTTCATATAGTCAATCGTATTTTCTTATTTTGCAGTATAATATATCTGGGCTGGAAGTTCTCCTGAGTAGGTTTGTTTGAAGGGACGTTATAAAAGTCCATATATAGAATGAATGAATGAATGAATGAATGAACGAATGAATGAATGAATGAACGAACGAATGAATGAGTGAGTGAATGAATGAATGAATCAATCAATCAATAAATGAATGAATGAATGAATGAACGAATGAATGAGTGAGTGAATGAATGAATGAATCAATCAATCAATAAATGAATGAATGAATGAATGAGTGAGTGAATGGATGAATGAATGAATGAACGAATGAATGAATGAATGAACGAACGAATGAGTGAGTGAATGAATGAATGAATGAATCAATCAATCAATAAATGAATGAATGAATGAACGAATGAATGAATTGCGCCACACCATATAGCTACAATTCATTTCATCGTCCGACGTTCAATCAAGAACTAAAGTTGTTTGTTGGAACAAACAATCCGATAGGAAAGATTTCCTATCTGCTTGCCAGAATTGCTCTTTCCTTAGTTCGGTCCAACAGACAATCTATATATATAAAAATGAAACTTTCCAATAGTTTGTGTAAAGTGTTCTCGAAACGTACCGCACATATTGTTTTGAAAATTTCACAAAACCTTCCATTCCTATCTGAGAGTGTCCATTTTTCTTCTTTTCCGAAAACACGCAATATTTTTCACAAAAAGTGAAGTTTGCATTCCGCTCGACCGCCATTTGCAAATTCAAAACCGCACGCTGCCAGATTCACTGTTCACAAACGCCTTGACAGTGACTGCGAACATGCAGACGAAACATGAATGAGGTTGCGTGCCGTGACGTCATAAGCGATTCGCATAATTATTTTGCGGCCTTCTTGATTCAGGAAGCGGGACGGAGGGGGATGGGGAGGGAGGCGGCGGGGGATGGGGAGGGGGAGCGGGACGGAGGGGGAGGGGAGGGGGAGGAGGAGGGGGAGGGGAGGAAAAGGGGAGGGGGAGGGGAGGGTAAGGAAGGGGAGGGGAGGGGAGGGGAGTGGGAGGAGGAGGAGGAGGAGGAGGATGGGAGGATGGGAGGGGGAGAGTCTTTTCTGCCACAGCAACGCGTGGCCGGGTACAGCTAGTATACAATATATATGTATTATGTAAATAATATCATATACACACATACATAATTGGATATGTGTGTTGTGTGTGCATGTGTATACGAGTGTGTTGAAAAGAGAGACAAATAGGATACAGATATAGACACAGACATTCACAAGCAAACAGACAGAGATACAGAAAGCGAAGATCAAACTCGTCTTCTCTGCAGTCTCTGTATAACGCAGAGAAAATAGCGAAGGCAGGAGTTGAAAACAGACTATAGTGACATCGAGAAGAGGATTATAGGAGGAGACGAAGGACCCCGAAGACCACGACGAGAGGATTATACATACACACATACATGCATACATATTATTATATAGGCCTACACACATGTAAATACATAGTCTACACATATATGCATACATATATGCATATAATTATGTACACAATCATTGCCTACAATTCCTACATTGCTATTTAAATTTATAACAAATCAATCACAAGGTCACACCGAAATATGAATCCTATCGGCGTCGATAGTCAGCTGCCAGATGAAGGTATACAGCATGCAGTTAGATATCCAGGTGCTTGCAAAGACAAAGAGAATTGGGAGAAAGAAGTGAAAAAGACCTAGGAAGCAAAAGCGGAAGTCAATTCGATTCCCAGGATGCAGTGGCATGTAATGCACGCGTTACGTGTCTTGCATCTGAGTCGCACTGCATGCAGCTAAAGGATCCCCAGAGGTTTTGAGGAGAAATAAATTAATGGACAGATCTAGAAAGATAGAAACACCGTCAAACACGCAAAGAGGAAGGGAGGGCATTGCACGGAGAGGGTTCAATGTTGCTGCATGGAAAATTATCTAACTTGGGCCAAGGTGATCTTTGTTTGCGGGACAAACACAGGTCGTTTTTTCGATTCGAAAAGCGAAGAGATAGGAGAGGAGAGACTAATGAATGAGGTGAGAGAATGAGATTCATTTAGATATTTCGGAGCGAAAGCAGTTTGGACCTGAGGATGAAAACAAGGACTTTCTGCTGAATGCAGTGTGTGTTTGTGTATTTGTGTGAGCGTGTGTGTGTGTGTGTGTGTGTGTGTGTGTGTGTGTGTGTGTGCGTGTGTGTGTATGTGCGTTTTTGTGTGACGAAATGAAGATAAGGAAGGTGACAAAGAAAATTGCTGAGAATTGGACAGATGAGTATTGAGGGAGGAGAGAAGTACATGTCGATGCACACGTGCACGCTCACTCACACCCCCCCCCCCACACCCCCCCCCCCCACACACCCCCCCACACACACACACACGTGTGCGCGCACACGCCCCCACACACGCACACACACATCACACACGCCCCCACACCCACACACACCCCCACACACACACCACACACGCGCATACACGCACACACACACACACACGCCCACACACACACGCCTACACACACGCACGCGCACACTCAGAGCGACACAGTCTTGATATAGCCTAAACCTGCAGCACACACATATCGGTCGACATTAAACTGCAATCCGCAGTCGTCCACGAGTCTTAAAATAAAGTCAGCGGCGTTCATTCGGCGCAGATAATAATAACCCTACGGCAGCGGTCGATAAAAAAGCGTGCAGACAAATCATTGGTGATTATAGAAACCGAGAATGTACATGTACATGTATACTCTATGTACATGTATACTCCATGTACATGTATACTCTATGTACATGTATACTCTATGTACATGTATACTCTATGTACATGTATACTCTATGTATATGTATACTCTATGTACATGTATACTCTATGTACATGTATACTCTATGTACATGTATACTCTATGTACATGTATACTCTATGTACATGTATACTCTATGTACATGTATACTCTATGTATATGTATACTCTATGTATATGTATACTCTATGTATATGTATACTCTATGACCATTGACCAACATCCAGAGGGTAATAATGTCGACACAACCCATGCATATATCAACGCATTACAGCGCACCCTGCGTCAGTGTATGTTGATTTATCGTAACGCATTGTACTGTATGCATATAATTATGGTATTTTGTTCCATAATTGTCAGACAATGTGACATTACACATTGCGCTTCTGAAAGGCTCTTGTAGCTGCGAGAAGCGCTTTATAGATGGTCAGATAATGCATTACATGGATTACTAAAAAATCTCTCTTCCTTCTGCTATATCTCTCCAGTAATTCTTATGCGATATTGTAACGTATTATTTTTGTATTGTACCTGCTTGTAATTTATTGTATTGTCATGTATTGAATTGTTACTTGTTGTCTTGTGTCGAATTGTCTTGTATAGGTTATTTTATTGTATAATTATCATATATATTGCATTGTATTGTATATATATCGTTATACGGAATCGATTCATCTTTAATCAACTTCCGTTTTGCAGCAGAGTGAACTGTACGATATATATATATATATATATGAATGATATATATAATATATTTAATATATAACATATATAATATATGATATATATTGTATTTGTATATATGCTATATCTACTCACATTTTGGCCATACAGAAAGTGCGTGAAACAGATTATCTTTGTGCATTTGATTTTTATATATAACTCACCACTCACTCCGATCCTGAAATTACGAGAGATGAGTTCCAAGGAAAAAGGACTAAGATTAGTATATATATATATATATAGGACATGCGCAGACGTATATAATATTATATTCATATAAATATGTATGTATTTGTAAATAAATATATATATATATACGACTGTTGAGAGGCGTCTTGGAAGCACTATCGGAAATTAATCGCTCAAGCACAAAACATGCACTGAAGACAAGTAAAATGACCATAAATGCAAAATAATAATTATATCTATGACTGCCACTTGATAACTCGACTCCTCGCCCCCACCCCACCCCCCACTCCGAGGATGATGGTGAGGCTCATTTCGTCTCCAAGAAACTTGTTACTGTTTAACGACACTGCCATTCCAAAGATGATTAGTGTCGCCCTCCTCCTTTATCCTGCAGGCTTGGGACTGGCACTGGCAGAGTGCAACCAGTGACGGAGTTATTTCGTCTCCTGCCGCAGGACGAAAACACTGGATCTTGAAGACGTATTGATTTCGGTAATGGCGAAAAAACACGTTGTCCACCATTGAGATGAATTAAGATGCGTTCATTCACGCGGATGTCATTGCTCGACCCATCTATTACTCAAGTTCATTTGGAAAATACTGGACATCCAGATTGAACAACGGTGGCACTAGACACTCCTTGTAACCAGGGCATAATAGTCAGAGCAGTCGTGTACGAGAGTGGCCAGTGCAGCTGCAGTGCCTGCATGCCATGGGATCTATTTACGTCTCGAACAAATAAATTAAATACTCGCACGGTAAAAAAAACGCCTGGCAGAGCAACGACCAAGGCAGAGGCTTTTTACCAGAATATTTAGCCTGGTATATGCTCTGCTGTAGTCTGTAGCGGTCGCCACTTCGTCTGAATTAGCGTAAGAACATCTGTAGGCTCTACTCTTGAATTTAGAGTAGTCTACCGCTTGAAATGTAGAGGTTGAGAGGTTCCGCGTGTGTGTCCGCCCTTTAGTTTCTGAGGAGATTAATGAGATAATTTTACATGCAGGAGAATTAAAGCACGGTGTTTATCAAAGGGCAGACTTAATTAAATTGAGACCGGTCATCTGTCACAGTGACGTGTAATCCAATGTCCGCGTCTCACAGCGACAACAATTACTGTATCCGAAATGCGGATCACTGACCAGATTCAGCGAAGACGGACGGACGACTCAGTTGTGTGAAGCACGGACCTTAATAACACCTGGTTAAAGTTTTTTACTTTTATAAAGTTGTGCACTTAAAGTTAAAGAGATTTGATAAGACACTATAGGCGCAAGTGAAAAGCGTTACTTCATTCGACACATGTCACTTAAATGTATCTTTGGTTGCTATAGGGCCTAGGGCCTACATGCATCGTGTTTTAGCATATATTTATTCATCTGCATAGTGAATATATAGTGAGTCCTATAGTCATCGATTAAACAGAAAGTCACAGTTCTTAGCTTTAAAAACTCTGTAGATAGGCCTACGTCACCTCTGAATAACCAATTTAGCCATGCATAGTATTCAATGCGCCATGTAATAATTGCCCTCATCCGTCCTGTGTGCACGAGTGACCTTTCGTGTTACTTGCAATTCTGCAGAGGTGGTACTAAAACCAACGTATCTAATTTCTCCGTAAATTAACATCCTTAGGCTGCAGAATGAAAAGCAGCCTATATTTATACTCGCATGCAAACAATTGCACATGCATAGACATTATTCATATAATACTATACATCTATATATGTGGTCAGCATATATATCCTATCATTTATATATATATACATCATTTATATATATAGACCTATATACATACAGTCCGTTCCTGATGCAAATCATTTGGCGACAATGCGTGTTGATATATTAATGACTTTCATTTTTGGTCATACGAGTCTCATCGTGTTTTCATGCACCACATGCACTGTCTTCCATGTTGCTCACTCTTGATCTTTTTCTTTGTTTCTCTTCCCTTAAAAGTTGTGATGTATTGCACTGCGTGACATTCGTCCAAATGAACCAATTTCTCTTTTGCGGTTGCTTGGATATTCTGGCATCTTCTCCGCAGGCGATCATGCTTACGGGAAATTTCAGCATTGGTGGTGGAGGGGGCCCAAGATTTTACTTCTGCCCGAAAAAAAATCTCGTGGTGGAAAATACTATTTTTCTCAGACAACAAAGTTGAGGACCTTTTTCTTTTTTTAGTCATCGGGTTGAAATCTCGTGAAAAATACTATTTTTAGTTTTTTTAAAACCATTTCCCCGGGTCTGCTTGACCGAAAAAACAGACTTGCTCGAAATTTCCCAGACAAAAAAGTTGAAGACTTTTTTAGTCATCGGGTTAAAATCTTGGGAAAAATATTATTTCTAGCTTTTTTACAAATTTATCTTGGTCTGCCTTGCCCCCAAAAACAAACTTGCCCGAAATTTGGGGGCATTTGCTCCCCCTCTGGACCCGACTCGTACGCCTATGTTTAAAAGCTTCCAAAGCCAGTCTTGAAATCTCTACAATTCTACGCGGCCAACTCATTTCTGCAGTGATGACGTTTTCTCGTTTTGCTTTCTTATTAATTATCAAGTATTGCCTGATGCCTGTTACAGTACGAAAATGTGCACCGTCTCGTATATAGGTGTTCTTGTTGTCATAGTAACCTTTTATAGTGCTTCCATTGTGATTTCATAGAGTCTATAAATTGCCATATTAAGTAACCTTTTAATATAATATTTGCATTGTGATTTCCTGAAGGCTATAAATTGTCATAGTAGCCTCTTATAATATAATATCCTAATAATAATAATAATTGCATTGTGATTTCACAGAGGCTATGAATTGCCTCTTATAAATTGCATTTTTATCAGCCTAGCGGATTAGAACATACAACCATGCATTAGGCTAGCATTAGGCTAAGACTAGACCAGTCTTAACCATAATGCCTTATATTGAGATCCAGGCATGGCATTCGTAGCATTCAACTAGAATGCAGAGACAGGATTGCTCTATTGCTGACTGATGATGATCAGAGCAGTAACGTAACTAGGATTTTTCATTTTGGGGGGAGCCTAAGCCTTAAGCATGTCGAGTGCGGTAGCATATTTAGCCGTAATCATACAACGGCTTGACTTATTTTGGGGGGCTTCAGCTTCGTTTGTGGGGGGGCTTATGCCCCAAAGCCCAATCGCTAGTTACGTCCCTAGGTCAGAGATGCAAGCTGCATGCATGCGAATTCGAGTCGTTTCCGCGTCTCTATCGCTCCAAGGAACACAAAAAACTTTATCGCAGTTCTGCTCCGAAGCGTTCTTCCACACGATGATCGATTTGTCCATAAAACTGTTAGACAGAAATTTTGATATAATTGATCTAATTGCGCTCAAGTGTCGGCATGTGGACATTCGTCACATCTGCGTCGCTTCTTACTTACTTCTCTGGCATCGTAGATTCGATAAATAAATAGGCCTACTTCGTTTGTTCAAGAAAATTAAGTTGACAGACGCAGCTTGTTACATGAAGAAAATATAAGAAAAGAAATGAACTAAAATAACAGTGTCTGCAGAAATCAGGCCGGAAGCTTGCGAAAGATTGTCTCTCAAAACAGCGATTTCACAAAAAGTCCTAACGTACGTAAAAACTGTCCAACGGTCTAATTTAACCGTGGATGGGCTGTGAGGGCTTCAAAGCAGATAATCATGGAGGGGCGCTATATAAAAACACCTTAATAATATAATAGCATGATCGCTGCAAAACATTTGTATATCTGCACTGGTTTCGGATATTGCAACACAGTGCGTCTGTAAGCTTGTACAGCAGCTCAGTGATGTTGTGCTGAAGGATAAAAATGAGGGCGAAGAAGAAGAAAGATAATATGAGGCTGTTAAATTATATCAGCTGCTGTTGCAGTGTGGCAGTTTATAGACCGTAGGGATCGTCACACTGACGTATAGACGCAATAACAATAACAATAATAATAACAATAACAATAACAGACGGAGACATCTTTTCATTAGTTGACCACCTCAGGAAATGCATTTCGTCGCCGATGAGGAGCTAGCCAGCGGCGAGTGTCTGACAAGATAAGAATTTAGTAAGGAAGTATATACCTGTCAGCGAGTCAACCATGCAGCTATGGCCAATCGCCTAGCCGTGGGTCATTCAAAAAATACATCCGCGTGCATGCCAACGATATAAATAGCGGACCGTCAGAGTATCTCCAATACATGCAGCGGTAGAAACATATACTCAAAAAGACTGTATGGCAGCCATGCAAGGCGTGCTGATCCTACTGCTCGTTGTTCCAACGCCATCTAGCGAATGAAAAGGCTAAGCGGACATTTGGAAGTGTAGCTGGAATATTATTGTAGGCTATTCGAACTTTTCACACTGGCCTGTTTCAAGGACTCCTTTATTAAATATATATATATATATAATTATCAATTATATATTAATATATAAATATAAAAATATATTAATATATTAATATATATACATAATTATAATATTCGTGTTTCTTAAAAATTCAAGCTGACACACAGCAGCATGATTGCCAGTCAACACGAACGGACGATTGGCTACAAGTTCTTACAGGATTTGAATTTAACTAAAAGTTTTTTAATTGCAGCAATTTGACATAGCGTCCCTTCAATGTTGCCTACTCAGGAGCGCTCCCAATCCAACCACTGTCGAGTAGAACAGTTTTAAGAACAGTAAAACTGAGAGACCAATTATAATTCTTTGACGAAGAGTATAGCTAGTAGGGACTGCATGTATGGAGTCCATTCCAGGTGACAACTGGCAAGGCTAGCCACGGAGAAGGAGCGATGCTGCCTGATCGCAGTCAGCAAGCGGGTTGTATGGCAACCATGCAAGGCGTCCATGCGTCCTGCACTCATTTTACCAACTCCACTTATTATTGAACGGAAGGCTGTGTGAACTTTGTGAGGATATGTATCCTGCAGGGAATCGATGCCACGTCACTGTGACGTCAGCACTCACGTCATCTTCTGCTCTTCGTTGATATATACCGGAGTGATGTTGCCCTTCCCTTTCACCTGAACCTCCTCTCATTACATTTCCGGATCTGCCGACTACGACCTCACTCCTATCACTTTTCCTATCAGCTGGAGGCAGCCACCACGATGAGTCCCTCTGCTTCCTTCCTTCCGTACAGCCGTCAACCGTATCCAAACAAGTGCTTCACTGCTATTATTGGCAGACCGTTATATGCATAACAGTGTTATATGCATAACAGTGTTATATGCATAACAGTGTTATATGCATAACAGTGTTCTATGCATAACAGTGTTATATGCATAACAGTGTTATATGCGGATGAAAGAAGGAACGAACGAATTAACGGATGGAGGAGATATTGTAGAAGCAGACTTGATTGAGGTTGACCTTCAGCGGCACGCGCTTGAGTAACCTCGATGGTTCGAGCATCAATTTTGGACACACACACACACACACACACACACACACGCACACGCACACGCACACACACGCACGCACACACACACAAATACACACACACACACACACACACACACAGAGTAATGCCACTGTCGTAATAATTGAGAGCGTATACATGTATGTAAATGCTACAGCTGATGCAATCGACAGAACTCCGCCAATGGTTGTTCTCTGCCAGTGCCAGTCCCAAGCGTGGATAAAGAAGGAGGGCGACACTAATCATCTATGATATGGCAGTGTCGTTAAACATGTAAAAAGTGAATGCAATAGACAAGTGCGGCACCCTCTTGACATATTGACAACGTAGTCAATGTCACTTTTCATTCCTATAGTTTAGACTCCAGATCGAGCGGCGCCGAAAACAAATTCTCGGCGAAAAAATTTGATGGCCTTTTTTAGTCATCGGGTTGAAATCTCATAAAACATACTATTTTTCCGACAAAAAGTTGATGACCTTTTTTAGTCGTTCGTGCGTGAAAAAGCCATTTCTCCCGATTTTTTTCCGAGTCTGGGCCTTCTTGGGGGTGGGGCTAAACCCGGAAAAGATACCCTTTTCATGGCAAAAAAAGCTTAATCTGGGCCTTCTTGGGGAGCTTAGCCCCTAGCCCTGATAAACTCCGCCCATGTGTATAGGCCTACCCGCGTATACCCTCAGCCATTGATATCTTCTCAAATGCAACCCTAATTATCGGTCAGTGGAGACCGTTGAAGTAATCACCAGAATAAAACAGTAGTTGGCTGAGTTATGTGCTCATCTCTTTCGACCTGTTGACCTCGAATTTCGTGGAACCTCTGCGAAAACGTCGTCACTCCAAAAATTGAGAAGTCTCCAAAGTCTATTCGCAGAGGCAAATCAAATGGATTTTCTTCCAGCTCAGCAGTCAGCAAGCAGACGAAATGACCAGACGGTCGTAGAAACGATGATGGACTACACATTGAAAAGAGTTGTTCTGTTGTTCTGAATGCAGACCACGTTTTGTTGAGGTCTGTTCGCTTCGTTTCCAATGCGACCTACGACCAAGGACACGTGACTTTGGGCTACCAACATCGTTTTATCCCTCGTGCACATTCCACGAAGCGTCCCAATGCTATAATCCTGCTGCTTTGAACCATATGCCGAAAGAGATATAGTAAGACGTTTATGTACCTCATTCCACTGTTATATAATTTTATAGGTCGGTCACAGATGATAATCAATCTATTAGCCATTTCAATTTTTGTGTTTAGTTGCGGTTTGACAACTTAATGCCAGCATATATGCTGACAGTAATATATAGCCTATAATGTATATTTTAATAAATATTATTATAATTATATAAATTTATATAGACATAGGTCTATATAAAGTTACATGTATAGATGTCTTTATAAAAGGACCTCAGTCTTGAACTGTACTGAACTCAGTCTCCCTTTTCACCCCACTATCTCCGTCTCAAAATTTTAAGTCTCGCCTACACGTCTGGTTTATATAAGTCTTGCCAACATATTTAGTCGTCGCGTTATGAGGCTGTATTATTTTCATTGCGTGTGCATGCCGTTTTCTTGCCATGCGGAAAGCATATTGCTTCTCTCTCTTACAATTTATTGCCTTCCCTGCTCGATGTAAGAACACACACTTACACAGGTATTTCTGCATTATGAGCCTGTGTAGTGTGTAGCTAGCACCTGTTCTGGATAGGATGGGCTACTATACACGCCATCTGCTATGCTATAAATGCGGCGTCGGCGTACATTCATTCCAGCCTGGAATTATGTTTTGATGTTGGCGCCAGTCCATTGTATAAACTGCAGCTGACACTTCAGTCGTCTTTGAAGTCGGCGCTAAGGATCTTCTTTGGACTCGCTGTGTATGGTTCTGTGTGTTTCATGCTTCAAGCCGTGCATTAAAGGTATGCTTTTGTTTGTAGGCCTATATACATTGCTAATAAATTGTACTTTATATTGAGCATGGGACTTTGCGGTTTGTCCTTAAAACCACGTGTAAAATTATATATAGTATTATAAACATATTATTATTATTATTATTATTATTATTATTATTATTATTATTATTATTATTATTATTATTATTATTATTCTTCTTCTTCTTCTTCTTCTTCTTCTTCTTATTATTATTATTATTATTATTATTATTATTATTATTATTATTATTATTATTATTATTATTATTATTATTATATAGGCCTACATTATATATACAATGTAGTTGTGCGTGTAACTATTATAATCTTTATTATTGCCAACTGCTTAGGCCTGTAGGCTATTGCACTTTGTCTTACAACACATTTAAATAAGATAACACATTCTTGTACGTAACCATGCAGTTTCCTCGTTAGCTTGTTTGTCCAGTTTGTCCACCCATGGGAAATTCGGTTGCGCAGTCTTGGCCTCGTACATATTAGGGTTGCAGTGTTGTGGCAACAGCGGTGGAAAGAGAGCGTACAGTACGTTCAACACACGTCGCTGATCAAGCAGGACAAAGTGCCTAATAAGAAGATCGTGTGGTTATAATGAAAGCACATGCATGGCAGGACGTCTGGTCGGTTGGACGAGTTGTGTGGTGTGTTGTGTGCGTGGGTGGCATCAAATTGGCCGCAAGCATTTCCTGGATGAGTGTTGTTAAATGAAGCTCTGTCCCTCCCGGTCTCTGTCTCTGTCTCTGTCTGTCTGTCTCTCTCTCTCTCTCTCTCTCTCTCTCTTGCTCTCTCTCTCTGTGTCTGTCTCTCTCTCTCTCTCTCTCTCTCTCTGTCTCTCTCCTCCCCTCTTCGTCAGTCTGGTTTTTTTTACCTCACCCTCCCTGTCTCCCTGTCTCTTTCTTTCTATCTACATGTATCTATCTCTCTCTTTCTATCTTTCTTTCTGTCTCTTTCTGTCTATCCTTCTCTCTCTGCATGGATGAACGATGATGAACCTTCTTTCATTCACTGCATTCGCGTTTGGTTTCCGGCCATTTCATTTCGAGCTTTATATATACTCGTGACACTTTGAAACTAATACATGTAGTTCATAATTGTATAGGGCCTACAGTCATTATTGTTGGCCTAAACGATTAGACTATTCGAACCAACATTAGTCAACTCATTAGTCAACTCGTATTATAGGTAACACATACGAATCTTGACATTGTCCAGCAACCGAAGTATATTTATGTTATAATATGCTTTTATGTTTTAATATACATGCACATGCACTCTGTAGAGTCTGTATATGCATGTATAAATAATTACATGTATATAGGCTACTGTTACTAATTATAAATTACAGATGGACGAATATTTTGATCACATATATAATTATGTATACGTAATCCACGACGATTTTGTGAGTTTTGTGAGTCCTATATGATATATAGATCAATTAAGTTTCTCGTTTACATAAATGCATAATAGTAGCCTATACATCTCTTTATAGTTCTCTACATCACATTATTATACGCAGGTTAAAATACCTGTCGTTGCCATTCCTCTCGATGCTGATGGCCCTCTTCCGTATATGAGCTTTCCATATCAATCTGCGACACATGTTTAAAATCCAAATGAATGTTATAATATATTCTCCTTCCATCAGCCGAAATCGATTCTTTCATAGCCTCAGATGACCACATAGGACATTGAATCCATCTTCTTATCCGTCTATCCGTCTACCCGTCAGCCTGCCTGTCCGTCTGTCCGTCTGTGTAGATGTGTCTCCGTGGTCGTTAGAATACGACGAACGAAATTACCGTTTCGCTGCCTCTGAATCGATTCTTCTTCAGCCGTCGAAATAGACTTTTGGATGAGAACGTATTTAAACTGACCATTGATAGAACGTTTGCGGATGGAACTATATACCGAAGGTCCGAAGCAAAGATACTTTTTAAAAAAATACTGACCCTCTTCCGTTAATGTTTTGAATTTGTTTAGAGCAGGAATAGTAGGGAAGACCAGACGATACAGGATTCGTAATGAGGTAATACGAAAGGAGTTAGGACGGAGCAAGAAGCGCTTTATAAGTTGTCAGATACAATATTCTACAATACAATACAATGCAATGCAATACATAAGATCAGAAATGAAAAATAAAAATAATTAGATAAATCAAATAAATAAATAGGCTAATACATGTGAACAATAAACAAATTAATCCACTGTGCTTTTTAAACTACTTTTCACTTCATCTTGCAATTGTGTTGCGGCTTGTCAACCTGATTTTTTAAAATTAAAAATTAAGCAAATAATGTATAATAATGTATATAGAAAAGAAGACTGCCATGGTTTGTCTGGCCATGTGGTTGGAATGGATGACAACAGAGTTTCCAGCAAGGGCATTAAATTGTCACGTGGTGGGAACATGGGACAAGGGAAGACAATCAAAGATATGTATGGAAAACGTGATACACGATCTAGAAAAAAGACATGGGCGTGTGAATGGCGCTGGAGACTATCAGAGACAGAAAAATAGAGCCATCTGGTAAAAACCTCATCGTCAGCAGCACACACCTAATAATAATAATAATCAATTAGGCTAATCAATATACTTTTATTGATCACCATATAATACATGCACTGTATGCAGGCAAACAACTTAGACATTCATGTAGGCCTACATTATCGTCAATGTGCAGACCCAAAGGAACATAAGGTTCCGCTTACTGGTTTATCCTAGAAAGACCTAGATTCATCATCAATTAATCCAACGGTGTATATTTACACATCATGTAACAGATATTACAATACGTCTGCAAACAATGCTTGGTTAACGGAATAGAAAAAGAAGACTCAGGCCCTATTTGTTTACCTATCTATTCACCTGTTTGTTTACCTATCTGTTTACCTGTTTGTTTACCTATATGTTTACCTATTTGTTTACCTGTTTGTTAACCTATTTGTTTACCTATATGTTTACCTGTTTGTTTAACTATATGTTTACCTGTTTGTTTACCTATATGTTTACCTATTTGTTTACCTATTTGTTTACCTATCTAGTATCTATTCACCTGTTTGTTTACCTGGTTGGTTGTTTATTCCCTTGTTATTTACTTGCTTGCTTTATTAGTCATTTAATTATGAGCCGACTGATGTTGCCTCTTCTACGCGGATGCTCACATGACGTGTTTCCGCAACTCATTATCGTCACGTCTACGCATGCGCTGGTCGATAATGTAGCGCATATAATTTTATATTCGTTGCCTGTATACACGCCTAAGAGACACAGAAACTTCATATGGATGGACATATACATATATATAATTTATATATATACTATGCATACGTTTAAAATTAATATAATTATATATAAAATGCGTGTATATGTACGTTGTATACAAATATACATATATGCAGCTTATAACAAGTTTATTTTGTACATCTGCAATCAGCCTTACTGTTATACAGACTTATTGCGCAAATTTGTATTGCGTACACATGATGCAGTTCTCGTGTCGTTCATTCATTCAAGCAAGAGTCCGAGGAGCAGACGATAATAATAATTGCCGCCTTTTCTGAAACTCTGACGGAAATGAGCGAGCGCGCTGAATTATGGGCACTAAACGAACTGGAAATATGGGAATCGGGCAACGTGCATGACCAGCGGTCTGGAATGGTCTGTAATGAGGCGGTCAAAGCAGGAGATGGAGGGATGGAAGGGTGGAGGGATGGAGGGGTGGTTGGGGGAGGGAAGGGGTGGTTGGAGGAATCTGGTTTATAGCGATCCGACCGGAAATGCTCGACGTCAATAGTTTAATAAGTGCAAACGCATTTGTTTTTATAGCAGTTTACATCATTAGCCTATAATATATGATGTGATATGGTGCGATAAGCCAATCGTATGAAACGTGCTATTAAATACGATACAAAATATGATTATGTAACATAATATGACATATAATGTGGTGTGATGCCATGGGATGTGATATATGAAAATATTAATTTATTTGTGGCGGCCACAATACGATTATGATATACGATTATGATATGGTGATATGATAATAAATAGGCTATCATGGACTATGAAACACGATAGAATACAAAATATGATATGAGATATGATGTGATATCTGAGTCAAGAGATCATTGCATAATACGCCGCACCAAACACAGTAATCGATTGTAAGTAAAATTCCTTCTATTATGTGGGTCCTCATTTAAAAAAACCTAATTTTGTGGATGTGGGATTGTGGGTAATCTGGGTACCAGTGGAAAGCGGGGCGCCAATTTGCGAACTCCGCCTTTGTTATCATACGTGATGCTGGGAATCAGTCTGCGGAAGACGTGCAAAGTATGGCACCAGCGTGTTGCTCTCCCCACCCCATTAGTCTTGACGTCATTTCCGGTGGAGTTGAACCGGTGCTTATTGCACTAGTCTACCATGGCATACCATAATGTAGCGGCCGTAGCCTATATTATAATATAGTGTAAAGCAATATGACGTAGCGTAACCCGATGTAACATAACATTATTCAATACAATGCGTCCGTGTGTATTTATTTATGTACTGGGCCTAAGCATTTGCATATACGAGTCTCTCTCTAAACAGGCTCGCTATAATAATAAGCCACATCCATAAAAAAATCCGGCGCTATACAAAATGCCAGGACACACACACACACACACACACACACACCGACGTACCGCAATGACAAGCGGCCTTAGAAGAATTAATGGCGGCTTTCGGCGGCGGGCGTCAGATGGCGTGTTGCGAAGAATGACGTGACGATAAAATATGGCGGCCACAAATGGCGTGTCGCGAGAAGTAAAAACCGCGAGAGCTGAAAATCTCGTCGAAATAATATAATCTAATGGTCGTCTGCTTCTTTCGCGGTCGACCGATGATTCGTTCTTTACGCCTCGTTGTGACGATCCGAATTAAGACGGGATCATGTGACCGAAGAAATTTATTCCGAGTTTTATTCGACGGTCAGTTAAGTCCGTTATTGGCTGGCGGAAGCACACGTGACCAACGACTACTGTCGACGTTGAAATCTCAAGGACGTGACGTAGTATGCAGATTCATGACTGTGTTCTGCGCGCTGTTTTTAATGTCTATGCGCTTGCGTGCAAAAATAAAGGACTGGTCTATAGACATTCAGACATAAAATCACATACATAATGAAAAAGTCTGACCGAAATTAGAATTGGGTGGCTGTGTGTGTGTGTGCGCGCGCGTGTGCGCCTGTGTGTGTGTGTGTGTGTGTTAGGGAGAGGGAGAGACAGAGAAAGAGACAGAGACAGAGGTAGGGAGACACAGAGAGAGACAGACACAGAGAGAGAGAGAGTTTGTGAATGTAGTACATGGTCATCGAAGAAGACCTAAAATTCCACGAGATGGACATGCCACTTCTTTGTCCCGCCGAGTAAATACTGGATGTCAACCACAGAGACAGAAGGGCACAGACAGAGACAGAGACAGGAAACCACAGTTACACAGCCAGCCACAGGAAAAGACTCAAGCTGTCAGAGAGACGGGTCAGACGCAGACCACAAGAATAAAGTATGAACGAACAACGCATTGTAAGTGGAAGATGGAAAGAGTAATGAAAGAACTGGGACAATGAAGCCATCTCCAATTTCCAGTGATTGCTGGGAAATTTGGGAGAAAGAATAGAAAGCTGAAGAATGAGAGCAGTGGGGAGAGTGGGGAGAACTCATAAGGTTTTGAGAAGGGAAAGATCTTGATGGAGGAGATCGATTCATTCTGCTGGCGATCACTTGAATGTGGAGTAGGGAGAAGTGATGTTTCGAAAGAGAAGGAATCAGGAGTCAGGCGGGAAGATGTCACGTTCTTGGAGAAGGTCTTGAATGCAAAGGAAGTGGGAGAGGTTTTAAAAGAGGACAAATGGGAGGAGAAAAGAATGTCTTAATTGGATGAGAAGTAGGACTAAGGATAAGGGGTGAAGGAGAATGCGGAGGAGAATCAAATACCTGTAAGGTCACTTATTTACTTGTCTCTCTGCATGGCGAAGTGAACAAGTTTGAAAGGAGCACGTCGCTCATGTGAATGCATCTCGTAATGCAATCGCGCCTCTGTAAGAGCCTCCACTAAAGAATTCAGATGCGAATCTGTCCTCTTTAATTTCTCTTCTCATCTGCTCAGAGCCCGAAAGAAACGCCAATTAGTGTTTTAGTTCTTTTCGATAAGGCAATGCAATACAACACACTGCATGTGGTCGCAATGCTGAAAGAGTGTCTAGTAGCCACGCGTTTTTACTGCGCTCTACATATACAGGGTGGGCCATAAAAAATACCCCCCCTAAGATTTTTGCCAATATCTTGACCAAAAGTAATAATTTCAAAATGAAATTTTACAGTCTTAAAGACAATTCATATTTACACCAGATGGCCAGATTTCATTATAATATTTCAAACAGAACAAAAGTTATACCACTTTTAGTGAAGCCACCCACCGTTTTTTGACGATTCAAAAACCCGACGCAACAAAAAGTTTAAAAAATCGACTCAATTATTCTGGCCAATATCTTGGCCAGAAGTAAGAATATCAAAATGAAATTTTACACGCTTAAAGACAATTCATATCCACACATGATGGCCAGATTTCATCAAAATATTTCAAACAGAACAAAAGTTATATGACTTTTAGTGAGGCCGCCCCCCATTTTTTGACGTTTCAAAGACGAAACGCAGCAAAAAGTAGCAAAAACTAGATTTTATTAAGTCTCATGACTCTCATCTCAAGTAATTTTTATCAAATAGACTTCATATTGACAGAGGATCATTATAAGTAGTATTTAAAAAATAAACAGGGTACCAGCGTAGCTGCACGTCACTGAGAAGTCACTTAGAAAGATGACCTCAAATTGGTAAATAAGGAATCTGTCAGATTAATCAACAGGTCTATCAAGAACTTTGCAAAGAGACTCAAAAGGAGTTTTGATACTGGTGGTGGGCACATTGAACACAAGTTGTGAAGCACTAGTGCACTACCAAGTTCATTTGACAACAGTTATTTGAGACGAGACTTAATAAAATCGTATTTTTGCTACTTTTTGTTGCGTTTCGTTTTTGAATCGTCAATAATGGTGGGTGGTCTCGCTAAAAGTGGTATAACTTGTGTTGTGTTTGAAATATTTTAATGAAATCCGGCCATAATGTGTAAATATGAATTGACTTTACACCTGTAAAATTTCATTTCGAAATTCTTACTTTTGTTCAAGATATTGGCAAGAAACCTAAAATTTGTGTGTTTCGTTTTTGAATCGTCAAAAAACAGGGGGTAGCCTCCCTAAAAGTGATATAACTTTTGTTCTGTTTGAAATATTTAGATCAAATCTGGCCATCCTGTGTAAATATGAATTGCCTTTAAGACTGCAAAATTTCATATCAAAATTCTTACTTCTGGCCAAAATATTGGCAAAAAACCTAGGGGGGTCTTTTTTTTGGCCCACCCTGTACGTGCACAGTCTTTATACCGCAAAGCCCGTACTAGACACATTGCAAGTGAGTTTCACAGCCAGACTAAGAGGTTATTATACAAGTGGGCTATTCTTCGCGTTCAAGCAGAGCTGTTTTTAAGGAATTTTTAGAACTGCACAACTCCTTCTTTCCTTTCCAATCATCCATGATAAATAACTTCCAGTCGAAGGACAATGACCTTTTTGCTAGTTTTAACTGTACAGAAGTGCTTCTACAACTGCACATTTTGTGTACAACTGCACGTTATAAAAGCCCTGCTTTCAAGACCACATTATTTTGTGTCGAGGTATATTTTCCATAAACTGAAAAGCTTACCGAACTCTCCGCGTGTTGTTACCGTATATATGTAAGGATTAGGCCTAGAGTGGGCTACAGATTGTAATTCCTCTCATATAATTATACGGAAGGCTTCGGAAGCCAACATGACATTTCTGTTCGCGTGTGCATCAAATTGAACCCGTTGACCCATACGTTGCCATGGTAATCGCTTGCAACGATAATTTTGTCTTCCATATATATATACATATATATATATATATATATATAATTTATATATATATAATTTATATATATATATAATTTATATATATAATTTATATATATATATATATATATTGCCGTCCATCGAACTTTTTTATTCGAGCAATGACCTTCACTACTGCCAGCACCACTACAACTAAAACAATTGTGATCACCCCACCACCATCACCACCGCCACCACCAACACCCTCACTTTCACCACCACCGCCACCAACACCACCACAGCCATAACATTCTCATATAATTGTATAGGTCTACTACAATGACTTTCATGAACTCCGGCCTTTGACCTTAGAATACGGATTTCGATTCCTTCGATAAAGCGTCGGAAATGGCAAGTCATTGTTGTTTTATGTACTTCACCTAAAGAGAACAGATTTCATTGTCCATGCTGCTGTGTTCATTCCTCCAATGAGCCGACCGGAAAGTAAGAAAAACCAGTGGGGGAATTAATGGCTTGCGAGGACATTGTAGAGTGTGAGTTTGAGTACCACCGGCACTGACCGAAATGGCGACAGAGAGCGAGTGCATGGGTGATGGGCCTCGAATTAGAAAAAATCCTCAATCAGGTCGCCAAGTTTTACGGATGTCAGTGGCTGCGAATTTCAACAAATGCCTCAGAAGATTTACGAAGGTCAAGGTTACATGCTGCTCGACATTTATGGCCAACCGATCTCAACACCCAGTTGAATGCTTACAGAAGTAGATCGAAAACGAACACTTGTTTATAATCACTAACTAAATTGAGTTGTCCTGCTCTGAAGTATGAACATCGCTTAGGACACTTATACGTCCTTGTAGCGGTATATAACCGCGTTACGGCGTCATATAAATTGTCGTTATTATTAAAACAATTAGAGTCACTTTAAAGTTTGATTGCAGCATAAATTTATCAGTTATAGGCGGCCTATATACGCATTTTCAACAATTAAGCCCATACGCTGGGGAGATGGAATGGTTTATCCCTGCGGTTACTCTATCTCAGGTATTAAAATAATCATTTCCCCCGGATAGCTTTAGGTGTGATAGAATATCTCGCGACGCCGGAAAATCAAATCCCCGGATTAAAGCTTTTAACATGCTTTACTGGTACAGAACAATGGACGCTGTCTACGGCGGAAGTAATAACGGGTTTTTGCTAGAGGTTGACAACGGCTGCTCGGGACGTGATTTACATTTTGCATTGCAGCACGAAGAAACCCAGCATCAGCTTCAGCAGCTAAAGTTTCCTTGTCTTGGACTTCGCCGGAGGGAACCTGAGTCATCGCATCCGGTTCAACATTCACTGTAATAAAATATCGTCTATGTTCATTGTTTCGGGAACTTTCTAGGACATCCAACTTAGCTGCCATGGCTGCTGATCCCAACTGCATCGTTACACACTTACCCCCCCTGTCCCCTTCAATGACTCGGTACTGATGACTGCAATGGAAAAGTAAGCGAGTAGAAGTGGACCCCGATTTCTTCTATGAACCCTCAGGAACGTCTCCGACTTTTATGGATGTGAATGGTTGTGAATTGGAACATGGTAACAGCCCATAACCATTGAGTACTTGGCACCACCGGGAGAGAAGTTCAGACAACGGGCAGTTGTGGAGTTCAGCTATATTTTAACACTGTAGAATGAATGAATGCTCTACGGCAATGATTGTAATGTTGAGCCGTCCGTCCGTCCGTCTGTCTATATAGCTGACGGCCACAAGATGTCGCTTATACTGAAAACTGTCTGTAAGTTTGTCTGTTTGTCTGTCTGCTTGTCTGTCTGTCTGTCTACCTGTGTCTGTCTGTCCGTCCATCCATCTGTCCGTCCGTCTGTCCGTCCGTCCGTCCGTACGTCTGTTTGTCTGTCTGTCTGTCCGTCCAGGTTTCAACTTGCCTCGACAACTCTGGTCTGCATTGAATCGATCTGGAACGGGTCAGGTTTGCTGTGCACACAACACGCCATGGAACAGAGGACAAACCAAAGACCCCTCGTGTCACACTCCGTCGATATCCTTTCCTTCCGCTGAATACCCCCCAGGTTCCAGAGGTCTTTCTCATCCAGTGTATACACCGCAGTCGAAGTAGTAGACATAAAATCTAAATGTGGCATCTGACGTCACCTGGGTCGATACTGACGTCACGTCCTACGGTGACCCGTGACCGGATGTTGCCACTTAAGACCAGTGTGTGCTGTCACTTGTTTATAACGGATAACGATTCGGTTACAGTAGAACAGAATGTAGCAAGCTCGGACATTCGACCAGTATAGCCTTGACTTTCGTCCAATCTGACCAGTACAGCCTTCAGTTTCGTCCATTTGACCAATACCAGCCTAAAAAAACTGAGTGCCCGCGCAGTTTGACCAATATAGCCTTACTTTTTCAAATTCGATGTCTGGCGTAAAAAAGTAAAAAAGTAAAAAAGTAAAAAAGTTAAAAAAAAAAAAAAAAAAAAAAAGTAAAAAATTTTTCTCCGGCGTATACAAAATGGACTACTCGAAGAAAACTGTTACTGAATTACGAAAAATCGCCGAGCGCAGCGGCAAGCATGCATATTTTACAAGACGGTGGATAGCGAAGTTCATTGCTAAAATTGACGCCCACACCCGCGAATGCTACGACGATGAATGCCCATGCAAGAATCCCCAGCCGGATCGACAACAAGGGCCAGGCACGATTACCGTCGTTCGTCGTCGGCGCAATGGCAACTCGCCCCCGTGTGATGTTAGTTTGATCGACAACGAGATCATCATCGTTAATTGTCAATGCAATGGCAACTCATGCCTGTGTGATGTAAGAGCGTGAGTGAACTACGACGTAGATACGGGATTACAATATCGCAAACGATTTTACACCGTTGGTTTATAATCGTTTTCGGATCAATCGAATATTATTTTTTCCTCCAAACACGACATATTTTTCATAATCGTCTCACAATGTCACCAAGTCTTCATTTTCGATCCACGAGTTGAACGAGTCTGGGTAGCCCAACCACTTCACGAGACATTTCTTCCCGCGTTTCCTAATCACTTTTTCGATTCTAAATATTTCTTGAGTTGTTTTCTGTAGCTCCTGGTCGTAAAATGACCCCTGTATTTCCTCAGAATTAGAATCAGTGATCTTGTAAGTTGGCGGATCTGTATATTGAACCTGAGATACTACAAAAACCTCCTCTGTCCATCTAGGTATATATCCTTTGTCAAAAATGCTCTTCTTCTTAGTTATTCTGACTCGATCGCCGACTGAAAACTTTGGTGTAATAGGCTCTGAAATCTCATCGCCGTATAAATTCATAAATACAGTCTTTTCGTTCACTTTCATACTAGCCTTCGCGGGGGTCATTTTGATCGAAGAATGTCTCGTGTCATTATAATTACTAACCATCTCATCTAATACATCGATATATCTTCTCGTTGAATTAGCCGTAAAGTATTTGAACATCTTCTCTTTCATCGTACGCACCCATCTTTCTACGATACAACTTTTGCCCTCGTTTTCGGTAGAATACAACTCGACTAAATTCTTCACATTTTTATTATAAAATTCTTTCCCTTTGTCGCACCAAACTTTGACTGGCTGTCGGCCACCCCCGAGTATCTTCACGAACCCATCGGCTGTAGACTTCCCGCTCTTGTCATGTAATGGAACGATCCATCCGTACTTGGAAAACACATCTATGACGGTCAATAGAAATTTCACGCCATCATTATCTCTAGCGAAAGCCTGCATGTCGATTAGATCAGCCGCCCAAATCTGGTCAATCCCGCCAACACGGACCCGCCTCGTCCTAAAATGTCTTACTACTGGTTTGTGTAATTCATTCGCTAATTGATTAGTCCATTTCAGGTCCTGCTGTAATTCTGGGCTTTTTTAAAACCCAAACCTAGGCTTGTTTTAGCTGACAAGATGGGTTTGACTATCGCCCTCTCTACGCGTTCCCGCAAGCTTGGATTAGGTATATTATTCAACTGGTTTATCATTACTCTATCAGCGACATTCCTAGAAGCCGTATCAGTGTGTTGATTGTATGCCAGGTCGTGAATATATGCCGCGCTATCTACCCTGTTTATAGGTTTGCTCCAATCTTTGGGGGTTTCGTTGCTATTCAGACGCAAATCTAGTCTAGTACCGGGACCAGTAAACTGATGGCCTGGCAAATGTAATTCGCCCGGAAATTTAGCCCAAGGTAATTTAATGTTGCTAGTGGCAGCGTTCAGTGAACTAACTAGATCCCCACCTTGCGCAACAGCGGACGCCTTCACGAATTGAGTTTTTGTTTTCCCGCATACGACGCAAACACCTCTGAGCATCGATCTCCCATTATTAGCCACGGCGTTCTGCACATCTATCGTCTGGGTCTGTTTTTTACATTTTACGCAATACATTTCGTTTTTAATAATATATATTTTTAAAAATGGAGATTAGAGATATGAGTTGGGGCACAGCGCTCTCGAAAAGATTCAATAATCCGTTGCTACCCAAAAGCATACGTGGTTTGATAGTTGGGAAATCGGCGTGCGGAAAAACAACGCTTCTTCTCAATCTTTTACTCAGGCCAGACTGGTTGGATTATAATAACTTACAAGTATTCGGCACTTCTCTGTTTCAACCGGAATATCGTATTATCAAAAAAGCATACGAAGAAAAATTACCGAAAGCAGCGATCGTTCGGTTGTTCGAGCACCGAGATGAAATCGTGGGCCTAAATGCGTCGCCAGACCTTGTTATGGAGGAAATGGCAAAAAACTCAGAAGCTAAATCCGATATAATTGCCAAGTTCTTTGAGAGCGCCGATGATGTACCAGACCCGAGAGATTTGAGCGCTGAAAAGAAGAACCTGATGATTTTTGATGATCTTCAATTGGAAAAACAAAACAAATGTGAAACGTATTACAATCGGGGGAGGCATAGTAATGTAGATTGTTTTTACCTCGCCCAGAATTATTTCAAATTACCGCGCCAAACAATCAGAGAAAATGCGAACTTTATTTGCCTGTTCAAACAAGACCTGAAAAATTGTAATCATATTTACAACGATCACGTGAGTACAGACATGTCGAAAGATGAATTTAGAAAACTATGCAAAACAGTATGGGAACAACCTCATAGATTCGTGGTTTTAGACCTGACTAGCGACAAGTACAATGGCAAATACCGATGCGGACTCGACGAATTTTATATAATCGAGGATCCGCCATTGTAAAATTGTATTGTATAGTAAAAATGGAATCATCGCTTCTCAAACAGATATCGGAAAACACGGAAAAGACGGCCTGCAACACGGAACCAAAAACATCATTTTCCATTTTTCTCAGCGAAAAGAGCACGCGAATCAGAACGAAGTTTAATCCACTACTCGAACTGGAGAAGAATAAGAAATATGAAATGGCCTTAGTTGCCCTCGAGACGTACTATTCTTTTCCAAATATCGACGCGACAAACAACGTCTTTCGGTATTCGCCAAATCGCGACTCACAGTGGGTAAACATTGCAGTTCCAGAGGGTTGCTATGAAATAACGGATATCAACGAATATATACAGAGAGTGATGAAGGGGAATGGGCATTACGACGGAGTAAATGGAAATTACTGTATCTCAATAGCGCCAAACACCAATACTCTGAGGTCTGTGGTGAATATAGAAGCAGATTATATGGTTGACTTTACGCCAAAGAATTCGATTGGAAAGGTTCTAGGGTTTGACAAATGGATCTATTCGGCGGGATACAACGAATCGGAGAACTTGGTAAATATAATGAGTGTAAGCAGCCTGAGAGTGACCAGCGACATTATCGGGTCTTCGTACACTAACGGAACATCGGAAAACGTGATATATTCTTTTTTCCCAAACGTAGGCCCGGGTTACAAGATTATCGAAGTGCCGCATAATTTGATATATCTCCCGATTTTGCTATCTACAATTTCGACGATGGAAACGAGGCTCACAGACCAACACGGGAACCTACTAAATCTTCGAGGTGAAGAATTGGCGATTCGATTTCACATCAGGGAAGTTTGAAAGTTTTTGTAATTTATTAATAAAATGAATCGTTACACGGACGTAAAAGTTAATATTTCAGAAGCGCAACAAGACAAAATTAAAAGATCACTTCAAGCGGGGAGCGGCGTGAGTATCAAACTATCGCACGATGATTTGAATGGCGAACACGTTTTGGCTCTCACCCAGGCGCAAATCAATAAAATGGCGGCAGCCTACCAAAAAGGAACTGGCATGATTATTAAAATGAGTAAAACGCAATTGGAGAACAACAAGAAAGTCGAAGGTGGATTCATAGGCGCTATCCTTCCGTTTCTAGCGACAGCGGGACGGTTCCTTCTGTCTAATGCACTGCCAAGTTTGGCGATGGGAGCACTAAGTGGTCTCGGCTCCGCGGCGACTACTAAGATTGTAGACAAAATCAGCGGTTCGGGTGTAATGTATGTCAAGAAAGGTGACATGGCGTACAAAATAAGAGCAGCCGGATCTGGTTTGTACTTGTCTCCGTGGCAAAAAGGTAGCTCAATAACGGCATCCGGGCTGTACATGAAAACAGGGTCGGGCTATGCGAGGGGCGAAGGACTTTTGTTGGGTCCCAACTCGCCGTTTCGAAACATTCCGATTCTCGGCATGATATTATAAACTATTCTATTATAAAATGTCGAGACCAATACACAAATTTGGAACTAAACCAACTAGACCGGCAGAGGTTAGAACGCAGCCCGTTTCAGTCTTTTGGAAGATTACGAGCGGTGTTACTCGCACTCCAGTAAGACAACTAGGAGGTCTGCGATGGGAGATTTTTGCGCAAAATGATATCACGATACAACCAAAGACAGCAAATACGCTAAGGCTTGGACTCGGTGTAGAAATGGCGGCAGGACTTTGCCTCGTTTCCGTCAGACAGAGTATCAAAGAACGACGATGCAGCCTACTAGATGGAGTGATTTCAGAAGATGTGATTGATGATATCATAGTTTCCATTCAAAACAACTCCGATTCGGCAGTAACGATAAACGAAGGAGATTCGCTATGCTGTGTAAATTATCAACGGTAAAAAAATATATATTGCTAATAAATAAAAGAATGGAATACGAAGGCATCAAACTCTATCCAAACCTAACAAATATAACGCCCTCTGCGCCAGAAGGTGAAATACAAATAGCCGCAGGGTCCGCACAAACGTATCGACTTCAGAAGATTAGCGAAATCAAAAAGGAGATCGAGCAAGAACGAGACAAAAGAGCAACGTTGAGTAAAAAGTACCATAGAAGTGTGAGCGTAATCGGCGTAGTAGACAGCTTCCTCATGGTGGTCACGATGGGGCTCGGAATTTCGGGAATCGGCGTACTAGCTACCATAATTGCGGCTCCCATCGCTATTGCTATGGAAGGGACAGCGCTAGGTGCGGGGCTATTGAGTATAATTGGCAGCCGAATCTGTAAAAAGCTCGCTCTGAAGGCGGAGAAGCATGAAAAGATCAAAACGCTAGCTGATGCGAAGCTCAACACGATCAGCGACCATATTTCAAAAGCACTCGTGGATGATCACATTTCAGACGAGGAATATTCTCTGATTCTAAGTGAGATTGAAAAATTCAATGGCATGAAAGAAGAAATCAAAAGTAAGTCGAAAGTTGCGATGGATGCGATGGACGAGGAAACGAAACAATCTCTCATCGATCGGGGAAGAGAGGAAGTCAGGCAGTCCTTTCAAAGCATGTTTGAGAAAAATACCGAATCTGTGAAAAAGACGACTAACGTGAACATGTACGAAATCATGTAGAGTTTTGCATACCTATGTAGACCTATGTCGCTATGTCTGAAAATACGTCTAACTTGTGTTTTTACACATGTCGAAAAACATGTCGAAAAACACGTCGAAAAACACGCCGGAAAACATGTCGAAAAACATTAAATTTTTTATTAAAAATGTCGTTTCTAAAGATAGATGACCCGGCGAAAAGAAATTTCATAGTCGAAGAGTTTCTGAAATCCAAGAAGAATATTCAACAAAACTTTTTATCGGAGAGATTGGGAGATTCGGGGCTGCAACAAGAACTAACCAAGCTGTACAAGCCTATCGTCGATTCGCAATCCGCAATTTCCAAAGAGCAGAATGTCTTACTATCCGCCATCAAAGAAAACTCGATAGCTACTACAAACGCACTACAGACGCTACCCGCTTCGTTGAAGATTCAATTTCCTCAGTATCCCTCGATAGAAGCGTATAGCGACGATCCGACTGAGGATATTAGAACTTTAGAATTAGGGGATGTAGCCACCAAGTACCTTCATCAATACGCCTCCGATAGAAAAATCGTAGACACGACGTTCGGAATACGATCAAAAAATAGTCAATTCTACATCGGCGACACTCCGATTTTTATTCAAGGAGACGATGTGACGGTTGGAAATAAGACGTATAGCGGAACACCGGGGCTTTGGGAGTTGTTGACGATGAAACAGCCGAACACGTCGATATACGATAATAATGATAGAGACGATTACGCCGAGATTCTACTCGCGTCGGATGCTATCAGACAGCCAAAAAATCCTAACAAACCGAAAGCATCTTCGAGCGTCAAATATAGAGAAATTATCAAGCCGATATGGGAAAAGAGGACTCGTAATGCGGTGGGTAAAGGCGTGGGTGGTGTAATCGTTATTTCCGAAGATCCAAACGTATTAGCGAAACAGCTAGAACTACGATTTCAAAGCTTCAAAGCAGGCAATACCGGCGTGAGAAACGAGATCGTGGCGATGTGCGACGCGTTATTGAGGCAGGAAGTGCTGAGTAAAGATGCTTACAAAAATATAATGATGACATTGTAAAATGCAGAAAAAATGCAAGTCATTAATAGAAGGAGGTATAGAAAACAATACGTTATCGGAGGATCGGGAATATTCGATACAATTTCGGGATTTTTCAAACGACTAGTAACGTCGAACGCCGCCAAACAATTAGCAACGACCGCTCTCAACGCGAGTAAAGACGTGGCGAAAGAAATTGGGAAAAAGGCCATCGATGTTGGGAAAACAACCGCAATCGACGCTGGTAAACGATTAGTGGACAAAGCAGTGGCCAAACTGTTTACTCCTGCCCCTACTCCTACTCCCACCTCCAAGAAAATTACGCCAGAAACTATACAAATTTTAGAGCGGCTGAGCGGCGTCGGGTCGAGCCCAAATATCTCGAATATCCCGAATATTAATAATCTGATGATGGGGGATGGTCTGAAGAAGAACGGCGCCATGTCGATACAAGATTTAGTACGCTCGCTAAACGGCGCCGGAATGAAGGTCGCGTAAAAAATATATTATCGCGTAGTAAAAAGTAGTAAAAATGCAATCATCTGATATTCTGAGATTTACCGAACAACCATTGAGCGATGAAAGCGTCGAACGTTACGAATGGTACGAGTATGAGCCGATATCGGGGGCGAATCTAAACACCTCCGGCGAGATTAGAATAAATATCGAACTTCAAGATCTATTTTGTCATCCGGCAGAATCTTACCTGCTGTTCGAGGGTAGATTGACGAAGGCGACCAACCCCGCCACCTTCTACGTCAATGCCGATGAAGCAACTCTTACGAATAATGGGCTCATGCATCTTTTCAGCCAAATTTCGTATTCCCTGTCGAATCAGGAAATTGAATCGATATTTCACCCAGGTCAAGCAACGACGATGCTCGGATTACTCAAATACCCGAATGATTTTCAACTAGCACAAGGTTTGAATCAGTTGTGGTACAAGGACAGCGGGGCGACGGCCGCTATCGCGAATAATCAAGGTTTCGCCGTGAGACAGTCGTATATAATTCAAAAACCAAATGCCAAAGGTACTTTCAGCTTTGTAGTTCCATTGAAGCATATTTTCGGATTTTGCGATGATTACGACAAGGTTGTTTTTGGTGTGAAACATACACTAACTCTGGTTCGTAAAGCCGATGATGACGCAATTTTTAGATCCGCCGCCGCGGGTGCAGTGGTCGCAGGGAAAGTTAGGCTGGATAAAATCTCATGGTTCATGCCGCACGTTATTCCCGCGGATATGGAGAAGATGCAATTGTACAAAACGATCGAATCGAAAGCGTCGTTGCCAGTTGCGTACAGAGCCCGTCAATGCGATACCACCTCCGTCGCACAGTCGACTAATTTTAGCTGGAGACTTAGCGTCAAGACATTACCTGAGAAGCCTAGGTACATCATCTTGGGTTTTCAAACCGACAAAAGCGGCGATCAAGAACAAAATCCATCCGTTTTCGATCATTGCGATCTGAAGAACATGTTCGTGATGATGAACCAGGACCGATACCCAGTTGTCGACTACAACCTATCATTTCCGAATCAACAATTCGCGCGGGCGTACCGAGCAGCAGCCGCGTTCAGTGAAAAATACTATGGAATGGACGAACTAATGACGCAATGCAATATCACACCCTCGGATTTCAAAGATCTGTTTCCGATTATGGTGTTTGACGTGAGCAAGCAATCCGAGCGTCTGAAGTCATCGGTGGTCGATATCCAGATCAAAGGCACGTTCAATACGGCGCCGCCAGCTAATACGGAAGCGTACGCAGTGGTGATTTCAGACAAGTTACTGAGGTTTCAATCGGACGGACAGAAAATGAGTGTGGTATATTGAAGATCATGATAGAATGGTCGATGAAGAATAATGAGACTTACAGATACCTATCGTGCGTATATGAACGATAGGTATCTACGCTTACCTAGTACAAAAACTCGACCTGCAATCCGGCTCCGCCCCTGAGAAGAAGGCGACCGGCTGTTGGACTGTTTCCGGATATGAAAGAATATACCCTCATACCGAGCTTATCGTCGGCGTTGGAAAATATGGCGACGGTTGGTAATACGAGCGATATTCTGCTGCCAACCGTTGATCCGCCAGCCATGCATTCAAAAAGTTCGTTACTTTGTATCCCGTCTGTGACATACGAAATTCTGATTATTTTTTCGCCCGGACTGTCATTTCCTATCAAGAAATTCGCGAATCCGCCAAGTCGATATACGCCCGTACGAGGAATAGTTATTAAGCCCAAAGACGTCGTATACGCCGAATCCGTATTGATGGCAACGGCCGTTAGTTGATGGTGCATTACATATACGCCTCCGAATGCTCCACCATGCGTTGCATATGTGCCCGAGAATGCGCCACCACTTACGATTGCGGATGCTCCCCCTTCACCCTCCTTCAACACACAAATAGCCGGTCCGGTTGTAGGTCTCCAATTCGGGGACAATGCTGGTGCCGCTGTTATAGCTCCAGCCGTTCCTTCGAACCTATATGTAATACCGCTCGTCGTATTTCTCACTAGATTGCCCGGGGATACCCTCATACCCGAAACGTAATCTCTAGGGGCGATATCCGCTGTTTTATCAACGACTAGGGCAGTAGCCTGGGCTGAACTAATAGCGTCACCCCCGTTACCTGTAAAAGGGTAATCAGTCGGTAACCCTACGAGATGATGGCCATTCATATTTAGATTCCCAGTCGCCGGATTTGCTCCATCTACCCTTAGAAAAGTACTATTTACTTGGGACAGCGTAACACCCCCTGCAATTACTCTTTGAGTAGATCCTGAATCTGTATGTCCAAATTTATCAACAGGCATTTTGAATATAATAATTTATTATTAATTAGGGTCGCAAGAATGCCGCCGAAAAGTCCCTACACAAAATGTTCGTAGCGATGGACGAAAAAGCGTGTATGTTGACGTAATCGAACTCGTCTAGAAAAACTATGTTACTACCGATTGAATGGTTTTGCGAACCTTTCGTACTCCCTCCGCCCGCAATTTGCATGTACGACACCCCATTTTTATACAGGTGGACGGTGCCATACGCGGTATTACTATTGTTACAAAATTCTATGTACGCCGAAACGATATAGTACCCGGCTTTACTGGGGAAGAAAGAAGTCGTTCCGATACCCTGTTCAATACCGTGTTTTGCGGTACCGCATCTGATTACGTCAAAAGTAACTGCAGTGTGAGATCTAGCGAGTATAGCCTGTTGAGTTGAACTGTAAGCGCTAACCGCAGGCCCTACTACCGTCGCCACTTTCGAAGTAAGTTGTTCATCGACGTATTTCTTATTCGTCAAATGATTATTGTCGGTCGGAACGTCGTCGTGATTCCGCAGTAAATCTATTACTTGCCCCCGACTCACAGCCTCATCTATCCCCGCTTCCGGAGTATTCGCTGTATTCGCTGTATTCGCTGTATTCGTTGTAGGCAGACCTCTAATAGTATGGCCACTCATATTTAGATCTCCAGTCGCGGGGTTTGCTCCATCCAGCCTTAGAAAAGTACTGTTTACTTGACTTTCAGTAACTCCGCCAGCAATTACTCTTTGAGTAGATCCTGAATCTGTATGTCCAAATTTATCGACAGGCATTTTTTACATCTGAATATAATTTTCAATGCAGGCTGTTTATAACTTCTTGAAAACTCACCCCATCTTTGCATGTTTTTTTCAGGACGTGCAGGCATAGATGACCGCAAAACACTTCGTTGTCAGGCTGTACGCGTTCGCTATTGTAGTACACGGGACTCTGTAAATACTTTACCAGTTCTGTAGGAGGGGGCAGGCCATAGCTGTCGAAATATATTTTATCCTTGCCGTTCTTCAAAAAAGCAACCCAGTGCGAGCCGGTTCCATTAGAATCGTCTAGATTCAATATCCCGCATTCAGTCCGTCCAGGTTTCTTCGGCAGCTCGTCTCTGAGAAATACTCCCCGGAAATTAGGAATATTGAGCTTTTTCGCGGCATCTAGTAGTTCAAAATTCGTCAACGGATGATTCGGGAGGACTACGCCTTCGACATTTATATTTTTCACAGTTGTATAGCTCATTTTAATATTTCATCTAGATGTTTCACAAACTAATGAGCTTTCGGGCTTCTACACAGGCGAGATAATATTTATGTCTGCAATTTTTGCATTCATTCGCCTTTCCATCTTTTTGAAATCGATTGTTGACGTATTCCGATATGTTCTGATTTACCTTACACCGGCTGCAAACTTTTGTGTCTTTTGTCTCCCTAATTTCCTGTCTTGCGCATTTGTGCGCAAGCTCTTTCACTTTGGCATTTTTACAAATTTTACAGCTGGGGTAATAGCCGCTCTTCTGTGAGTTATCTTTGTGAAATTCGTCCAAGCTTTTTTCTATTTTGCATTTAGAACACACTTTTTTTGCCGCATCCATTTTATATTAGTGTAAATTATTCTTTATTTTGTTTAGTTTTCAGCGTGTAGTGCCCATAGGCTAGGGTGTGGATCCCGTCGTCCATTATTACTCTTTTGTCGTCGTCGGCGGACAGAGCTATTTTATTTACTTCTTCGGTGTAAATTTCATGACGATAGGATCGAATGACGTTCATCGCTCTCGACTGTTGTCTTTTCGTAAACACGCAGTCTTTGTAATCTGCGTGAGTGATTGATTTCTTGACGACGTTCTTTTTCACACCTTTACATTTCTTGTAGTCTTCACCCGCCATTTTGTAAGAGTACAACTTGGATCGCAGCCCGACAAATTCTTCAATCTGTTTTCCCGCGGCCTCGTCTTTGAACATACCAACCACTTTTTTATTTACACCCGTTTCTATGCCGGATGGGTGATCGCTCGGATAGTCTGAAGTATCGAACATACTTTGGACGTCGCGGGAAATATCTTTGTAGAAGTCTTCCGTTTTAATTTCATACGCCAAAGAATCGGTATCGGTGAATAATAGCTTGGCCCTATCTCCGTACTTGGCCTTGATGTAATTATAATGAAAATCATACATGAGCGTCTTACTGACGTCTAATATACACATCCCCAGATATATCGGCTTGTTGTAAAACAACTTGGTCTTTTTCATGTGAACGGCGATGAGGTTTTCATCGAAAATCGTTCGTCTGTCGTAATTAGTTTTCGCGACTAGCTTGATAGCTTCCTTCTCTTCACTCACCAATCGTATGTCAACTCGATTCTCGATAGCTTCCATTGTTTTACCGAAAACGCTATTGTTCATCAGCTTGAAAAAGTCTTTCTCAAAATCGTTCGTAGCTTTCGTTCTCAGGTTGGTATTCAGATCGATATACTTTTTCAGCCAGGCACTTTCCACGAATTTTATTCCTCGGTGTATTTTTACGATTTTCAATCCGAGACTTTCATACAATTTTAAATTTCCGTAATGAACGACGTACTTTACTTTGTCATTCAAGTTTGGAATGAGTTTCGCTACATCTGATCCCGCAGGTTTTACACTCTCTGGAGCTAGTGGATAATCATTATGCAGGTCGTGCAATTCTTTTGGATATTCTAAGTAGACTTCCAACACACATCCCACTCCATCTCGTTCGCTAATGTTTCTCCAATCATTCAATTCGTCATCGTTCATCCATTCAAACCCATGAGTCGGTAGCGGCTTGCTCATCGCCCATCCATACAAGTTGTTCGCGTCCAAGTATGGAATGAATACTGAATGTTGGGTGGGATTGAAAGCTTCTCCCATGTACTCGTTGTTCGCTTTCGCGTATCGATGGGAAATCGTGCTGACACCTCCCCGTATTCCCTGCTTGATCATCAGTAACATATCGTAGTCACTCAACAACTCCAACTCTACACCAGTCGTCTTCAACGCCGCATCCCACGCAAGTCCTGGGCTAGTGTAGTACCACGCAGGATCTAGGTTGTAGTGCTTCATACAGACGTCTCTGAAGTTTTCGAACACATCCGCTAATAATAGAACATCCGATAAATTGTACAAGTCGTGATATTGACGTAATGTTTTGCATTCAAATTTGTTCCATACCGTTTTCGCGTGCGCGTAATCTTTTTCGCTGATACCCGAATCGGTTAGTTTTGAATAGAAGGCATGCTTCGATGGTAATTCGGTTTCGTTTAATCTTTCAACACCGTCGACGTAATCATACGGGTAAACGCCTTTTCTGAGTAAAAGATCCAGCTTCTCACCTTCAAAAAATTTCCCTAAATTCTTGCACTGATCTTTCTGAAGATTTTTCGATAACACGTCGAGACTCTGGGGCATGAATCTAAGACTATCGATGAAACGTAATTCGCGCTTGACTTCTCTCTCTTTTCCATCTGCATCTACAAACTTATCGACGACGACCTCTCTGCTGAATGAGATATACTTTTCTTCGTTGCAGGGAATGCATTTGATTTTCTCGCCGTGTTCACCTCGTAATTTCTTGATAAATAAATGGCTGTCATAACCGGTCAAATTGTGAAATACGACGGGGAAGAACTTGGGGACTTTGTATTTCAGATTACAAAGGTTGTGAGCGGCACCTCTAAATTTTCCAGTCAAATGACAGTGATCTCGAACCGGTTTTTCATCGTCTATAAATTCTCCCCCGCATATATGGCAAACAGTAGCCGAGTCGAAAAGCTTCTGCTCTTTCTTTCCGAATATCATTTTCTTTGGGAATTTGAACTGGTTATATATTCGTTTCACATTTTCTTCGAGACTGTCTATGAATTTCTGAGCGACATCATCGTCTTCGTTTTCAGCTGTAAACCTCACAGGCTCTTGAGAATAAACATCATCGTCGAAGCATTTCAAATGATAACAAAACGAACTGGGCGTATGTTTTTGATACTTGTTGGTGTAAGACGTGCTAGGAACGGGTTGGCATGTACCGATAGGTTTGATGAACGACTCAAAGTCGGCAAAGTACACAAACGGCACTCTCATCTTTCTATAGTGATGTGTAAAACTTAGCATAGTCCCAGGTTCTGGAAGTTCTATTCGTTGGGCGTCCTGCTGCGAACAGTACTCAGTATGTTTGTGAAGCGATTCTTTTCTACTGAATCCTATCAAGCATCTTTTGCAATAGTACATTGATGTAGTAGTATTTTCTGTTTTCACCGCCATCAGTCTGTTGAAATTCTTGATCCAACAATAATGCTTCTTTTCTCCATCAGAAATGAGTAATAGATCTACACACCTATCATTCTCATGCTTTGATATATATAGTGGGAATACATTCACTTCTTTCTCATAACCAAAAACATTAATACTAATATTATTATTTTTCTCAAACTTACCTATCACATTAGCATCCGCTGCTACTGGGAATTCAATACCAGACCAATTGAGTTCCTCAGACTGTCTAATTAATTCTTTCGTTATTCTCTCCGGATGTTCTTCAACGGGGTTTACAGCTCTCGCTACACACCACTTGAAGCATTCCTCATCTTTGTTCTTCATATTAATAATAGCCTTTTTATTCGCTAAATAATCGGGAAGTGGAATGTAGGAACTACCTTTCAATGGTTTATATACCACTGTATCGATATCCAACTTCAAAACGGTTTTGAATCTCCAATTACTCCCCCGCATCTGAAAACTTGCCATGCTCTCCTTAATTTTATCCGCTGCGTTGGCATATATTTCCCTCACATCGGTTGCTTCTAAAATAATATCACTCTTTGATTTGAAATTAGGCTCAGCCGTTACTACTTCGCCGGTTTTCATATCTACTTTCTCCATTTCGCACATGAGATCGAATTGAACTTTTACCCCGCGATTTTTCCCTAGCAGCCTAACTACATGCGGTCTTACAGCCTTGAGAAAAGTTGCAACATCGATCCCGTTGTCGCCATCGATCGTGTATCTTTTTGTAAACCCTTTGATGGCCGTCGCAGTCTCTCGAAGTTTGAACCTATGAATGGGTGGTTTTATTTGCGGGGGTAACTGACTAATCTCGCGAGTCAGCCAATCCGAAAAAACTATTTTATTTTTCCCCGGATGCAAAAATTTCCAAGTAGTAGTCAAGAATGCCGTAAGTTCCGCTTTTGCTAATCTCGAGTATCCTCGCACACCTCTCTTTTTTGCAATTTCTCGCAATTCTCGCACAGTGGCGGGAGTATGCGCTTGTGCTTTGTTGACCTGAGCCCGAGCGCCTAGTCGATCTCCCTGCGATATGAACGCTATGAGTTCCGCTTTTCGCAAACTCGAGTATCCTCTTTGTCCTCTCTGTTTAGGAATTTGTCGTAATTCTTTCAGATTATACGATGAGTAGTCCATTTTATATTGGGATATCTTGTCTTTAGGCCGAGTCGTATATTCCATTTTTTCAGTCATTTTATATACGCCAGAGAAAATTTTTTTTACTTTTTTACTTTTTTTACGACAGACGCCGAATTTGAAAAAGTAAGGCTATATTGGTCAAACTGCGCGGGCACTCAGTTTTTTAGGCTGGTATTGGTCAAATGGACGAAAGTCAAGGCTATACTGGTCAGATTGGACGAAAGTCAAGGCTATACTGGTCGAATGTCCGAGCTTGCTACATTCTGTTCTACTGGTTACCACTCGATTTCAACCGACTTTGGCCTTCATCTTCTGCTTTCCGAGTTTCTTCCTGTTTTCTTTGTACTCCCTTTCCTTCTTTGAAAGTCTTTGAAAGCCTTTGTTAACGCCTTCGAATCGACGGACCAATATACAAAGGTCAACAAGAAAGTATACTGGTAATTGATAATGCTATATTGTGTGCCTGGTTCAACATGATAAAAAAATGATGTTTACTGCTGGCTATATAAATAGGCCTATATATCTATAGTTATAATCATGTAGGCTATTACATATTTCTTATATTATATATCTAATTATTGTGCCTTCTTATAACGGACGAAGCTTGTTAAAGAATCTGAAAGAATTGGACCAGAATATTTTCTCACCTATAGTAAGCCTATTAGATTCTGTGTTTATACGGCTTAGGATTCCATTATTAGCTCGTAAACAATCAATGTCTTTTTTAAAGTAATCGCAGGTGATAGATGCTCTTGCATTAGAAGGCTTCCAGTGGAGCTGCATGCCAGCTCTCTGAAGAACAATTTACGCATCAATAGTAGGTCTACATGTAAGATTCAATGTTCTTCTTGACAGATCTTTGTCAAGTGATAAAATTTATTATAATTTTTAAAGCAGACGTATTAACTGAGTTAATTAATTATATCCATTGGATCTGGAGCAAACATCTTGCTATGAGTTTCCTTTCACGAATGAGTGCTGAAAGCAAAACTATCGCTGAAATGATTAGTACACAAATACAAGTTTTTCTCAAGGGGAACATCACTCTTTTGTTTCCAACTAGCATAGGCGTACGGGAGATTTCAGCAGTGGAGGGTCAAAGATTTTACTTCTGCCCGAAAAATAAATCTCGTGGTGGGAAATACTATTTTTCCCAGACAAAAAAGTTTAAAAAATTAATATGTCGGGAAAAATACTTTTTTTTCGTTTTTTCCCCGGGTCTGCTTGCCCGAAAAAACAGACTTGCCCTAAATTTGGGGGGCATTTGCCCACTAAACCCTCCGCCTCGTACGCCTATGCCAACTAGTATGGCATGGTGGCACTTTGCGGGGCAATAGACTACTTAACAGTCCGTGATGGCCGTTAGTTAGACATCGCTACATTCCAGAGGATAACCCAACATTGGAGCAGCTGTGTGAAAAGGCAGATATGAACCTCTTAACCGCTGCCTTGACGGACTCGGGACATGTTCCAAACCCACTGCTCCCTCCTATAGTACTGGCAATTATTAGAGATCCTTGAGGACTCATATTTGTGTCATGGATATGGCGCTAAGCATGCATCTGCGGTCGGATTTTATATACGGCCCCTCGCTTGGGTGTCAGACTTTCATGCCTCCCTTCGTCAGTTGAAGGAGTGGGGCTGAGCCCCGAGGGTGAGTTAGTGTGAGTGAAGAAGTGAGTTAATGAGTAAGTGAGTGAGAGAAGGAGTGCGGGAGTGGATGTATCAATCACGAGTAAGTGCGTGAGTGAGTGAATGAATGAGTGAGTGAATGAGTGATTGAGTGAATGAGTGAGTGAGTGAGTGAGTGAACGAGTGAGTGAGTGAATGAGTGAGTGAGTGAGTGAGTGAGTGAGTGAGTGAATGAGTGAGTGAGTGAATGAGTGAGTGAGTGAATGAGTGAGTGAGTGAATGAGTGAGTGAGTGAATGAGTGAGTGAGTGAGTGAGTGAGTGAATGAGTGAGTGAGTGAGTGAGTGAGTGAGTGAATGAGTGAGTGAGTGAGTGAGTGAATGAGTGAGTGAGTGAGTGAGTGAGTGAGTGAGTGAGTGAGTGAGTGAGTGAGTGAGTGAGTGAATGAGTGAGTGAGTGAGTTAGTGAGTGAGTGAGTGAGTGAGTGGGTGGGTCGGTCGGTGGTTGGGTGAATGGGTGGGTGGGTGAGTGAAGGAGTGAATGACATAGGGAACGATGGAGCGAAAGGAGGGAGCGAATTGAAGGGAGGAAGGTTATTATAGGGAGGGGAAGTAGAGGAAGAGAGGGGCGGGGAGTAAATCAAAATATACGACGATGGGACTGGACGATTGGAGAGGGTTGATAATAATGATGGAGTGAGACAGACAGACAGACAGACAGACAGACAGACAGACAGACAGACAGAGGGACGTACGGAGGGAGGGATGTAAAGAGAGAAAGAGTCGGAGAGTTAGAGAAGAAGTAGGAACGCAGCGACGAAGAAGACCGTACTTACAATAAAAAAGAGAGACAAGAATATAATAATAATTATAATCATGTTTGTATACTGTTGACTAAGTACATATTGGATGTCTGGATAGATGTCTCTCTCTCTTTCTCTCCCTCTCTCTTCGTCTGTCTATGTCTTTTTATATGTCTCTGTCTCTGTCTCTCTCTTTCTCTATCCCCTCTCTCTCTTCGTCTGTTTATATGTCTCTCGATCGCTGTCTCTGCGTTGCATCTGTCTCTGTCTGTCCCTATCTCTGTCTGCGTCTCTGTATTTGTCTCTCTGTCTGTGTCTGTGTATGTGTCTCTGTCTCTGTCTCTGTCACCTGCATTCGCACAAATCCCGCATCTGCTTTCGCATTAATCATTCACCTGAACGATTTCCAATTACCTGTCCCAACAACATGGATTCGTTTCCCTCTTCCGTCCTCTCCTTCCTTCGCTTCTTCTTCGAGTTACTTCTTCTTTCCGTTCGTTGTCAGTTCATTCGTTTGTAGTTTTGTATCTCTATACGACGAAACAACACAGCCTCGTAAACAGATTGTCAAGAAGAAGGATCGAGTACCTGACAGTCAGACAGACAGACAGACAGAGACAGACAGAGACAGACAGAGACAAGACAGAGACAGAGACAGACAGGCAGACAGAGACAGACAGACAGATAGACAGACAGAGACAGACAGTGTTGACATCTGTCCTTTCTTTGCTTTCACCTACAAAAGATATGTATGCAGATTATGGAATAACTAGGCTAGTGGGGTAAATAAGAACAAATCCAAAGTGCAGAGCCTTTCTGTTCTCACCAAAACAACCCCCTTGTCATCGTATTCGTTCCCTTCCATCCCCCTTACACCTTCCCACCCTCACACCCATTACCCTCCAATGTCACTCGGAAGGAGCGACGAAATCAATATTTTCCCTTCCAGTTACGCCTTTTACAGCCCTGCTCCAAGGGCTCCTACATGTATATCTTTAGCGCCATGTATCTAGACGTCTATGCCTGCTCCCACCACTTCCTCTCCTCCTCCATCACCTCATTAGCGAACACCTGACCCCAACCTGGTCACCTCTGCCCTCGATGCAATTCATTATTCTAAGGAAAAGGCAGTTCATTGCGTGCAACGACCCAGATTAAAATTGGTGCAGTGCACTGGTCTCCATTCTCATCTTCGTCAGTGTGTGTTCTACTCCAGTTTCTATTCACCATTCGAAAAGACGGTGCCATCGATCGACGCATATTGTGTATGGGCGCTGGACGATGAAGTGGTGGAACAATAATTGTGTCAGTAGTGGTATGTCAGCTGGCAAGAGACTCTTCTATACGACTCCAAGTTGTTGAATTGGTTCCATAGCGTCAATGTAGGTCAAGGACACGGCTGAGTGAATACTTCGGTCAATACTATCTGCCTGCCTGTCTGCTTGCCTCCGTGCCTGCCTACCTACCTGCCTGTCTGCTTGTCTACCTGTCTGACTACCTGCCTGTCTGCCTACCTGCCTCCGTGCCTGCCTGCCCAACTGCCTGCTTGCTTGCCTGCCTGCCTGCATATCTGCATGCCTACCTCTCGGTCTTTCTCTTTGACAGTCTATGACTGCCTGTTTTCGAGTCTGTCTTCTCAATTGCATTGCTTCATTGCAGATGTAGAATCGTAATCGTAATCGTAAACTCAGAACTTCTACAGCGCCCACAAAAGCGAAGTCACTGTAACCTGCCTATTCACAGGCGGATGGGCAGGGAGTCAAGATCAGGAGGGTCAAGCAGGCAGCAAAGAATAAATGACGGACAGATGGACGGAGCGTAGGCCTATACTTCAGCGTCAGTTAATGGAACATCCTTTTAAGACCTATCCATAACCCAATTACCAACACTAACATTACCAAGAAATTCTTTACCAAATGACCAATTTTTTAAAATAAAGTCGTCATTTACAAGTTACAACCTCTACAGACGCTCTTTAAATCTTCTTCCAACGGCGAATCTGTGTCTGAGCTATATTTCTTCGGTAAAGCTGCTTCCGAATAAAATTTAATTCCCTCCCTCTGGAGACAATTATTATCTGCAACAAAGTATCGCGAAGAAGAAATTTTGTCGTATCCGTCGATATAAACTATAGCCCGAAAAACCATTTCTCGGTAATGGTAATTGCAGATTTATATAGCTCTATTTCAAGAGAGAGATTCGTCAGAAGTGCTCTCACTTCTTAGATCAGCCGCGTGGCTGTTAAAATTAATTCTTTATTTAAACAGCTCAACATGATTTTTTACGACTTCCTTGAAAAACCATTCATTTGTGACAATAACGTCGAAAGTTCCTTGCGGAAATAGAAACGAAATAAACTCAGAATATCAATATCCATCAAAGTTATTGATAATTAATTGCCTGCAATCTTTTAAAGGCTCAACACAGAACGGAGCAGATTATTCTGTAATTATTGGCGATATTTCTTATCCTCTGGACATCCTACTGGATATTCTCTGCTTCCAACATAGGCTAAATCAATGAACCTGCTCATTTAACCATATCCTTGATAACAGCTGCTCTAACATGTTTTACAATTTCTAACCGACATATCTAACTATATATACCCTTCAGGACCAATGTATGTTGACAAGTATCAACGATTTACTGAGCAGGCCTACACTAAAATATCTTTTGGACAATGGAAATGATAGAATTTTTGTGGCATCTGCTAGACTAGTAATTATCGTTGCCCTGGCTTGAACTACGTGTACCGTTGTACATGCGCGAGTAAAGCCTCTTCAAATCCGATGTAATTACTTGTTTTGCCAAAAAGACTTAAGACGTTTCTATCCGCTTAGAAGCTACTTCTTCTCTTCCTTCTTCTTCTTCTCCTCCTCCTCCTCCTCCTCCTCCTTCTTCTTTGTCATCATCATCATCATCATCATCTTTATTTCCTCCTCCTTCTTCTTCTTCTTCTTCTTCTTCTTCTTCTTATTCTTCTTCTTCTTCTTCTTCTTCTTCTTCTTCTTCTTCTTCTTATTCCTCTTCTTCTTTATCATCATCATCTTCTTCTTTTTCTTCTTCTCCGGGTGTAATCCTTTCTTTTTATTCAGTGTTATTGGCTTCCTGAAACTCGATGGCAGCGAGAGTTGAACGAGACTTGTACGGGATTCTATAAAGCCGCCTAAGACCTGATTTGCGTCGAAGAATCTGGTTAATTTCTGTGTTGACTAATCAGAACTTTGTTTTCAATCACTTGACCTTCTTTCTAATACCAGCTAATAACGTAACCTGATACCAATTGAATTGAAACTACTGCTGGTGGTGGTGGTGGTGGTGGTGCTGGTGATGATGATGATGATGATGATGATGATGACGACGACGACGACGACGATGATGACGACGACGATGACGATGATGATGATGATGATTATGATTGATGATGGATGATCTGTCTGTCTATCTGTCTGTCTATCTGTCTGTCTGTCTGTCTGTCTGTCTGTCTGTCTGTCTGTCTGTCTGTCTGTCTCTCTGTTTTCGATCGCAAATAACACTCCATGATTTATTCAACTAATCCAAACTGGGCCTTGATCACGTCTTAATTACCAATCCTTAGCCTACGTATGCACAAACAGCAGCAGCATAAGCAGAAGTGAACCAGGTTTAGTTGTAGCCTAATTACATCCTTTTATGAACGCACTGCATCGGATTATGCGGTTGAAAGTTGGAATAGAGTGCAGTTACATGTATATATAAATATACTATACAATATACACATACACAGTTACACACGTAGGCTATATATATATATATGCATTATCGACGTTCGTGGTCTACTCCATGGCGTGGATTAGCGGACATGCGCAACGTGAAACGTGAAACGTGAAACTAATTTTGGCCCCCAGGCCTACTCATAGTCCTAATATCATTTCCGTTGGTTGTCTTTATAATATTATTTTGTGAAGAAGCATAACCGCGATACGACGAAATTAGCATCTCACACTTTACATCATTATACCTGTATTTTTAAGACAAGATTATTGCGACTCATGCAGACATGCATACATGCAGACATGCATACATGCATACATGCATACATGCATACATGCATACATGCATACATGCATACATGCATACATGCATACATGCATACATGTAGTTCGTAAAGGTATACATAGGATTCGCATCTCTCGATGAATGAAAGTGAATGTATGCATTGTGTAGATTAGAAACACTGTGGAAATTCATCATCATCATCATCATCATCATCATAAGTACACAACTTTTGAATACCTACAAAACCCTTTAACCTACTTAATTTTATCTTTTAGAGTAAACGTTGCTGCATTTTGTTTACGAAAGGAGCAGAAAATATGTTTAGCTCATAATTATTAAATCATGCTGCGTGACGCTAAACGACTCCGTTGATCAGGCCTACCTTTCAAGTATAGTCTATCTTCCAAAAAGTACTTGAAAGGCACTACTCCAAGCAGTTTACATTACGTGACTGAACATAATGCGAGTCCGATATTAAAAGGGTAAGAAGCTAACGAGTGTAGCAAAATTAATAAGTAAATGGCTTTGATGGAAGTTGACGTGCATGCTTCTAATGCTTGGTCATAACATCTTCTGCCGTCGAATAAACCGCGGTGCATCTTGGGTATACATCCGGCAGACGATCCCTCCCCCACACATCTTCCCCTTCTGTCAGTTATTAACAGATCTTGTGGGCAATTGGAAGCAATTTATCTAACGCCCATCACGCTTACAAAAAAGCTTGACGTCCACGCTCCGCCTGCATCCTGTATCTTATAACACGAAGACGATGCTTAGATCATCAACATGTGCGTAGGCTTATATAATATACATGTATATGTATATAGACATTTATGTTGCGCCTTTTCTCAACTAATGTGCTGAAAAATGACTTTCTGACTGCCTAATAGTGTTTAATTTAATATGTGTGATGCGTGGATAGTACGTAGGGCCTATATACTGTCGAATATGTATATAATATATATATATAAGTGAGTTCCTTCACACATTAGTGTATATTTATAATATATATATATAAATGGTTCTAGTGCCTGTTTCTGACCATGCTGGTCGTTGTTCGACTTTTCCGTCTTTTGCCGGATAAGTATTATTCCGTCTAAGTACAGAGTTTGCTCTACAAGTCTACATCTTCTGACCACTGCAGTTAGACTGTTAGACTACAGTGTTGTCCAGTTTCTTCTGCGCATTTTGTTCTATTGACGGTATGATATTCTCTGAACATGCATGCCGTTATCTTGGCCTGCAGTATGACTCTTTTGAGATGGATTGACTCAATAGACTAATTGCTTAAGTTTATACTGCCGGGTGTTAGTTCTATTATAAGAATCTAAGGACAGTGTACGGTGTGGGGTTCTAAGGACAGTGCACGGTGTGGGTCTCTAAGGACAGTGGACGGTGTGTGGTTCTAAGGACAGTGGACGGTGTGGAGTTCTAAGGACAGTGAACGACATGTGGGGTTCTAAGGACAGTGCACGAACGGTGTAGGGTTGTGAGGACAGTGGACGGTGTGGGGTTCTTAGGACAGTTGAGGACTACCTTTCGCAGTCCAGCCGCGTGCATTCCCTCTCGGAGGAGGAGATGCGACAAGGGATGACCCCGATCGTAAGTTTGCTTACTAAGTGTAATTATTATGCTGCATTGGCTTACGCTTTGCCCATAGTGGCGGAAGAATAAAAATATTTGTAATAATGAGAAGTTTTTTAAAAATTACCAGCTCAAGTATAATGTGTACATTGGCCGTACACTATCGATGGGAAGACGAGACGGTGATGGAGAGGATTGACCACCCGCCATCTATAGAGGCCATAGTGACCATAGAGACCATAGTGACCATAGAGACTATAGTGACCATAGAGACCATAGTGACCATAAAGACCATAGAGACCATAGAGACCATAGAGACCATAGAGACCATAGAGACCTTAGAGGCCTTAGAGACCTTAGAGATCATGGAGGTCGTAGAGACCATAGAGACCATAGAGACCATAGTGACCATAGAGACCATAGTGACCATAGAGACCGTAGAGACCATAAAGACCATAGAATGCACAAAGACCTTAGAGACCATAGAGACCATAGAGATCTTAGAGACCATAGAGACCATAGAGGCCATAGAGACCATAGAGACCATAGAGAGGTGTTGCCTTCCGCGTTAAAGTTAAGTTCCACCGTGTGCATGCAACATCCAGGTGTAGTGGTGTGGTGTACTATAATATATCTCTAATCAGTGACGTGCTACTCGACGTTACTGTTTGTTTGCGGACGCTATACAGTCGGTTCTCGTTCCATCTATAGACAAACTAAATGTCAACACTGGGGGGGGGTCGTTGATTAATGCAAAAACTTTTATTGTTTTGCGCTTTGCACTCATCGCGTGGTTGGCCGCCAATCATCGTTGCGGATCAACATGTCTTCTAGAGTCACGTATTACTCTGACACAACCAAACAGCCAGATAGACAGAGACAGACAGACAGAGAGAGGTATACAGACAGAGAGCTGAAGAGACAGGAGAGGAAGAGAGAGGGTAAACGAGACAGAGTAAAGGATTCTGTTTTCCCCGGAAACTCTAATTGGAAGCCTCTCCAATCGACCGCCCTTCCAGTCGCACGCTATCGACCGTAAAACTGAAATAAGCTTTGACTGAAACAGTGATCCAGCGTTCACACATAACGAATCTAATCTTGCCCTTCTCACACCCCATCACTCACCCTTCCGTCAGTCTTTCTCCACCCTTCTTTTCTTGCCATCGTCTCTCGGTGGCGCAGATGCTTTTCGAACACTGGGACCACCATACCTCCACCATACCCCCACCATACCTTCATCATACCCCCACAATACCTCCACCATACCTCCACCATACCCCCACCATACCTCCACCATACCTCCACCATACCTTCATCATACCTTCACCATACCTTCACCGTATACCCCCACCATACCTCCACCATACCCCACCATACCTCCACCATACCCCACCATACCTCCAGGGCTTGGAGTGTGGCAGGACGTTTCCTTCTGGTCTTCTCCACTCACCGTATAATAGCCTACTATTGGCTCCTATTTTCGGCTTTGCTTGGATCGGAAGTGCTTCTGTATAGGTAAAGACCTTAATATGGTTCATATAAATTTTTATTGGTGAATTGATTGAGCCGATTCTGAGAACATTTCTTGAGTTGTTTTAATCCTTCTGAGGATCCACCTCTCCATGACCATCAGGAGTTTCATTGGACACGTTGCTGTCTCCAATTTCGGATGGCAGTGATGTTAACGGTCGCTATCTCGTCGTCTGTTACGACGTTCCGCCGATATCATAATTATGCTGCCTTAAGTCGAAAGAATATGTAGGCCTAAGCCCCTATCCAGTGCTTAAAGTGTAAGAAAGAAGTGCCTGGACGACCCTCACCTTTCCACGTGTGCTGGTCAAATAGGCTAAGTGCATGGCAGGACGGCATAGAGATTTTAAAATAAGTGCCTGGACGCCGTCCATGACCTTACTGCCCAATTTTAAGCCTGTCCATATATTGCTGCAAAAAGTTGAATACGGTGTCGAATACCTAGGGCATATTCCTGTTTCATATTAAGGTTCTGAAACTAGACTAAACCCTAGACTGGCTCACTAAGCCAGACAGTCTGCAGACACCAGAAACGCGTTGAAAGTAAAGAACGGTCTAAAACGGCTGATAAATTTATTAACAAATAACCACCAGAGAGAAACTGAATATCAAGACACGTTCTTAAAGGAGAAATGATATCGCCCAAATATAAAGTTGCATAATAAATATGCGTCTGTCTATTAATATGGAAGTGTTTGTTACTTGCAGACTGCACGATCTGTCATATAATTTTCATTATCTATTCTGCCATGACATGAAAGAAATCTATGGCAGGTGTTATGAGAAGGAGGAGGAGTAGCGGTAGACAAAGAAAGTTAGGATGTGATGAGGAAATGAGAGGAAGAACAGGAGGAGGAGGAACAAGAGGAGGAGGAGGAGGGAAGTGAAAAAGGGAGGAGGAGAAGGACAAGGAAGAGGAGGAGGAGTGGAGGAGGACGAGGACGAGAAGGAGGAAATGATGAAGAAATAAGAGGAGGAACAGGAGAAGGACAAGAAAGAGAACGAGGAGGAGGAAGAGGAGGAAGAAGAAGTGGAGGAGAAGAAGGATGAGAAAACGCCGAAAGGAAGTAGGAGGATAAGAAGGAGCAGAAGGCGGAAAACGATAAGGAGAAAGAGGAGGAAGAGGAGGATGAGGAGGAGGAGAAGAAGAAAAAAAGAGAAAGAAGAAGAAAAAGAGAAAGAAGGACAAGGACAAGGAATTGGATAAAATGGTGAAGGAAGGAGGAGGAGCAGCAAGTAGCCTCAGACAGAGAAAGGCAGGAGCCGCAGGACGTGACGAGGAAATGAGGAGTGGAACAGGAAGAGGAGAAAGAGAAGGAGGAGAAGATGGTGGATATAGAATGATGAAGAAAGGGCTGATTTAAAAATGGGAGAAGCGAATTATGGTCACCGGATTTACGATGGGAAGAATGATGATGCAGGTGCAACAGGTAAATGCTGCTGCTGCTGCTGCTGCCGCACTTCTAATGCTTCATCTTCTTTTCGTCAATGATGCATTACGTTGTAAACCGAAAATAGTCCTGTAGATACATGCACGTGCGTTTGGGCAGAGCACGAAAGAACAATCATGGTGAAATAATTAAAATATGATATACTAGCTGTACCCAGCCACGCGTTGCTGTGGCAGAAAAGACCCCCCTCCCCTCCCCTTTCCCCTCCCCCGCCCCTCCCCCTCCCTCTCTATTATCCCCTCCACCTCCCCTCCGCCTCCCCTCCGCCTCCCCCTCCCCTCCCCTCCCCTCCCCTCCCCTCCCCTCCCCTCCCCTCCCCTCCCCTCCCCTCCCCTCCCCTCCCCTCCCCTCCCCTCCCCTCCCCTCCCCTCCCCTCCCCTCCCCTCCCCTCCCCTCCCCTCCCCTCCCCTCCCCTCCCCTCCCCTCCCCTCCCCTCCCCTCCCCTCCCCTCCCCTCCCCTCCTCTTCCCTCCCCTCCCCTCCCCTCCCCTCCCCTCCCCACTCCACTCCCCCTCCCCATTCCCCTCCCCTCCTCCTCCCCTTCCCCATCCCCCTCCCTCTTCCCCTCCGCTCCGTCCACCTCCGACTCCGCTCGTTTCGTCCCTCAGACCATCCTTTACTGACAGCGGATAGAGCCCAAGAATTTTTGAAGGCCGTAACGTAATTATTTATCGAGTCGCTTATGACGTCAGGGGACGCGCACTCATTAATGCTTAGTCACTTTGTTTCGGGTAAAGACGATTCTGAAATTTTGGAAGCGTGCCGTTTCGTTCAAATTGCAAATGGCGGGCGAACGGATTGCAAAGTTCACTTTTTGTGGAAACGATTGGGTTTTTTTCGGGAAAAGAAATGTCGTGACCTTGCGGTATCGGAATGGAAGGTTTTGGTAAATTTTCAAAACAATTGATGCGTCAGTTTCGGCGTGATCGTGACCGCAGGATCGCAAAGTTTCATTTTTATTTATATAGATATGTGAATTATATTATGCATGTATGTATGCATGTGTGTATGTATGTATGTATGTATGTATGTATGTATGTATGTATGTATGTATGTATGTATGTATGTATGTATGTATGTATGTATGTATGTATGTATGTATGTATGTATGTATGTATGTATGTATGTATGTGTGTGTGTATGTATGTATGTATGTATGTATGTATGTGTGTGTATGTATGTGTGAGTGTATGTATGTATGTATGTATGTATGTATGTATGTATGTATGTAAGTATGTATGTATGTATGTATGTATATTTAAGTAAGTATGTATGTGTGTGTATGTATGTTTGTATGTATGTATGTATGTATGTATGTATGTATGTATGTATGTATGTATGTATGTATGTATGTATGTATGTATGTATGTGTGTGTGTGTGTGTGTGTATGTATGTATGTATGTATGTATGTATGTATGTATGTATGTATGTAAGTATGTGTGTATGTACGTACGTACGTACTTACGTATGTATACACACTTTTTCAAGATTACTACTCCGAGGCTCTCCCGACTACAGCGCGGACACTGAATCGATGTTTGATGCCGAAGCTCATGAGCAATTGCGAGTGAAGGACTTGAAGGGGCTTCAGATGGATTCGAACCCGCAACTTTCCGGCTCCAAAGCACCGAAAATTCCCGTACATCCCGCGTCCCACATGTCTCGCACCGCCCCCTCCCCATGTGCGTGATGTGTGCGTGTGTATATGTGTGTGCATGTGCGTGATGTGTGCGTGCGTGTGCGAGTGTGCGTGTGGGTGTGCGTGTGGGTGTGTCTGCTTAGACACTTACTGTAACACATTTATGTAGCAGAAAAATATGAGGAAGAGCGAGTGGGATACGAAAGAGAAGACCTAGACCTATAATTTATTATGTTATTTTTGAAGACAACCTTCAATGTTATTAGTTTTCCAAGTATATTGAAATAGCTCTTCGCAGTTTTTAAGTTTGATGATCACAGACTATCGTTATGTAGCCAATATTTCATTATAGAAAAAATGCCTTATCATGTAGGCCTACTTTTTAAAATTACTTTTGTTTTGGTAATTGCATACGCTTTGAAGTTGTGGCTTCGGATATCTTATCTCATGACAGGCCAACCTTGGGTACAATCAAAGCAGGCAGTTGCCTGGGACGCCAAAATCTGAGAGCGTCAGAATGTGTTTGAACACTTTGATCTTTTCCACTACAAGAAAAAAAGATATTTTATTAACCTATATAGGCTACTGCATGGCTACTTCCTCAAATATTTCTTTGTAATTGATATTTTTTCTTTTCTCGGTAGCCAAATTCGAATTCTTTTATGCTTCAAAGGCTTAACTTTAACCATTTCCCAAAAATTCGAATTATCGCGAGTTGAAAATGGAAAAACAGGTTTTTAGGCCTACTAATAAATTGCTCAGTTGAGCGAAATGTTCTGGCTTGTTTTGGCTAGCTGGTTAATTAATCCTGAACCGTTCCTCAATGGGGTGGGGGTTGGGTTGTCGTATGTGGGTATAAGAGGGTGCCAAATGTATGCACATTGTTTGGGTATACGGTATAGGCTACCGTTTGGGATTGTAGACCTATAATAAATAGGTCTATATACATGGTGCATCATGAAATTGCTTTCCTGGAGTAATGCTGCCGAATCATTTTTGCGGTTCTTAGTATATTCATTTTAGTGTGTAGGCTAACAATAGACTTATAATTACGCTTGTAATGTATAGAATGTTGAACAATGACATCAATAATTGTTGAGCATTTGATGCATTGTTCCGTGTTTATGAAGAATTAGGACAGGTGTTATTGGAAGACTATAGGAGATGTACCCTGCAGAACATAGCCGGAGGGGTTAGTTGTTGCAGGGGTGGCGAAGGCGTATACGGAAACGAATATTATCACCTGACGCATGGAAAGAGAGAGAGAGAGAGAGACAGGCAGACGAACCTACACAGACAGACGCAGGCCCATACGGAGAAACGGAATCGAAAAGAAATGGAACAAACACCTAATGAACATACATCAAAGTAATGGACACGTAATTATTACAGCCAAAGAGAAACAACATAACTACGCAGACAGATAGACAAATAGACAGACAGACAGATAGACAGAGATAGACAGACAGACATACATACAGACAGACAGACAGATAGACAGACAGAGATAGACAGACAGAATGCACATGACACGCAAGTTGTTCTTTGAAAATAGATTTTACGGGCACCTATCGCATTACGCCTACTTACATTGGCCTACACTCGGAGGCCAATATTAGAACCGACGCTAATAAATTATGTCACCTACATTCTATGCAGAATAAATGCATAGGCTACAACAGCGCGTGCATATAATATTATATATACCTAAATACGCCCACATACACATTTAATTATATTTACGTGTATCTCATGTTTCTCTAACCGGTTGCGGTATAATATGTCAACCGGATTGTTCAGTAAAGAATATTATAGGACAGGTCGCGCTGCATTTTATGTGGTTTTGCCATTATATATCCTATTATATATATCTTATATATTATATACAAGTACAGTATATATATATAGTATACAAATTATGATATACTGATTGAGTGTGTGCATCACAATCCACGATGTAGCGACGTAGCTTATAAGTAATTATGAATAGCGGGTTCCGTGCAATCGATTCCATGGCGCACTAGCCTCATGACCGAAGGACTCGAGCTGCACAGAACATTGTGTCAGGACATTGTGTCAGGACATTGTGACAGGACATTGTGTCAGGACATTGCGCACATGCATCAGTCCATTAACGCAATGAGATGGCGATACACGGCATCTAAGGTAGGCAGGAATATCATGGCATAAATGTGTTTATACACACGATATTTTATCACGTCCAATCGCATATTCTGAGAATTTGTATAGCGCCCTTTCAAGGAACCAATAATCAGGAGCTAGCGCTCACAGCACAATCACGACTAAAGAAACAGCCTTGAGCGTAGGTACGTAAGTGTATTATATAGACCCAGCTGGTATGTCCAAAAGCAGTGAACGCAACTTCATTCGGGAGTTCATTCCAAATGGATGGACATTGGACAACAACCAAGACAATTCGGCGTTGTTATAAAGTGGTAAGACGAGCCTTTGGAAGTAGTGATACACCTCTCGTGGCATGCTACAACGTCGGAGGCTGGGAGCCATAGACGTCTATATATATATATATGTATATAAATATACACTGTGTCCGGAAAAATTCCAAGGCTTTACGGTAAATATAAAAATAATTAGTAAACATTAATAGATTTTTAAAATTCCAGAAACAGTTTAATCCTGAAATATTATGGAACTATAATTTATGTTCGAAATGTCCGCCATTGGCTTCCACGCATGCTTCAAGACGTACACGCCACTGACTAACAGCAGCATCGACGACCAGTTGATCAAGTTCATCCCAAGCAATAACAATTTGCTCGCGGAGTTCTTCGATGTTTCTGACCTTTGTATTGTATAATTTCTCCTGCATTACTCCCCAAATTTTATAATCAAAAAAGGTTTTAAAATTTTCTAATTGATTATTATCTACTATAGTTTTTTTCATTCATATATTAGAGCCTTGGAATTTTTCCGGACACAGTGTATATATATAAGATGGAGAACAATCAAGAATGGTATAGTCTTTGTCATCTTTCTCTCGTCTCAAAACCTGTCTTTTCTTTCGGGGTTGCACGCACTGGGAGCGCTTCTGAAAGGCTCCTGCTGCAAGAAGCGCTTCATAAGTTGTCAGATACAATACAATACAGTCAAGAATGTATCGCAACGAAAGAGAGAGAGAGAGAGAAACAGAGAGATACAGAGACATAGTCATAGACATATAGACTTAGACAGAGTCTTACAGAGAGACAGAGACAAAGACAGAGACAGAGAATCAGACAGACAGAAAGAGAGATATTTGCATCCTCGTGCAGACCTGGATAGAAGGATATGATTCCAGTCCAAAATGTTAAAATCCAATTACTGGATCACGTGCATGTGCAGCCATCGTTAACCATTAGAAAACTCTTTACTTGGGCGTATACTTACCCAACCTAATTACGATCGGCTTTCTTACAGAACGTATACGGAGCTGTATTAATTATTATAGCGGCTATATAGCCTATATATATATATATATATTGTGCATGTGTGTGTTTGCATGTGTGTATACATATACTATACGTGTGTATATATATATATACATGTATATATATATATCATGCGTGTGCGCAATATACATGTACATGGCATTTTCAGCCAACGTATATTTGCTGGTTCGTTGACATTTATTTGTCAGCATTTTAGAACCTGCATGATGTCCTGCTTTGATTGGCCAGTTTTCACCGCATGCAGAGGCGTTTATTTCATCACCCGCAATTACATGTGAAGGCGATGATGATGATACTGATGATGACGTAGAAGATCCATGTGTATCATCCTCTTCCATCGAGGGTCGTCGGCCTCTGTGCACTGAGAGGATATACGGACCGACCAATGGACGGAGGGAGAGAGGGAGGGAGGCTGCATTGGAGCAGCCACCGAATAAGGAGCAAACAAGATGGTCACGACACGCGTCTTTCTTACAACCCCAAATATCTAGGAATGATCGAGACCGGACTGCTTTGGCCTACTCTCCGATATTATATCAATTCGGTTGATCAGACAAATTGGGCCAAGTACACACGATCGAGAGGGAGAGATAGAGAGGGAGAGACTGCTGACTGACAGACAGACAGATGGAGGGAGAGGGAGCTCCCCCTCTCTCTTTCTATATGTCTCTCTCAAAGGGGGAGCGAAAGAGAGAGTTGAACGACCTCTTGTCTTGTTTGTCATGCACGGAGTTTGTATATATTTATGCAAGCCCATACACGCACGCACACTCACACATATTTTCTCTCACACGTGCAAACACACAACACACACTCTCTGTCACACATACACACATACACCCACGTGCACAGACGCACGTGCACTATAGTGCCAACCGGATAAACTTCAGACAATTTATTATGTTTCGTCCTTTTGAGTGACCGTGCATGCACCAATCATCTTTATAGTCCAGTGGCGGCGCCAGGGGGGGCTAGGGGGGCTAAGCCCCCCCTAAACGTGGCTCAGCCCCCCCAAACGAAAAAGCCGAAAATGTCTATAACGCTTTCTTTGCAATAAGGAAACTAGACAACGACCAACGGCACCGAAATCAACTATGTTATTGTGGCGAAATTCCAAATTGACCTGGTGGATCCAGCCCTTCCCATCTATAGCCCGGATTCAGAACAATCCGGACCTTAGCCCCCTTCCTCCCGCTAGTTCGGACTTTCAGCCCCTTCCATCCTCCAGACCGGTCCGGACCTCAGCCGCCTTCATCCCGCTAGTTCGGACTTTCAGCCCCTTCACTCCTCCAGACCGGTCCGTATCTCAGCCCTCCATCTCGCCAGTTCGGACTTTCAGCCCCTTCCATCCTCCAGACCGATCCGGACCTCAGCCGCCTTCATCCCGCTAGTTCGGACTTTCAGCCCCTTCACTCCTCCAGACCGGTCCGTATCTCAACCTTCCATCTCGCCAGTTCTGACTTTCAGCTCCTTCCATCCTCCAGACCGGTCCGGACCTCAGCCCCCTTCATCCCGCCAGTTCGGAATTCCAACCCCCAGCTAGTCCTATACAATCACATACGAAATGGGGTTTAAATTAGCAGCAGCACTCATGGGGAGACTTGGGGAATGCCATGGGGACGTTCCACAAGTTTGTAGTCAAGCCCGGCCCTAGGGTGTGCGGGGCCCAATGCAGCAAGCGATTCTCTGAAAAGGGTTCTCAAGCATAGCATTTGCGAAGTTGATTTCCTGCCAGTGAGGCACTGTAAGCTTATACCATAGGCTTTAATATTCTAGAAAACTCGAATTCTACCGGTAGGCATAGCCCAGGGCTGAAAGTGGTTTGGGAAGTTGCCGGGTGTGACTGTGACGGACGAACCGAAGCCTTTGAGCCGAAAATTTTCTGACGATCTTTTTTGGTTTTTCGCCCAAAATTGTACAAATTTCACCAATTTTTGGTACCTTACGACCTTTTTAGTCATTTGCTCATAAAATTTCAAAATCATACCATTTTTACCTATTTATTGTAGCCGATCTGATGACCTGGGTTTTTTTAGTTGTTTTCCCCAAAATTGTTAAACTTGCTTCCCGACTGATACCCGGCACCAGCAGGACTGGTCACGAAAATCAATTCCGGGTCGCAGACCCTGACAGACCAGTCTCACTTTCAGTCCAGACCTAGCCTGCATGTACACTAGTAGTTTTGACTCGCTGTATTTGCAGACTCGCTCTTTCGGAATCTTTTCCAACACACCCAACCACTTTCATTTGGCAAAATGACCTCAGTAGGCTATTAATTTAATGCTGCCAAGCGATTAAAGCTGCCAATATCTTCACAGTAAAAATTAAGGTGAGTAGCGCGAGGACTTGAAAGCGCAGGGCCCACTGCGGCTGCAGACTCGTTCGCCTTGCCCTAATGCCGGGCCTGTTTGTGGTTGGGGAACGGAGCCTCGGAGATGCTTAAGTGTATAGGCCAACCCAAATATTTCATAAATATTTCAGATAGGCCTATATCATTATAAATTGCTACATGTACAGTGTTATCCATTGTTTATCAATGATGAGCAATTTTGTTAAGACGACATCTTAAAATGCTACCCTTGCAGTGAAGAAATTCAAAAATTTAAGCGTGATGGAGACATATTTTATTGAACTCTAAACCAGGTCTTTCAGCAATGAAATTATGAGAAATTTATTGAGATAACAGCTTAAAATGTTACCTTTACAGTGTGGAGATTTAAAAATTTAAACAACAGGAGGGGTTTCTGAAGTTACAAACCACGACTATCAGCACTAAGATTACGAGGTATTTAGATAAAATGGGGAGGGGTATTTATTGAACTCCTAATTTAAAACCATGTCTTTCAGCAATGAAAATTATGAGAGATTCTGCTGCGATGACAGTTCAAAATAACACAATAACAGTACTGTTAGGAAATTTGACAGATTTAAGCAATAATTGGAGGAGACACTTTGAAGTCGTATCAGCACTGAACTGATGAGTATTTTCGCTATAATGACAGTCAAAAATGCTACCATTGCAGTGTGGAAATTAAAAAAACATTTCGATAATGGGAGCTCCTCCCTCAAAACTCATATCTCTGCTAGTGGCTCAACACTAGCAGAGGGATGAGTCTGCTGTCCTGGCTCGCAAAGCCCTTCGCTCTGCCTCAAGAGGTAAGCTCCCACGTGTTGAAACATCAACTTGTCAGCGTGCTTTCTCAGTAACTGTTGTAGGTCCTTCTGTCTGGAATAGTCTCCCGGCCGATGCAGATGCGCTTGCTACGTAGGGTTGACTTGTCAGTGTTCTACAAGCTCCTTAAAACTTTTTTGTTTCACCGTGGTTGGACTGGGAGCTCTTCTGAGTAGATTTCGTGAAGGGGTGCTATATAAATTCTTGAAATTTAAATGAATGAATGACTAAGCAATGGTTGCAAATTACACAAAAGTATAAGTTAAGCCTTCACAGAATAAGTTTCTAAAATGAGGGAAACCCACTACATATGACATGCCCCCTAGGGTTTCCTGTACGTGTATACAGTATGAATACCTACATGACAGTATACTTATAAACTTGTTAGGCTATAGGCTTAAACTTTTAACTTTTGTGATTATAGTAACCTAAAGATTAAGCCCATTTTAATTTCTAAGCCCATTTCTTCAACAATAGTATTTTGACATTCTTATACTGGTAGTCTGCGACTCTGCAAAACTACTTCTTATTGAAGTTTTTATGATTTTATCGTTCATATATAGCTGGCAAAAAGAGCATGAAAATGGTTCCAATTGAGGTCAACAGAGCCAAAAATGCGTTGGCGGCTGGGGCTCCGCCCCAGACCCCGCTGGGGGAGCTTACGACGCTCCCCCAGACCCCCTAGTCGGTATGGGCTTCGTGCCTTTGGCACTCGCAAATTGGCGCCTTCGGCGCTTCGTAAAAAAACTTCTTAAGTTGGGCTTAGGGCTTCAGCCCCCCAAAACCTGAAATCCTGGCGCCGCCACTGTTATAGTCTATGCTCACCTGCTTAAAAGCGTCTCATAATAAATAGTGACGCTAAGTAATTTTTTCGGTCCATTTGGAGGTCAACGGGTCTTCGAATGAAGAAGTCTATCACACAGCTGATGTGAGTAAGTAAGTAATTGTGTGAAGCTGCAGGTGTAGAATATTGTATTGTACAAAAGCAAAGGGCGGTGGAAGTAATTCGAGATCTGTGCAAAAGGAAGCTACAAATGAAGATGTAAAAAGTAAAGACATCCCAGGGCCGAAGGCCCGTTGGTGAGGCGCTCATCTCCTTTTCTAGGCCCTTGAGCCGGCAATGGACGAATCCCAAGGTCCTGGACACGGGGTCAGTGATTTTCCAGGACTTGCCGTTTACTTCCTAGCTTACGCTGGTACCAAATTATACTGCTTGGTGACAGAGGCACGTGTGCGTAAACAACCTGCCCAAGGTCGTTACCCGGATTCGAACCGCAACCGCCCGCTCCGTGAGCGAGCGCGTTACCGTTCATCCACCAGGTCGCAAATGAAGATGTAGGCGTATGTAATGTTTAACACTTTATTATTGTCTATTTGTTTCATTACAAATCGTGTCTGTTACATCCTTTTGCCTCGTTATTGCGCTACCATTAGCCTATATGCCATGGTGAATTGACGTTGACATTTGATCTGTTGCACAGTTTCAGTTCTTTTCTAACCGTTTCTACCACAGAGCCACCTATCATTCCCCATATGACAGTGTAAGAATTGTTAAAATAAAACTGGGGTTAGATCATTATCCACTTAGAATCGGGGTGTGAAAAACACACTTTAACATGGGGCTCCAAGAAAGACTGGGGGGTTGAAACCCCCCGCCCAAACCCCCGGCAATTCTCACCCTGCCATATGAACGTTATAGCGCCTTTCCCCATTATCTTTAAACACTACAGGTCTACATAAATAATTATGATACACGGGACCAATAATTATTAATCCAAGTTTAAATATAACTTTCCTTTCAGATTCCTGAATCCTTTCTCCGCCCAACTATAGCCTACTCCACCGCTGCTGCAGTGAAGATGTTTTTGTCGGCCCCCTCCTCCTCCTTCTCGTCTGGATCGGCGGCATCGTCCGACTGCAAAGACCCTCAGTTGATGCATCTGTTGAAGACGCACTTCAGCTCCAACGACACCGTCTGGCAAATGGCCTTCGAAGGTCAGCGCTCCTCCTCCTGTCCTCTGCTCGCCAACGTCTCCAGCGACGGTCTCCTCTTCCATTCCAATGACGTCCCGGTGACCGACGTCGGAGGTACCGACGATGCCACTCTGCTCGGCGAGCTGCTCTACGCCTTCCTCACTCCCTTCCTCATCGTCCTCGGCCTCGCCGGCAACCTCATCTCGCTCAAGGTCTTCTCGTTTCCGCAGCTCCGGAAGCTGTCGGCCAGCATGTACCTGACGGCGATCTCCGTGTCCGACTGCCTCGTCCTCGTGACGTACGTCCTCCTCGACTGGCTGAACCGCGGTCTGCCGCTCTGGCCTGGCTCCCACCGCATCCCGATCGTCAACACGCGCGGCGTCTGCCAGTGCTTCCTGTTCGCCTCCTACACGTTCCGCTTCGTGTCCGTCTGGCTGATCGTCCTCTTCACCATCGAGAGATACATCGCCGTCTGTCGTCCCTTCCACCGCCGCGTCATCTGCACGAAGACGTTCGCCTATCGCGCCATCGCATCCGTCGTTGCACTGGCCGCCATCCTCAGCCTCTACAAACCGCTGCTCAGCGGCGTCTACACGACGACCACCAGCACCGTCTCCGACACCAACAACAACAACAACCTGCCTTTCACAACGTCCCCCTCTACGATCGGTGGTCACTCGGCGCCAGGGTCAGCTCCGCTCACTCTCCCCTTCCCAACGACACTGCCGTCGGACAGCAACAACAGATCCTCAGCAACACCCGAACCCGATTTCGCCGTGTGGGGCACCCGGGCGGCTGCCGGGGACATCCTCATGACCTACCCGGACGACGTGACGGCGGAACCGTCGTGCCGCCGCAATCCGGCGTACGACGACTCGTACGTGAACTTCGTGATGGACGTCACGTACGGTCTGCTGATCACGGCCGTTCCCTTCGTCCCGATCTGCGTCTTCAACATCTCCATCCTGTGGACGATGATTAAACGTGACACGAAGATCCGCCATCTCAAGATCATGGTCCCTGAGAAGAAGGTCCGACTCGAGTTCACCATCAACCTGCTCGCGGTGTCCGCTGGGTTCGTCGTTCTCAACATGCCGTACTTCATCGTCTGGTGCCAGCAGTTCGTCCAGACCCTCTACCCCGAGGACCCTTCGGTGGCGATCAGGATCCGCGACAAGCTGCTACTGACGAAGGTCACCTTCTACGTCAACTACGTCATAAACTTCTTTCTGTACAGTCTGACGGGCGGCTACTACCGCAACGCTCTCGTCCGTCTCTTCTCGTGCACCGAGGTAAAACAGCGCACGTTCAGGATGAGACACGTCTCAGTCTCGACCACTGTAACGCACTTCTCGTCCGTTAAGGAATTGAAAATAGGAACGATCGTCTGAACTCTGAAGTGCGGTGACAACATCCGAATTGTTTATTTTCTTCTCGGCTGTATACAGTTAAGAACTACTTTACCGTTGGGTCCTTCGAATACAGATAAATGAGTATAGGACTGCGTGGTCGTCATTGCAGAGCAATGATAGCCTTCAACTTTTTAAAGCACCACTTGAAGTTGAAGGGTAGGGCACTAGCTTATTTGCAAGCGCTATGTCGTGTCAATGAATTGTACAGAGATCCCAAGTGGATAATTATCCAAACAAGGTGACCAGGATGATCATAAATCCGACAAGTGAACTTACATTTTACTGCGTGTAATAATTACAGTATATTATAGACTCTATACTATATATTACAGGCTATAATACTTGTTCCAAACAGCCCAGAAAACAGTGACAGCCAATGACAACTAAAAGATAACCAAAGATATTAATCGATTCACAAAGCTATTTGAAGCAGTTTAGATTTTACAATAGGTAGGTTAACCCAAAAGGTGTTCTAGAGGACACGTTCACCTCGCGAGGAGGTGGAAGGAACTGCGATCAGCTACATGAACTCTACATTGTCTACAGTTTGTAGTTCTTTCCACACGTTTGCCATACAATCGATTGTACGTCGTTTTAATCCAAAAACATTTTTTAAAACCCTTTAATGCCGAGATGGTAGTAAATGGTATGGGAAATCCTATACCCTCCGGCAGGAAGGGTGTTTGAAAGGTAGCCTACTTAGAGAAAGATCGCATTTATTTATAGTGGCGGGTATAGATGGAATGGTGAAAAGCCGGCAGAGAGATCTGGAGAATTCGGGTTCGCTAATCGCCCGCTACCCTCTATAGCCTCATAAGGTTGACCCAACCTTCCGCTTCCTATAGGGGGTATAATAGTCAAACAAGCAGACAGATGAGCGCCTTTCAGGTTGCCATACAACTGTAAGATTTGCTAGTCATCTGTTGCTACTATATTATGTGGTCTAAGCAGTGCTTAAAGTGCGGGAAAAGAAGTGGGCTACCTGGACGGTCCTTACCTTTCCAAAAGAAGTGCCAGTACGCCCCTTACCTTTCCAGGTTGTGTTGGCCAATAAGTGGCAGGACGGTGTTCAGATTTTAAAATAAGTGCATGGACGCCGTCCATGACCGTCCTGACACACTTTAAGCTCTGGGTCTAAGCCTAACTCGGGCGGAGTCTTTCAAATTGCATATAATTATGTGTGTTAGTAGGGTAATGATCCGCCAAGAGTAACTGTTGCTATAGACCCACACACTAGCTTGAAAAATCTATATATCACAATTATTCACGCGAAAGACCATGACTTAAGGACTGCAAGCTTTTCACTTGGATTGTGATAAATAGCGTACGCGTTTGATGGTCCACTCAGTGTCACGCATCTGAGCCCTTTATATGGTGTTATGTGCGGTGTGCCGCTCGCCTAGTTTATGACAGTTTATGACATGTAGACTAATGGGCTGCAGTGCGGGAATGCCAACTGAAAAGCATAACATAATCTTTTGAGAAGACCTTCTATTCCAGTGCAGTAGTTTGCAGCATTATTGTTATTGCAAGCAAATAGCCAGCTGAGTAACCTATTCAATGTCATTTGCGTCGGGATAAATGGCCAATTTCTTTAAAAAAGCACCTCCTTTTCTGACAGATAATAGCTAAGGTATAGGTCTGACCAACACGCGATGCACAAAAGTGGTCTTGGTTCTATCAAATAGCATATACGGTTTAATCCAAAAAACGGACACAGTAGGCTACATGCACTCACACCTTCATTTTACCCGAATATAGGTTATAGGCTACATGTACCTCTGGTAAGAACTGTAGAACTATATATTAGCCTATGTAAGCTTATACATGCGATTTATCTGCGTGCACTTTGGTAGTGTCAATCCCAAGCCATTATAAAGAGGAGGGTGACTCTAATGATCTTTGTTATCACACAGTGTCTTTAAACTAAAACTTCTACATACGATTTCTTCAGCAGCCAGCATTCATCACCAACAGAAACTATGTCATAGGGTCTGCAAAACACGCAAAACAGTGCCTATACCCAACTGCCGTGATTTGCAGGCTTACATAAACCACAGACAGACTATAGGCCTACATATATGCCCCAAAACATCATTTTCAGTTTTAATATATAAGTTGCTTTAGGTTAGACTAGCCAAGCGTTATATTTCTTAAAATAGCCTATAGCCCAGTAGGCCTATTAGCACGTTACGTAAACGACATACCACAGGCTACTTACTAGGCCTACTCCATATAGAACTCGATACCCTTCAATACCCAGCTGCGTACGCAAAATATAGCAATAGGCCTGTCGCTGAAAACATAAATCATTCACTGCTTGCGCTACATAAATTACTATGACTTAGCAGTGGACCTATATATAGGCCATATATATATAAATATACACATATAAGCCTATATTAGGCCCATATAAGTTGCATAAGTTGCATAAGTTATATAGGCCAGTTATATAGCCTTTAAAAATATATATATCATTATATGCTATGATTATGTAATATTTATATCCATTATAATGAATCCAGTATCGCCTTCCTTCCTTCCGGCTGCGAAACAAATAGCTTACAGCTCGTCGTGCTGTTAAGTGCTATTAATATATATATATATATATATAATATAAATATATACCTTCTTGTAATACACGCTGCTTGCATCTCGAGTGGTAAGCTCTAAGACAAATACCCGGAATGGCAAGCGCGGAAATGGCATGTCCTTAAGAAACGGAAGTCGATTACATTGATAGATTCAAGCAATCGGCGCCATATTGGGACTCGTGTAGTAGACTTGCGTGCATATGCTTCACTCTGTCGGAGCTTTTAGCTATCGAGACGTCGACATCGACGATGGTTTGAAAGCTTCTTCTTCTCGTTGTAAATAACACGTTCGTCATAATAATAATATTGTTATAGGAATATATAATTATCTGAAATCATTGTGTTTTTGTCTTTCTCGGCAGAATTCAATCGAGTGTTAGAAAGTAGGCCTAATATCACTCAAACTCCCTCTCCATTAAGTGCCGCATTGTTCAAAAACAGCCTGAAGATGGAGCCACGAGGTAAAGCGCAACGATTTATTTGTTTATTAGGACCACTTTGGCTACAATAGGCTACATGTATATAGCGCTCCTTAAAAATAACTACTCAGAAGCGCTCCCGATCTATCCTCGGCTAAATAGAACTGTCTTTAATGCTAAAGCACAACATGATGGAGTGACCCCCTTGGTACTTATTTGAAGTACCAGCGGAAGCCCATTCCAGGTGGCATTGCCAGCCAACGAGAAAGCTCGGTGCTGCCTTGTGAAGGTCTGCGAGCGAGGGACAAGAAGCTCAGCTTGAACAGATGAACGAAGGGAACATTAGTGTTGGACATTCAAGGTAGAATAGCAAAGTTCTCGCTGGTGTAGGGGAGCTGAACTCTCGATGCAACACCGTATACCAATGCAGATAAATATCCAGTAGGATATGTTATCAGTAGAACAGGAAGAAGGCTTTTGACTCATTTGACCAATACAGCCTTGACCTTCCGACAATTTGACCAGTACAGCCTTGACCTTCGTCCATTTGACCAGTACAGCCTTAAAAACTGAGTGCCCGCACAGTTTGACCAATATAGCCTTACTTTTTCAAATTCGATGTCTGTCGTAAAAAAGTAAAAAAAGTAAAAAAAGTAAAAAAAGTAAAAAAAGTAAAAAAAAGTAAAAAAGTAAAAAAATTTTCTCCGGCGTATACAAAATGGACTACTCGAAGAAAACTGTTACTGAATTACGAAAAATCTCCGAGCGCAGCGGCAAGCATGCATATTTTACAAGACGGTGGATAGCGAAGTTCATTGCTAAAATTGACGCCCACACCCGCGAATGCTACGACGATGAATGCTCAAGCAAGAATCCACGGCCGGATCGACAACAAGGGCCATGCGAGACCATCGTCGTTCGTCGCCAGCGCAATGGCAACCCACCCCCGTGTGATGTTAGTTTGATCGACAACGAGATCATCGTCGTTAATTGTCAATGTAATGGCAACTCATGCCTGTGTGAAGCAGGGGCGTGAGCGGACTACGATGTAGATACGGGATTACAATATCGCAAACGATTTTACACCGTTGGTTTATAATCGTCTTTGGATCAATCGAATTATTGCAGCTATAGTAGAGGTTCAGTTTTTAGGAACACCGCGTAAAAAGTGTGACATGCTACAAATTTAATTCGTTGGAACGTTTTTGATTCGACTTCTCGTGATGGAAATTTCCCGCAGTATTGACGATGCGCTATTAGGCCCACAGTCTTTTCATTCACTTTCGTTATCGATATCAAACACGACATAGGCTATTTTTCATAGTCGTCTCTTCATCATCGTAGTCATCATCATCATCATCATCAACCCGATTTGTCGTCGTCATCTTCAACATCATCACCGCCACCACCACCGCCACCATCGTCATCATCATCATAGTCGTCATCATCATCAGCATCATCATCATCATAGTCGTCTCTTCATCATCGTAGTCATCATCATCATCATCATCAACCCGATTTGTCGTCGTCATCTCTTCATCATCGTCGCCACCACCACCACCATCATCATCAACAACATCATCGTCGTTCTCGTTGGTAGGAGAGAGAGACGGTCAAGCTCTGTACAAAATTTCGCAGATCGGTATTCAGTAGAAAATGTTTCGTGCCACGCCTCAGTCGAATAGATTTCAAAAACGTCCCTGTCACGTTTTATCGAAAAGTGTGACGGGTCCCTCGGTCACACTGTATCTAGTTATAGTCTGACGTCATAGGGCCGCCCTCCCGCCATAGCCACTCACAGTCAAGTGATAGAACGCAATAATGGTGGGATTTACCAGTTTCGATATTAATTATCACAAGTAGTAGGGAATGTTGGCGTCTGGCGTATTTTGTCAAAATCGTTTCACAATGTTACCAAGTCTTCATTTTCGATCCACGAGTTGAACGAGTCTGGGTAGTCCAACCACTTCACGAGACATTTCTTCCCGCGTTTCCTAATCACTTTTTCGATTCTGAATATTTCTTGAGTTGTTTTCTGTAGCTCCTGCTCGTAAAAAGAGCCTTGTATTTCCTCACCCGCAGAATCAGTGATCTTGTAAGTTGGCGGATCTGTATATTGAACCTGAGATACTACAAAAACCTCCTCTGTCCATCTAGGTATATATCCTTTGTCAAAATGCTCTTCTTCTTAGTTATTCTGACCCGATCGCCGATTGAAAACTTCGGCATAATAGGTTCTGAAATCTCATCGCCGTATAAATTCAAAAATACAGTCTTTTCGTTCGTTTTCATACTAGCCTTCGCGGGGGTCATTTTAATGGACGAATGTCTCGTTTCATTATAATTACTAACCATTTCGTCTAATACATCGATATATCTTCTGGTTGAATTGGCCGTAAAGTACTTGAACATTTTATCTTTCATCGTACGCACCCATCTTTCTGCGATACAAGATTTCCCTTCGTTCTCGGTAGAATACAGCTCGACTAAATTCTTTACGTTTTTGTTATAAAATTCTTTCCCTTTGTCGCACCAAACTTTGACCGGCTGTCGACCACCTCCGAGTATCTTCACGAACCCATCAGCTGTAGACTTCCCACTCTTGTCATGTAATGGAACGATCCATCCGTATTTCGAAAACACATCTATGACGGTCAATAGATATTTCACACCATCATTATCTCTAGCGAAGGCTTGCATGTCGATTAGATCTGCCGCACAAATCTGGTCAATCCCGTCAACATAGACCCGCCTCGTCCTAAAATTTCTCACTACTGGTTTGTGTAATTCATTCGCTAATTGATTAGTCCATTTCAGGTCCTGCTGTAATTCTGGGCTTTTTTTAAACCCAAACCTAGGCTTGTTTTAGCTGACAAGATGGGTTTGACTATCGCCCTCTCTACGCGTTCCCGCAAGCTTGGATTAGGTATATTATTCAACTGGTTTATCATTACTCTATCAGCGACATTCCTAGAAGCCGTATCAGTGTGATGATTGTATGCCAGGTCGTGAATATATGCCGCGCTATCTACCCTGTTTATAGGTTTGCTCCAATCTTTGGGGGTTTCGTTGCTATTCAGACGCAAATCTAGTCTAGTACCGGGACCAGTAAACTGATGGCCTGGCAAATGTAATTCGCCCGGAAATTTGGCCCAAGGTAATTTAATGTTGCTAGTGGCAGCGTTCAGTGAACTAACTAGATCCCCACCCTGCGCAACAGCGGTCGCCTTCACGAATTGAGTTTTTGTTTTTCCGCATACGACGCAAACACCTCTGAGCATCGATCTCCCATTATTAGCCACGGCGTTCTGCACATCTGTCGTCTGGGTCTGTTTTTTACATTTTACGCAATACATTTCGTTTTTAATAATATATATTTTTAAAATGGAGATTAGAGATATGAGTTGGGGCACAGCGCTCTCGAAAAGATTCAATAATCCGTTGTTACCCAAAAGCATACGCGGTTTGATAGTTGGGAAATCGGCGTGTGGAAAAACAACGCTTCTTCTCAATCTTTTACTCAGGCCAGACTGGTTGGATTATAATAACTTACAAGTATTCGGTACTTCTCTGTTTCAACCGGAATATCGTATTATTAAAAAAGCATACGAAGAAAAATTACCGAAAGAAGCGATCGTTTGGCTGTTCGAGCACCGAGATGAAATCGTGGGACTAAATGCGTCGCCAGACCTTGTAATGGAGGAAATAGCAAAAAACTCGGAAGCTAAATCCGATATAATTGCCAAGTTCTTGGAGAGCGCCGACGATGTACCAGACCCGAGAGATTTGAGCGCTGAAAAGAAGAACCTGATGATTTTTGATGATCTTCAATTGGAAAAACAAAACAAATGTGAAACGTATTACAATCGGGGGAGGCATAGCAATGTAGATTGTTTTTACCTCGCCCAGAATTATTTCAAATTACCGCGCCAAACAATCAGAGAAAATGCGAACTTTATTTGCCTGTTCAAACAAGAGCTGAAAAATTGTAATCATATTTACAACGATCACGTGAGTACAGACATGTCGAAAGATGAATTTCGAAAACTATGCAAAACAGTATGGGAACAACCTCATGGATTCGTGGTTTTAGACCTGACTAGCGACAAGTACAATGGTAAATACCGATGCGGACTCGACGAATTTTATATAATCGAGGATCCGCCATTGTAAAATTGTATTGTATAGTAAAAATGGAATCATCGCTTCTCAAACAGATATGGGAAAACACGGAAAAGACGGCCTGCAACACGGAACCAAAAACATCATTTTCCATTTTTCTAAGCGAAAAGAGCACGCGAATCAGAACGAAGTTTAGTCCACTACTCGAACTGGAGAAGAATAAGAAATATGAAATGGCCTTAGTTGCCCTCGAGACGTACTATTCTTTTCCTAATATCGATGCGACAAACAACGGCTTCAGGTATTCGCCGAATTCCAGCACAGATTGGGTAAACATTGCAGTTCCAGAGGGTTGCTATGAAATAACGGATATCAATGAATATATACAGAGAGTCATGAAGGGGAATGGACATTTCGACGGAGTAAATGGCGCTTACTGTATCTCAATAGCGCCAAACACCAATACTCTGAGGTCTGTGGTAAATATAGAAGCAGAGTATATGGTTGACTTTACGCCAAAGAATTCGATAGGAAAGGTTCTAGGTTTCAACAGATGGATCTATTCGGCGGGATACAATGAATCGGAGGACTTGGTAAATATAATGAGTGTAAGCAGCCTGAGAGTGACCAGCGACATTATCGGGTCTTCGTACACTAACGGAACATCGGAAAACGTGATATATTCTTTTTTCCCAAACGTAGGCCCGGGTTACAAGATTATCGAAGTGCCGCATAATTTGATATATCTCCCGATTTTGCTATCTACAATTTCAACGATGGAAACGAGGCTCACAGACCAACACGGGAACCTACTAAATCTTCGAGGTGAAGAATTGGCGATTCGATTTCACATCAGGGAAGTTTGAAAGTTTTTGTAATTTATTAATAAAATGAATCGTTACACGGGCGTAAAAGTTAATATTTCAGAAGCGCAACAAGACAAAATTAAAAGATCACTTCAAGCGGGGAGCGGCGTGAGTATCAAACTATCGTACGATGATTTGAATGGCGAACACGTTTTGGCTCTCACCCAGGCGCAAATCAATAAAATGGCGGCTGCCTACCAAAAAGGAACTGGCATGATTATTAAAATGAGTAAAACGCAATTGGAGAACAACAAGAAAGTCGAAGGTGGATTCATAGGCGCTATACTTCCGTTTCTAGCGACAGCGGGACGGTTCCTTCTTGGTAGCGTACTGCCAAGTTTAGCACAGGGCGCATTAGGTGGGTTAGGTGCTGCGGCTGGATCGAAACTTGTCGATAAAATCAGCGGTTCGGGTGTAATGTATGTCAAGAAAGGTGACATAGCGTGCAAAATAAGAGCGGCCGGATCCGGGTTGTACTTGTCTCCGTGGCAAAAAGGCGCATCGATAATGGGATCCGGGCTTTACATGAAAACAGGGTCGGGCTATGTGAGTGGCGAAGGACTTTTGCTCGGCCCCAACTCGCCGTTTCGAAACATTCCGATTCTCGGCATGATATTATAAATTATCATATGTAAAATGTCGAGACCAATACACAAATTTGGAACTAAACCAACTAGACCGGTAGAGGTTAGAACGCAGCCCGTTTCAGTCTTTTGGAAGATTACGAGCGGTGCTACTCGCGTCCCAGTAAGACAACTAGGGGGTCTGCGATGGGAGATTTTTGCGCAAAATGATATCACGATACAACCAAAGGCGGCAAATACGCTAAGGCTTGGACTGGGTGTAGAAATGGCGGCAGGTCTTTGTCTCGTTTCCCTCAGACAGAGTATCAAAGAACGACGATGCAGCCTACTAGACGGGGTGATTTCAGAAGATGTGATTGATGATATCATAGTTTCCATTCAAAACAACTCCGATTCGGCGGTAACGATAAACGAAGGAGATTCGCTATGCTGCGTAAACTATCAACAGTAAAAAAATATATATTGCTAATAAATAAAAGAATGGAATACGAAGGCATCAAACTCTATCCAAACCTAACAAATATAACACCCTCCGCGCCGGAAGGTGAAATACAAATAGCCGCGGGGTCTGCACAAACGTATCGACTTCAGAAGATTAGCGAAATCAAAAAGGAGATCGAGCAAGAACGCGACAAAAGAGCAGCGTTGAGTAAAAAGTACCATAGAAGTGTGAGCGTAATCGGTGTAGTAGACAACGTCCTCATGGCGATCACGATGGGGCTCGGAATTTCGGGAATCGGTGTACTAGCCACCATAATTGCAACCCCCATCGCTATTGCTATGGAAGGGACAGCGCTAGGTGCGGGGCTATTGAGTATAATTGGCAGCCGAATCTGTAAAAAGCTCGCCCTGAAGGCGGAGAAGCACGAAAAGGTCAAAACGCTAGCTGATGCGAAGCTCAACACGATCAGCGACCATATTTCAAAAGCACTCGTGGATGATCACATTTCAGACGAGGAATATTCTCTGATTCTAAGTGAGATTGAAAAATTCAATGGCATGAAAGAAGAAATCAAAAGTAAGTCGAAAGTTGCGATAGATGCGATGGACGAGGAAACGAAACAATCACTCATCGATCGGGGAAGAGAGGAAGTCAGGCAGTCCTTTCAAAGCATGTTTGAGAAAAATACCGAATCTGTGAAAAAGACGACTAACGTGAACATGTACGAAATCATGTAGACTTGTAGAGTTTTGTAGACCTATGTAGACCTATGTCGCTATGTCTGAAAATACGTCTAACTTGTGTTTTTACACATGTCGAAAAACATGTAGAAAAACACGTCGAAAAACACGCCTGAAAACATGTAGAAAAACACGTCGAAAAACACATCGTAAAACATTAAATTTTTTATTAAAAATGTCGTTTCTAAAGATAGATGACCCGGCGAAAAGAAATTTCATAGTCGAAGAGTTTCTGAAATCCAAGAAGAATATCCAACAGAACTTTTTATCGGAGAGATTGGGGGATTCGGGGCTGCAACAAGAACTAACCAAGCTGTACAAGCCTATCGTCGATTCGCAATCCGCAATTTCCAAAGAGCAGAATGTCTTACTATCCGCCATCAAAGAAAACTCGATAGCTACTACAAACGCGCTACAAACGCTTCCCGCGTCGTTGAAGGTTCAATTTCCTCAGTATCCCTCGATAGAAGCGTATAGCGACGATCCGACCGAGGATATTAGAACTTTAGAATTAGGCGAAGTAGCCACCAAGTACCTTCATCAATACGCCTCCGATAGAAAAATCGTAGACACGACGTTCGGAATACGATCAAAAAATGGTCAATTCTACATCGGCGATACTCCGATTTCTATTCAAGGAGACGATGTGACGGTTGGAAATAAGACGTATAGCGGAACACCGGGGCTTTGGGAGTTGTTGACGATGAAACAGCCGAACACGTCGATATACGATAATAATGATAGAGACGATTACGCCGAGATTCTACTCGCGTCGGATGCTATCAGACAGCCAAAAAATCCCAACAAACCGAAAGCATCTTCGAGCGTCAAATATAGAGAAATTATCAAGCCGATATGGGAAAAGAGGACTCGTAATGCGGTGGGTAAAGGCGTGGGCGGCGTAATCGTTATTTCCGAAGATCCAAACGTATTAGCGAAACAGCTAGAACTACGATTTCAAAGCTTCAAAGCAGGCAATACCGGCGTGAGAAACGAGATCGTGGCGATGTGCGACGCGTTATTGAGGCAGGAAGTGCTGAGTAAAGATGCTTACAAAAATATAATGATGACATTGTAAAATGCAAGAAAAATGCAACTCATTAATAGAAGGAGGTATAGAAAACAATACGTTATCGGAGGATCGGGAATATTCGATACAATTTCGGGATTTTTCAAACGACTAGTAACGTCGAACACCGCCAAACAATTAGCAACGACCGCTCTCACCGCGAGTAAAGACGTGGCGAAAGAAATTGGGAAAAAGGCCATCGATGTTGGGAAAACAACCGCAATCGACGCTGGTAAACGATTAGTGGACAAAGCAGCAGCCAAACTGTTTACTCCTGCCCCTACTCCTCAGAAACAGGCTGTTACGCCAGAAACTAAACAAATTTTAGAGCGGCTGAGTGGCGTCGGTAGCGTAGGGTCGATCTCGAATATCCCGAATATTAATAATCTGATGATGGGGGAGGGCCTGAAGAAGAACGGCGCCATGTCGATACAAGATCTAGTACGCTCGCTGAACGGCCCCGGAATGAAGGTCGTGTAAAAAATATATTATCGCGTAGTAAAAAGTAGTAAAAATGCAATCATCTGAAATTCTGAGATTTACCGAACAACCATTGAGCGATGAAAGCGTCGAACGCTACGAATGGTACGAGTATGAGCCGATATCGGGGGCGAATCTAAACACCTCCGGCGAGATTAGAATAAACATCGAACTTCAAGATCTATTTTGTCATCCATCAGAATCTTACCTGCTGTTCGAGGGTAGATTGACGAAGGCGAACAACATCCACTTCTACGCCGATATCGATGAAGCAACTCTTACGAATAATGGGCTCATGCATCTTTTCAGCCAAATTTCGTATTCCCTGTCGAATCAGGAAATTGAATCGATATTTCACCCAGGTCAAGCAACGACGATGCTCGGATTACTCAAATACCCGAATGATTTTCAACTAGCTCAAGGTCTGAATCAGTTGTGGTACAAGGACAGCGGAGCGACGGCTGCTATCGCGGATAATCAAGGTTTCGCCGTGAGACAGTCGTATATAATTCAAAAACCAAATGCCAAAGGTACTTTCAGCTTTGTTGTTCCATTGAAGCATATTTTCGGATTTTGCGATGATTACGACAAGGTTGTTTTTGGTGTGAAACATACGCTAACTCTGGTTCGTAAAGCCGATGATGACGCAATTTTTAGACTCGCCACCGCGGATGCAGGGAAAGTTAGGCTAGACAAAATCTCATGGTTCATGCCTCACGTTATTCCCGCGGATATGGAGAAGATGCAATTGTACAAAACGATCGAATCGAAAGCGTCGCTGCCAGTTGCGTACAGAGCTCGTCAATGCGATACCACCTCCGTCGCACAGTCGACTAATTTTAGCTGGAGACTTAGCGTCAAGACATTACCAGAGAAGCCTAGGTACATCATCTTGGGGTTTCAAACCGACAAAAGCGGCGATCAACTACACAATCCATCTGTTTTCAATCATTGCGATCTGAAGAACATGTTCGTGATGATGAACCAGGACCGATACCCAGTTGTCGACTATAATCTATCATTTCCGAATCAACAATTCTCGCGGGCGTACCGAGCAGCAGCCGCGTTCAGTGAAAAATACTATGGAATGGACGAACTAATGACGCAATGCAATATCACCCCTTCGGATTTCAAAGATCTGTTTCCGATTATGGTGTTTGACGTGAGCAAGCAATCCGAGCGTCTGAAGTCATCGGTGGTCGATATTCAGATCAAAGGCACGTTCAATACGGCGCCGCTGGCTAATACGGAAGCGTACGCAGTGGTGATTTCAGACAAGTTACTGAGGTTTCAATCGGATGGGCAGAAAATGAGCGTGGTATATTGAAGAAAGATAACGCTGAAGAATAATGAGACTTACAGATACCTATCGCGCGTATATGAACGATAGGTATCTACGGCTACCTAGTACAAAAACTCGACCTGCAATCCGGCCCCGCCCATGAGAAGACGGCGACCAGCTGTTGGACTGTTTCCGGATATGACAGAATATACCCTCATACCGAGCTTATCGTTGGCGTTGAAAAATATGGCGACGGTTGGTAATACGAGCGATATTCTGCTGCCATCCGTTGTTCCGCCGACCTTGTATTCAAAAAGTTCGTTAGTATGTATCCCGTCTTTGACATACGCAATTCCGATTAATTTTTCGCCCGGACTATCATTTCCTATCAAGAAATTCGCGAATCCGCTAAGTCGATATACGCCCGTACGAGGAATAGTTATTAAGCCCAAGGACGTCGTATACGCCGAATCCGTATTGATGGCAACGCCCGTTAATTGTTGGTGCATTACATATACGCCTAAGAATGCTCCAACATGCATTGCATATGTGCCCGAGAATGCGCCACCACTTACGATAGCAGTCGTCGCTCCGCTGTCATCCTCTCTCAACACACAAATAGCCGGTCCGGTTGTAGGTCTCCAATTCACGGATAATGCCGGTGCCGCTGTTATAGCTCCAGCCGTTCCTTCGAACCTATATATAATACCGCTCGTCGTATTTCTCACTAGATTGCCCGGGGATACCCTCATACCCGAAACGTAATCTCTAATACCGGCAGGCTCGACGCTATTAGTGATTTTATCGGCGACTAGGGCGATAGCCTGGGCTGAACTAATAGCGTCACCCCCGTTACCCGTAAAAGGGTAATCAGTCGGTAACCCTACGAGATGATGGCCATTCATATTTAGATTCCCAGTCGCCGGATTTGCTCCATCTACCCTTAGAAAAGTACTATTTACTTGGGACAGCGTAACGCCTCCTGCAATTATTCTTTGAGTAGATCCTGAATCTGTATGTCCAAATTTATCAACAGGCATTTTGAATATAATAATTTTTATTAATTAGGGCCGTATGAATACCGCTGAAAAGTCTCTAGCTAATATGCGCGTAGCGACAGATGAAAAAGCGTGTATGTTGAGGTAATCGAACTCGTCTAGAAAAACTACGGCACTACCGGTTGAATGGTTGTACGAACCTCCCGTAGCCCCTCCGCCCGCAATTTGCATGTACGACGCCCCATTTTTATACAGGTGGACGGTGCCATACGCGGAATTACTATTGTTACAAAATTCTATGTACGCCGAAACGATATAGTACCCGGCTTTACTGGGGAAGAAAGAAGTCGTTCCGATACCCTGTTCAATACCATGCCTTGCGGTGCCGCATCTTATTACGTCAAAAGTAACTGCAGTGTGAGTTCTAGCGATTATAGCCTGTTGAGTTGAGCTGTAAGCGCTAACCGCGGGTCCTACCACCGTCGCCACTTTCGAAGTGAGTTGTTCATCGACGTATTTCTTATTCGTCAAATGATTATTGTCGGTCGGGACGTCGTCGTGATTCCGCAGTAAATCTATTACTTGCCCCCGACTTACAGCCTCATCTATTCCCGCTTCCGGAGTATTCGCTGTATTCGCTGTAGGCAGGCCTCTAATAGTATGGCCACTCATATTTAGATCTCCAGTCGCGGGGTTTGCGCCATCTAGCCGTAGAAAAGTACTATTTACTTGACTTTCAGTAACTCCGCCAGCAATTACTCTTTGCGTAGATCCTGAATCTGTATGTCCAAATTTATCAACAGGCATTTTTTACATCTGAATATAATTTTCAATGCAGGCTGTTTATAACTTCTTGAAAAGTCACTCCATCTTTGCATGTTTTTTTCAGGACGTGCAGGCATAGATGGCCGCAAAACACTTCGTTGTCGGGCTGCATGCGCTCGCTATTGTAGTACACGGGACTCTGTAAATACTTTACCAGTTCTGTAGGAGGGGGCAGGCCATAGCTGTCGAAATATATTTTGTCCTTGCCGTTTTTTGAAAAAGCGACCCAGTGCGAGCCGGTTCCATTAGAATCGTCTAGATTCAATATCCCGCATTCAGTCCGTCTAGGTTTCTTCGGCAGCTCGTCTCTGATAAATACTCCCCGGAAATTAGGGATATTGAGCTTTTTCGCGGCATCTAGTAGCTCAAAATTCGTCAACGGATGATTTGCGAGAATAACACCTTCGACATTTATGTTTTTCACAGTTGTATAGCTCATTTTAATATTTCATCTAGATGTTTCACAAACTAATGAGCTTTCGAGCTTCTACACAGGCGAGATAATAATTATGTCTGCAATTTTTGCATTCATTCGCCTTTCCATCTTTTTGAAATCGATTGTTGACGTATTCCGAAATGTTCTGATTTACCTTACACCGGCTGCAAACTTTTGTGTCTTTTGTCTCCCTAATTTCCTGTCTTGCGTATTTGTGCGCAAGCTCTTTCACTTTGGCATTTTTACAAATTTTACAGCTGGGGTAATAGCCGCTCTTCTGTGAGTTATCTTTGTGAAATTCGTCCAAGCTTTTTTCTATTTTGCATTTAGAACACACTTTTTTTGCCGCATCCATTTTATATTAGTGTAAATTATTCTTTATTTTGTTTAGTTTTCAGCGTGTAGTGCCCGTAGGCTAGGGTATGGATCCCGTCGTCCATTATTACTCTTTTGTCGTCGTTTGCTGAGAGAGCTATTTTATTTACTTCTTCGGTGTAAATTTCATGACGATAGGATCGAATGACGTTCATCGCTCTCGACTGTTGTCTTTTCGTAAACACGCAGTCTTTGTAATCTGCGTGAGTGATTGATTTCTTGACGACGTTCTTTTTCACACCTTTACATTTCTTGTAGTCTTCACCCGCCATTTTGTAAGAGTACAACTTGGATCGCAGCCCGACAAATTCTTCAATCTGTTTTCCCGCGGCCTCGTCTTTGAACATACCAACCACTTTTTTTATTAACGCCGGATTCTATACCCGACGGGTGATCGCTCGGATAGTCTGAAGTATCGAACATACTTTGGACGTCGGGGGAAATATCTTTGTAGAAGTCTTCCGTTTTAATTTCATACGCCAAAGAATCTGTATCGGTGAATAATAGCTTGGCCCTATCTCCGTACTTGGCCTTGATGTAATTATAATGAAAATCATACATGAGCGTCTTACTGACGTCTAATATACACATCCCTAGATATATCGGCTTGTTGTAAAACAACTTGGTCTTTTTCATGTGAACGGCGATGAGGTTTTCATCGAAAATCGTTCGTCTATCGTAATTAGTTTTCGCGACTAGTTTGATAGCTTCCTTCTCATCACTCACCAATCGTATGTCAACTCGATTCTCGATAGCTTCCATTGTTTTGCCGAAAACGCTATTGTTCATCAGCTTGAAAAAGTCTTTCTCAAAATCGTTCGTAGCTTTCGTTCTCAGGTTGGTATTCAGATCGATATACTTTTTCAGCCAGGCACTTTCCACGAATTTTATTCCTCGATGTATTTTTACGATTTTCAATCCGAGACTTTCATACAATTTTAAATTTTCGTAATGAACGACGTACTTTACTTTGTCATTCAAGTTTGGAATTAGTTTTGAGACATTCGATCCCGCAGGTTTTACACTCTCTGGAGCTAGTGGATAATCATTATGCAGGTCGTGCAATTCTTTTGGATATTCTAAGTCGACTTCCAACACACATCCCACTCCATCTCGTTCGGTAATGTTTCTCCAATCATTCAATTCGTCATCGTTCATCCATTCAAACCCATGAGTTGGCAACGGTTTGCTCATCGCCCATCCGTACAAGTTGTTTGCGTCCAAGTATGGAATGAATACTGAATGTTGGGTGGGATTGAAAGCTTCTCCCATGTACTCGTTGTTCGCTTTCGCGTATCGGTGGGAAATCGTGCTGACACCTCCCCGTATTCCCTGCTTGATCATCAGTAACATATCGTAGTCACTCAACAACTCCAACTCTACACCAGTCGTCTTCAACGCCGCATCCCATGCAAGTCCTGGGCTAGTGTAGTACCACGCAGGATCTAGGTTGTAGTGCTACATACAGACGTCTCTGAAGTTTTCGAACACATCCGCCAATAATAGAACATCCGATAAATTGTACAAGTCATGATATTGACGTAATGTTTTGCATTCAAATTTGCCCCATACCGTTTTCGCGTGCGCATAATCTTTTTCGCTAATACCCGAATCGGTTAGTTTTGAATAGAAGGCATGCTTCGATGGTAATTCGGTTTCGTTTAATCTTTCAACACCGTCGACGTAATCATATGGGTAAACGCCTTTTCTGAGTAAAAGATCCAACTTCTCACCTTCAAAAAATTTCCCTAAATTCTTGCACTGGTCTTTCTGAAGATTTTTCGATAACGCGTCGAGGCTCGAGGGCATGAATCTAAAACTATCGATGAAACGTAATTCGCGCTTGACTTCCCTCTCTTTTCCATCTACGTCTACAAATCTATCGACGACGACCTCTCTGCTGAATGAGATATACTTTTCTTCGTTGCAGGGAATGCATTTGATTTTCTCGCCGTGTTCACCTCGTAATTTCTTGATAAATAAATGGCTGTCATAACCTGTCAAATTGTGAAATACGACAGGGAAGAACTTGGGGACTTTGTATTTCAGATTACAAAGGTTGTGAGCGGCACCTCTAAATTTTCCAGTCAAATGGCAGTGATCTCGTACTGGTTTTTCTTCGCCTATAAATTCTCCCCCGCATATATGGCAAACAGTAGCCGAGTCGAAAAGCACCTGCTCTTTCTTGCCGAATATCATCTTCTTGGGGAATTTGAACTGGTTATATATTCGTTTCACATTTTCTTCGAGACTGTCTATGAATTTCTGAGCGACATCATCGTCTTCGTTTTCAGCTGTAAACCTCACTGGCTCTTGAGAATAAACATCATCGTCGAAGCATTTCAAATGATAACAAAACGAACTGGGCGTATGTTTTTGAAACTTGTTGGTGTAAGACGTGCTAGGAACGGGTTGGCATGTACCGATAGGTTTGATGAACGACTCAAAATCGGCAAAGTACACAAACGGTACGCGCATCTTTCTATAGTGATGTGTAAAACTTAGCATAGTCCCAGGTTCCGGAAGTTCTATTCGTTGGGCGTCCTGCTGCGAACAGTACTCAGTATGTTTGCGAAGCGATTCTACCTTTCTAAAACCGATTAAACATCTTCTGCAATAGTGCATTGAATTATGGGATTTTTCTGTTCGTAGTGCTAGCAATCTGTTAAAATTCTTGATCCAGCAATAATGCTTCTTTTCCCCATCAGAAATGAGTAATAGATCTACACACCTATCATTCTCATGCTTTGATATATATAGTGGGAATACATTCGCTTCTTTCTCGTAACCAAAAACATTAACACTAATATTATTATTTCGCTCAAACTTACTCATCACATTAGCATCCGCTGCTACGGGGAATTCGATACCAGACCAATTGAGTTCCTCAGACTGTCTAATTAATTCTTTCGTAATTCTTTCTGTATTTTTGTCGACTGGGTTTACAGCTCTCGTTACGCACCACTTGAAGCATTCATCGTCTTCGTTCTTCATATTAATAATAGCCTTTTTATTCGCTAAATAATCTGGAAGTGGAATATAAGAACTTCCTTTCAATGGTTTGTATACCACTGTATCGATATCCAACTTCAAAACGGTTTTGAATCTCCAATTACTCCCCCGCATCTGAAAACTTGCCATGCTCTCCTTAATTTTATCCGCTGCGTTGGCATATATTTCCCTCACATCGGTTGCTTCTAAAATAATATCACTCTTTGATTTGAAATTAGGCTCAGCCGTTACTACTTCGCCGGTTTTCATATCTACTTTCTCCATTACGCACATGAGATCGAATTGAACTTTTACCCCGCGATTTTTCCCTAGCAGCCTAACTACATGCGGTCTTACAGCCTTGAGAAAAGTTGCAACATCGATCCCGTTGTCGCCATCGATCGTGTATCTTTTTGTAAACCCTTTGATGGCCGTCGCAGTCTCTCGAAGTTTGAACCTATGAATGGGTGGTTTTATTTGCGGAGGTAACTCACTAATCTCGCGAGTCAGCCAATCCGAAAAAACTATTTTATTTTTCCCCGGATGCAAAAATTTCCAAGTAGTAGTCAAGAATGCCGTAAGCTCCGCTTTTGCTAATCTCGAGTATCCTCTTTGTCCTCTCTTTTTTGCAATTTCTCGCAATTCTCGTACAGTGGCGGGGGTTTGCGCTGGTGCTTTGTTGACCTGAGCCACACGAGCGCCTAGTCGATCTCCCTGCAATATGAACGCTATGAGTTCCGGTTTTCGCAAACTCGAGTATCCTCTTTGTCCTCTCTGTTTAGGAATTTGTCGTAATTCTTTCAGATTATACGATGAGTAGTCCATTTTATATTGGGATTTCTTGTCTTTAGACCGAGTAATATATTCCATTTTTTCAGTCATTTTATATACGCCAGAGAAAAATTTTTTTTACTTTTTTACTTTTTTACGACAGACGCCGAATTTGAAAAAGTAAGGCTATATTGGTCAAACTGCGCGGACACTCAGTTTTTTAGGCTATACTGGTCAAATTGTCCGAAGGTCAAGGCTGTACTGGTCAAATTGTCGGAAGGTCAAGGCTGTACTGGTCAAATGAGTCAAAAGCCTTCTTCCTGTTCTACTGTTATCCGCTGAGAGAAACAGAGCCTTTATTGAACGACATCCAGCATTGTAGGCTATTCAGAAACACGGCCGAACTTAGGGATGCGACCAATAAGGCGTGCCGCCATAGGCGTAGGATACGGGGGGGGGGGGGGCAAATCCTCCCCGGGCAAGTCTAATTTTTCGGGCAAGCCACCCGGAAAAATTTTAAAAGTTTTAAAAAATTCTGGCAAAAGTACCGGATGACTAAAAAAGGTCGTCAGAAATTTCGGTCAAAAAGTAACGTGAAATTTCAGAAGATTTCGGCCGGATGACAAAAAAAGGTCATCAGAATTTTCGGGCAAACGTAATGAAAATTTTTCTTAAGATTTCGGCCGGATGACAACACATTTTTTCGGGAAAGTCTCATTTTTGCCCCCCCTCCCCGCTGCTGGAATGTCTCCTACGCCTAGGCCCTATGCGTGCCGCCGTGCGCAGAACCCGATTCAAGCATTCAATTCGGCTTGCGGGAAGTCCATCATGATATTCGCAATCCTTGTCGAGTGAAATTGTGCAGAGAGCGGAAACTGCATGAGACTGATTTCAGAATTAATAATGTAGCGCTTACCAGTTGCCAGAGGGTACGGTATCTGAGGATGGTCAGACTGAAATCGGTCCTTGTTTATAGTGCGCAGCGAGTGGCATGCCTACAGTAGGACATGTTTTTAAGCAAAATAATGCCTCTGGTAAAAAGTCGTTGATCTGGTCCTTTTAGCCGAGTATTTAGTATTGACTTGTAGAATAAATCGCTTCTCTGCACTGGCTATTTGCATGACTGCAGCCTGTGGTCTATGACACTATGCCCTGGCTATCAATATGCTTGCGCCAACTGTGGTAGCATGGGTCTCAAGAGATTAGCTCCTATAGTTCCTTCCTCGTTGTTGTGTTAACCCTTTAATGCCGGAGGGTAAAGGATTTCCCATACATTTTACTACACTATCGGCATTAAAGGGTTAAATTGTTAAATTGTGAAATCCAACCAAATGCAACAATTAAATAATTGGAATAGGTCTACTCTCTAGCTGCAATATTTAATAATATTTTATTCAACAGTTCGTACACTGGTCTTGACAGTTTGAAGAAGAATCTGTCGTTGAAAGTCCATCTCGCCATTTTAGGCAATGAGGGAAGATAATATAGCACATGCAAGCACATTGAAGCAAAAACGTGCGTTAACAATAGAGAGAGATACATGTAAGCTGTAATAGGACTCAGCAGAATCCCCCTCATTTGGGGTTCAACACCCTAATCTTTCTATTAGTTCCGAAGCTAAGTTTTCGTTGGACATCCAATTCCAATCTCCAGACTGATCAAGTTCTGATCCCCTTCAGTTACTTTTCTGCAATTCTCACACTAGGAATATATGGGTAGGCCCTAATACGAACATATACATGTATAGTGGACATCATGAGGTCCACAGCCGTTGCTAAGCAACAGAAAATCCCCGCCTTATGCACCATGGCAGTCTCCAATCATATATATTATATATATATATCATATACATAAATATATATAATATATATTATATATATAAATATATATATATATGAGTATAGGCTAATGCTATATAGTATATACATATAGACTCATACGCTTATATTCCACGGGAAAAAAGCATCGGTCTGATTCCTCGCTAAGCAACAGAAAATCCCCGCATTATACACCAGTCTCCAATCATATACATATATCATATATAAATATCTATAATATATATATTATATATATATATATATATATGAGTATAGGCTATATACATATAGATCGTATATGCTTATATTCCACGGGAAATCATCGGTCTGATTCCTCGCCGAAACAATTCGCAATATTGTCATATCCGTTGAGTAAATAATTGGACTCCGAGGCAACCTGCAGGGGCCACATGCATGAGAGCGATGGTATAACTCTTACGCTGTGGTGCAGTATGTAGATATGATGTTCTGTGCCGTCTTGTCTACTCAATTGTCTCGGGCTTAAGATGCTTCTCTTTCGATATTGAAAACTGTCAAATTGTACGTTTGATATGTCAGGTCAAGATGACTATTCACATGGCAATTTCACATGTCCTGAATAAGGCTGAATTATTATAGGGACTATGATAGCCTACTACAGGGCTGTTTGTATCAAAATTTTAAACTGCACAACTCCGTCTTTCCTTTTCCATCTTCCATGATAAATTACTTACAATCGGCCGGAGGACAATGACCCTTTTTTGCTAGTTTCAACTGTACAGAAGTGCTTCTACAACTGCACAAATCCATTTAGAACTGCAGTTTGTGTACAACTGCACGCTAAAAAGGCCCTGCTATTCTACACGCGTGCATAATGCATATACATCGACGTCGAATTTGAAAAGATCCATTAATTCCAAGACGATTCATTAGAATGATTAGACTTTGTGAGTTCCAAGAAATACAGCGTAGGGCCTATGCGTCACATAGCCTAAACGCAGGCCCCAACTCGCAGATTTTTACTCTCATTGTGCACGACATTCAGAGGTGCTCCCAGTTCAAAAATTTCTCAGAGATAAAGACAAGTTTTGAGGCGTGCAAAGATGTAGCAGGCCCACCGGATAGACGTAATGTAATGTAAATCTTCGAGAATTTCTCAGCGCCCACAAAAGCCACGTCAGGGAGACCAGCTTATTCACCGGCGCTAAATGGCGTGTGATGGTGGTGAAAATGGCGGGCAACTAGAGTGCATGGTGAAGGCCCTGAAGGGACAGCGGTGCGGTATACTCAGTCATGGTCATTCTCGGGCGAGGAACGAACAGTTATGATGGTTAGAAGTTATATAAGCTTACCGTATAATTATACACTATAGGCCTACAGCATATCACACACACACGCACATTCATTTTGAGAATACAAAACTAGGCCTACTTCGATTGTGATGCAGATCTACTATTACAGAAGTTCATTTTTAGAGTACAATCGAGGTCAATTATGATACAAATCTACTACAATAATTTATAGAAGTTCGTTTTGAGAATACAAAACTAGGCCAAATGCGACTTCACATTGATGCAAATCAACTATCATCTTAGTTTAAGTTCATACTGAAAATCAACACAAGGCCTATAGGCTAATTCAGGGTGAGAATTGCCGGGGGGTTGGGGGGGGGTCAACCCCCCAGTCATTTTTAGAGCCCCATGTTAAAGTATGTTTTTCATACCCCAATTCCAAGTTTATCATAGGCCAACCCCCCCCCCCCCCCAGTTATTTTTCCACAATTCTCAAACTGGGCTAATTGTGGCGTCACATCGATAATGATACAGATATGCTATTACGGAAGTTCATGTTGACATTGTTGAGAACACAAAACTGGATCATTTCACTTCGATAATGATACAGATCTATTATAGATAGGCTACACATGCTCATTTTGAGAACATTAACCTAGGGCCTAGGCCTATTGTGACATCACTTCGATTATGATACAACGCTGCTATACAAGTTAATTTTGATAATACAAAACTAGGCCTATTGTCTCATGTTCATTTTGAGAACATTAACCTAGGCCTATTGTGACATTACTTCGATTATGATACAACGCTGCTATACAAGTTAATTTTGATAATACAAAACTAGGCCTATTGTCATGTCACTTCTATTATGATAAAAGTCTACTATTGTAGCAGTTCATTTTCAGCCTATAATATGAACTAGACCGATTGTGACGTCACTTCGATTATGATGCGGGTCTATACTAATACAGAAATATTATATCTATATTTTATATAGATATACAATATACATATAATTATATTGTATTGTATCTGACTATTTAATATATATATATACACACACAGGAGCATTTGTTATAGCGCCCTTCAAGATTGCGACTCAGAGGCGCTCTCGACTACAGCACGGACACTTGATCGGAGTTTCACACCTAAGCGCACGAGTAATTGTGAGTGAGCGATTTGCCAGGGTCCGTGTACGCGGCGGCTTCAGATGGATTCAAACCCGCAACCTTCCAAGGCACCTACACCACCACGCCCACACATAGGCCTAAGCTCACATATAGGCTACAGGTAGGGATTGTAGGCCTATATAACAATTATTGTGTCGGCGCTGGCGCCAATTTCAATCGATCGTCTGCCTACAATAATTAGGCCTCGGCCTATTTTTTATTTTATAGGCGAAAATCTCGGCAGCGTAATCATCTCCACAAAGTTTAGAAGTTAATTAGTACACTGTCCAGCCAAAATCAGATCTTCAGCGATCGTGACAACTCTCAAGCGATCTTATGTCATCAATGTTCATCACACCTAAGCTTACACCAGCTGCTATCTGCAGCTGCCGGCAGTCCAAAGTTCACACGACAGAGCAGGTAGGTCTACTCAAGCGGACAGCAATTATAAGGATCTTGTAGACATTGTACGTAGGGGAAAGTGGACCGTATGGGAAAGTGGACCGCAGTGGGATGGATGCGTTGATTTTCTGATTTTTCTCCCATCTTTAATTAAGATCACGTACGTTAGCAGAAGATGATGATCACGCAGAAAGTGTTTACATGGCGATAGTAATTAAAGAGTGGGCTAATTGCAATTTGTTATTTGGGTTTGTTGATGGTTAACGACATCACTGTGTCATATCAAAGATGATCAGTGTCGCCCTCCTCCTTTCTCCAGGCATGGGATTGGCACTGCTAAGGTACGTATGCGCAGTGGCAGAGTTAATTTATAATTTCCGTCTCACCCCGTGTATATATATACTAATAATATTATGTATATATATATATATATATATATATATATTCAGATAGCGCCAAACCAAGATTGTAATCAGATGGCAGTGGCTAGGCCAACATTAAAGTGAGGCAGAGCAGGCTCGGCCTAATTAAGTTCTTGTTCTTTACAGCAACCTTAGCAACGAGCACATGATTATTATTTGGCAAAACATACATAGACCCACTTGTACTCTCCTTTAGATATGCATATATATATATATATATATATAATATGCATGTTTTTGTCTGTGTGTGTGTGTGTGTGTGTGTGTGTCTGACGACAGACCAGGGGCGGATTCAGGGGGGGCCAATCCGGCCATGGCCCCCATTTAAAACTGCCATGGGACGTGGCCCCCATTAGGTTTGAAATTAGCAATAGGAATAGGGGTGTCATGGCATATTGACCCCCCTCCATAAAGAAAATTGCATTGCACGCACGTGGCCCCCCCCCATTTGGTTTTTTGGTGGAGGACTAAAAAAAGTCATCAACTTTTTTGGCGGATGAAAAGTACTTTTTCCATCAACTTTTTTGGGCGACCAACGACGAAATTTTTTCCTGTCCCAAGATCAAAGATTTTTGGCCCACCCTTGAAAGAGTTCTGGATCCGCCACTGCGACAGACAATGTATATGCTGCCGCCGATACACTGCATTGCTTACTGTTTTCAAGCGCAGCCGGTTGGCATTAGGCCTAGTTGGGGTTTCTTAGCAGAAGAAAGGCCTATATATGTGGGACCCTGCTCTATCCCCTATGCTAAGCTGCTCGCAAAAACGGACGGAGTCTATAGGTGTGTTGAGATGCTAATGCCTTCAGCTGCGCAGCCCCTATATATAGACAGCTGCTGTAGCTCAGTTTGTCTGTTGGGTAATCCGTGTCTGATCAAGCATGTGGGCGAAAGTACATCAAAAGAAATGTGACCTGCAGCAGACATTAAAACGAGTGGCTAGCCATTTGCTGTAGCGGTTTGAATCTGTAATGTTGATGCCCAGGGCTAGAGTAGATAAATGTCCACTTAAAAACCGAGAAATAAATATTTTGCAGTCAGATTGGGCTTTTTTATCATTAGGTTTTCGTTTCTTGTGCAAAATGCAGTTCAAGAAATCTATCTTTGTCGCTTGAAACAGATGATAATTTTTTCTAAGTGGACCATGGATCGCTAATGCAATAATAGGGTTTTAAGCACCTCTCTGTTCGTGTGCTTGCGGATGAAAGATTGCCCTCCAAAGCTGGCTTATTTTAAGAGAAATTAATCTCTGGCTAAAAGGTCCATGAGCAGGGAGGAACCTAAAGCATCAAAATGGCAGCGGTCAAAGATCTCAACCAGTGTTTAATCAGAGTTCATGAAATGCAATAATGTAGGCTGCACAATAAATAAAAACTATTATCATGTTGTCAGACTGTTGTATGGAGGAAAGACGTTTCTGGAGGTAGGGAACACTCCCCTGGAGATGCCTTGATTAAAACAATGCATCTCAGCAGATTGCTATAGAAAACATAAGTTACTAGGCACAGTAATAATTTTATATTATCACGACAGATTGACACACACATCACACACCCTCATTTATTATTAATCGAATACAACGTATTACTGCTTTGCTCTGTTATTAATTTTATTATTATATTTTATACCATGCACAAATGATCTCTAGTCTTAAAGTAATTCATTAGTATTTTTACCCACAATGCAATGCAATCCATCAGTATTTAAAAAAAGAAATAGCATTATTCTGGGATGGCTGGTCTTTATTGGACTTTTGCCAAATGCCATTTATAAGCACTGTGAAAGCAATTTGCCTTGAAGCGTTGGATGGTGACAGATAGACACTGGTAGAGAAATATAGTTTCTCTGTTGTCTCCAGTTTTCTGGGCAAGGCGGTGGTCACTGGCCAGGTATGTTGAAGAAAGCCAGACCTCCGTGATTAATTGGGCCAAGAGTTTCAAAGGCCAAAGTTACAAAGCAGTATTATTATAACTATTATTATAAGAAGTATTATTATTAAGTCATAATCATACTCATCTTTTATTATGATAATGCTAACTGCAACCACCACCACCATCACCACAAACCCAACAACCACAAATGTAAAAGGTTACAACAGACGTAACGTAATGTTTCTTAAAATTTCAAGACCTAGAAACACAAATAGCAGAAACAAATAGCAGACAAGAATAACACACGGGCAACATTGACATCAGCTTTAAAATGAAATTAGCAATTATAAAAAACTTTATAATGCCAACCAAAATGCTAAACAGTCAAATAACGCTCTCTCAAACAGCTAATGTAAATAAAGTTTGATAGCTAAAAAAATTATTAAAACTAGCACAAACCACCAATTCAATATTCAAACAATGTTGTGTAACAAACTACAAATTCTACCAATTTAAAACAGCATTACTACCAATGCGTCTAAATATATATATAACATTTAATTTGTCACGTACATCATCATTCACCAGTTGATTAAACTACCAAGTTTATTTAGGACAATTCAACAATCCAATTTATAAATTCACAAAATGCTAATTCATGCTAATTATACTGTTTGTCCGTAAAAAATTATGCCAGTGAATTAGATTCAAAGGGAACAAATTCTATAGCTGCATTAAAAGCTGTTTGTACATCTAGTTTATGTTCTTACATCTACATATTAAATGCCACTCTAAACAATGACTGAAAACAAATTCTAACAGAGAAATTTTAACAGAGATGTTAAATGACAATAAAAACAGTGATCACATCATGAAAGGCTCTGACCATGACGCATTTTGTCATGTAAAGCAAACATGCAGACTAACTGACCACTGTATCACACACACACACAACGTTACTACGCAGTCATTATGATTGAAGCATGCTAAAACACAAAGCTACATCACCTAAGCCTATGCATTACTCTATCAGAGAAACTTACATCTGGCATTAATTTCAAATAGAAATGCATCACACAGTGCAAAATATCTTAATACATAATTATATATTTTCATATACACAGAAATATCTGTTATAGGTATATTTATCTATATGCAGAAGCCTAACATAAGCTTAAGCTAAATACTTTGAGTAGACTGATGCATATGTACACAAACACCCTTCGATATTCAATTCTGCACATAGCATAATTGATAAATATACAAGCAATTATGAATAAATGTGTAATAATTGTGTATATCTTGTATAGGCCTATGTATCATAGGCCTAGATGCAACCTAATAGTATGTATGAAAAGTCGTGTCTAAGGGAACTCATGCATATGGTATTTTATAAACAATTAACTCAAGGGTCTATAACTAAAACTCTCATTAGAAGAAGAGTGCTCAGTCCTTAAGGCTTGCGCTGAGGCAGCCATGGGTATGATGCATTAGCGACTTCATTTTCTTGGCCTCGGCATATGAAGGTGGATCCTCGTCCTCTCCCTCACCATCTCATCTTATGTATTCATCACAACCGAGTTGTCTAAGTGGCGTTAGTGGAACAAAAGCTCAAATAAAATTTTCTGCCCTGGCAGGGATATAAATCTTGACCTTTCAATTGACAGCTTAACATGCTAACAACTATGCTATCAAGCTGCGCTCTGGTAAACTTTGCTAACAAACACCTGACTCTACGATGAGAATAAACAAAACTATAAAAATAACAGATCACGATTTCAAATCCTTCCAAAACTCACTCCAAGAATAAGTAGTCGGATGGTACGTAAACCACAACTGGGCAATGCAATGACCACACACACACATATATATATATAAATGTATGTATGTATATGACTATATGTATATATATTTACCTATTTGTATGTATATATATATATTTACCTATTTGTATGTATATATATATGTATATATATATCATGATCTCAGAAGGATGCATTGTCTAATCTTGCATTTCCTGCACACACTGAAACAGTTGGAATCTCATTTGCAACGAACTCATCATTCTAACATCTTACACGAATGGCAGCAATCCAAAACCGAGCGACTAATCTAGGAACGCTTACATCACAAGTCGCATGGTTGAGCAACACAACAATTTTCACGATACAAGGGATTCGAAACCCCACGAAAGACTCCAGCATTGAATAAAACGAAGCTCAACCTAAAAGCACATACTCTTCAGCCTAAAAGCGCATACTCTTCAGCCTAAAAGCGCATACTCTTCAGCCTAAAAGCGCATACTCTTCAGCCGCTGAATTGGTTTCTTGAGCATCGAGGTCATCTTCTTGGACGACTGTGTCTTTGTAGTCGCTGACTCCAGATTGGCAGACGATGCAATGCGAGTAGGAGCAAGCTTGGGAGTTGCGTTGGTCCGGTCCTTCTTACCACCCGTTCCATTCTCAGGTTTGTTCACAGCCTAAAATAAAATACTTCAGCTGTAAGATAGGTACACATGAACATGGTAACTGGGCATCGACTGCCCTATGGAATGGTCTTCCCCCATCTGCTCGCTCTACCATCCTCTCTGGCAGTCTTTCGTCATCTTTCTCTTGTCTAAAAATCTGCCTTTTCTCTCGGAGTTGCACGCACTGGGAGCGCCTCTCAAAGGCTCTTGAAGCGCTTTGCAAATGGCCAAATACAATACAATCTATGCAGCACCATTTCATGATTTGTACACTGATTTTGCAACTGAATTTGTAAAACAATTAGAAATCATGAAATAGCTGCCAGGCACTTGTAGGGAATTGAATTAGTTTTGCACTGCAATTTTTATCTGCATGGCATTGCAATCAGGTCAATTGAAACCTCCTTTTCAGTGTTCGCAAGGCCTGTGAAAAACATTCATTTGATTCTTATTGCACACACAAAAATTGAGCGTGGCACCAGCTAATCATGTGCAGTACTTGCCATTTGCTTTGAAGAGGCAGGTACCAAATTCAGTCTGCTGGTGAAAATGACAGATTCATACAATAATAATAAAGCTAACTTTTTTTGGCTAGCTCATTCACTGTAGCCAATTACCTCAAATCATGCTGTACATAGCAAAGTGCAACATGGCAATTTAACATCACTATAAACTTGTGTGGCATGTAGTGGAATTTTGGCTCAAAGTCCATGAACTGTGAGCACCTACAAGACTTAATTGCATTCCACATTCATGCTATGAACAATTCAAGCGCAATTTTTATTGTGCGTCTACCTAGCGCATGGTCTGCAAAATACGATCATAAACATGTAATTAGCCACTTTTACACAAGCAGCTGGCAGGATCAACAACATTAAATCATCAGCACACAAACTTTCGTTTAATCAAGATTCACCTTTAAAATCCACACAGCTGTAACTCTGACTACACTGTGACATATCTGAATTTCCAGTTGCCACACAGAACAGAAATTCCACAAATACCAACCATTCCCACAAAATACCACTGCCAGTTTCTTACCTTTGAACTCTGCACCCTTTCGTCGAATTCACGTGCAACGAATTGCAGTGCCTCTGGAATTCTTGTAACATCTTCATAATGGTCAACCATGAAGGCTAGGACATCCAGCAGAAACTCATCGGATGAATCATCAACTTGGAAAACGGCACATGCAAAATGCTTCCGCACCTGAAAAACATCGATATGGGTTAGCCTATGTGTCAGGCATCAAAGTTTAATGGAAAGGAAATCTGTGGTGTTGACTGATAATGAGAAGTTACTCTGGCTGTGAAGGGCAATCGACATGACTTATGGGAAACAGTGGGGCAATAACAACTGTATTTATAATTCAACACCAGAGTTTATCAACTTAATAAGCGTAATGTGCTGTGCTCATTGCCTTTAGTCCAAAGTATCTCATATCGAATTGCTGCTCTGGTTTCATGCTGCATCCTTGGTTGTGCTCCATCTTACCAACGTGATCTCTGTCACCCAGTCTCTGACGTTGAACTTCGTCACCCTCTTCACTCTACTGTTCCACGGGCTTGGTTAGCTGCCAGACAACGCCGAACTTTCTCAGTTATAGGGACGTCCATCTGGAATGAAATCCCGTCAAAGCTGCATTCATTATATCTGACCAATAAAACTTTGTTTCATAAATCTTCGAAGTCTTTATTCTTGTTGCTGTGGCTGGGTCGGGAACGCTCCTCCATAGGTTTCTGAAAGGGGCACTATACAAGCCCATAGAAAGAATGAATGATGAATGAATGATGAATCTATTTATTGGCAAAAGTCAGCAGGCATTTCTGAGAATTGTGTGCCAGTTCATGCAGTAAATGAAGAGTGACTCAATTTAAGCGAATTTGTCTTCCTAACATTAGCTGAAGATGTTTACATAAACTGGCCACATGTGTCCATCTGTGGGCTTTGGTCTCAGCTGCAAATCATGAACAGCATGATTCTGCAGAACTGTAAATCAAATTATATATCATTCAAGCAGGTGTCATAAATCAAATCAAATCTTGTTTATTCATAGCGATCAAATAATCCAGACACTATCAATTGATGCTGCAAATGTCAACAGACACTGGCATTGTCAACCAAGGAAATTATTTCCAGAAGTCAAACAATCCAATAGTAAAGGAGTGGAGGACATTGACCCTTATGCACTGCATATGTAGCCAATTCCAATATACGGCAGGCAATGTTGCGCGGCCACTAGCCAAGATAATAAACTGTTCCTTCTGCACTGGTGTATTCCCCAAGCCTTTAAGATTGCCAGTCATAGCTGTCTTTAAGACCGGTAATAGATATGATGAAATAAATTACAGGGTTCCAGTACAGCAATAAGTGGTTATTACAGTTCCTTTCAAGAGATAAAATTAAGAGATTAAATTCTTGAATGAATGAATGAATAAAGGAAGGAGGAAGGAAACAATCAAAAAGAATCCCCAGGGCCACCGAATGGCACTGTCTTGGGCTTTTTCTAGACCAACACCTACGACTGCTCTTTAGACTGAGACCAAACTGACTGCGACAAAATGTGATTGTGCCAGTCAAATAGGGACTGAAAACAACGAACTGATGAGGTTAGGCAAGCCACGTTACGGCTCTGCAATGAATTAAAACTGATAATTAGCTGAGCCATCAAAACTGTGGCTGGGCAATGACCTGAAGACCGCAGAGCTAAGCCACTGAAACTGGCTGTGCGACGAAACGAAGAGCTGAGCCAGCGAAATTGCGATCTGGCAATGAACTTAAAAACCAACATAGAGCAAGGTAGAGATAAACACTACCTATACGGCTGAGAACCATCATAAAGCACACCATACCATGGTTTGTTTGTATGTGCACTTGTTATAGTGCCCCTTCAAGCTCTCTCCTCAGAGGCGCTCCCGAATGCAGAGCGGACACTGCATCGGAGTTTCATGCCGAAGCGCTGAGCAATTGTGAGTGAAGGACTTGCCCAAGGTCCTTACGCGGCGAGGCCGCGAGGTGGATTCGAACCTCGAACCTTCCAGCTCCAAGGCAACAATGCCACCACTACACCACCACGCCTATATACTTATAATAGCATACATGCAATATTCGATCATACATTACAATCAGTCCACAGTACAGTTAATCATTGTCAATTAATTTTTGTTCATGCTTTGAGTGTAATGTTGCAGTCCTCAGCTTCACGAATCACGAGTAATTGCTTCGGTGGCGGCACACGGTGTCAAAAAGGTTGGACAGCATCTGAAAAACTCACCATTTGGCGAACCGATAGATGTTCATTCAAAACAAGATCTTCATTTGCCGATATCCTACTAAGGAAACGCAGAAGGGCGATGAGACAACGGCGTGTAGAAGCGGGCAGCAGAAGCGAAAACATCTGAAGTATACCCAGAAGCTTCTCACTATCGTCCCACTTTGTAGCTGTTCACATAAACAAAAGTCATAGTACGATAAATTACGATGTTGTACCATAATCAGTAATCATGGCAGATTACAAGAAGCTGATAATATAAGGTAAGATGAGTTTAAGGTCATTTGTTTGAAGACAATTTCCAGAACAAACACCTACATCACAATAACATGAGTAACGAACACCTAAAAGCAATTTAGATAGAACGAGGTCAAAGATATAAACTCACCCCGAAATGTTTTTACAGACTCGATAAGACCAGTTATAATATTGGTTCTCTTCCAATAAGGTTTTAGTGTGGACAAAGTTTATTCTGCAAGCATTCAATTTCTCAATTTGAGTCCAGGGCTGTCTGAAATACTCTTCCTTTTGGCCTCTGCATTCCCTTCCATGGGACTTGTCAACTTTTTTATAAACTATTCGAGATTTTCCCTTCGGGTGAGAGAGTCTCTAAATAGTTATCCTTAAGGGGTGCTATATATAAATTTTTCAGATATTCAGATAAATAGAATGGTAAAGCGAATGTGCCAAACCTACAAACATGCACCTTTCAACCTAAAGGAGCATAACTATAACAAACAGCTGCCAGCACAACCAATAGCTATAGCCATTGTTATGCACAGCACCATTATATCCTATCAAGAACTAGTCTAAAAAAGTAGACTGACAATATAATTCATAATTTATTGCTGATTCATCCTTTAATTTAGCAACTGAATCTTTGAACTGTTTATCCTTCTGAAGCATTATACATGCTTCGTATATATTTCTAATCACAAAACAGGCACAACGGCTAAAAATTCTGGCATGCAAAGGGTTAACCTTGTCGACGATTAACCCCACTGCTGAACAGACTTTTTCCAACAGGAGTGGAGAAAGACTCATTTTTATCGACAGCCAAACGATATGACGCTGTAACGGCTCCACGTGAAGTCGAACGGGTCAGAAAGAACGACTCTGAAGCATTGTCGAGACATGGCTGCGACTTCAAGTGGCAAGAACGACGGCTTGGTTGTGCCAAGTATGCACAGGAATGCGACTACATCATGCGGAGAAAACATAAAAGTCATCGTAATAAAATCAACATTCATAATAATAGTAGAAATATCTATTATTGTAATACAATGGAATTTAAATGGACATTGACGATTGCTGTACTGAATGTTAGTATTCCATGTGCTTCAGGCCAGAAGAGTGTTCCTATAAGTTTAGTCCTATTGCAACAAATGCTTGCTTAATTAAAAAACGAACAACATATACACTTTCTGTAAGTTACCTTACAGTCTCTGTAATGAACTTCTTGGTCCTTTTTCTGCAAGCATTTGAAGTTAATTCCCTTTGATCATGTTCTGGTGCTGTCCGGTTGGGAGTGCCTCTGACGAATTTCTATTTTTGAAGTGGTGCTATATAAATTCATGATTAGTTTTGATTACGATTACACAGCTTCTACCATCTATGTCAGCCGTGCACCATTCGTCGTAAACCTGCGCCAAATCAACCTTCTAGAACATCCTCAGAGTCACATAGATTCAACCAACCTTACGAACTCCTGCTGCGGAGGCATTGTCAACCAGGCACTGGCATCTACTGTCATGAGCATGAAGATGAGTGATGCTTTTCGATCGATCCCATTGTCTTCGTCTCGCATTGTCTCCATCCAAAGTAATCGGTTGCGTATGGTTATTGAGCAACAGCGCTGGAATGGCTTCTTCAGATGGCAGGGGTAAGTGAAGTGAAGACATCGTTGGGTGATGGCATCCATGATTGTGTGTAGCATCAGTGTTGTTGCCCCAAAACGACACATCTTCAAAGAAAAAAATGACATTCAATCTTAAAATTCACTTTAAAAATCAAGTAACATACTAAGACAGCGATTCCCAACCCGTGGCCCGCCAGGCCTTGAAAATGGTCCTCATCTCTTAAAGAATAAACAAAAATGTAAGAAAATATTGACAATTTGGACAGGAGAGAAAACATAATCTTTTTCTATTTCAAATTGTATTATTTTGACATCTATAAATAACATAAAATATTCTATTTTGATTCAATTTTAACAATTTTATATGCTTCTAGTTAATTTAATTTTAGCCTTGTGGCCCCTGATGTCCTTGAACTAAGAAAAAGTGGTCCTCGTGTGCTCCAACTTATAAAAAGTGGCCCTAAAGTAAAAACAGGTTGGGGATCCACTGGACTAAGACAACCTCATATAACACTGCAATGCAAAATCGCTTTAATACACTAATGAACTCGCTTTAAAATAACTTTAACGGTGCAACATAATGTCACACAGCAAATTAATTTTTTTTCAATTGCAATATTTCATTGCTGTAATGCATTTATTAGCGTATAATTTTTAGACAGATCTATAACAGCAGAAGTCAGGAATTAGTAGAGCTCTAACAGCCACGAGAAAGTGATATACACTGCAACTATACAGACACAGACGTGGGGCGCGGTGATGTAATGGTGGCGCCGTTGCCTTGAAGCCGGAAGGTTCGAGGTTCGAATCCATCTCGCCGCGTAAGGACCTTGGGCAAGTCCTTCACTCACAATTGCTAAGCGCTTCGGCGTGAAACTTCGATGCAGTGTCCGCTCTGCATTCGGGAGCGCCTCTGAGTAGTGAGAGCTTGAAGGGGTGCTATAACAAGTGCACATACAAACAAACAAACACTAATAGAACGAGAAAAAGCAGTCTGCTTCATCCAGTGTGCGACACACCAGCAGATGTCTAAAGGAGGCCATGGTTATATCCATTTAAGAGATTCTCAAAAGAGGCATACATGGCTTTTATCTCTATTCAAGGTAGGTGCCGGAGGGAGAAGGATTGCAAGAGGGAGGTCTAGTCCAGGGGGGGGGAGATTTCCCGAGAAGGTAAGGAGAAGGATTGAATCAGTTTGCTTAGTGTGAAGTGTTTAGCTTCCTGAATAAATGTCCATATACACAGATATACAGGCACATCTATGCATACATACAACATCTCCACATCTTATGTCTGTCTAATGAAATCAATAACCTTCCTGCGACTGGATGGCAGAAAATGATGGCGTTTTCTTTGAACGTCTGCTTGTTCCTGCAGTGGTGTCAAACAGCGGCTGATCTAAGAAGCTCACATCCGGCATTGAATGAAGATAGGAAAGTGAACTACCACTGTATTCAATATAATCTGCAAATCAATTACAAATACAACATTGCTGCACTCATAGTTACTGCAATGTAATCAAATTAACCATGCAACGACGACCTATACTGGCTTCCCATACATTTTAATACATGCTCGTCTTTGAAGGTTTAAACACACACACACACACACACACACATAGTGTATGTTAAGGAAAGGAACCATTGTTGTATTCAAATTTCAAATCACCTTGTCCCTTCAGTTCCTTGAACTCTAGCGACCATCATGACCAGTTTTCTAAATGCTTTCTTTCTGATATCGCTTCCCTTAGTTTTTCCAAATTCATTCCTGCTGCTTCGTGAATCTCATCCAGCCACCTTTTCCTCGGCCGCCCTTGTTTTCTCTTTCCATCTCCGCATGTCTTGGAGCCATAGAATTCCAGGTTCGAATCCACCTTAAGCCGTCATGTAGGGACATTGAGCAAGTCCTTCACTTGCAATTGCTCGTGCGCTTCAGCGCAAAACTCTCATGCAGTGTCCACACCGTAGTCAGGAGCGCCTCTGAGTAGATAGCTTGGGGCACTATAGCAAATGCGAGAAACAAATAAATAAAAATAACACAAGAGCCACGCTACCTGGTACTTGACTGAGATCTAGTCCGCTGGTTACAAGTGACATTGGATTTGAGCAATTCTTCAGTGGAGAAGCAATGACCCGCGGCTGGGCAAGGCAAGACGGCCCTCGAGGCACCCGACTGGAACGGGGGAGAGGGGGCTGGTGGATGAGACGTGTTCGGGGTTCGTTAGCGTCAAGTCCAAACGATGTCTCCATACATGCTTCATCCACCTCCTTTGTTCCTTCTTTCCTTGCTTGGGAAGTATTCTCCTCTGGTCGAAAATTTAGGTGCACTATAAAAAAAATAGAAGAATCAAAATACAAACACTTAGAGAAATAATTCAGAGTTTGCTAAGCCGCAACAAATATAGCTACAATGGAAAATATACATAAGTAGATGTACTATTTGGCAAATATACAAATATCAACACCAGACATTATAGTCATTTCGGTTTAGAAAGTGATATGCTAATTTTTTATTTCTATAAAGGAGTTAAAAGAAACAATAGTGGAAGATAAAGTCACCAACTGATTCAGTAGAAAAATTAATTTTAAAAAATTAATTTTTTCAAATATTCTCAAATAATATTTCTAAGTTCAGAAAGTTTAAGTTACTGTAAATACCAGAGTTAGTTAGTTCCGCGTGCAATCAACAAGTCTCACCTAGACTTTTGCAAACAGCTTGGCTCAGTAACCTTCTGAAGATCGGCTCCACATTCACATCCTCAAAGTAGTTAACAACTGCTTGAAAAACATCCTTTTCAAAACCAGGATATTTTGGAAGACTGCCTACTGCTTCGTGTGGCCCTGGAAAAATTCACCATAATTTATACAATATTCTGCCTAAAAGGTAGTTTTTATCAGTTTTTTAGTAGGCAATTTTGCCCATGTGCATCAGCAGCATTTTCATTACAGGAAGAAGTAGTGTTTATCTCATTTCAGTTCATAACATTTTTATTTTTTTTATTTTTTTATTTAGAGAATTTATATAGCGCCTCTTCAAGAAATCTACTCAGAGGCGCTCTCTGCGCTAACTAGCCGAAGTGATGTTAAATGTCATAACAACAAGAAAATTTCATCATATAGCAAAATAAGTCACAGTGAGCCGGAAACAGTCTTCAGTGGCGATCCCTCGCAGACACGTAGAATCATCCAACAGAATCCCGTCGACAGCCTTTAGATGGTGTGAAAGTTCAGAGTCTCTGGTACAGGTTGCATTAATAGAGTAGAGCGGCGACAGGTGACAGGGCTCGAAAACACGAAACGCTGACGAAACTGAAGCCCCTCGCTGGTAGAAGATGACGCGCGTGACCGTCTTATCGTCGGGCACAAGGATTGCACAGTCGAAGGCATCTGTCGCTTGTCGGTCGGTAGTTTTGAACGCCACGAGAGACAACATCCGATCGAGTTAACTCCACTGACCTGCGTGAACCATTCTTCGGCGATATGTAAACACCAGACAACAGCGGTGAAGGCGCACGGTCTTGACGGTTGAGCTCGACCGTGTTCATTAAGATGGCGTCTAACGGTCAACACGTGGGCGACACAAGACGACTTGCGAACAAAATCCTTTCCAACGCAAAATCCTTGACAAACCCGACGAATAAGTTCAGTACACGAACCTAGAACCAGTAAACTCCAACGTTTGTGAAATTACTGCGCGAATTCTGCATAAAGTTGAAATAATCCATCGAAATGACGGAGTGGCGTAATAAACAACCAATATGGCCGCTGACCTGCGCATATCACCAATTCTCTACACATTAATAGATTCTATAATAATAACAGTAATAAAATCTTTACAATTACACCATACAAGCTTGAAGATTAATACTTATTTTAGATTTAGTTGAAGCACAGTAAAACTAGGTAAAGATAAAGCAATATAAAGCTGATGTTACGCAAAAATGCATGCAAAGGACAGTACAGTAAGTAAGCAAGATACTAAAGCAAGGCAAAGCTCAGTTAGCAATCAAAAATCTTAGAATAGTGACTCAAAATTTTCTGAGTTTTCAGTCTGAATATGTATACACCCGTAACTAAACAATGGCATAGGTGGCATGGCTTAACAATGAACTAAACAATGCACCCAAAGTTCTGCGAACATCAACAATACTGGCAAAAGTCTGATTTATCAACAGTCAATCACAATGCATTTTAAAGACTCGATCATTCCAAAGACAATGTGGATCTGAACAACAGCTTTTTAACTTACAATTCATAAGACATCTCATCGCAGAATGCAGCCATGCTGGGAACGAATCTAGAAGACAAAAGAAACTGTCACTGTCAACAACAACAAAAACCCAATAGAGTAGCTAGCCCTGAAGCAGCCATCGTATGAAGTGCTTAAAATAATTTCATCGTCCAATCCTTGGCTTAATGAGGACGGCGGATTAGTCCTCTTCCTCGCCATCTCATCTTCTCAACAACAGTGTATGACTACGCTCAGTGTAATCATCTATAGCTGAGTTGGCTGGGGGATGTATGCAGAGCAGAAATTAGGGCATAGCCGGGTGCTGACCCGGAAGCCCGGAATTGCCGGGTATTTGACACCCGGCAGATAACCGGACCCGGTGATAAAAGGTCTACCGGGCCGGGTGGGTAATTATGAATAGCATACCACACATCAAAGGGCTTAACAGCTAACCTGCAAGATCTCTCAACTGGGCATTGTAGTACAATGAACAGACAATCACAGAACAGACAGCCTGCTGATGGTTGCTTTATATTAGACTATCCTATTTCAAACAGGGACCAGCAAGATGAGGGGGAAAGAGGAGGAGGGAGAGTTTGTATCACCCTCTTCCATGCTGTCTGTCTTCCTTCCTCCTCCTTCTCTTTGTTTTCTACTACCCCTTTCTGAGAGTGGTAGACTTGAAGGAGAAGAGGAATAATATATATATATATATATATATATATATATATATATATATATGTGTGTGTGTGTGTCCCGCCATATGAAAAGGTACCATAAGTCGGCGTACGGTTTCACGAGAAATCGCGCATAAAGACGTGGGGGAAATTTTTTTTTTATATTATCAAATTTGAACTCTTGGTATTTTTAGCAGCAGGTGAAAAGGACGTTTTAAGTTAATAACACTGATAATAATAATAGACAACACTGAGAATTTGTTATGAACCTCTTGTAGGATAAATCGCTCAGAAGCGCTCCCAGTGTGCAAGACCCCACGATACTCATCGATGGAAATAAGTGGCAACTTTTTCATGATCATCATTATAAGTCGGTCATTTATCATCCAATTTTGATCTGGTTTTCAGCAAAATGTTCAGCTCACTTAGCTGGTTTGTGAAGGCATAATAACTCCAAACCCGACTTATGGTACCTTTTCATATCGGGTCACATATATATATTTAAATAGAAGAGTGGCACCTTGTTTCATGCTTTCTCCTCTTCTTCCTTCCTCCTCTTTCTCTTCTATTACCACTTCCTCTTCCTCCTGCTGTTTGGCTGTTTGAAATATCTAACAGAGAGAGAAAGGAGATGATGAAGGAGGAGGGCAGTAGGAACTGTGGTAGAAGGTGAAGAAGTATAGGAAAGGGGGAAGAGGTGCTGCTCACTGACCATAGCTATATAATAGGTTGGCCAGTGGTCATCTGTTAATCCCTTATCTTTAAAGCCTGTTTGATCTGTCACACTCTCATTCAAGTCAGAGAGACTAGGACTTGTCAGAAGGGATACCTTTCACCTGTTGACATGCTTAATTCCAGCCAAGCTTAATAGCCTTGCCCCCCTACCCATATGACCAAGTATACATCTCACAGATTAAGGGATGGTGCACTTTGAAATATATCTACATGTAGTTGGGCTGCATACACCACAGAAACAGGACTGTTTATCAGGGCTGCTGACCTCTGACCTCCTCTTGCCTGACTGGACAGATCAGCATGTCTTTACTATAGAATGATTCTATCCACAGAGCTCATGAACAGATATTACTGGAACCTCTCAATCAATAACCCTTGGCAGAACTCAACTGTAGTAAAACTCTGACACTGAAGAATTTGACACAATTCCACTAAAGGTAGTTAACAAACTGAGTGGTGTTCTTTTGACAGCATTCAAAGGGGAGACATAATATTCAGTTTAGAGATTAACGATTACTTTCAATACCCGGACCCGGTACCCGGACCCGGCAGATTTTGTTTGAACTACCCGGACCCGGTACCCGGTTGAAAAACGGCACCCGGCTATGCCCTAGCAGAAACCTTGAAAAGTTCTGCCCTGGCAGGGATTTGAACACCCTACCTCTCGACTGACAATCTGGCATGCTAACCATTACACTAGCTATCAAGCAATGCCTAGCATAATCCAGGTCTAAATATAAGTCAATGTACAGCGCGTTTAATATTGAAGCTAAGTGAGTAAGATGCAACACAGAAAGTGAGGAATACAAAAAACATAATGGAAAAAATTAGTCACTGCAAACAATTGTTCCAAATAAAAAAACTAATACAATTCAGTACAATGTTTGCATCCATGACTTTTGTCTCTACGGGGGCTGTGAGATGGCTTGAACGGTAAAACGCTGGCATAAAGATCAGAGGGACGGGACATGGGTTTGATGCACACTAGCTCATAGGGTTGACTCAGTAGCAAATCCTTAGGCGGCTACTGTAGTATGAGCAGCGTGACAAATAGACGCCTTGCAGGCTGCCATATAGTTCAATTCAACTCCTTTTAAACATACCATCATCTGTTACTACTATACCATGTAATATTACTGCCTACTTGTCAGATTGAATTAATAAATGAATAGTATTATCATTGCCCACACAAAAAGACACATGTATTCTACAGCCAGACATTTACGCAACATACAGATTTACTGAGAGACCATCAAGAGACACGTACTTTGACGGTCAATGTCGCAGCTGTTGTCGTCACCATCAGCACACGTCAAATTGCAAAATATGTTTTCATGGTCACCGGGAGCAGCAATATAAAATTCATTGAGATCATCGACATCCAAGACAACACTCAGCCTAAAAAAGAAGGCAGCATCATTTTCAAAGAATAGCCACCTCTGCAAAACGTTCCACATTCTTGTAATGTATCTAAAATCATTTCACTGCAGTTAGAAAATACCCTGAAGACATTTGTCTTGTTTATTTGCATAGCATACTGGCAAGGAAGAATTTCTGAGTTAGGATGTTAAGCATGGGGGTTCACAGTTATGGGACCAGAGTTATAGGGAGTGGCAAGTCTATTTGATCTGCAGTCATAATTCATGCAATACATGACAAGGACTGTGCAGAATACAGCAAAACAGATTTTGACATAAATTTGCATTACTGTAATAAGGCAGTTCTAAGATAAGGTAAGTACCCTGGCCTTCGGGTAAAACAGCGTCAACTGTGAACCCTTAACCAATCACAGTAAAAGTTACCAGAATAGAAAATGCAGCAGGACATGAACACATGCTAATAATGAAATTCATGCAGTATTAACGATCTTAAAGTGTCACAGATAATCAATGCTGTGGGACGCGGTGGTGTAGTGGTGGCGTCGTTGCCTTGGAGCCGGAAGGTTCGAGGTTTGAATCCACCTCGCCGCGTAAGGACCTTGGGCAAGTCCTTCACTCACAATTGCTCAGCGCTTCGGCGTGAAACTCCGATGCAGTGTCCGTTCTGCATTCGGGAGCGCCAGGAGAGAGAGCTTGAAGGGGCGCTATAACAAGTGCACATACATACAAACATACACACATACATGCTTGTAATTAGTTTGACATAGTACCCACAGATGGTGAAACTGAAAACAGTTTGGCAGGTGTTGTATAGAGTAAAGAGAAGCCTGTTCCAGGTTGTTGGACCAACCACACAGAAGGAGCGCTTCTGCAATGCCGCAGAGCGGGTGAAAGGCACCATTAACCCTTTAACGACCAGCTACATATGTGTTCCATACATTTTAGTACACACTGGACATTAAAGGGTTAAGTCACCGTGGACAGAGAGGCACAGTGCAGTGAGTGCACGGCATCCTCAGCAAGTTAAAAGGGGACAGCACAGTTCAAAATGGCGTAATACAAAAATAAGCAAACAAAAATAAACACTTGCCTGACTTTAAACTCGGCAAAACATCTCTGCTTTAAGTCGTCTTCGCTTATCAATCGTGCAAACGATTTCTTCCACAGGCCCAACGCAGATCGCATCCCAGTATTAATCGGTGGCGCTGTCCCCTGTTGCTTTACATTCGACAAATTACTCTGCTTCATGCATTTTACCGAATCATCAACAATAGTGACAGTACCTGATGTCATTTGTCTCTTCTCATCAGCTGCCTGATAATGTGAATTAACGTTATTCGGTCTGAACGTTTGAAAGTTGAGCGCATGAATCTGAGGAAACTCTTCTGAATTGCGATTGGCTGTGCTGACCTGTCTACGCACTGTAATGAATTCAACAGGTTTAGGGCAAGGCATTGCATTAACCTGTGTCAGTGCCCTTCTTTGCTGGGCTCTACAGTGGGAACTGGTACCAGTCTCTTCACCTCTGGGCAGTTTCCATGACAACTGTGCTCCTCTTTCTAACGGTTGTCCTCTGGTCATTTGACGACCAACGTAGATGGAATTTTGGTATTCGGATAGAACTGGTATTCTAGGTGACTGCGTCAGTTGCAGCGCACCAAAGAGACTTTGGTTTTCTTTTAGAGCCGGTGCTGCAGCCTGCTTCACTTGATTGATCTGCCTCAATGGGACGACGGCGTCTCTATTCATAACTTTAACTGGAACATCGATGTCCTTAGCATTGAATTGTTGTTTCATTGGAGCATGATATTCCTCTGCAATATTTCTTCTCTTTGGACGAAAATCATCTTGCGGCTGAAACATCACAGAAGATTTAAGATTAACTATTGTCTTGAACATCCTAAACAGTTACTGGTACATCACTTTAAAGCAACATCATTGTTATTTAACTAGCTTTTTACCAGAGCTGTACTGCCGTGCTAAGCAAAAAGACAGTAACTCAGACTGTTATGGTAAGGAGTTACTGTCTTTTTGCTTAGCACGGCAGTGTACTGGTAAATTTTGAGGTGAGTACACGCTGGCCGGAAGGAAATTCAACCCTTTTGGGCCCGAAATTTCTGACGACCTTTTTTTAAATTTCCTCTAAATTTTCCGTCTGAAAAAAGTTGATGACTTTTTTTAGTCATTCGCTTAAGAATACATCTGAAACAGCCACAATGCACCCTGATTCACTAGCGTGTAGGGTGTACCCTGCTTTTTATCCTCGTATACCCTACTTTTCGGGAGATGAGTACGGTATATACGATGTTTTTTCCCGGAGCAAGTATACACCGTATACCTGCATTTTCCCTTGATTACAGCCCTGCTTTTTACCCATCCTAAGCTGATCTCATTTACAGCCTCTTGATAACATCAAACTTTTTAGGAGCATTATACATAGTTATATCATCGTTTCTGTTTATTTGCGTTATTGTTTGGTCTGGTTTTGGCAAATAAAAGTGTGATTTCATGCCGTGAATATGCCGTGATTTCCACACAGTCCTGTAAAAGCCCACTGCCACTTTTGAACAACTTCTGTTGTGAATTTATACTGGCAAAAATCGTTATTAAATACAGTTATACACACAAATCTGTAACTTGATTAATAAAACCATTCCGCACCATTTGGTTTTCTTTGTCATCAAATGTAATTGTTCTGTTCACTTTCTTGTGTCCTGATGGCTCGGCTGGAGAGATAGGTTTTCCTGGCGTCCGAACGTTTATCAGAGCACGGCAGAAAGAGAATGGGGATCGCGGTCCAGCGGTTCGACGGCAAAACCTAGACACACCGATGACACCATTAGCGACGAGCATATAATATAATTGCACACAGTCTTCTATGCAAAAGCCGTGCTTTTTCTGTGGCTGAAGCGGCAATATGAAATAATGGAATAGCCTTCCTTTTGAGCTGCACCTGCTCCCTAACTTTAGGTCACTTTCCGACACATTCTATAAGCACTCGAAACTGTTCTTTTTAGCAGTGCTGGAGTCGGGAGCACCTCTGAGTAGTTACGTTGAACAAAAACAGGAAGAAAGAAGTATATCTGCAATGGCTGAGTCATGTAATTTAATGTAATCAGTAATTCTCATAGTAACACTCACAGCCATGGCCATTCAGTAGCGCTCCCCAGTGCAAGAGAAGAAATAGGTTTTAAGAAGAGACTTAAGTGGAGCCATCATATTGAAGGCCATAAAACAATACCGCTTTTGTAAACATACCTATACAGTCGGCTGGTGTTCTCAGTGAAACCTTCCCCGTCATACTTTGCACCACGAACATCCTCAAAGACCTTTGCCTTGTGCAACTTCTGAAGAAGCTGGACGGTCTGCAACCTTAAAAGATTTGCATTGCACCATAGTTCTTAGTAACACAGGAAAATTTATTTACTAATTATACCAAAATAGCTGATGGAAAATAGTATTCAAGAGTGAATTTCATATGACAAAAACATTGAAGACTGAGGCCAATGTAAATGTTATAAAAACTTTTAATACAATACAATATTACAATACAAATGTAAAACCTTCTGTACAACACTTTGCCCGATGTACATCTTCAAAGACCTTGCATTGTGCAACTTCTTTACAGTTGGGCACTCTGTAACCTTAAAACATAATCAATTCCTTTCCAGCACCATACAAAAACATGGTTGCTAAAGGAAACTGCAGATAGTAGTCTTCAATTCATTTCAAACTATGATTACACTTCATATGGATGGATGATCACAAGTCATAAGGCGTAAAAAAAATTGTTGTGTTTCCGGTAACCCGACCGACCCATTTTACGGCCGCGACCCAAATATTTTTGTAAAAAAATTTTATTAAAAAAATATTTTTTCCAAAAAAATATTTTTTTTCCCAAAAAATTTAATTTTTTTTTCAACAAATATTTTATTAACATTTGTATTGACATAACATAAGAGACGTCAACAAAATGAAATTAATAGGACTGTTTCTAGAGCAGTTTTAGGTGCAGACAGTCGAGAAATAGGCAGTTTATACTTGCTTAGAACACGTACTTTGTTTCAGCGCGCAAAAAAGACTAGTGGGGTATACTTTTTCGGATAGTCACTGCATAAAAATATTTTACAAAATAAAAATATTTTCCGACCTACCTACCCAATTTTTTTAGCTCTGTTACCGGAAACACAACATTTTTTTTTAGGCCTCACAGAAGTTGAATTAACCGTCTAGCAGTCAAACAAGGCGTCCATTAAGTCCTCATGCTCATTTTACCAACGCCATCTGTCAAATGGAAAGCCAAGTCAACCTTTGGAAGGACAGAGGGTAGCAATCCAGTGTTTCTGCATTCCTCGTGCCAGAGCGCTATCATTACCCTAAACCTTTCCCAATAACCTAATTTAAATTTCTCATTTCTACCCACCTTGTGACTGACAGACCGAAGTTTGGATTTCGCTGGAGGTAGCGCAGAAGGAAGTTGACGGCGTCAGAAGCAGTGAAGCTGTCGTCATAGTACCTCATCTGTCGCCAATGACGACCGACCTCCATTCCATGCTCAAATGCCTCCACAATGCCAGTCCACTGCAGCAGAACACACTTGTAAAGCAGTCAAGCATATCTCTTAAAGATTATTATATATAAAATATATATTATATATTTTCATTGATTTAAGAAAATTAAGTTGACAGGCCGCAACTTATTGTGGATTTAACTATCGGTTTCTGCAAAAATTCAAGGCTGGGAGCCTGGGATTATTATTAGCAGATGTCCTACGGTACGGTATTGAATACTGAGTGGAACAATAGCCTAGCATAGTTAATGCCAGCTAGTGTAAGCCTCTTTGCGACATCTGTTTGCCCTTGCGCTCTACCAACCGTCTTAACCTCTTTGTCCCTCTCGTGTTCAGTGTGCCTTGGCTTAAAGTTGCGGGCATTTGCTGTGATACGTCCCTCCACATGAAATGGCATTTTTCTTCCACGGGCTAAGCTCATGTCTGGGTTTTTGACGCATCCTCTCTCAAGACGTTTCTTTTTTTACCAGGGCTTCTGTGCTTAAAGTACCTTTAAATACTCTACAATGAGCACACTGTGAGAGGTGCTCTATACATTTTTAGATACGATACAGATATTTGATCTTCCATCTCTTCAGAAAGCTATGTTTACCAAAAGAGGTGCACTCTAGTGAACATGGTTAGTAACTCCGCACGAGAGCCCATAGAAAGTTGTAGCTCTTGTTACTAAACAGTCAATAGATAATAGATGTGGGGCGCGGTGGTGTAGTGGTGGCGTCGTTGCCTTGAAGCCGGAAGGTTCGAGATTCGAATCCACCTCAAATCGCCCCGTAGGGACCTTGGGCAAGTGCTTCACTCGTAATTGCTTGGGTGCTTCGGCGTGAAACTCCGATGCAGCGTCCGCGCTGTAGTTGGGAGCGCCTCTGAGTAGCGAGCTTAAAGGGGCGCTATAGAAATGGAGAAATAAATAAATAATTAAATTAATTAATACGCAGTGGCTACGGAACCGTCCGGACGGTGCCGTAATTCTTTTTCTACGGAACCGTCCAACACTTATGGGCCTACCATTGGCACTAACACCCGTCGGCCAATCAGGTTAGCGGAAAACAATGTGGAAGAGTCGAAGACCGTAGGGGAGGAGGTTGTCGATCGGTACAATGAGCCCATCCCTTTGTAAACAGTAGCCTACTGTCAAGAGCACGTGCGACACACAGGGTCTAACGATTTTAGACGAATTGCAATGTAAAACGTTTAAAATGTCTTACAAATGACCCTACGTATGGAGGAACATTTTGCACAGGTAATTATGTCTCACTTTAGCGCTCTTTATCGTTAAATTTAAGCATGGTTATAACATAGAAGACCTAGGTGTCGTTCGCGTATAGGGTATAAGGTTTCGCGTCGTGAGGGTCGGTTAGGGTTAGTGTTAGGGTTAGTTTCGTCATTAGATTCTTCAGATTTTTGCGTCGTGAGGGTCGGTTAGGGTTAGTGTTAGGGTTAGTGTCGTCATTAGATTCTTAAGATTTTTGCGTTGGTTGTTTAGCAGTTGTTGGCCAAGCTAGCCTAATAGCTTGACCATCAACTGCTAACATCAACTACCTTCTCCCCCCCTACGGTCTTCGCCTCTTCCAGACGGTTCCGTAGAAAAAGAATTACGGCACCGTCCGGACGGTTCCGTAGCCAGTGCCTAATTAATATGCCTACTATTGTACAGACCAGTTGAGTTGCACGGTAAGGCTCAGAATTCATCACATGAACACCAGTTTTTCCGACTTGTCCATCCATAATTTTCTGACCGCTATGACCGGTGTATTTCTTTTGTGCGAAACGATTAATTATGAATAAGTTAATTGCTATTATTGACAATCATGTAATAAAAAAATTGAACACCGGTCTTTTAAAATTTCCGCAAGCACCTTGTGATCCGCTTGTGATTGGCTGATAGAGCACATCCGCTGTATCTCTGCATTTTTCGATAAAAGTAAATAAGTAACGCGTCTAAAAATAATTAATAATTATCTAAAAAGATATTATTATGGGTAAATGGTATTTCTAAGTCATATAATCACAAGATAATCAATGCTAAATTTCCGACAATTTTTCAGCATCGTCAGCAGCAATGAATTATAGTGAACAATAGGCTACTGGAAAAACTGGAAAACTATTGTGCACAAGAACTGTCGTCTAATAATTTTTTACTGTTTTAATTTGTAATAAAATTATTTTATAACATGCTTTTCTTTAATAGACTACGTAGAGTTATAGGATCACATGAAGATCTTGGCGTTGATTTCAATATGACGAAGAAACTTTACCGTCGACTTAAACACACTCTCTCGCTCATTGTGGATTCATTTACTTTAACTAGCTATTAGAGTAATAAAATTTAGTCCATTCGTAGTGTTTCACAGACATCATCCAAGATAAGGGAGAGAAAAAATGACAATCATGAAAAGTATAATTATTTTCACACGAACTGGGTTCTAAGTCCCAGGTTCTAAGAAGAGAGGAAAATGATAATCAATGGGGTGGGCCTACAGATGAACCTGTGAGTCTGGGACTAATATCGTACAGACGTAAAGTGTATGGGGGAGTCTTAGTAATACGTTATCGGTAAAATTAAGGGAATGATTTTTTAAAAATAAAAAGTAAATGCTTTAGCAGCGAATTTGACGTTTTAGATATGCATGTGTCATTGATGCATTCAAAATTGCAGCGCTATAGCAAGGTGACAAAGAAATCCTGCTGGAACCTTGTCCGCATGCATGAAAATTTGAAAATGGCGGCAATGGATCTCTTTCTATATCTCTTGTCAAGTAGTTTTCTCTTTTGCGTTCATAATGATTTGTGCCATGCGTCGAAATTGAACGTGCCGAAACTTCTGTTACCCTACTACAGCCAGGTTGCCACGAACTTCACTTTAGAAGCCAGCGATGGATGTTTTATTTGGTGAGATCATTACTTCAATCTACGCACATGGAATTGCCGGCTGTTGGTGATTTTCTAGCGCCTTATGTAAAAGTATTAGCATAGTATAAAATAAATAACAGCGTGGTTTATGTGTATGGCACTTTTCGAGACGATCATAAAAAATAAAAACCACGGCTAAATTCATTAGCCAGAAATGAACAATATGATCACTGCGAGATAAAGTAGGGTGCTACACATCACTGGTAGGGCCAAATCGAATAAATAAGTAAGTAGTTAGCACCAGAGTTATGCAAACTTTTAAGTTACAGGTCAAACTGGTTAAGACGTCATTTGGGAACTGTGCAGTGCAATATTTACTTTTCCAGTGCATTTCTTCTTACTCGATAATTACACCGGGGCCATGTAGCACATTGGATAATACACTGGCATGGAGAGTGAGAAGAATCGAGATCGCACCCAGTAGAACGGACGTGCTTTGTAGGTTGCTATTAATTTAGCGCAGTGTATTGCAGGCTGTCTGTTAGAACTGTTAGTAGTTAAGATTTGTGTATTCTCTCATTTGCGTTCTTGTGGATTGTTTCCATTTCTTAGCTGTACGATAAACATGGTCTTGATGTTCAGTTTCACTTTGAACTCGGTCTCTGGAAACCGGATTTCTCTCTTCACTGAACCTGAACCTCCACCTGACTGGATTTCTATGATGCTCTCTGATACGATGCACTGCTCCTGAATCAGCTGGTATCCCGAACCTAGCTTCAGAGTAGCTGTTTAGAACTGTTATTGTTACGATGATTACTAGCATTGCTGTCCAAAAGGAGTTATGTTTTGAAAGAACAGTTCATTCAAGTAGAATTTTAGAGTTTAACCCTTTACCAGTTCATTTTACAATTTTAAGCCAGTTTTCAACGGATATTCTCGGGGGCAAATCGGTAAAAGATTAAGTCGTTTGCTGAATTTGTCTGCAGGCGCTCGTCTCGGCCTGAGGTGGCCTCCGTCCGTCCCCTCGGAACGTCAGATCCTTCGATTTGCTCAAGGACTGCGGTCGTTACTTCTGTATCGACCGCACAAACTCGGAGAACAACTATTGTCACTGCTGAAGAATCTGGTATCTAGAATTTGTCTATTCTTTTCATTTGATTGACATTTACGACCACAATTATACACCACTAAATATTGTATTGTATCTATAAATTTATTTCGTGCCTCTTGAAGTACACACTAATCAGAGGCACTCCCAGTGCGAGTGACCAAGAGAGAAAAGTGAGCTTGAGACAGCAAGTATTTTGGTTTTTATCGTTTTTGTCACCTGCTTGCTTCAGTCGGCACAAAGTGACTCCACATCAGGTGCAATAGCCGTGACCCTTGTGCCAGATGTTACACAGTTAGTCCGAGTACGATTCTCCGACCTGTATTAGAAAACAAAAAGGTTGGATACAAAGTTCAGCATTGAATTGTTTCTTTGCTGAAAGAGGCCAAATGTTTGTAAAGAGACACATTGAGGACCCTAGACCTGTTTGATTCCTCTCACAGCTCTTGTATATTCCAGTGTTTGCTTGCTCAATGCAGAGATGTGGGCATCCGGGAAGCAAGCATTTTTGTTTAATGTTTACTTGTTTGTTTGCATGTTAAAAGATGTATGGTTGCAATGTATTGTGAAAATAACCACGTTTCCAGAAATTCTTCGCCATTTCGTGGCAGTGAAATTTAATTCCAAACTTCTTTTTATAGTGACCGGTCAGGAGTTGAGGTGTGATGTCATCATCGACGTGATCACAGAACTTGACGTTGAAACGACGACAAAAGAACTGTTTTTAGATGACTCGCCGGAAGAATTTATCATCCGCGCAAGGAACGACAAAAGTTTGTGTGCATCCACTTAAAGCATTTTAAAGGATTTCTGTACTACTGGCATGCTATAGGCCTACGTTTTGTAAATACAAATAAAAATTTTATGGAAATTATTTGAATTGCTCCAAAATATATCGACTCAATACCAAAAACACACCGTTATTTTGCGAGCCTAAGCCAGTCGGAGTTTTTTCAAGCTTCATGATTTCACTTAAAAATTCTCTGACTTGCACGTGATTTTTGTGTGTGAAATGGTCAAATTTTTTATGGTTGATGCTAACTGCTAGATATAACAGTCATCTTTGCCTTCAATTTAATCTGCTTACATTGCACATGTTATGGAATTGTTTAAATTACTCGATTCAGAGAATCAGCAAACACAGTGGAGGGTTTAAACTTTAGTGGTTAACCCCCCCATTGGCCTAGGAAAAAAGTTTTTTTAAAAGGTTATTTATCCACTTAAATAATTGTAGTATCCATTGTTTTCTTCCCTTTGTTACTTTATTCCCTTTTTATTATTTAATTTATTTACTGTAATACTGTTGGGTTGGTGTCAGGAATGGCATCCGGCCATAACCCTCCCCCCCCCCCACCATCATAAATTCCTGGCTATGACACTGGGCAAACAGAGTGTTTATTTGTTCAATGCTGCTGTGATGTAGAGAACTTTTTTATTAGATATAACATTCTGGTCACCATGATGTGCTTAGTATAGAACTACAAATGTTTTGCAATGGCTGGATGGCTTCATGATAAATTTTTAGGATGACTGTTTTACATTGACTGGATATTACTTTACAAGTGATCAATTTTTAAGATGACTGTTTTACATTTTACATTGACTGGATAAATTACTTTGTGATCAATGTTTAAGATGACTGTTTCACATTGACTGGATATTACTTTGTGATCAATTTTTAAGATGACTATTTTACATTGACTGGATAAATTACTTTGTGATCAATGTTTAAGATGAATGTTTTACATTGACTGGATATTACTTTGTGATCAATTTTTAAGATGACTGTTTTTACTGGATTACTATGTGATAAATTTCTTAAATTGTAAAATGGCTGCTTTGCGATCATTTTTAAAGAGGACATGTTCAGCAGTCTGGATGGAATGCTCTTCGACTGGATTCTGACGTCTGATTCCGGTTCCGGTGACAAGAATGCTGCCAACGTTCTCAGGTATACGCGTTTGAATGTGTGCATGCATTTTAAACTCGGAACTTAAGATATTTTTGCCTTTCGTGTGTGAGAGACTGTAGCGGAAGTTGGTTTCTCATGAGTTTTATGATACATGTTCCATGCTTCTCTCAGGAATGGTTTACAGATCTATATAAGGTTAAGAGTTTTCAGAGTTCATTCTGCTCAGGTTCAATACAAAAGGCCGGTCTTGCCGCAGGTCATTTCATGAGTTTCATTTGTAAGGAAGTGCTGACACTTGTGCTTCTTTCTCTTTCTTAGGTTGCTTAAGTTCTCGGAATCTTCGTACACAGCGCTTTCACACATAAAACATCTGGAGGACAGTGGCAAGCGAGGAGATCGCATCCTAATGAAGGGCCTTCAGACAGGAGTGGCTGTTGTCAACGTTAAGTCTGTTGACCCAGTCTATCAAGTAAGTTAAGTCTGTTGACCCAGTCTATTACGTAAGTTAAGTCTGTTGACCCAGTCTATCAAGTAAGTTAAGTCTGTTGACCCAGTCTATTACGTAAGTTAAGTCTGTTGACCCAGTCTATCAAGTAAGTTAAGTCTGTTGACCCAGTCTATCAAGTAAGTTAAGTCTGTTGACCCAGCCTATCAATAATAATAATAATGACGACAATTTCTATGGCGCCGTAACACAGCACATGCCGTTACAAAGGCGCCTCGTAAGTAAGTATTCGTCTTTTGAAACTTCCAATAAATGAGAAAATCTTTCCATTGTTAGTGTTTAACACATTCACCGCCCAGTACGAGTTAGCTCGTACTGAATACAGTCATTTAACATGGCGTGTAGGCGGTGAACGTGTTAAGCCGTTTGATTCTGTACGTTGGGTAATGAGCCCCAATGCTGCCCCATACTATATAAAACAAAGTTGAAACCATTTTCTGGTGTAAATTGTCATGTGACGTGGCAATTCATTTAGAAACCATCTGTATATTAATTAACGAATTTAGTTGTTATTGTTGTTGGAAACCTTGCTAGTGCTGCTGCTGCTGCTGCTGCTGATGATGTTAATGATGATGTTAATGACGATGTTAATGATGATGTTAATGATAATGATGTCTTTGTCATGCAGCATCTGAAGGATTTCAAAGTCCGTGTTCTTGTTGTCGCCAATCTCCAGCTGTCACCATCGGTCATCTACATTCTTCCGCATCTGTCCGTCTCTTACAAAGTGGAGCTGCTGAAACAGGGAAAAGCACATGGCAAGGATCGCATTGTCTTCCTCAGTCTTTTGTCTTTCTCAGTCTTTTGTCTTTCTCAGTCTTTTGTCTTTCGCAGTCTTTTGTCTTTCGCAGTCTTTTGTCTTTCACCTAAGAGCTTTCATTTTTTTGTGTTTCTTTTTTTGATGGCTGACTTTATTTCATTTCGTGTTTGTATAGCACTTGCAGTTTAGCAGCTCTATTTAATCTGATGGTCTGAAGAATTGTGTCGATGGAATTTGCTCAGATGACCTTTAGAGAAGAAAATAAGCACGTTCTGAGATAGATGTTTACTGTTCCTCAAGTGCTTTACTAGTGCTGTTATTTATTCTCTTTTTATCTCAAGAAATAATAATTCAAGGGTCTAATGATTTATTATTGCAACACCAGAAAGCTCTTGAGACATTTCCAATGTGGCATACATGTTTGATTTTATTATTTTGAATACACATATGGACACGCATGCACACACAATCACACACACACACACATATATATATATATTTTTTTACATTTAAGCTTTTGAATATTCGATTGTAATTATTCTTGGTAACTATGGTTAATTCAGTAACTTATTATTAATGAACCATACTGCAAATAGGAAATTCTTGATTGCACAGGTGTCGTTGTTGTCTGTTATATATCATTCAGGAGTGCCTGGAGTGTATTATAATATTGAGTTTGTGTTTCAGAAGTGAAGATGCCTTGCAAACAGTATCGCCTTGAGCTACAGAATGCGACTGTTGCCACACTTGATGTGAAAACTTCGACTGTTACGGGAATCAATTTTGGGGCCACAGAACTGATACTCAAGGATCAGAGTATCTTTTTTTGCAAATGACTGATTGTTGGTGAAAATAGAGCACATTCATGAAATAATGATTACAATGGTTAAGAATGGCCCATTGTAAGATGGAAAAACACTTAATAAATTACACTCACTGAATGAACTGTTAATATTAATTATCAATTTGTTTACTAACCATTTGATATAGCGCCCTTTTCAGGGTAACTACTCGTACTCGGGAGCACTCCCAGTCCAACCTCAGTCGAATATGACAGTCTTAAGAATGGCGAGAAATGAAGCAGAAAGACCAATAGTAGAATAACAGAGAGCTCATTCCAGGTTGCAATGCCAGCCAGCCACGAAGAAAGCACAGCACTCCCCCCCCCCATCATAAATTCCTGGCTACGCCACTGGGCAAACAATGTTTCTTTATTCAATGCTGCTGGGTCATTCCATGTCAATTCCAAAAAATTTTCCCAAAGTTCCAACTTGACCATCTCTGATTTAAATGAAAATTTTACAGAATGTTTACTATGGTATTAGAGGAAAGTTCAGGAACTGCTTGTGAACCAGTAAGAACTCATTGTAATGGGATAATAAGGTTCGAGACAATTTTATTCCTGTCACTCATCAACCCACAAATTAATTACAGATGGCTAAGTTTAGAAATTTAGATTTCTTGTGTTTAAAAAAATATTTACTGGTTTTGTGAGTGTTGTGAAAAAGCGATTTCAAAACGATTTTCTTCCTTGACGATATCTTGTTTCAAAGCCCTTCAACCGTCTGATACGTTGCGAGAGCCGTCTGCTGGTATTTACGTTGTCAGTCCTGCCTACCTAGGTAAGCTGATAAAATATCTTGCTTTTAACGCTGTTTACTTTTAATATGTTTCTGCTCCAACATGATTTCTAAAAGAAACTAATGTACAGTTCAACTGCAGAATGTAATATGCATCCAGATTGAAAATTATTGATGTATGAAATATATGAATAAGTGGTTTATCTAAAATATATATTATATAGTTTGTAGTTTTGTTTATCCATTTGAACTAAATAGGTAACTAGATGTATTCTTTATTGTGGCTCATATCACAGTTTGGTCTACATGACATTTAAATCAGATAAGACTCAAGACGTATCTGTTTAAACAAACATATAATATTCAGTAACTTTTTGAACAAGTGTACAGTTTCGAACAAGCCCTGGCGCTATATAAATCTTATTATTTATATTATTATTATCATTTGGTTTTTCGTAGAATTCACCGTGAGTCCGGATCCGAACTGGTTGTTGGAGACAAATCGAACGTACGTTGTTCACGTAAATGTTTTTGACGGTGAAAACCACAAGATCTATCCGTCCAAGGTATGTAGAAAAAAGTAGATGTTTATATCTGGTCATTAAAGTGTTGATGAAATTATTCCTGATTTATAATGTTTAGCTTGAAGAGTAAAATGTAGCTCAAAATGAGCGTCTGATGAAATTTGGAATTAGTTACGCACTATGCGCTTTCTGTACAGATGCTATAAAAATGTCTTATATGGATGAGAATTGAGGAAATAAACCGTTTTTTAGAGATATATCCAATTTTACTCTGAGCCAATACAGTTATAGTCGTATGCTTCTTTGGGAAAAGCTAAACAATGAAACTCCTATTATATTTTATATATAAATGAAGGCGCTATACATAGAAATGGTTTATTGGTTTAAACAAATAAGCACGAAAAGGATTCTTGTATAAATTGAGATGCCTATTAATAGGTATAATAATCAGAACATGTATCTAAATGGAACTGATTAGCTTATTGATCTAATCTGATCAATTGCTTGATCTATTCAGGTTAAGTGACTTCTAGTTAAGTTATGGAGTCATCTCACATGACAATAGAAAGTTGAAATAAACGTGTTAAACTATTCAAAATAAACACACTTAACTATTTAAAATAAACATGTTCAAACTATTCAAAATAAATACGTTAAACTCTTAAAATCAGAGTAATTCCAAATGTATTATTCCCCTAATAATTTTCTTTTGCGCTTAACCAGTTTTATTTTCTCTGATGTAGAACCTTCGTGTATCGGCCACGTTTCCTAGCAGCCATTTTCGTGTGATCACGTTCGCTGCAAATGGAACGTACTACGTCGTTGAGACAACGCACAAGGGCTTTGTGAATCTCTATGCAGAGCTGAAGTCCGTTACAGCCTCAGTATGTTGAATTAGGGGAAACTTATATTTTGCATAGTCCTATATATTTGTTTGTTTGTTTGTATGTGCACTTGTTATAGCACTCCTTCAAGCTCACTACTCAGAGGTACTCCTGACTACAGTGCGGACACTGCATCGAAATTTCACGCCGAAGCGCTGAGCAATTGCAAGTGAAGGACTTGCCCAAGGTCCCTATGCGGGGACTTGAGGTGGATTCAAACCTGCAACCCTCTGGCTGCAGGTCAACGAACATCACCACCGCGCCCCACATAATACTTTTTTAAACATATAATGTTTATAAACCTATACATTGTACTGTGAAGTTTGTTGACGCTCGTGTCTATTAGCAGTTCCCCATTGCGTGGCACTTTGAATTTCAGAGCGTCAGTGAAAATTGTTTTCTTTAATTCTCTTCTAGTTTGTTATCTATTGGCAGATTCACACATCGATTCACACGATGCTCTTCACGTTGGGTTTCTTCTTTAATTTCCTGCATCCATCATCATCATCTAGCAGTTTTGATCACTTAGGTCTTCCTCTCGTTCTCGTGCAAGGGAGTTTCTGCTCAATATGCGGCAATTTTCCCTTTCTCCGTCTAATTGTTGCCATCGGAGATCACTAAATATTCCTCTCACCTTTTGCTGTGCCTCTTTGTTTCTTTTATTTTCTGTCCAATTAATTTTTTCATCCTGCACGAGACCCACATCTCAGGTAAGCCGCTAGCCTTCTGATGTCCTCCTTTCTGATGTGTACTCGCTTCTTGTGCTGGAACTACCATGTTCATTTTATGATATTATGTTAAGGATGTCTTTGAATGAGTTCTTATTCTAATTGAGAGACTCCACTCCATGTTAAATAAATTGGAAACTTTGTAAAATAATACATTGGCTTCTGCTTCATATTTAAGAATCGGAAGGAGTTCATCTTTGAGAAACCCGTTGAAGGGACGCAGGCGGTCGAGATATTCGATCCAATTGTTCTCCTGCCGGAGGAAGTGATGCTTCCGTGGGAACCGTCAGGAAGCAAGATCGAGTTCCAGTTCAAAGTAATGTCAAATTATGCGTTTTAAATCTAATCAAATCTAATTAGCGTTGATTACTTCATGCTCACTGTACATCAGAAGCATTACATGTCACGCATTATTTTATGCTCATTAATGATGAAAAATTATCTAATCTCGTTGGCCTAGTATGTAAGCATGAAATAGGTCATCTTAAATCATTCTTTTTACATATTTTCTACCCTCATCCAATAGATCTACTTCGGAAACTCTGTAATATGTTAATAATAAAAGGTGCTTCATAAATTTCTTAGTCCACTGAGACATTCTTGTGGCAAACTGTGCATCAGCCCTTTATACTACTTTGTAAAATGAAACACTGTAAATAAAAACCCACTAAATAGAAATGAGCTACATAAGTTGAAACACGCTAAATAGAAATGCTAGATCTAAGAACCCTGCCAACGTAAATGCTGCAAGCTCCAATAAGTGGAAACATTCATGAAAGGGATTCAGTCCACGAGTCTTGTTTAAGTTTAGATTCGTTTTTCTACTTTATAAATAGAAACACTTCAATAGATGTGCAATGAGCTGAATCGCGTGAACTGAATCCATTCCGTAATGAATCCATTCCATAAATCTTACATTGAAATGAAACTTAAAGAAAGTGACTAGTTATGTTGTACGTTTTAGGTGTCGGGAGGAAGTGGAAACTATTCGTGGCATTCAAGCAATCCAAGTGCGGCTGATGTCCAGCCGTCCGGATTGGTCACAGTCGGGTCAACGATCGGGTCAATCACGGTCAAGGCAGCAGACGTTCGAAATGCGGCTCACTTTGATGAATCACAGGTACTGTTGGTTGTGGTACTGAAAACAGTATTAGTACCAAAGCAGGTTGAATTTGTTGAATACTTTTGATGATAGTATTGTTTAGAAACATCTTCTGATAGCTGCATTTTGTTTTGCAAGGTATTGCTGAACAGTGCTGTTAACCCTTTAATGCCGAGATGGTAGTAAATGGTATGGGAATTCCTATGCCCTCCGGCATTAAAGGGTTAAGTCAGTAATTAGCACTGCAGGGCAATCCTGTGTAGCGGCACAATGACCACTTGACAATGTTGCAGACGAGCTGACTGCATGAAAAGGCAGGAAGCTCATCCAGAGATCACTTGTCTCTATGGCGACCACGTTCATCAGATCTGATGTTGTCACCTATTCGTGACGAGACAAGTTCTTACTTAGCAAGTGACGGCATCCTTTTGTCGATTGATGCATCTTTTATATTAAATCGTGGGTTAATGTTATGATCTGGTGATTGTACCCAATGATGATGAATAAAGTGATTAACATAGTGATGATGAAATTGTAATCGTTCCAGGTGTCTGTTGTGCTTCCGTCTCGTCTGGCGTTCCTTCCGTCACGGGTGGAAGCGGAAATCGGTTCGCTGTTGACGTTGCCGATCGCATTGTTCGGTCAACTCGGTAAATTAATTCTCTCATTTAACAAATGATTCATGCTCTACACTTTTGCCTGGCAGTCTCTCCTTTGCTTTGTCTCTTCTCAAAATCTGCCTCTTCTCGCAAGGCCTTGCGCACTTGGAGCGCGTCTGAACGGTTCACCCTACTAGAGGCACTTTATAAATGTTTAAATACAATGCAACACAATGTTGTGTGATTCAACATTATGTAACAAAGTAATGCAGTAAAGGATGTGTAAGTAACAAACCCTGTTTTATAATCGTGTGGCATCATTGCAGTTGTGAGATTTTAGGTCACTGGTTGTCATACTGGTGTAAAGATGTAATTGACAATAGATTTATACTACTAGTAGGAGAAGTAATAACAGGTATAATATTATGTAATATTCTCAAATTTATTAGAATAATAGCAGAATTGATGCCATTGGGGTTACGTGATACGAGATGCTGAACAAATATGATATGATAATAAAAATTAATTGATAATGAGATTGACATGCCAGAAGTTTAAGTGAGAAGCAGAAAACAAAGTCCAGACACTGTTGTTTTCATGCAGTTGTGCAATTTAACGTTCTTTTCATACTCGCAGAAATAATTCTAAAGTATATAAGTTGTTGATTGTTGATATAAATTTGTCTTTAACAAACAGACGGCAAGGAAGTTCGTTTTGATGACTGTCACACTATTCAATTGAAGGTCGAGCTGTCTGATAATAGTATTTTCCGCAAGATGTCGGGTAAGGCCACTTCTCTTTATCAATAGACTTGTAGTTTGTCTTATGACTTGCTTGCTCAATGCTCAGTAGTACTTTAGTGATATGATTAGTAGTATTTTATTGATATAATTACTAGTACTTTAGTAATGTGACTGGTAGTACTTTAGTAATATGATTAGTAGTTCTTTAGTAATATGATTTAGTACTTTAGTAATGTGACTAGTAGAACTTCAGTAATATTATTAGTAGTTCTTTAGTAATAGGATTTAGTACTTTAGTAATGTGACAAGTAGAACTTCAGTAATATTATTAGTAGTTCTTTAGTAATATGATTTAGTACTTTAGTAATGTGACTAGTAGAACCTCAGTAATATTATTAGTAGTTCTTTAGTAATATGATTTAGTACTTTAGTAATGTGACTAGTAGAACTTTAGTAATATGATTATTAGTCCTTTAGTAAATTACTAGTACTTTAGAATGTGACTATAGAACTTTGGTAATATTATATTACAATAAAACATTGATTGATTGATTGATTGATTGATTGATTGATTGATTTTCAGTTAAGGAGTCATCAACAGAGCATGCCTGTGCTGACCTCTTGCTCGAGGCGTCGGCAGTGGGACACATCGAAGTGACTGCTTCTTATGAAATTAGTCAGATCACGCTGAAAGCAACGCAAGTTGTTGCAGCCTACACTCCACTAAAGGTTAGTTCTCTGTAGATTAATGTCTTGAGTGACCATACGCTATGCTGGCTTCTAGTTGAGACCTCGTAAATACAATTCAACCGTGCCAGAAGTACATGCATAATGTTTTGTAATATAGTAGTAGTCTCAGTTTAATCACACTGTGTGAACAAAGATCATTTGCATTACCCTCCTCCCTTATCCAGTCTTGGGACTGGCACTGTCAGAGTATGAGCAGTAGCTGTGTTATTGGCTCTTACAAATCATGCAGATCTTGAGTCACACCTGTTTAATAGAGTTCCTGAGTTATGTGATGTCATAATAATAATAATAATAATTCATAATAATAATATGGGGGTGGAAATGGGGGTGGCATGCGTCTCAAAAAGCCTCTGCCCCTCAACTGCCCACCACGCCACCTTCTCGTGGTCCCCCTGTGGAAGCAAAGTGCGTGGTGGACGACCGAGCTTTCGCCGGTATAAGCGAACCCAACACACCTGGAGAAGGAGGAAAAGGACGGACAGTGGAGGACACGACGCTAGAGATGGTGTCTCAATAAAAACACCGAGAGGAAAGCAACGGGAAACTACCTCTCTATTTTTCCCAAGACAATGCCAATGACAAATAATAATATAATTGGTTTCCGGACAATTTAGATCAGCCAAGAATTATCTCAGCGATCGAATTTACAATGTATATTGAAGCAAGAATTATTTTCATAAATACAACTTCTATTTGAGCAACAATTACTTCCATAAATTCAACTTCCATTTAAGCAACATCTATTTAAGCAACAATTTGTTCATCAATCCAAGTTCTATTGATGCAGGAATTATTTTCAGTGATCCCACTTCTATTTAAGCAACAATATTTTTATCAATCCAACTTCCATTTGAGCAAAAAAATTGTCAATCATCTCCAAATTGTTTGCTTCGAATTGTCCGGACACCATACTTTGCATGAATAATATATTGCTAGTTCGAATGCTTATTGATTTATACATTTCTGTTCATTCTGGCCAAATGACTTACATTATGCTGTGATTTTGTAGCCTTTTCATCCAAAAGAAATTGCCGTTGTAACTCTTGGAGCATCTCTGGAGATTGTTTTTGAAGGAGGTCCACGTCCGTGGGTCCTTGATGCATCGGGATTCTTCCAGATTGGTTTGCAAATTCATCTGTTATTAATTGTATTGCATTAAACCTTTATAAAGCGCCTCTACTAGGGTGAACCGTTCAGAGGCGCTCCCAATGCTTTATTGAGACAATTTTCATTATTGTTGTGTCATATTAAACGCTGCTGTTATTTTATATTGCTTTCAGCTATCAATTTTTGGTAAAATAAGAAATTTAGTTATTTAGCACTGCTTTTTAGGCACTGCTTTTCAAGAAAACCCATCATGCTAGGCGTTGCTAGCGCGTTTATGAACTTTCTTATGACATGATATTAGACATAGACAACAAAGGAAATGTCATCAGTATGGAAGTTTAGACAGAATAGATGATCTGCTGAAATAGCATAAGGTAAATCAGCAGTTGAAATTGCTGCCAAGAATTTCCAGACTAATACTAAATGCTAATTGTGTCATTATTATTGCCTATTGTTATTTTTAACATGATTGATCAATGTGATCATTAAATAAATATATGTGTGTAGTTCATATTTATGGTTTCGGAACTGTTTGGAAATTTCTTGCATATTGCACGCGTAAAAATATATTGATTTTGCATCTTGGAATGTCTTGTTTTTATTTTCCATAGAAACTGTTTGGAAATTTTGTAGTAAGTGGTGAGAAAGAGAAGCTCGTGGCGAAAAGCAAACCAAGAATTAGTGACGCTTCCAGTAAGTGTTATTTGTATTATTAAACATGTAATTGTGACTTTCTTAGGACTACAACTGATCACACTAATGTGATTGTATGTGGACATCACAGTTATTAGATGAACTCTGACCAAGTCTCTTAGCTACTGTGTAATGTCACAGCTACGACATAAATATACCTAGGTGAGTGTCATGAGGTTGGTCTCGGTCTTTTAGCTCCAACTGTGCCTTTGGTACCAGACAGTAGATATATACCATATCATACCTGCACATCGTTGCTGCTTGAAGACCTTTATCTTTTTACGGACTTTTCATGCTGAATTGCGCTTCTGAATAACTGCTGGGAGAAGCACTTTGCAAATGTTTAGATTAGATTTAGATTAGATTTAGATTAGATTGAAATGGGAATCAGATTAGCTTAGATTTAGATTAGATTTAGATTGGATTTAGATTAGATTTAGATTAGATTTAGATTGGATTTAGATTGGATTTCGGTGAGTTGTGTTTTCAAAATGTCATATTCTTGTTCATGTTGAGTTTAATTCACTTCAGTTTCAATTCTGTATTCAACGGACCATTGATTGTTCTGAGCAATTGTGCATGAAGGACTTGCTCAAGGTTCTTACGCAGCGACCCCTTGGTGGAGACTCAAACCCATGCTACCTACATTACAGGCTGAGTGCTCTGTCCATTCAGTCACTGTCCACTGCATCTGAATTTCTTGTGAATTTCGTTAGAACATCTGACTTTATTTAAAACGTGCTTTCTTGTCTTTCAGAGCATCATCATTTGGTCGCTGTTCGGTGTTTGAACTTTGGAGAACAGGTGAACTGGCGTTATATCTAGATCTGATTTATTGCTTTAATAGTTATAATTTATATTACTAATTATCATTATTATTTGTTTTAGGATCCCTCAGGTACTTCAATATTATACAATAGAAAATAGTACATCTGGAAAGGCCCTATTCTTCTGTTTCCTGGTTGGCGAAAGAGCCCCAAAGGCAACAGCAAAGGCATTGTATCATAAGCAAGATACGTTGGAACAAAAATTGTTGTTTCCCGTTATGGTTTTTATGCAGTGACCACATTATTATTATTATTATTTTTGCAAACATTTTTAATTTGTGTAAAGTCACACAGGAATCTGAGGTGCACATTGCAGAAGAAAGTTACAAAAGAAAAGAATTAATAGAAAGTCAAAGAATTATAATTTATCACATTTGACTCCACAGCAGTACCTAAAGATGCTGTATAATGTGTGATCATAAATATATTGACTGACAAATGAAGGTTGGGTGATTGCCATTCTGTTTGTGCCTCTTTTATTCATTGTTAATCCTCAGAGGGTCTTCTCATCTGTCCATGCACTGACCGTGCCAGTCCCAAACCTGGAGAAAGGGGAGGGTGACACTAATCATCTCTGTTATGATATGTTATATGTTTTCCAAGACATACCTGGATTCATGCACTGACTTTGTGACAAACATATTTCTCACTGTGCCTCGGTGTGAGCTAGATACAAATTTAATGAATGAACGAATGAAGTTGTAAGTTTTCCATGACATGCCTTGATTCATGCCTTATGGTAATTGTAAGTGGTTAGGTATACAACTTTACATTAATTATAGCTTCTGTGAGCACTGTCTTTTTTATCTCTTGACCATCTTTTATCTCTTTGACTGACTTTATCTCATAATTCTCTTTTTATCTTTTAGCCATTGACTCTCACTGTTGGAAACACAGCAACTGCAAAAAATCCATTTCCTGCTACTTCAGTTGCTAGAGTGGTGTAAGTGGAATTTTTATACCTACCATACACGCGATTTTACCAAGTGGTATGCTTTCATTGGCATCTAGGTACTACCAGTTAAAATGTGCTGACTACAATCAGTAAATAAATTTTTTACACAATATGATATTATTGCATATGTGTGTGTGTGTGCGTATGAGCGATTTCAAAGTAGAATCTCTCCTCTTGGCCAGGAAGATGGATAAGGGACAGGAGATGAATTGACAGGGAGAAGAGATTGTGGGGAAGCAAGGTGGGTTTGGTAGGGGAGTGGAAGCACAGGAAGCTGGGAGAAATGGGAAGCAACTGGGGAAGGAGCTAGTTTGCTGAATTCTTTTTTTGCGGAATTGTTAAGTCGGTATTCATTAACAGTATGCAATATTCATCTTTTCGTTTTTGCTTAGTTTTACCTTTAAACTTTGTATATTTAAGCTGAAATTATTTTAAATGTAAACAGCTTTATGGATCTATAAAAGACCGTGATGCCAGTTTGGCATTTGTTTTTAAGCATAATTACTGGTAGTTCATTATGTACAATATTGTACACATATTTGTTTAACTTTGCCAACCGTCTGTTGTTAACAGAGAAAGTATTGATTTGTGTGAGCTTGTTAATGCTGCTTTCAGCAGAATTAGCGTGGAAATGCTTTAAGTTTCTTTTGCATGTCTTTTACTTAGTTATGCGTGTGACGCTCCAAAAGGTCTTCATCTGTATCCTTCGATTGAGCATCCAGCGAATTTGCCTCCTTGTCCAATCGTTGCCGATTTTGAGGATCCGGTACGTATAATATAGGCTGATGTCATTTGAAACTTCTACTTGTCAGTGTTTATCTATCTTTGTCTAATCCAAAAGAGTGCTGACTAATTGTCTAATAATGTAATCTTTTGCCTGTGTCTCAGTCAATGACATTGAATTGATGAGTGAAGGATGTGTTCAAGGTTCTACATAGTTATCTCAGGAAGGGCTTGAAGCCATCCTCCATATCACTATGTGAGTGTTCTAACCAATTTGCTTTTGTTCTACCAACAAACTGACCATGATTTAAACCCCATATAAGTGATTTGAACATGGAGTGAACCCTGTATCCCAGTTTCCTGTGTATTTAGCGTTTATTTTGCTCTTCATCCAATTTGACTCCATGTTGATCTGTTTTCCCGCCACCCAGGTTCCTGTTCCTCTGCAGACGGACGTCATGATGGTGGCCGTGTTGACGGATCGACTTGGTCGCAAGTTTGGCAACTTCTCTTCGCTTGTGGTCGACTGGAAATTGTCCGACTCAAATCTCGGAACATTCTCAAAGCGTTTGCCAACTGGAATGGGTAAAGCACAGTGATTTTTTAAATAATTATAACGATAGGTTATTACTATCCTGGTTTTGTAGTCAGTATGAGCATCATTGAGTAGTTTTATGTTACATTCTGTCACATTTGGTTACATTGATTGTTTTACAAAAAGATTTGATTAAGTTTCAGTTTTATTTTCTCACTTGTGTTTTTGATTGTTATTAAGTGGTGCAGATGCATTTTTTTTGTTACTTTGCATTCATTGTCTTTAAGAAAATTTTAAATTACCTCCTCAAGGGGATCATGTTGTTTTTTTCATGCCCTTAGCCTACATGAATATAGTAGTATAGTAACAGCTTTCCTATTTCACCAACATACTTCTTTAGTATCGGATTATTTAATTATCGGTTTTGCTGAAATTCAGTCAGATTGTCAGATTCAGTTGTTTTTATTGTTGCTGTCTTGTTTGGTTTAAATAGTCAAAAGCTAATTCAACCTCAGAATTTCTGTTGATAGACGTGCAAGAAACATGCATGATTACTTGAAGACATTTAATTACCATATAGTTCAGCATTATACCAGTGACCTTTTTGCTTCCAGGTGACAAGTGGATTTCTCTTTCCGCTTCCGGTGGTCTGCTGACGGTCACCATCGAGATACATAAGTACGACTCACGTTTCGTCGACAGCTGGTTCACGAACAAGGCTGTAAGTCATGATTTTATCGTTGTTCTTTTCCTCCCATCTCCAATTTACAGTAAATTTTTGATGTTTCAAGTTCGGGTTACGTTGAATAATGACCAATGCTGCAATCAATGCAAACATCTGCAAACACAATTTTTTAAAAATCTTCGTTGAATTTGAAACTGATGCACCGCTGAATGATTATTACAATTCATAGTATGACATATGATCACATACATGAGTCGAATTTAACTGTTGGCAGCCAACGGGGTGTAGCGCCCATCACGTCCTACTACCGGTACTCATTTTACCACTCCCTATACTCCCAAAGGTCCTTTGGGAGTATAGGGGAAATGATTCTATGTCTGTCCGTGCCAGTTAGATTGTCTTTTGATGGAGCGAGACAATCTATGGTGGATAATCTGTTGAGAGCTGATATGATTTAAGTTGGGCGCAAGATGAAAATAACTCGGGTAGCAGGTACAGGGAGAACGAACACACACACACACACACACACACACTTTCCATCTCAGACAGCTTCATTTATCTGTCCCTCGGACTCTAAAAGTAGACTTTGTGAATCTTGATTGTTGTGTGTTGTCAATACTGCTGACCTAACTTCCCCAGTGATGTTTTGTTTGTTCAGGTTAACCCACCAATCGTCAAGTCTCGTATCCTCCAACTCGTTGGATATCCAAAGTTCTCACCTAGTCGGGTGATCATGTTCAACCATGTGCATGTCAAGGTAAGCAAATGAATCATGTTAAATAGGTAGGCATTTATGCATCAGAGCGATATACGCAACAATTTAAAATAGAACCTTTGTTAGCTCTGAACGCACCAGTGTTCTTTCGCTTTTTAGGTGTTGTATGAAATTACCATGTAACAGTCAAATTTCTGCACATTGTAGTTGCTGATGGGTTAAAGTGTAGCAGGTTAAAGTGTTGAAGTATTTGTCCTTTACTCGTTTTTCTTTACATGTCATTAATTAAATTTAGCGATGTAATTCAAATGCTTTTACTAATGATTATCATCAGTCCAGTGTTTAAAAACAGTTTCATTTGATTATATTTTGCAGTGTTAGCAGGATTAAAAATTATCTGCACAGTGCCGGAATTTTCTCGAAGGTTTGCTCGCTGATACCCTGTCCCGATCAAATTCTATTCGTTCTGGCGTTCGCTGTTACAAGAAACTACTGTTGAAGATAGTTTGTGGTTTTTTAGGCTTCGATTAGGATCGTAGAAGGATCTGGATATTTCAAGGTTGATCGGAACGAACGATCTTCAGATATTGCGATGATCGATTACAAGAACGAGGAGCAGAGTAACATCACAGTCAGTGGATTGAGTACTTTAAAGGAATTGAAGTAACTTTTTAGGATATGAACAATCTGCTCATTCTGATGATGTTTTTCCTTGGTATCCTATAATTTTTAAACAGAGCTGTAAAATTTGGCAGTTGTCAATTTTTCCTTTTTAATGAAGATGAATGGTTGCATGCAATGTTTAAAGCCAGTGCAAAAAATTATAATTAATCTGCTGCGAAATAACAGATCTGTTGGACGGATTGTCATCTGTCATGCTGGTTTGATGTTTAACCCTTTGAACCCGACAGGCTGGTTTTCCGGCCCGTTATCCATAGAGTTACGGGAGCTTCGAGTTCAAAGGGTTAACAATTGCATACGGATACCTAGACACTTCTGAGGGGTTCGGGAAACACAGTGTGCATATTTGTCCATTTATATTAAATTTAATTCAAATAGAATCAAATAGCATTTTATTAAGGCAACAATCGTAGCACATTGATTAATTATATTATATATTGCATTGAATTTCAAGCGCAACTTGATTTTTCAGGTGGTGCCGATCAGTGAAGGTTCGGTGATTCTTAGCGTTGCGGATCTCTGTCTGCCACCGATGCGGTCAGCCACGACGACAATAGTTGTCTCGGACATTGCCAAGATAGTGCTACAGGTGGTTGACAAGGTAGGGTTTGACAGTCATCGTATCGTATTAAAACATTTATAAAATCTATTTGAAGAGTGGAGTGGGCGATGTGAGAAGGCTGAAAGAGGTCTGTGAATTTCATTTGCTAGATATTTCTGGCAAGACCCCGTTGAGCTTTGGAGACCAAGATGAGAAATTTAAACTTAATGTATGTCATGTATTGTACACGGTGGTTAATACGTGAAAGTATCTTAACTTGTCTTTTATGTGATCTTTGTGTTTTTATTATCAGTATTGCCAGTAGGCCTACTTCAGAACCTGTGTCACTGTCTAACCCTTTAATGATGAATGTGTATTAAAATGTGTGGATAAACTAATTTATTTCATATTCTCATTGTTTAATTGCTAAAAATGTGTTGTAATATAATCAACTGAACCATCTTTATTCATGGCTCATTCAGAAATGCAAAAGTGATCTGTGCGAGGATGTGACACGTTGACCAAGACATTTCTAAGTTTATTTCGTTTTCAAGTTTAGTGTGAATGTGGTTTTTTTTTCTTTAAAATATACCAGCATTGGATTTCTTTCTCATGTGAAAGTATCAGCATTTTCTGACGTGTCCTTGGTCTTGTTTTGTTGGACTTTTAAGGTTGAATTGCACCGTGAAGTGGAAGTTAGCGTTAAAGTTCTGGATAGCAAAGATCTTCCGATAGACAGCAGCTATTTCTCGCTGATGGACGTTCAGCCGGTCTCTCGATCCGACATCATCTCAGTCAGGTGAGACGCTGAAAGTTTCCTGTTTCGTCTGTCGCTTTGGTGGTTGTGGATGTGCTGATAATAAAATTTATTAGTTTGTGATGCTGTTCATTCATTTTAGAGATTTTTAATATAGACCAACTACTCAGAAGTGCTTCCCCCCAACCTTGGCTAAAGAGTACAGTCTTAAGAGTAGAGCTATAACATGATCTTAAGGGGTCTAGAACTCTAGATGTATCCAGACACGTGTCTTTTCACATTCACTGTTTTTGGCAGCTAAAACTTGCTTAAAGAACAATAAAAGATTGTCATTTTTTTGTAGACCATCTTTGAACAGTGGTCCTGCTGACCGTTTGTCTGCTGTGTATATTGTTCGTGGTGAATCCCTCGGAAGGGCCGTCCTCCAGGTGTCAGCTGTCTCAAAGTTGGGTAACAAGATACTGAGCGCTGCTAAGGAAATCCAGGTGAAGAATTGGAGCTGGACCATTCTTGCTACAATTGTTATTATTCTGGGATTTACTGCATAATATAGTTGGGGAAATCCCAACACGTCAGCTTTGAAACACTATGACACTATTAGTTGCAAGTTCTTTACACTGTTGTACACTGTATTAGGTCCAATCAATCAATCAATCAATATAAACTTGATGTAGCACCGTTTTGAAATACTAAAGCCTAGTCAAATTTTGTAACTTTAGGTTCTTTGGTGTGTATGTCAGATGGTAAAAACTTTTAATAGTACGAGTTCCATAAATTTCTGTTTTTTGTGTGTGCTTCTTTGGCGCATTTTGTTTTATAATTGTTTTTAAGTAATATTGACTAAATTATTATTATTATTGCAGTTATCTTGTGTAATTATTTTTATCTGTGAGACATGTCCAACTGTGACAAGTTTGATTACTGAGCGTAAGCAAATTGAACCGAAACAGTACTTGAGCAGGGGACCACTGTGGCATTAAGGTTACGTATTTAGTTATTTACTGTACGAATTGTTGGAGCACTGCTGTGCGGACATGCTGAAGCCTGGATGGCCTGTATCCACATTTGGTAGATTGGGTGCAAAAAGTACTTCTATCTCTATGCTGGAAAATTTGGCAGTGCCAGTCTTGAGTAGAAACACAGGCAAAGTCCTGTGATGAACTGGTTAATGTGCAGGACATTGAATGTATAGATCTGCACATTCATTTTAAGAACGTCTTGGCTCTTACGCAGAGTTGTTGAAATGCCATTCAGTCTGTATTTTTATTTCTGTTTAGGTTTTCCCAGCGCTGCAACTTAAACCCAAGAATATAACCATCATTCCAGGAACATTCTTTCAGGTGAGTTATTTTATCAGTCGTGGTTTCTGAACTTGGATCTCTGGATTTAAATCAGTTTCGTCTCTTCTGTCACGCTTTCTTTACTGAATAGGACTTACAGGAATTCTCATGCCATTTACTACACCTTGATAGGTAAAGGGTTAAGTGACACATTGAGACTTTCATGAATGTGTTTTGTTTGTCTGTTTACTTTTAAATAGTTGTTTACTCATTCGTCCATGTATTTGTTTGCTAAGGCTTATCCCGCAGATAGCCGTTTGTGAGGTACCCTTGTAGCGGTATGATCGTGTTATGGCCCCAAATAAATTGTCGTTATTATTATTATTATTATTGTTATTATTATTTGTGCTCAATTACTGATGTGATCATTTCTGAAGATCTTATAATGCTTGTTATTTCATCTCTCGACAGGTGAAGGCGTTTGGAGGTCCGCAGCCAGAATCCACGATCGAATACGCGATCAGCGACCCGCTGATCGCTACGGTTAATAACGACGGCCTGATCACTGCTCTGGAGCTGGGTTCGACGCGGATCGTTGCCATGGCGACCGGTCTTGACGCCAGCAACAGCAGCCGAGTTGTTTTCTCTCAGGTATTGTTAGCGATCACGTTGCTACAAGGGTTTCATTGTTAACTGAGACAATTGAATGAAATAGTTGAAATTTGTGGCCATTTGCCCTAGCAGCTATTGTTTTTATGTTGCTAATATTGTCTTATAGATATTTATCTTACTGATTGTCTGATTTCATTGTTAGTTTCTGCATCAGTATTACTGTTTATTTCGATTTATGTTTCAATTGTTTTCACAACTATGGTTATTTTGCCATCAGTTTTATCATGGTTTGTTTTATTTATTGTATTAAATGGCTCTGAGAGGTGTTGTATGATTGTATCAATACAGACAATTGCTGTTTTAGTTAGTGTTGTGTATTATTTTCCTGAACATATTTCTCCTTAAATCCCAGCTCAAAGAAATAGTTGGTGATTGTTGTTTGCGTATGCCCAGCATGACAAATCGAAATATTTATCATCACCTTTTTTATTAACTTAGGATGAAGTTTAAGAAGCTAAATTGTGAAAACTGGATTTTTGCCCTAGTGACCAGGGCAGTTATTTTCATTAGTACTGTTATTTCTGTAGTTCATTATTTTTATTAGTAGACTTTATTTTTTAATTTTTGGTAGGACTACGCTATCATAGACGTAGTGGAGTTGACAGGAATTCGCATCGTCACTCCTCTGAAGCGGATTCAAGCCGGTACACAGGTACGTGACACACTGTCGCAAATTTTTCTTGCTCTGGTATTTATTTCCATCACGGATACCAATGTCTAATTTTCTATTGAAATGGCACTGATGTGATGGTTAATTGTGTTTTCTGTCACCAGATGCCAGTCTATGCAATTGGTCTGAACGAAAACGTCACGCCATTCTCCTTTGCCAACGTTGCTCCGCCGCTCGAGTTTCGTTGGATGATCGCCAACGACCAGGTGGCGCTACTGAAGCCGGTGTATCACGAGGTGAGAATCGTTCAAAAGTTATTTGTAACTAATTCTAGTTAGTTTAGTAGTTACATGCTTCTCTTTGGATTGCCTCAAAAGAAAACATTACGATGGAGCTCTCTCTGTGATTCAACGCAACACATATTTTCTGTTTGCCTAAGTAATAATCTAGATCAGTTACATTACTCTCTGACTTAAAATATGTTGACATTTCTCATTGGCCTCTATTCACCCTTTGCACTCTGCCAGCTGCTTGGAGGAGCTCTTTGTCCCTTGGGTGGGCCAATTGCCGAGTATCTGATGTGACAGGTTCCTCTACTTGGAATGGCCTCTCCTTTCCCATGGCTCGGTTTTCCATGCATGCTCTCACTCTATGGAGCATTTCTTTTTCCAGAGCTTCCTCACTGAAAATGCCTCTGAATTATAGTCTATGCTGCTGGAGATACTATATAAGTTTTTAGATAATTTTTCATTATACAATGTTATACTACGTAAGACATTGTAAGCTTAAAAGGTCTTGTATGTATGTTTTGTTTGCATCAGGTTATTACATGATATTATGGACTACTGTACAAGAGTGAGCAGTCATTCTCTGATTTTGTTTGTATGTGCACTTGTTATAGCGCCCCTTCAAGCTCTCTCTACTCAGAGGCGCTCCCGAATGCAGAGCGGACACTGCATCGGAGTTTCACGCAGAAGTGCTGAGCAATTGTGAGTGAAGGACTTGCCCAAGGTCCTTACGCGGCGAGGTGGATTCGAACCTCGAACCTTCCGGCTCCAAGGCAATGACGCCACCACTACACCACCTCGCCCCACTGATGGACTGGTAGGAAGTGTTTTACAAGCGTTCTTGCATAAGTTTTGTTTTTTGTTTAGAGTGGCATTGACATGTCAGACGACGGTAATTTTGCCGTGAGATTTCACGCCCTCAGCTCTGGTCAGGTGACACTTAAACTATATGTGTCGAGTCGCAGTTCTAAGGTGGCTACAATGAAAGACAGCATCACAATTCAGGTAACGGCATTCAGCAGACCTGCGGTTTGTGCTAATTGTCTAGTGTCTAGTGTCAACCTCGTGTGTGGCAGTCTTGAAGGTTGACGTGTGATTTTTAAAGATTATTTTGAAATTATTTGTGTATTTTTCTAGAAATTGTTTATATACTTCTTAAGGTTAACCAACTGTCAGATTTTCAAAAATATTTATTTGGAGTGATGTACATCCCAGGTGACTATGGTATACATGGATTATGGTTATATGCAACGTATGGTACACTGTACACAGTGTACAGCGTCATTTAGCTTATCATATATGCCATATTTTTGGCGTTCCTGACTTGTGTAAATTTGGTGTTCATGTCAGATTTTAACTTAATTTGTCAAATGTTGACATTGTCACTGGAATAATGAATCTGAATAAATATTGAATCAAGGGAAACTGCAGATGAATGAAATCTTGATGCAAAAGTTGTCTCACTTGTCTGTACGACATTTGTTGTTTTCTTCACGTCTGCTTCCTCTAACCCGTAATTCATTGATAGAATCTGTGACTTGTTTCGATTTATTTCAGGTGTTTGATCATCTGCGTTTCCTTTCGCCACAAATATCTGACGGTGTGATTCTGATGATGCCCAACACAGAGATGTTCATTAAAACGAACAGGTTAGTCTGTAAGAGCATATCTTATGTAGCATTTGCATGTATGACTATGGATATGTACGCCGTTTGTACGGAGAGAAGGACACTGTAAAAGTGGTGTCGCAGTGAAATTTGCAGTGATCATGGCACAGCAGAAGGTAATAGACGACTGAGATGGAAATATATTTAGCAATGTTATTCCTATGGCAACAGTTCAAACATTGCCCAGTGCATGCATGAAGATACTTTATATATAGCTACAATGCTACATATTTGACTCATTTACACAGATCAGGTCAAGGATGACCAGGTGATGTTTGACTATGCATTACTGTGCATGTATTTAGTACGGTAATGCTATTACAGTTTATTGATGCTGCTGTCCCGTTTTTTCAATGAATTGCAATTATTATTGTCATTATTTAGGAATTTTATATAGCGCCTCTTCAAGGTATGCTACGCAGAAGCGCTCCCAGCCCAATCATGGCTAAGTAAGACAGTTTTGAGATTCACAAGGAACATGGTGCAGTAAACCCTTGGCAACAATCGCATTATATGCAAATGATTTTGTTGTGAATCATGCTATCGAGTTTTGAATTACACTGTTTGAAATTACAAACACTGTTCTTAATTGCACTGTTTAGAGCTACACTGTTTAAAATTACACTGTTTATAATTGCACTGTTCAAAATTACACTGTCTGAAATTACACCGTTTATAATTGCACTCTTTAATATTACTCTGTTTATAATTACGCTGTCTGAAATTACACCATTTATAATTACACTAATTAATTATGATTGCACTCTTTAATATTACACTGTTTATAATTGCGCTGTCTGAAATTACACCGTTTATAATTGCACTGTTTAATATTACACTGTTTATAATTGCGCTGTCTGAAGTTACACCATTTATAATTACACTGTTTAAAGTTACCCTGTTCAAAATTACTCTGGCGTGTTTTATTAGAGACGGGACGAATGCCCAGATGTCATACGCTGTTATCGATCCTCACAACTCTCCAGTTGTCTCCGTCAGTCAGAGCGGACATCTGAAGTCGGACAGCTATCCAGGCCAAGCGGATCTGCGGGTGACCGTGCAGGAAGAGTTTGGCATCAATCATACGATGGTTATACTCGTCAAAGTGAGGATGATTAATACAATTATATATATCTAAATTTATTGATTTATCAGTTTACTTATTCCCTTATTGTTCACTTATTGCATATGTATAGTATTGTATTTTACTCTTGAGTTCCTATATATTGTGTACATACTGTATAGCATTTTACTCTTAAGTGCCACTCTTAAGTGCCTATTTATTAGCATTGGTTTGAAAGAGTTCGCTGAGCTGGTCGATCGAATGGCGAGAGGAGGTTAAGTTAGTAAATACGTAAGTAAATAAGTATGTTGTTTATTAATCCAACTGTATCTCTAGGTTTTGGTATATGTTGCATTCGGCAGGCAAGACAGAGCTTTAGTCGTGGTTTCTATCTGTTTGGGCAGTTATAGTTTCGTGTTACGCTTTGGGAATGCTCTGGAGGAGTTTTTTTTAAATGTGCTAAATAAATGTTGTTATAACAATGATTTTTATGTCTGTGTCTGAATTTCCTGTGTAGAGTTCTTCAGGACATTTATGTAGTGCCTTTTATTTTATGGTCATCTTTAACCCTTTGCCGACCAAAGCATGGTAAATGGTATGGAGAATCCTATGCTCTCGGTCGGTAAAAGGTTAACCCTTTAATGCCGAGATGGTAGTAAATGGTATAGGAAATCCTATATCTTCCGGCATTAACCCTTTAATGTCGGAGGGTATAGGATTTCCCATACCATTTACTACCATCTTGGCATTAAAGGGTTAAAGTGCAGCTATTTGTTAATTGGTTTATTCAGTTTCTTTTCAACTATTTTGTTTGTTTAATTGTCTATTAAACCGCTCTGTTTATTTGATTCTTTGTTTGTTCTTTTGTTTATTTCGCTGTAGGTTAAACCTTTATCTTACATCATGATCAACACTGACACCTTGGTCCGTGCAAAGCTTCCAGGATTATCTTCGTTTCCAGTCGGAGCGATGATGAATTTCGTTGTCAGTCTCCACGACGACGTTGGGCAAAAGTTCGATGCAACGCAGTGCAAAATTCGCTTCCAGCTTAACAAGTCAGTGCACTTTGTTGTTTTGCGAAGTGCTGAATTGGGACATGATGGTGATAGGAAATTTGCTGTAACTTGAGAAATCGAATGATTTTTGTGAGGGATGATTGCCCTAAGAATTATGTGCTGCTACAATGGTGGTAGCTTGGAGGTTATGCATAATGTATATAATATATATTATGTACACGCCCCAAAATATTCTATTTTTGACCTGTATATTTTGTTGATTTCCCCATGAATACGTACAAATGAGCTTCTGTTCTATTCCCTCCCCCCCCCCCCCCCTGTCAAGGGTTATTTAGCAAAAGTCATCTTTAAAATATGTATTTTACTGTAGGTCACTATCGATTTTTGTTAAACTTATTTGCTAGCTGAATTTTTAAAACTGTTATGGTTTGCTGTTTAGATCTGAAAAGAATATAATTTTAATGTAGTCGAATGCCATCAAACGACTATAGTACAATCATCATCATCATCATACGACTATAATACTATCATCATCATGTTGTTCTCTGCCAGTTGGCAGGTTTGTATGTCCTGTGGTAGTGTGGTACGACTCCTCTCGTTGTTGAGCCTCATCGTTTGGCTGTTGATATCCCTTCCGCATCATTCAGTCCAGAAGCTTTTATCTACAATACAGAGTTATAAATAGACTAATGTGGATGTTATATTTAAAGACATTTATTTTGCGTAAGCAGTCACGAGCATTTCATCCCCCACCCGTTCACTCCTGTACGCAAATTGCCTAAATTCCATGATCCTATGTGCGTACATAACGTGTGGACTCAGTGCTCGAGAAAATGTTTATTTTTTAGTCAGAAAAGTTGCATGAATTGTTAAAATAGTTATGCCAATGTTCCAGCTAACTTGTACAAAGTGCCCTAACCGATCATCATCTGTACTTGAGTTATATCATGTTATGTTATAGATTAGGATGATTTTTTTTCAGATACGATCAAATGCAGATGTTGTACGGCACAAACAACAACTCTCTGGTCGCTAAAGCCAACTCTCCGGGATTTACTGTTCTAAAGGTTGCAATTTTTAATTTCTTTTTGAAGCTGTAGTAGTTCTTAGCAATTGTTGTACATGGGAATTGTGTTTTATGCTGTTATTTTTAGCAGAATAGTGTAGCGAATTAGTAGCTCTTATCCAATAAATTAATCTGCATGTTAATTATTAATTCTAATTAAGAGTTAAGCCAGTTAATTTATGAAAGGCATCGATTATCATTTAATTAATACTTTGGCGAATTAGGGGATAAAAACACTAGAAGTTAAACAGTTTGCGTACAAACGGGAGACTCATTAGCATCTTAAAATGGGTTAGCAAGGTAACTACGTCAATGCACAAACTCACATGAATGCGTGGCCAATAAAAACACTAAAAATGGATTTAACGGTCAAACAGAACGTCGAAGGAAAACGTCAGAGATAACTGCAAGAAACAATTTGATTTCCGGGTCGTTCGCTGATTAAGCTGACCGCATCTGTTGAGTACACAAAGTGGCCGGTGCTCACATGACGAATGTTATCTTCACACATATGAACAGATTGTCATTTTCCTTCTATCATTATTAATACTCTGGTAGTTTTATATTATGATTAATTTATTACACAATAAGCATTTTGAGGTACATTTCAGAGCTGCTGGTTAAGCACATACTACTGCTCACATGTGATGCACAATATTTAACATTTAGTTAGGCAAGAATGCTGTAATAGAATTTTGTAAATAAAAGTTCAATGCCATTTGGTCTTCTTTGTGTTTAACAGGTTTACGAGAAATCGAATCCTGTGATAACTGACTACATCGGCATCCCAGTTGACTCGGCCGTCCATCCGAATCGAGCGCAGGTCACGCTTGGCAGCATCGTCTGCTTCAGCAGCCACCTGCTGACACGCGAAGGTACGAAGAGCCTCCATCTTGTGGGGCGTGCTGGTGAAGTGGTGGCGTTGGTGCATTTCATGTTCAATTTGTCCACCTCCAGTATCCACACATGTTTTGAGTTTCTTAAATGAGGGCCTTGTTAATGGGTTGGTTTCATAGGGAATTCTTTTCGTATATACCAACTCCAATGCAACCTTGAATAATTGTTAACGATGTTAATTGAATGAGAACTTGTGTGATATAACTGAAATGTTAATTCCAAACAAGTTGGTGATGAATCGATTTCTAGTGAGCGAATCATGGTCATTGATCATGCCCAGGGTCATTGAGGGTAGCAGCAAAGAGGAGTTCATCTGTCTCATCAAATGCAACATGTCAGATGCATGAGTGCTGTTCAACCTGCTCGCCAGCTGATATTAAGTGGCCCGCCTACGCTAGTGAAATTTTGACAAATTTTCTGAAAATTAAGAAAAACAAAACTACAGACTTACTTGCGTATAGTTCAAATCTTGAGTTATTATTTGACAATTTGAACACATAATTCAGTTTCCACGACGCATTCATTATGATTATTCCATAGTGAATTTTAGTACAGCTTAATAAGCAATGTTACAGTAGATCATGGCTGCTGCTTTTGAGTCACCGGTGCGGCCATCGGCTTCAGTAAAAACTTCTATTTTTGCATTGTCAAAAGGTTGGACAGTTCACTGGGTTAGCAGAATCCTGTTGTATGTAGGAAGAGTTAGTAATCATTGTATTTACGTTCTGCATCTTGAGGTGAACTTGTGCTCCCAGGCACTGAACACGCCCATACACCACTGTGCCAAAACGCATATGCACTTGTCAAACGCAAATAAAGGCTACTTGCGAACTTACTTGCATAAAATTATTGAATTGATTGATTTTCTGTGTGTTTTTAATGGACAGGACACGTGGGGGAATGGGTGAGCTCTGGAGATATCATCACCATCGATAAAACATCAGGCGTTGCATTTGCAGACAGGATTGGCTCATCGCAGATCACGTACGATGTGTCGTACCTCTCCACTCAGACCAACGTAAGTACAATGGTTCTTTGCTTCGGTCGATTTTTTTTTCTTTTAAATAGTAATATTAATATTAAGCCTTAGTAACTAAGTTCAGTATTCATATAATTATATGATTGGTGTCTGTGTGTTCTTTTGTCAGCTGCAAGTCGTACCTCTGACAAACATTTCTTTCAAGTTGACCGGTTCTCAGCCGTTTCTCACCAACGTTGTAACGCAGAAGGTTCATTCGAATCTTTCGATTCAGGTCATCATCGAAAACCGAGAATTCGAACAGACAGCCGGACTTCAGGGTTGGTTATTGCTTTACAAGTTGTTTCTATTTGCAACTCTTTCTTATGCTCATGTCGCAGTTTTCTTTTGCTAAGTCGTTGCTTTGAGAAACTTCTCACACCCATCATCTTTGCTGTATTCAGCAAATTATCTAGGGCACCCTGTCCAGCGGGATCTTCCCTTCAGGGGCCTCTATTGTTTCGTTACTTCCTACTCTCTGCACATTTAGTAATGCATTCAACTATTATCTTAATCACGTCTTGCAGGTTGCAACGCATGACGTGTTATTGTTTTGGGAGCAGAATTTAATTTGATTTGACTCTAAATGACGTCGACTCATTCATTCATTCGTACATTTATATAGCACTCCTTCAAGTAAAAAACTACTCAGAGGCGCTCCCGATGATGTGACTCGTGTGTTGGACTCGTGTGTTGGACATTTCGATGATGCCGAGCTATGAAGGCCGTTAGTTTGGACAGGATGTGTGTGTTGTGCTGGCAAATCCAAAAAAAAATTAATTTCCCACTGAACTAGGTTTCTTTCGTTGTAAACTTGTACATTCAGCGGTGGTATTTTCTGTGGCACAGGTACTAACTGCAGTGAGATGATTCGAACTCAAACTCCTGTCGATGTCCCGTCCCTCATCAGTTGCGACATTGCGTTTTCAGCGTCAGACACGCAGTTCAGTATCAATGACATCGCACATGTTACACCGAACTTTGACGCGGCCACTGGTATGCTCTTGTTTAAATTTAATGTATATTCGATGATGTGTAATATGCTGCAAAACTTTGGAAAATAGGAGAACTACGTATAATTGACTTTATTATGAATCTTAGTGTAATGAAATGTAGCAGAAAGACGTGCACAACATAAAGTTGTAAGATGTGACTACTTTTGTGAAATCCTGTGTTTGAATGATATTTTAGGAACCTATAACTGTAATGTAACGATATTTCAGGAACCTATAACTGTAATGTAACGATATTTCAGGAACCTATAACTGTAACGTAACGATGTTTCAGGAACCTATAACTGTAATGTAACGATGTTTCAGGAACCTATAACTGTAACGTAACGATGTTTCAGGAACCTATAGCTGTAACGTAACGATGGCCGTGTCACAAGCGATGCTTTCTACGATTGCTTCTTTGGAGACGACCGTGAAGCTGCACGCAAAGGTTCTGCAACAGGAGAACCAGGCGGAACTCATATCCGAGGCGCTTGACCTTCCGTTCCATCCGGCATTCTTCGTCCACAATTCTGATGTCATACTTACGGTCAACCAGCCGATGGTCAACGTAAAAGTCAGCGCCACAAAGTCTGTTCTCGAGGACATTCAGGTATTCAGGACATTTGGCAAATTCGTTTGTGTTCTATTATGATCAGGGTCTTTTGTGCGATTTTGCTGCTCAAAAGGGATGGAATTAACTGTTATTATAATCGAATTTGTGTAGTGCTACTTAAAGTAAGTAGATCAGAGGTGCTCTGGGTGGAAGAGAGAAAGACCACGAAAGAACTGGCAGGACACTATCAAAGATGACTTTAGATGTCTGGAAATGTCATGGGAGGAGGCTGAAGATTGAAGAACTGGCGATGGACAGGGATGAGTGGAGGAGATGATGCATTGCCCAATGTGCAGAGCCGCATGGAAAGGACTAAGTCGCAGTCTCTGGATGTGGCGTGCAAAATCGTGATCGAATAGATCGTCGCCTTGCAGCCGAAGGGATGCAGGTTCGAATCCACCTCAAGTCACCGCATAGGGGCCGTGGGCAAGTTCTTCACTCGCAATTACTCTAGCGCTTCGGCATGAAACTCCGATTCAGTGTCCGCGATGTAGTCGGGAGCGCTTCTGAGTAGTTATACATCTTGAAGGGCGCTATATAACAAGTGCACATACGTACATTATTTCATTATTTTCTCCGACTTTAGTATCATAGACTAAATTTTTTCGCATGCAGGTCATTTCAAGCGACGAGTCGTTGGTGCGTGTCCTTCCTGAGCACAGCCGAGGTGCGGACAGCGGCATGACCTTCTTCCCGGTTGAGCTCCGCCTGACGTCGCACATGTGGGCCGTGATGCCCGTGGTCGTCAACGTGACGTTCAAGTGCGTGCTGACCGATCAATCGCAGACCGTCAGAGTTTCAATCATCAAGAGTGAACAGGGCGGTCAGTACAGAGATCAATCTGATATCAATCAATCAATCAATCAATTGACTTTATTGATTGTTGTATTACATGCAAGCTTTCAGTTTACATGCGATGATTTCTGCAGAGACTTAATTTGGACTTATCTGGAAAGCTCATTCATTCATTCATTCAATCATTCATTCAATCATTCATTGAGAGCATTTACATTTCATTCATTCATTCATTCATTCATTAATTCATTGAAAGCATTTATATATCATTCATTGAGAGCATTTATATATCACGTTCATTGTTAACTACTGAGAAGCACTCTCGACCCAACCATGACTACAGCAAAGTACGGTTGTTTTTGCTTGCTGCATTGAATTAATACATTACGATTATTTTTTCTGTTGGCTGTGTAGAGATGAGCTGGGGACATCTGTTGAGCGCTCTCTTTCACCAATATTCCAACGTCTTCTTCGTCGCCATCTGTCTCATTGCCACCATCAGCTGCGTCGTCATTGGTACGTCTGTGATTGCTTTTATTCGATTTTACGACTCGTATGTCGTTATTTCTCGGTCTATTAATCTACAGGTTCGTAGATTAATGTGTATCACCCAACACGTACATTGATTGCTCATCGTCATTTTGTACGCAATACAGGACAACTTTGATTTGATTATGCCTCCTTACAAGGTTCAGAAGTGCACATTGAAGCCAGGCGACCGTTAACCCTTTTGCTTCCATGCACGCCAGTAGCGAAACGGTTAAGAACCATAGGAAGAGGTAAGTTTTCAGTTTAGAGTGAAGGATGATCTCGCGAACATGACGAGATCGTGAGTTCCTGATGGAGCGGCTGACAACTGTGAATGAACACCTGTCAAAGACTAGATGTGTATCAGGATCAACATCGGGTGTAGGGGTGTGTTCGGTGCCTTGTAGCTGGAAGGTTGCGGGTTTGAATCCATCTCCACCCTGAGCAAGTCCTTCACTCGTAGTTGCTCATGTGCTTTGGCATGAAATTTCGATTCAGTGTCCACACTGTAGTCGAGAACACCTCTGCATATTGATTGACAGTTTACTGTTCATTGATCACATGAAGATTGTTTTTCACTGAATGATTGATTATTGATTGACATTTTATTGCTCATTGATCACATGGGTTTGATTGGTTGTGATCACATGGGTTTGATTGGTTGATTGATTGATTGATTGACTCTTTGACTTTTCCGTTTATTAATTTATTTACAGCTTATCACATGCTCTATGGTCAGCGTTATCACTACCTTGGAGCCGGTTCAGCTGCGTTGTCTGCCTTTCTATCATCTTCCCAGTCCAACCAAACTCAGTCTCCATTCACCCCGGCCTACCCCAGTCAGAGTCCGCCATCATCAATGTCCCCTCCGCGGACGTGGACCGACCAAAGTCCCTATTCCAATGGCCTCGGACACCGACAGAACAGACGTACTAACGGAATGGATAAGTCATTCTAGCCACCTAAAACGGAGAACGGTTTTTGCTTTTCCACGGCTGGTGTCGGTAATATGTGTGGAAGTCTACAAGTAATGATTCCGACGATGTAATAATTATTATTATTATTTTACTTTATTTGGTTATTTAATTGAAAATTTTGAACTTAGTATAATTTAAATTTATTGTTTTATTCTAATTATAAAATAATTACTAACAAATCTGTTAGGAATAGAGATAAATAAATAGCATTAGCAATAATAAGTTGTGAATTGGTTTTGTTGCCATAAACTTTCTCCATCCTAATTAATTACTTTTTCCTGTAAATTAAGCAACCGTAATTGATTTACATGTGAAAATTACATTAAAAAGGACAATGGTGTACTGTCCGAATTCTTGAGTTATATCGCAGTTTGCTAAAGTGATAAAATTTGCTCTTTTAAGATTAGGAGAAAACTATTATACAACCATTTAATTGGAATAGCATTGCTGTTATTGAAGTAATATTTGTAACTCCAGTAAAAATGGATAAAAACCATCATAAATAATGATTTTCTGCTGTATTCATTGCCAAGAAACTTATGTTGATAAAACAATAACATTTTTTATTTAATTATTTAAATACATGAAATTGGAAAGAACCATTTGCAGGACAGTTCAGCAATGAGATAACGTTGGATATGACACCAGCCAGTGGAAAAAGGATTTTTCTGTTGCCAAAAGTTCCAAAAGGCTTTATTTTTACGGATTGTAGCCAAGCGAAACTATCGGTCTCAATCAGTGACTACAAATACTCTGGTTTCTTCTGTGTGCTAAGGATTTGTTGTTATGCCGAATAGACTTCTACACGGACATTCCGAATATGCAAAGGGTGCTTTAGAAAATCCATTGTGCATTTGTGATGCGAGGGCTCAAAACCTGTTGCTAGTCACTTGCTAGATATTTTGCTACAAGTTGAACGGGTGAGGCAGTAAAAAATACGGAATGTTCTTCAATTCAGTTCTTGCCTCTGAATCCCCATAATTTCCAAAGTAGTGATTTTGATGCCCGTTTGTCTTGTTTCATGCAGAATAATGCCCTTTATTTCCCAGCAAAATTCCCGAATGATCAATTATTGGCTTCAGATAACCTTAGGCCTAAAAAAAATGCTGTGTTTCCGGTAACAGAGCTAAAAAAAATTGGGTAGGTAGGTCGGAAAATATTTTTATTTTGTAAAATATTTTTATGCAGTGACTATCCGAAAAAGTATACCCCACTAGTCTTTTTTGCACGCTGAAACAAAGTACGTGTTCTAAGCAAGTATAAACTGCCTATTTCCCGACTGTCTGCACCTAAAACAGCTCTAGAAACAGTCCTATTAATTTCATTTTGTTGACGTTTCTTATGTTATGTCAATACAAATGTTTTAAAAAAAATTTTGAAAAAAAATTTAAATTTTTTTTGAAAAACAAATTTTTTGAAAAAAAAAAAGTTAAAAAATTTTTACAAAAATATTTGGGTCGCGGCCGTAAAAATGGGTCGGTCGCGTTACCGGAAACACAACACTTTTTTTACGCCTTATCGACACGAATAATTTGAAACTTTTTATACTCGACTTTCTCATTCTTTGAATGAATCAAACGGGTATATCTTTAGTTAGAAAAAGAGTTGTTTTCGTTCTGTGAACAGTATTTTAAAGCCAAGCAAGTGTAGTATGACATGACTGAATAAAGAGGTCAGAAAGCAATATGTAACGGGTTTTGAGCCACTGTGTCACATTTATGATCAGACATGTCTGTAGAAAGTTAGTTGATGTTTGCAGCAGCCAGTGTTTAGTGCGAACGGGTCATCTAATTGTGTCGAACACTGGCATATGTTAACTGATTTTTAAAATATGGACGTAGTGACTGCCTGTCTAGAGTTAAATTAGCAGCGAGTTGTTGCACTTATCAACTTATTTCGCGTATTGATGACGAAATGTTCTAATGATGGCAGATGTTTAGATGTTTTGGGGGCGCAGTGACGTAGGGGAATGTTCGGTTGAATCCACCTCAAGCCGCCTCGTAGTATTGACCCTAAGCAAGTCCTTCACTTGCAATTGCTCATGTATTTCAGCGTGAAACTCCGATTCAGTGCCTGCGCGGCTGTAGTCGGGTTGTGCCTATGAAGAGAAATCTAGACAGAGCGCTATAACAAGTGATCATACACAAAGTGTCGTAGTTTTACGAGTTGATGTCCTGTTTTGACCGGTGTTGATATGCTAGCTGTCAGGATAAGTTGCAAATGTTGGTTTTTTGCAAACCAAGTTACTGTTTGATTACAAGTTGGAGGCAAGGAAAGTGCACAACTTAACGTGTTCCGCAACTATATTTTTGCGTTTTTAAGTGCGAAGAGGATCAAAAAGACACATTGGAGCAGTTAGTGATATTCAAATGAACTGATGGACTTTAAACTTTTGAAGACTGTAACATAATAGTGTGTGCATCCGTATGATTGCTTTGTATATCTGTGCTTCTGTTATGAACGTTAGCATTTTTTGTTCTGTTTTATTGTCAGATACTAGGTCATGATTGTTTTTATTTTTGCTTTTATTATTATTATTATTATTTTGGCCCAAAGTACTTATGAGCTCAGGAATTAAAAAATGATCTGGAGTATACTGCAAAATTTGGGGATGTCTATAATTCATTTTCGAGTACACCAAATCATTTCTTTAGCTGTGGCTGGGCTGGGAGTGCCTCTGAGCAGTTCTCTGGAGATGTGCTATATAAATTTCTCTTAATGAAAGAATTGAAATTAGCAGAGTAAAGGTGCCATTTTATTTTTTTATTTATGTTCTGTTATTATTGCTGCTAATATTAACACTTTGTTTGAAACGAAAAGTTAATGACTATAAATAATGTTTCTGTTCAGAATAAAGTTTTTCTGGCATTTTTAAAATGGACAACGGCTTTGAAGTCTTGTTTGTAAACTCATAGACCATCCTTACACAAAAGAATTTCTAAGAAGCTTTGGTCTTGTTTTAATAACACCGTTTTATAGTTGGTTGTATTGGATATCATTGATTTTATTATTGTTATAATTATTGTTATAAAATATCAAAATGTGTTAGTAATACTGTAAGAGTTTTTTGTTTTTAAAGTAATTTGTGTGGAACTAATTATATGCAGCTTCATTTCACTGGTTAGTTGTAATAAAGTTGTTCACAAATTTATCTGAAGTTCTTTCTGTGTAATAACGTCATTTGCGTGAAGCATAAGTTTATTAAAGTTAGAAGAAAATCAAGGAACTACTGCAGCTTCTTTTAAAGATTAATGTATGCAGAATTGACAACACTAACCTGTGGAATTATTCCAAGAACTTACAAAGTTTATTATTTTGATTTAGTTGCAGCTTATGTTGTGATAAGTCAACAGGTTTTAAAAGATTCATGCTTGCAAAGTAGCAGAGTTTGGAAAACCATAGAGATTCTTTAAATGCAATTTCACTGTGCTATTCATTTGGTGCTATGATTAGAACTACTGGTATGCAGCGAATATAAATTGCAGATGACATTGACTGATTCCTATTAAAGGGTCTATGGCTAGTTGGCTACGTATATGCGAAGCTTCTCTATGAGGTTAACTCGGTCATGTAAGCAATCCGGTTGACAGACATAATTTAGAGTTCTGCAGTTATCTTAATTAGCATCAAACTTAGCCTAATTACTTAAACAGAACAAACAGCTTGCAATACAATGGTGCTGATGATATAATTAATTATCAGCATACAAGCACGTCTATCCTACGGTAAGCGGGCTTCGGGAATCTAACTCAGCTCTGCTGATCTCCATGCGAGTGTGTTATCCAATCAATTTTGTCTGCATTTTGCCTCCCCCCTTATGGAATGGACTCCCCCTACCCCCATCAGTTCGCTCTGCCATCCTCTGGTAGTTTTTCTTCATCTTTCTCTCATCTCAAAAGCTGCCATTTTCCCTCGGGTTGCACACACTGGGAGCGCTTCTGAAAGGCTTTTGCTGCGAGAAACGCTTTATAAGTTGTCTGATACAATACAATCCGCCACCTATGACTATAATGTACAGTGTGGGTATTGTGGGAAAATAACTGTGGGGTTGGACCATTGTCCACAAGGAAATTGGGGTATGTATGAAAACAGACTTTACCATGGAAGACTGAGTGGGTTGAAACCCCCAAACCGGCATTTCTCACCCTGACTATATATATATATATATATATATATATATATATATATATATATATAATATCACCGAATTCACTATAATAAATATATACTGTATACGCTATCGCTAATCTGTGCTTTCGAGCGATATACATATATATAATTTTATATATATTTTTATATATCATATATATCTTTTTTATAAGCATCGTTTGACTGAAGTTCATTGATGCATGGTGCAGCATAAGTCGCTCGGTCTCTCTCTCTCCATCCATGACAATACAGCGCAGTCTAAATCTGCAGCAGCAGCAGCAGCATCCGTTTCTTCCGCAGCCGTCATCAGTGAACCGGCAGTGGACATCGTCGTATATCCATTGGATTCAGCGGCTGACTGCGCATCACGACAATCGGAAGAAGAAGAAGAGGCAGAGGCATCGATGTCTGGAATGTATCCACCATTGTTCTTCGCTTCTGTCGGTGGTCTCGTCATCGTCGTCACCACCGTCTTCTTCCACTTGGTCTCAGGTATGAATCAGCTGCTGCACGTCGCCTTCCATGCAGCTTGTCGCTTAATTGCTACTGTTTAACGACACTGCCATTAGCAGTGCCATATCAATGAGGATTATCATTGTCGCCCTCTTCCTTTAGCCAGGCTTGGGACTGGTCCTTTTAAAGTGCAACCAGTGGCGGAGTTTGCAGGTGGTGGCCAAAGAAGGTCCTATATATCTACATGTATGGCCAGGGGTCAGGGCGTTGCCGGGAACAAATTTTGGGATTTTTCCAATGTCGTGGTCGCGAAGTAGACCGATGCAGAATTGTTGCTAGAATTAGAAAACTATTTATTTCGGGAGAATTTGAATTCGTAGGCCTAAGTGCCTAACTAAATACGCCGCTGTCAGAGTGTGTTTAGAGTCCTGGAGAAAATACACGAGTAAAGTAGGAAAGAGCGCTCCTGCGTGGTCGAGTGGGCTGTAGCCCGCTCGCCAGGCCAGCGGCCCGGGTTCGATTCCCGGTCGGTCGGTTTATCAGAGATTAATTCCTCGGATCTTTACTGCGGGTGGCTCGGTCGCAATATAAACGTGGAGTGAGAGGTTGTACTCTGCCTCCGACTGTAGGCCTACAGGCCCTTTGGTCATACACGGTCGTTAAACTACTTTCCGTTGCAGTATCCATGCCTATGGTCACTATACTGTCCAATGTCCATCTGGTCAACATTTGCTTCTGAGTTGATGATCGCCAGATTCCCCGATCTCATTCACAGCAATTCTAGAATGTATTCTCAAGAACTATATAAATTGTATCTGTCTTATGCTTACAATACAATACAACACAATACAATACAATGCAATACAGATATACAGTACAATACTCTCAAATTGTCATTTGATGCTGCCAGATTCCGGTGTTGCTCCGGTATTTCTTATTGTCTTCCCGCTCACTTTCATTATTCACGACTTTTCGCGCAACTCTTGTGTTTGCTAAATGTACAATGTAGCCTACATGTATGTCCCGCGAGATTGTCGAGTCCTTGGTAAATTAATTATTTAAATAGAATGTAGGCCTATGTATGCAAGCAAAGGTTTTTCAGCAACAGAGTAGTCAAAGTCTGAAACGAGTTGAGAGGTGATGAGACAGTTTCGGTGAAGAAGACGCTAAGCAACCTCAGAGGTATCTGCTTGGACAGATGAGATATTAAGGCATCGCGCTAGTGGCGGGATTTTAATCTTGCGAGATCCTACCATGTTATGTTATGCTATCTCATGTTATGATATACTATGTTATGTCATGCTATGTCATGTTATGTTATGTTACGCTAGGCCTATTTTATGTTATATTACGTTATGCTATGTTATGTTATGCTATGCTATAGATATATTATGTTATGCTATGTTATGCTATGCTATGTTATATTATATTATGTCATGTTATGCTATATGTTATGTTATGTTATGTTATGTCATGTCATGTTATGCTATATGTTATGTTATGTTATGTTATGTTATGTCATGTCATGTTATGCTATGCTATGGCATGCTATGTTATGCTATGCTACGCTATTTTATGTTATGTTATGTTGTGCTAGGTTATGCTATGTTATGTTATGCTCTGTCATGTTATGTTATGTTATGCTACATATTATGTTACTGTTGAACCATCTAGTAGATTCCTCCTCGGTTGGCGCTGTCAATTAGAGAAGCAACCCTTACAATATAGCTGGAACTTCCTTGAGGCTAGAAAAGGATTGAATTGCTCTTGAAATGTCTGGCAGCAACATGCACTCACCATAAGAGGTTGAGAAGCACTCATGAGTCGGTGGTCACCAGTCATTCCAATGCATATTCTAATAAAAACCGAATGAACTCAAAACGTAACCGAGTAACTTGTTTACTGACGATGACATTTTGTGAGTTATTGAAACTCAATTCTGAGATATGTCAGTTATATCTTTCTCGGGGGTTGGCCCTTTGGGACTTCCCTCTGTACATGTATATAGCGATGGCGTTACAGATGGACATCAAACGACGGTCAGGGTCTAATAGAGACCTTGTATATATATATATACACACATATAAATTATATATAATATATATATATACATACTTATGCATATATATGCATATATACACATGCACACATACATATGCACATACAAAGTCATACATACAAATGTAGCCTATGTGTGTATATAGCCTATACATATGCGATTTACCTCTTCTGCTTTTCTCTAGACGTGAGAGTGAATATATATATATATATATATAATTACATATTTATATATAATTACATATATATATATATAATATTATGAAGACCAGACCGGATCGTCGCTGTGAAAATCGTTTCTTTTCGTAACAAATTCTATCGAACGATGGATAAAACCGATAAAGCTGACGCGTCTTCTAAATTGCCTTCCTTCAATTCCTTCACTGCATGCCACATTCGCTTCTCCGTTTCATCTTTCCCCCTTTCCCTCCGTTTCATGTTTTTCCTTCTCTCTTCCTGTCTTCCGCCCCGTCTCTCCCTCTCCGCCTCCCTCCATCACTTTGTCTGTTTGCTTGTTTCTGTCTTTTTCTCTCACACCCACATATTCCCATGCACACGTTCTGTGTCTCTGTCTCTCTCACACTCTCTGTCTCTGTCTCAGCCTCTGTTTCTGTCTCAGTCTCTGCCTCTGTCTGTATGCATGTCTGTTTGTCTGCCTGTCTGTCTGTCCGTCTGTCTCTCTTTCTGTCTCTTTCTGTCTCTCTCTGTCTCTCTCTGTCTCTCTATCTCTGTCTGTCTCTCTCTTTCGCTCTTTCACTCTGTCTGTGCTGTCTGTCTCTCTTTCTCTCTGTCTCTCTGTCTCTTTCTCTCTGTCTCTCTTTCTCTCTTTCTCTCTCTCTTTCTTTCTTTCTGTCTTGTCTGTCTGTCTCTCTCTCTCTCTGTGCCTCTCTTTCTCTCTGTGCCTCTCTTTCTCTCTGTCTGTCTGTCTGTCTGTGTGTGTGTCTCTCTCTATGTCGGGCGATTTGACTGACATCAAAGGATAGATGGCGCCTCTGCGATTCTTCTTCGATCGTTCCTAATTGAAAGAAAGAAGATATGGAATTGGGCCGACCCCGGTTGATACCCCACTTCCCCCACTACCACCTCCACCACCTCCACCACCACAAGGGGAAACGCAATGGAGGGGTAGAGGACCGTAGAGCACGGCAATGCAGGACATTCGACTAACAATTATCTTGCATCGCGCGGCAAAAACGCTTTGCTCTTGAAAAAGCCGATCGACTGAAGAAGTGTTGCATCGATATAGCGACGAATTAACAGCATCGCGTGACAAAATAATCCCAACCGTTTGACATTGCTCACTGCGTGTGTGTGTGTGTTTGTGTGTGTGTTTGTGTGTGTGTGTGTGTGTGTGTGTGTATTTGTATGCGCAGGTCTTCCACCTCGTTTGTGTCTGTGTATGGCATTGTATGCGTACAGTGTATGTGTGCGTGTGCAGACCTTGTTATTGGGTTGATGACACGCGACAATGGCCTTGGAGAAGTTGCCGGTTATCTCTTGCATGTAGAATCGCAATTAGCAGAATTAGAGACATAGAAGGAAGTCCATGCAGGGACACGTATCTTTTTTAAATGCTTAGAAGCCTTAGACGTAGCTGGCAAAACTGCTCGACGACGATGATGACGATGATGATGACAACGACGACGATGATGACGACGACGACGATGATGAACAGGAGGAGACGGTGGATAAGAAGGCGAAGAAGTAAGAAGTGGCGGAATAGGAGGATTTTTTTACTACTACCACTGCTACTACTGCTGCATCTGCTATACCGCTACTGCACTGCTGCTGCTACTGCTAGTACTACTATTACTACTACGTTACTTACTTGCCTACTAACCTACAATGTTCCTACATATTTACTCACTTGCTTGCTTAAATACTGCAAAAGAATGGGCGAACTGATCGATTTAAATGGATTTTTAAAAGTTTACTTTAGCGCCCTGTAAATTGATTCCTTCCTGAGCTTATGCGCGCCATAACTTGAATAATGAAAGTTGAAAATCTCGTTTTCTTTGTTCGAAGGTCAGGGTTCAAGGTTCCAGCAATCGAGGAGGGAACGGTCTGGAGAGCACCGCATCAAGCAGCAGCTGTTGCGTCACTATGACAGCACGACAAGACCAGTGCATCACGACAGGAGTCCAGTGGAAGTGAACATCGCCATCTCACTATACCATATACTAGACACGGTAATGATTCCATTGTATAAGCTTATATACTGCATGCATGGAGAATTCACCTATGCGTATCATCCATGTCCTCATCGGGTTAAGCTACGTGTGCCGACTGCTATTGTTATATCGCCTATTGTTCACTATATTGGTGATTCTTCGTTCTTAACGACTCTAACATCATTGAAGTTCTTGTGCACCCATCATTACAGCCGCAGCTGTAGGCCTAGTAATAACAGCAGCAGCAGCAGCAGCAAGAACAACAACAATAGTAATAATGACAATAATAACAATGGTAATAATTATTAATAATGCTACTAATTGTTATAACAATAATACTAATGATGATGCTGACGGTGATGATGAGTAATAATAATATTAAATAACAATAATAATAATAATAATAATAATAATAATAATAATAATAATAATAATAATAATAATAATAATAATAATAATAATAATAATAATAATAATAATAATAATGAGACTTTAAATGACTTTGTTATTTTCTTTGGAAAGAATAAATGTGTGTTATAATAATAATAATAATAATAATAATAATAATAATAATAATAATAATAATAATAATAATAATAATAATAATAATAATAATAATAATAATAATAATAATAATAATAATAATAATAATAATAATAATAAAATAAACATATATAAAAATAATAATAATAACTTGATGATGAATCTGTTCGCATAGCCAATCTCATGGACTGCGACTCTGGTGGATCTCTACGATCAACATGAATGTCAATTCAGTCGACCAATTTACCAGCTACATTATAGTTGACCAACGAGTCAACCAGTTGACCAACGAGTCAACTAGTTAACCAACCAGTCGACCATTCAAAGTATCGACCTGCATTGGTCGACTGATTGACCAACGGGTCAATTGTTTGGTCAACTGACCCGTGCATATAAACCTCGATCCATCGGAGTCCGTTATATCTCGAGAATCGAGATATAACGAAGCCCGACGAATCGGGTCCCTGGCAGGTATTGTAAAGCCCCCTGCCAGGAATTTCCCAGGGCGATCATTTTCAGATGATATACGGGCTTCGGCGATTTCTTTTATCACCTTCTGGATGAGTGGACAGATAGTTGGCCCTTCCAATTGGTCAACGCTGTAACCTAGGCAACTGGCATTATGACGTCACAGTCCATTTTACGTCATAAGAATCATGCGTCATTTATTGTAACAAGTATCAAGTGAGCTTACGCAATTCAATACAATTATTTTAGCTCGCTACACGTTTACTCTTATGTTATGACTATCCTTTATCTTAGAGTCAGTCGTGCAGAGTGAGAGGTCTGAGGGTATAACGGCACTGGTGTTTGGGGTATCAAGTCTGAATACACTTTAAGCTATTCTAATACTGAACAGAGTAGCAGTCACTGCTGCAGTCACAGACATCTTGACAGAGTTATATCATCATAGATCTGCGGTCGTCGCGAGGGCTTTTGTTTTTTGATTGTCTGAATTCTTCCATGCAGCTGCTATAAGCTGTTGCATAATTATAAAGACAATTGAACAATTTTAGGCCTACCTCTGTCCTCTGCTATAGAGAATCATTTCAAATCGGCGGATTTTTCGATCAGATATGCAACATTTTTCTGTGCAGGATTCTTTCGTCCAAAATAAGCAACTCACTCTCACGTTGCTAAGGCGACAAAGTTTTTGTCAAGCAGAAATTAATTTTGATTTTCGATATTGTAGTGACGTCACAGTTCTGTTACGTCGTTATCAGGACTCTTAGATGTAGGCTATCAAAGGTCTGCGCGCGCGTTTGCAAGTGTGTTTATGTGTGTGTGTGTGTGTGTGTGTGTGTGTGTGTGTGTGTGTGTGTGTGTGTGTGTGTGTGTGTGAAGTCATAGATGCCTGTATAACTGCGTGACATGGTACATGTATGTAGGCTATAGGCCTATAGTTCATTGTCTTACATAGGTCTATATTTCTTTAACAGTTCGTTCTACCGTCAATTAGAGATCATCGCAAGGTCGATGAAAGTCACCCTCCTCTTTAAACCAGGCTTTCTTCTGGCACCACTCGAATAGGCTACTGTGATGCAGTGATTAATCTTGAAACCTCCCTTGTTTTTTGTTGGACGGGGAATTCGGGTTTGGAGAGCCAAAACGGCCGATTTGGGAAATTGGGGACGGCAGCTGATCCAGAGCCACTCACCGACGATATCCTTTGACCAAAGATTTTTTACTGAAAAACATATGTTAGTCTTTCTGCCAAAAAGGTTTCTGGTGAATGCCAGGCGATTTGTCTATACGATAGCAAAAACTTCTAAGTCGCTTTTCTTGCAGAGTGGAGAATGATCGCTGCGACCATACAGAAAGACTAGACAATAAGGCCTACGCATAAGCCTCGTTATCTGAAAATGGATAATTAGCCTCATTATCTGAAAATAATATATATATATATATATATAATTATATATATATCCAGTATAAACGGCATCAAACCTTGGAAATGACATTGTGAGCAAGTACATATTGTAGGAATCTGCATGATGCATGTGATCATAGTAGATATTGCATTCTTGTTGCAGAATGAGAAGGAGCAGACATTTACCTGTCTACTGGCCATTCGACAGGTAAATGCTTGTGCCACTTCTTCACTAGTCTTCCTCACCAGAAAAATTAAGACAAGACTGACAAATGTGGTGTGAAGTCTGGAAAACAAGAAGATATGGGGTCTATATGGGCCCACACATGCACACACACACGCACACACACACACACATATATATATATATGTGTGTGTTTGTGTACATGTATATATATATATTACAGAGAGAGATAGAGAGACAGAGACAGAAAGAGAGACAGAGAGACAGAGACAAACACATAAACAGAAACAGAGATAAACACATTACACAGAAGCAGAGACAGAGACAGAGTTTATTAGTAGATGTAAAATTAATTCTTTGGGAATTTTTTCATTGAAGAAACAATTAGCTAATAAATGAGTTTAAATGGTGCTAAAGGATTTTCTGGGATTTTTTCATTGAAGAAAAAAGCCAGTTAAAATAGGCTTTAAACCAGTTAAATTCTTAGTCTTTTTAATTTTCTGAGGGTCTTTTATTATTTCCTGAGGGGGGTGCTCGGTAGTACAGTGGATAGCGCGCTGGACTGTCGACCAAGAGGTCGGGGGTTCAATTCCCCGCCGGGGCAGAAATTTGTAACGAGATTTCTGTTCCTCTAGCCGACTCAGCTATGATGAGTACACGGTCAGTGGATGATGAGACGGCGAGGGAGAGGATTGGTCACCGCCCTTTGGAAGTCTTTTATTATTTCGATCAGCAAGGAAATTAAGGTCGTAAGAATACTGCCGAAAAGTCTCTAGCGAATATATTTAGTGCGATGTGTGAATAAACGAATATCTCGAGAAAATCGGTGTTGGTTACAAAAACTATGCTACAACCGGTTGAATTGTTATGCGCAGCTCCCGTTCCCCCTCCGCCCGCAATTTGCATGTAATTCGCTCCATTTTTATACAGGTAGACGTTACCATGAGCGGTACTAGTGTCACAAAATTCTATATACGTCGAAACCAAATAGTATCCGGCTTTTCCGGGAGTGACACGAGTCAGTCTCGTACTTATACCAGCATCGGTTTGGAATCTTACACTATCGAAAGAAACTCTTGTGTGAGTTTTAGCGTCTATGGCTTGACGAGTTAAAGAATGAATGCTAAGCGCGGGACCGATTGTGATAGAATCTACATACTGCTTCGTAGCTGCATCGCTGGCGCTGTTGGGATTGTGTAGACCTGTAATGTAACCATCATGCATAAAGATGGTTGTATGCACATTTATTTGAGATGAAATATTGTATTGCGTCGACTTAACCATCTCTAACATGATTTCATTGTTTATTCTAAAACGAAATCCATCCATCGATTGTAATGTAATAGGATTGTTTAACGAACATTGTAGTTTATTTCGTATACTACCTAAGAAAATAGTGAATTCTTTATTATCTCCTCTCAAGTCCTTACAACCCATTGAACGCAGACGATCGGAGCCAACGTTTAAGATTAGATCACCAGTCATGGTATCACCAGTTTTAGACACCTTCAATGTAACTTGTTCATTAACGTATTTCTTATTCGTCAAATGATTATCGTTGGACGGTGAATCGTTGTGATTCGTTATCAAATCAATGGCTTGCCCCCTACTTAAAGCTTCATCCATTCCTGCTGTCGAAGTGTTCGTTGTAGGTAGTCCTTTAATTTTGTGACCACCCATTTTTAAATTTCCAGTCACTGGATTTGCTCCATCCAATCGAAGAAAACTCTCATTTATTTGACTAAGAGTAACACCTCCAGCGATTACTCTTTGTGATGAACTAACATCGGTGTGACCAAATTTATCGACAGGCATATTATATATAATAATTTTTAATGCAGATTAGTCATCGTATACATATAATTGCATTACTTGAATCCCTAGTGGAAGATCATCATCCTTTCCCTGTACTGCAACTTTATAATATTGACACGCATCCGTAGTAGAAATATTAACAAATGTCGGAACAGCCTCTGAAGGAGTTGAAGATGTATGTAAGTGTGCAAACACTACTCCATCATTGCTAGCGTATAAATAAAAGAGAGATTCATTTACTGTTTTCAACGCAATTCTCCAAATTTTAACTGGCTCAGGACATTTAATTTGTAACCAAGGAATCATATGATCTTCACGCAAAGAACCCCAAGCTGCGTTAACATCGTCAGTGAGATTAGTGAAAGCATGGTAGGCTTTGTTTCCGGCAAAACAATCACTGGCGCTAGCAACAAATCCTGTCACACTTTCATCAGCTTCCAAGGGAGGAATATATCCAACATGGCACTTTTTCAGAGATTTATCGACGTAATTCTTTGTAGCGGCATCTTGAGCTAAAAGAGGATCGCTTAAATCGTTGATATTATTACTATTCATTAGGATATTTTGGTAAACGTCGATTTTTCGATCGTTAGACGCTTGACCGATTCTCATTATATTTTCTGCGCCTATTTTGCATAGAAATCCATCCGTCGATTGTAATGTAATAGGATTGTTTAACGAACATTGTAGTTTATTTCGTATACTACCTAAGAAAATAGTGAATTCTTTATTTTCTCCTCTCAAGTCCTTACAACCCATTGAACGCAGACGATCGGTGCCAACGTTTAAGAACAAGTCGCCAGCCATTGTATCACCAGTCTTAGACACCTTCGATGCATCAACGTATTTCTTATTCGTCAAATGATTATCGTTGGACGGAGAGTCATCGTGATTCGTTATCAAATCAATAGCTTGTCCCCTACTTAAAGCTTCATCCATTCCGGCAGTCGAAGTATTCGTTACTGGGAGACCTTTTATCACACATCCATTCATATTTAGATTTCCAGTCGGCAGATTTGCTCCATCACATCGAAGAAAATTAGCATTTATTTGACTAAGAGTTACACCTCCAGCGATTACTCTTCGTGATGTTCCTCCAAAATCGGGGTGACCGAATTTATCGACAGGCATTATATATATATATTTATATATAATAATTTTTAATGCAAGCCGTTTATAACTTCTTGGAAATTCATTCCATCACCCACCATCTTCAATACATACAAACATAAATGACCACAAAACACTTCGTTATCGGGTTGTATTCGCTCGCTGTTATATAACACTGGACGGCGTAAATACTTTATCAGTTCTAGAGGGGGAGGAAGGCCGTAACTATCAAAATATATTTTCTCATTACCGCTCTTTAAGAAAGAGCACCAATGCTGACCGGTTCCTTTAGAATCGTCTAGATTCAATATCCCACATTCAATCCGTCTAGGTTTATTCGGCAGCTCGTCTCGCACGAAAACGCCTCTAAAATTCGGAATATTCAGCTTCTTCGCGGCATCCAATAATTCAAAATTCGTTAACGGATGATTTGGAAGAACTACGCCTTCGACATCGATGTTTTTCACAGTTGCAGAACTCATTTTATATTTCATCTAAATGTTTTAAAAAGTAATTCGATTTTACTTCCTGCATTACATATAGCCAGCGATCTATTTTGTTTGCTTTTTGCATATTTTTAACCGGTAGCAATGGACGAATATTCTTCCAATTCATAGCTTTAAGAAGTTCTTCTTCGTCTAGCAAGTTGAACGACGATAATGGCAAAACATGATCGAGATGCCAAACCGAACCGTAATTTTCCATAGTCATTCCTTCTTCTAACTGAAATTCAATCCATTTAGTAAATATTTCAAAGTCAATACCTATATGTTGGCGCGTCATTTGTGATTTCGATTTACCTCTTAATGATTCACTAAGCCTACTCCTCATATTTTTAAGTAGTTTAAACTCAGGATCATATTGCTTTCGAGCTTCAGAATACGAGTGATTATATTTATATTTACATTCCTTACATTCATTATCTCTCCCATCTTTACGACATCTATTTTTTACATATTCTAAAATGTTCTTTTCTTTCCTACATCGACAGCAAACTTTTTTATCTTTTATTTCCCTAGTCTCTAGTATCGAGTATTTTTGTCTAAGTTCCTTCACTTTGGAATTTTTACACGTTTTACAACTAGTATAATAACCGCTCTTATTACATTTATCTTTATGAAATTCGTTTAAGTTTTTTTCCATCCTACATTTGGAACACACTTTAGAGACTTCCATTCTATATATATTTTTCTTTAAATAGTTTTCAACGAGTAGTGACCATATGCCAAAGTATGAATTCCATCCTCCATTATTACCCGTTTATCGTCATCTGCAGATAATGCAACTTTATTAATTTCTTCTGTATAAATATCATGATGATAAGATCTAATAACATTCATCGTTCGTTGTTGTTCTTTTTTAGTAAATAAGCAGTCTTTATAATCTTCGTGAGTAATAGTTTTCTGGACAACATTCTTCTTAATACCTTTACATTTCTTGTGCTCATCTCCAGCAGCCATCTTATAAGAATACAACTTTGCTCGCAACCCGATAAATTCTTTTATCTGTTTCCCACTAGCTTCATCCTTGAACATTCCAATAACTTTTTTATTTACTCCAACCTCAATACCAGATGGATGATCTCTCAGGTATTCACTCGTGTCGAATCGAGTCTTAATATCGCCTGCGATATCTGAGTAAAAGTCTTCAGTTTTAATTTCGTATGTCAAAGAATCTGTATCGGTAAATAATAATTTAGCTCTATTTCCGTATTTAGTCTTGATGTAATTGTAATGAAATTCATACATCAACGTTTTGCTCAAGTCTAATATACACATGCCAAGATATATAGGTTTATTATAGTACAATTTAGTTTTTTTCATGTGAACGGCTATTAGATTTTCATCGAAAATAGTACATCTCTCGTAATTAGGTTTAGCGGCTAGTTCAATAGCCCTCTCCTCATGACACACTAACTCTACATCAACACGATTTTCAATGTTCTCACAAGTTTTTCCAAAGACACTGTTATTCATTAACTTGAAAAAGTCTTTCTCAAAGTCATTAGTAGCTTTCGTTCTAAGAGCTGTATTTAAATCGATATACTTTTTCAACCAATCACTTTCTTCGAATAGTACACCTCTATGCACTTTTGTTATTTTCAAACCCAAGCTCTCATACAGCTTTAGATTATCGTAGTGCAGCACATACTTCTTTTTATCGTTTAAGTTTGGAATTAACTTTTTGACTTTGTCAATCTCAATGCTTTCAGGAGCTAACGGAAAATCGTTATGCAGGTCGTGTAACTCTTTAGGATATTCCAAATCAACTTCCAATATGCATGGAATACTTCTCCAATTATTTAATTCATCTTCGTTCATCCATTTGAACCCGTGAGTAGGTAAATTTTTGATCATAGCCCATCCATATAGATTATTCGCATCCAGGTAAGTGATAAATGTAGAATTTTCGTTACTATTGAAATCGCTCATATATTTATTATTCGCTTTCCCGTAACGATTTGATATTGTGCTCACTCCTCCTCTCATCCCTTGCCTAAGCATCAGAATCATATCATAATCATTCAATAACTCCAATTTCACGCCTGTCAATTTTAAAGCGGCATCCCAGGCTAAGCCAGGAGATGTATAATACCATGCAGGGTCAAGCGTATAGTTCTTCATACACACATCTCTAAAGTTTTCTAAAACATCGGCAAGCAACAGAACATCCGAAACGTTGTATAAATCGTGATATTCTCTGAATGTTTTGCATCCAAATTCCTTCCATACCGTTTTTGCATGCTCGTAGTCTTCATCGCTAATATTCGAATCATTTAGCTTAGAATAGAATGCGGATTTTGGTGGTAGTTCGGTTTCATTAAAGGTAGTAAATGAATCGACGTAGTCATAAGGATATATGCCTTTTCTCAGCAAAAGATCGAGCTTCTTTCCAGTATATCGTTTCCCAATATTTTTACACTGGTCTTTGCTTAGGTTCCTCGATAAAGCATCAAGACTAGAAGCCATAAATTTAAAACTGTCGATAAAACGCAGTTGTCGCTTGACGGTAATCTCTTTTCCCTCTTTATTTACAAACTTATCAACAACGACCTCTCTGCTAAAAGATATATACTTTTCCTCGTTATTAGGTATGCAATTAATTTTCTCTCCATTATTACCTCTCAGTTTCTTAATGAACAGATGACAATCGTACCCGGAAAGATTATGAAACACTACAGGAAAAAACTTGGGGATTTTATAGTCTAAATTACAAATGTTATGAGCAGCCCCTCTAAATTTACCGCTAAGATGACAGTGATCTCTCACTCGGTCTTCGTCCAACGTTTTTTCACAGATATGGCATATAGTAGCTCCATCAAAACACTTCTTGTCCTCTTCTGTAAATATCATCTTCTTAGGGAATTTGAATTGATTATATATTTGTTTTATATTCTCTGTGAGTTTATCTACAAAAACTTGACCAACATCATCATCTTCGCTTTCAGCCGTAAACGTCACAGGATCTTGAGAATATACACTATCGTCGAAACATTTTATGTGGTAACAAAAGGAGCTAGGAATATGCTTTTGATATTTATTAGTGTACGACAACTCTGGATTTGGTTGGCATGTATCGATCGGTTTTACAAAAGACTCAAAATCTGCGTAGACTATAAACGGAACCCTCATAGAATTGTTATAATTTTTAAAACTTAACATAGTTCCTGGTTCTGGCATTTCTATTTTTTGTGCGTTATGTTGAGAGCAGTACTCATTATGGTTGTTAAGCGCTCCTGGCGTTGTGAAACCATTCATACACCTTTTACAATAATACATCGAATTAGTCCGAAATCTCATCAATCTGTTAAAATTCTTGATCCAGCAATAATGTTTCCTTTCTCCGTTGGAAATAAGCAATAGATCTACACAAATACTACTTTCACACTTAGACAGATAAAGCGGGTAGACATGTTTTTCAAAACCGAATACATTAACATTAATATTGTTATTTCTCTCGAATTTACCTATCACATTAGCATCAGCAGCAACTGGAAACTCAATGCCACTCCAATTAAGTTTTTTCGATTGTTCTGTCAAAGCTTTCGTTATTTTTTCCGGATGGACATCCACCGGATTCAAAGCTCTAGTGATACACCATTTGAAGCATTCTTCATCGTCGTTTTTCATATTTATAATAGCCTTTTTATTAGCTAAAAAGTCGGGAAGCGGAATGTAAGAACTACCTCTTAAGGGTGTATATTTTACCGTATTTATATCTAATTTTACAACAGCTTTAAATCTCCAATTACTTCCTTGCATCTGAAAACTAGCAATAGACTCCATGATTTTATCCTTCTTTCTGCTGTATATTTCATTCAAGTCGGTTGCTTCTAAAATAACTTCTGCCCTGGAAACGAATGGTATATCCTCAGAATTAACTATTCCCGATTTCATATCTACTCGTTCCATAGTACAAGTAAGAACTAAATTAGTCTTTGTCTGGCGATTACTCGACAACAGATTAACTACCTGCGGTCTGACGAAATCAAGAAACGACGAGGCATCCATTCCATTAATTCCATCTATTCTATACTGCTTGGTGAATCCTTTAATAGCCGACGCTGTTTCCCGAATTTTAGTTTTATCGAATATCCTGGAAACAGTTGACTTCAACGATTCTAGTTTTTCATTTACGACTTTATTGTCTCGTACAGGCACATAACTAAGTAGCCAATCCGCAAATTCATTTATTTTTGTCCTAACCCTATTTTTGTATTTTCTCTTAGGCGCTACTGGTTTGTACTTACCAGGTGTGGGAGTAAGCGTAGGAACCTTAATGTCAGGAACCGATGAGTCGAGCAAGTGTTCAACATGGTTCATGTTTCTTAAACTACTTTTCTTTAAATCCATTTTATTTTTACCACGCAAAAATATTAATATCCATAATCGAACACTTATCTGTGAGATCGAAGATCCACTTCAATTTCATACATGTATCTATCTCTCAAACACTTTAATTTCGTATCTATCTCTCCAGACATTTCCGTTATGATAAGCTATTATGCCAGCACTCTGACCGTACGCCTTAGCAGCTTTATACATCGATGGATACGAGGTAACAACGCCAGTCTCTCGATCTATAATATCTACTCTTCTCGGTTGTTTCCTGATACTACCCAGCGTGTCATGTCGATATGACACAGACTTGTAGTCCGTCGGAAGAATATTCTTTTCAATCAATACAGCTATCATTTGAGGTTTGTTGAGATGCGAAGTGCCTGTAACATCGTGATGCTTGGCTAACATTCTAAGCTCTGGTAGCTTCATAATATATAAGTATTCTTTAAATCAATTTTCCATACACTACACTCATTTTCTGCCCATCCGATTGGAACTGCAGCAACCTATCTGAAATTACGACCGCATACGCTTCGGTGTCGGCTGGCACTGCTGCATTGAAAAGAGCCTTAATCTGAATATCAACGACTGATGATTTCAAACGCTCGGATTGTTTGCTTACATCGAACACGAACAACGGATATAATTCTTTATAATCTATAGGTGTTATATTGCTTTGGGTAATCAACTTATCCATACCATAGAATTTTTGACTAAAGGAGGACGCGTCTCTGTACGCTCTGGAGAATTGTTGATTAGGAAACGACAGGTTATGATCGACAGCTGGATATCTTTCTTGATTCATCATCACATATATGTTCTTGAGATCGCAGTGATTAAATAGCGACGGATTACTTTCCTGATTACCGCTACGGTCCGTCTGAAATCCTACGATGATATATCTGGGTTTCTCAGGTGATGTTTTTACGCTAAGACGCCAACTGAAACTTGTCGACTGAGGAACTGTTATCGTGTCGCATTGACGAGCTCTATACGCAACTGGCAACGTTAATTTCGATTCAATCGTCTTATACAACTGCATTCGTTCCATATCGGAAGGAATAACGTGTGGAATAAACCATGAAATTTTGTTTATCGCAACTTTTCCAGCAGCTGCAGCGTTATCTCGGAATATTGCATCATCGTCCGCTTTACGAACTAAAGTCAGCGTCTGTTTGAAGCCGTAAATAATCTTGTCGTAATCATCGCAAAACCCGAAAATATGCTTCAACGGAACAATAAAGCTGAACATTCCTTTAGTGTTTGGTTTGCGAATGAGAAAGCTTTGTCTAGTGGCAAATCCGGGGTTGTCCGCAATAACAGCAGTCGCTCCAGTGTCTTTATACCACAGCTGATTTAAGCCTTGAGTCAGCTGAAAATCGTTTGGATACGTAAGTAAACCGAGCATCGTTGTAGCTTGACCCGGATGAAATAGCGTTTCGATTTCTTGATTAGATAACTGATAGGATATTTGACTGAATAGATACATAAGCCCATTATTCGTAAGAGCGACTAAATCGGCATTAACGTATGCGGTGTCATCGGCTTTAATTAGTCTTCCGTCGAATTGTAGATATGACTCTGCTGGGTGACTGTATAAGTCTTGTAATTCAATATTTATTCTTATTTCACCAGAACTGTTAAGGTTAGTTCTCGCTACAGGTTCGTACTCGTGCCATTCGTATCGCTCGATACCTTCATCGATCAATGGTTGCTCTGTGAATCTTAGAATATCGGATTGCATTTTATTATACATATATTTTTAAATAAGAAAATAAATTTTTAGACCTAAATAAGAAAATAAATTTTTAGACCTAAATAAGAAAATAAACTTAAGCAAAATAAATTTAAACTGCCATTTTCAAACCACCTCCGTTTAAGCGTTTTACGAGATCTTGAATTCTAATAGCTCCTCCCGTCATTTGCGGATTCGATCCTAGTAATCTAGCTAGAATGACTTTAGTTTCCTGAGTTATAGGCTGCTGAACGGTGGTTGGTGGAAGTATCTTATTGAGTAATCGTTTTCCAACGTCGATCGCCTTATCCTTAGCAACACCTCCAATCTCTTTGACAGCTGTGCTCGCAATTTGTTTGGCTGCATTCGAAGTTAGTAGCCTCTTGAGAAATCCTGCAATGGAATCGAATATTCCTGCTCCACCGACAACGTGTACTTTTTTATAACTTCTTCTCGCAACGACCAGCATTTCTATATCATCAATTTTTAAATTAGATCATCAATTTTTTATATTCATCTTTGGATATCACTCCTTGTCTTAGTAACTCGTCAGTCATACCTACAATTTCATTTCTTACTCCTGTATTTCCCGCTTTGTAGCTATATATTCGCAACTCTAATTGTTTTACGAATTCGTTAGGATCTGAAGGAATGGTAATTATTCCGCTTCCTGTTTTACCTCTTAACTTTATGTAATCGTCCCATATGGGTTTTATTATCTTTGCATATTTTACACTTCTAGACGATTTAGGTTTGTTTGGTTTATTTGGCTGACTCATGGCATTCGTTTTAATTAGAATCTTGGCGTATTCTTCGAGATCACGATAATCATAAATTGAAATGTTTGGACTAGCTAACGTTAACAATTCCCATAATCCTGGAGTTCCTTGATAAGTTGTGGTTCCAACTGTAATATCATTTCCTTGGATTGAGGCTTCGCTGTCACCGATGTAGAATTTTCCATCTCTTGATCTTAATCCGAATGTTGTGTCTACAAGTCTTCTATCGGAAGCATATTTTTTAAGGTATTCAACTGCAATATTTCCTAATTCTAACCTTCTAATGTCTTCTACTGGGTCATCGTCATCGTATGCCTCTATAGACGGATACTGGGGAAATTGAATAGTTTTCAACGAATCTGGAAGTGATTTTAGAGCGAGTGATGTTGCTGCAGAATTATCTTTTATTGTCGACAGCAAAGCGTTTTGTTCTTTCGAAATTGCTGATTGAGAGTCGACTATTGGTTTGTAGATTTTCGTTAATTCTCGTTGAAGTCCAAGATCATCTATTCTCTCTGAGAGAAAGTTTTGTTTAATATTTTTTTTCGTTTTTAAAAACTCTTCGATAATAAAATCTCTTTTTGCAGGATCGCTAATTTTCAGTAGTGACATTTTCTTATTATAAGTATAATGTTTAAAACGTAACGTAAAACGTAAACATAAAACGTAAACATAAAACGTACAATTTATGCATCGTAGTAATTAACATAACATATGGAGTCTTTTTCGTTTATAGTAACTGGTGAATCTGAGTTGTTTTGAATTGTAATTATTATATCCTCTGCGTCCTCTAGGACAGTACCATCTTGAAGACTCAGTCTGAGTTGTTTCAACTTCTGTCTAAGAGAGACTAGACACATTCCACTGGTCATTCGGACTCCAAGGCCTACTTCTACTGTAATATTTGTCTTTGGTTCAATCGTTATCGCTTGCTGAGCAAAAATCTCATATCTGTCGCCTGCTCGTTGTCTTGCAGGAGCGTGAGTGACCACTTTAGGCAACCAAATTATTGTACTCACACGAGGCTTCCGTTTGGTGATAAATTTGTGTATTGGGTGACCGTATCCAGACATTTATATAAGTGGTTTTTTAAAGTAACATTCCAAGAATAGGAATATTTTTAAATGGTGAATTGGGACCAAGTATAAGACCTTCACCGCTGACATATCCTGTTCCTCTTTTCATAAACAGACCGGAACCTGATATCGAAATACCCTTTTTCCACGGAGATAGAAAAAGACCTTCCCCAGCAGGCACTATCTTACAGCATATTCCTCCTTTCTTAACGTACAGCACGCCAGATCCACTTATCGAAGATCCACTTATCGGGTGTGAGATCGAAGATCCACTAATTTTATCGACAATTTTGGACCCAGCTGCAGAACCCAATCCTGTTAAGGCTCCTGTGGCTAAACTCGGAAGAACACTAGACAGAAGAAACTTTCCGGCTGTTGCTAAGAACGGTAGAATAGCGCCAATAAATCCGCCTTCGACTCTCGCATTGTCTTCTAATTGCTTTTTACCCATTTTAATTGTCAAACCAGTTCCATTCTGATACGCTTTAGTTAACTTGTTAATTTGCCTCTGGTTTAGAGCTAATACATGCTCACCAGTTATGTCTCCATGAGAAAGTCTTATACTCACTCCAGTTCCTACTTGAACAGCTCGCTTAATCTTCTCTTTTTGCCCTTCGGAAATATTAACTTTAACCTTAGCGTAAGCGCTCATCTTATATTAAATATAAACTTTAAATTAAACCTCTCTTATGTGAAATCGTATCGACAATTCCTCACCTCTTAAATTAATTAGTTTTCCATTTTGGTCTATTAGTTTTGTTTCCATCGATGAAATAGAGCATAGCGTTATTGGAAGATACACGAGATTATGAGGAGATTCGATTATCTTATAACCAGGCCCGACCGATGGAAAGAAAGAATAAATTATGTTCTCCGTAGTTCCGTTGGCATACGATGATCCTATTATATCACTGGTAATTCGTAAACTATTCACGCTGTTTATATCAACTATGTGCTCGGATTCGTTATATCCTTCGGAGTATACACGACTCTGAAATCCTAGAACCGTACTAATTGAATTTGGTACTGTAAAATCAACTTTATAGTTCTCATCAATTTCCAAAACAGCCTTCAAAGTATTGTTATTTGGTTGCAACTTTATACATTGTCCATGACCTTCTTCTTTTAGAATTCTCTGTATGTATTCGTTTAAGTCATCGATTTCATAGCAACCGGTTGGAATGTCTAAATCTTCCCACGTTACACCGTTATCTGACGAATATACGAATTTATTATTTGTTTCGTCTATATTGGGAAAACTGTAGTAAGTTTCAAGATTGACAAGAGCCATTTCATACTTCTTACTTTTGTCCAGTTCGATTAGTGGATTAAATTTCGTTCGAATTCGTGTGCTCCTTTCGCTCAACAAAATGCAAAAGGATTCTTTAGCCTCTGTGTTGCGTGCAATCGTTTGAGTAGTAGATAAAATTTCGTCAAGAAGGGTTTCCATTTTAGATAGCTATTTTTAAACCTAGAATATAAAATCTTAAATTTTGTTATCATTTTATTATTGCTTTTATTTAATGTAAAATGTATCTAATCCACTTCTATACCTACCCTTATTTGTTTTACTAGTAAGGTCTATAACCACAAAACCATGCGTTTCATCCCACGCAGTTTTGCATAGTTTTCGAAATTCTTCTATAGTCATATCATCTACGCCTATATGATCGCTGTATATATGATTAATATTTTTAAGGTCTTGTGGGAACAAACATATAAAGTTGGCATTCTCCCTGATAGTTTGTCTGGGCAGCTTGAAATAATTTTGTGCTAGGTAAAAGCAGTCTACATTACTATGCCTACCTCTTATATAATAGGATTCGCATTTATTTTGTCGCTCTAACTGTAAATCATCAAAAATCATGAGATTCTTCTTATCTCGACTTAAGTCTCGTGGATCTGGAACATCTTCAGAGGTTTCAAAGAACTTGCATTCTATATCCGATTTCTTTTCCATGTTTTTAGACATCTCCTCGACTACGGCGGTCGGTGATACATTTAATTTCATTATCTCATCGCGATTATCAAAAAGTCTTATAATTGCTTCCTTTGGTAATTTCTCTTCGAATGCTTTCTTAAGTATCTTATATTCTGATTGAAATAAACTTTTTCCAAAGATCTGCAGGTTATCGTAGTCTAACCAACCAGGTCTCAGTAATAAATTAAGTAGTAATATTGTCTTGCCGCATTGAGACTTACCGACGATCAAACCTCTGATGCTTCTTGGTAGGAGAGGACTGTTAAAGCGTTTACTTGATTCTTCATTCCACGATAGGTCTTGGACTTCCATTTTAATTATATTATATTAAAATGGAGCACAGCTCGTATTGCGTAAAATGTAAGCGACAAACTCAATCCCAAGATATTCAACGAGTTGTCAGTAAGAATGGTAGACCTATGCTTAGATGTGTATGCGTTGAATGTGGCGCTAGAAAAACTCAGTTTACTAAAATGTCTACTACAGTACAAGGAGGTTATTTAGTCTCAGCTCTCAATTCTGCTACTTCCAACATTAAACTTCCATGGGCAAAATATCCGGGCGAAATGCATCTTCCAGGACATTCTTTCACGGGTCCAGGAACTCGATTGGATTTGCGATTGAATAGTGATGGGACGCCAAAAGACTGGAGTAAACCAGTAGATAGGGTTGATGCAGCAGCCTATCGCCATGACATGGCTTATGCTAAACATACTGATACAGCAGGGAGAAACGTCGCTGACAGAGCTATGATAGATGAATTAAATAATATACCTAATCCATCGTTCCGCGAACGAATTGAACGATCTATAGTTAAACCAATTTTATCAACGAAAACCCATTTTGGAATGGGGTTGAAAAAAAAACTCTGAGATGGACAGACCAACTTGCCGATGAATTACATAAACCAATAGTCAGGAAGTTCAGGAAGCGAGTTGTTTATGTGCAGGGAGTGGACAAAGTTTGGGCAGCAGACTTGATTGACATGCAGGCTTATGCTAAATTTAATTCTGGTGTGAAATATTTGTTAAGCGTCATTGATATATTCTCCAAGTATGCATTTATTCAGCCGTTAAAAGATAAGCGCGGAGAATCTGTGGCAGATGCTTTCACAAAAATATTTAATACGAGCAAAAGAAGGGGGGAAAAACTTTGGGTCGATAAGGGAACAGAATTCTATAATAAACAGGTAAAATCATTAGGTATGCAGTTGTACTCAACTGAGAATGAAGAGAAATCTTGTATCGTAGAAAGATTTAATAGAACAGTAAAAGAAAAGATGTTTAAGTATTTTACAGCAAATTCAACTCAGAAATATATCGATGTTTTAGATAATATGCTTAGTTTATACAACAACACAAGACATTCTTCCATTAAAATGACTCCTGTTAAAGCGAGTATCAAAGCAAACGAAAAAGCTGTTTGGTTAAATCTGTATGGTGACGCTGTACCTGAAACTGTTAAACCTAAATTTTCAGTCGGAGATAAAGTAAGAATTTCCAAGAAGAAGAAGACATTCGAGAAAGGCTACATGCAGAATTGGACTCAAGAGGTTTTTACTATTACACAAATACAATACACGGATCCTATAACGTATAAAATATCTGATTATAATGGAGAATTAATTCAAGGGACATTTTATGAAGCTGAGTTACAACTGACAACGCAAGATACATTTAAAATAGAGAAGATTATTAGGAAAAGTGGTAATCGGTCTTTGGTTAAATGGTTGGGGTACGATGATTCTTTCAATTCATGGGTTAAAAATAAAGATTTGATATCATTGTGAATTTAACTGATTTATGGTATAATTTTAGAAGCCTTTCCCTAGTCTGCTAGAACTTGGGTTCTTTCTGCGAACTTGTGAAAACTTGGGTTTTTCGGGGAAAACTTGGGGTTTTTTGTGATTCCGAACCGGAAATTTTAGAACATTTCTGAAGATTTGGACCAATTTAATGACTAAAAAAAAAAAAGTTAAAAAAAAAAAAGTTAAAAAAAAAAAAAAAAAAAAAGTTAAAAAAAAAAAAAAGTTAGAAAAAAAACTAGAAAAAAAGTTAGAAAAAAAACCTAGAAAAAAAGTTAGAAAAAAAAACCTAGGAAAAAAAAACTTAGAAAAAAAAACCTAGAAAAAAAGTTAGAAAAAAAAACCTAGGAAAAAAAGTTAGAAAAAAACCTAGAAAAAAAGTTAGAAAAAAAGAAAAGAAAAAAACCTAGAAAAAGTTAGAAAAAAACCTAGGAAAAAAGTGTGTGTGTGTGTGTGTGTGTGTGTGTGTGTGTGTGTGTGTGTGTGTGTGTGTGTGTGTGTGTGTGTGTGTGTGTGTGTGTGTGTGTGTGTGTGTGTGTGTGTGTGTGTGTGGCTGATGACTACTGGCAAACAGCGATTTTCTTTTGCGTCTTAACAACCTTGACCCCTGAAGTTGTACCTCTCGTACAATGGTGACAAGATTTGTTTGCGGAGACGAAAACGGAAGTTGGGGGGACGACTTCAGGGGTGAAGGACGAATTTTGTTCAAATTGCATTGGGTATAATAAGATTTAGTCGCATTGTACCACGTGCGAAGTGTCAACGATGTTATGGATCGGTTGCAACGATAAGGCCTTCTTGCATACAATAGCTTATACAAAAGACTAAGACTTTTAACTGGTTTGTAGCACTATTTTAGCTTAATTTATCGTCAATGGAAACACCCCCAGATTGCTCGTTTATTACCTCAAAACCTTTCCCTAGCTACTCGTTTTTTCTTCAATGGAAAACACCCCCCAAAGGAGAAGAGGAGGAAATAATAAAAGACCTCTTGGTTGGCAGTCCAGCGCGCTAACCACTGTACTACCGAGCACCCCCCTCAGGAAATAATAAAAGACCCTCAGAAAATTAAAAAGACTAAGAATTTAACTGGTTTAAACCCTATTTTAACTGGCTTTTTTCTTCAATGAAAAAATCCCAGAAAATCCTTTAGCACCATTTAAACTCATTTATTAGCTAATTGTTTCTTCAATGAAAAAATTCCCAAAGAATTAATTTTACATCTACTTTTATTCTTCTTTTTCCTTCTTATTTTCAACACACCAAAGGTGCGTCGAGTTATGCAGTAATAAATGCAACACGGTCCTTAGCTTGTTTATTTAATTTAGGCCTACTTGTCTTTTGTTAATTTGCATGTTTGCTTGCTTATACTTACTTCTTTTGTTAATTTGCATGTTTGCTTGCTTATACTTACTTGTTTAGAAGTGGAAAGATGAATATCTTCGATGGAATGCATCTGAGTTTGGCGTTGAGACGATTCGAATCCCAGCAGATAGGATTTGGACCCCGGACCTCATCATTCAGAACTTGTAAGTTTCGTCCAAAGTAGCAACCAGAAATCAGACTAATGAGTACTTACTAATTAATAGCTAATTATTATTAATAGCTATAGGGCCTAACTGATTAATGGTTGATGAATGATGATTAATGATCAATCATTAATATATTATTAATTATTAATTATTATAATTTTATTGATTGTTAGTTACTAGTTTTTAATGACTAATTACTAATTATTATTATTATTAATTATTGATTGATTATTAATTAGTTAATTAATTACATGTAGCTAATTAGTGTATCAATTTAGTTATTTATTTATTTATCCATTTAGGCTATTGATTAATTAATTAACTTATACTTACTTATTTATTGATGAATCCTTGCTGCACTCAGTCGATCGTCATCGCTCTCTTAATTATGATTTATGATGCTCTGTTGATGTGATGTCAAATGCTGCGTTCCTCAGTGCCGGTGACAAATTCAACGACTACGTCGTGACGAATACGATCGTCAGTCCCGATGGAACGGTGCTCTGGCTCTACCCTGCGCTCATCAAGACCTACTGTACGCTGAACGTCAAGTACTTTCCATTCGACACGCAGGAGTGCAACGTCACGTTTATCTCGTGGACACACAGTGAAGACCAACTCGATGTCGTCTTCAACAGCACCTTTGAGAACAGCGTCTATTACACGTCCACCAACCAGGTTCGGCCTATATAGGGAAGCGGGGGCATTGTGCCCCGGTCTCCCCTACATACCGGGCTTTTTTAACGTGCAGTTGTACTCAAAATGTGCAGTTCTAAATGGTTTTGTGCAGTTGTAGAAGCACTTCTGTGCAGTTAAAACTGGTCGTAAAAGGCTATTTTCCTCGGATTGGGAGTAATTTACCATGGAGGATGGGATAGGAAAGAAGGGGTTGTGCACTGATGTGCAGTTCTAAAAATCTCTTTAAAAAAGCCTTGCTGTAAAATTCGAAATAGTCTAACGAGGATTGGGTGAAAAATTCTAACATTTCCGAATGCCCACACTCCACACCAGGGTTTCTTACGTGCATAGTAGTAGGGTGACGAATTGTAGCGGGAGCGGGTGAAATGAAAGGCGCTCAATGACTAGGCCTATATGGTGACTGGGCATGGTTGTGTGTGGTTGACAGGAGTGGGCCGTTGAGAAGGTTGGCGGAATAACTGCTGTACGAAACGCGAAGAAGTACGCGTGTTGTGTTGAACTCTATCCTGACGTCACCTTCACGATCCACATGAGGAGAGGAAGTCTCTTCTACATCGTCAATCTCATCGCTCCTTGCTTCCTCATCTTCCTCATCTCATTCCTCGGATTCTTTCTTCCAGTCGAATCCGGTGAGAAGGTCAACCTGGAGATCACCATCCTGTTGGCATTGGTTGTCTTCCTGCTGAGGGTGGGAGAGACAATGCCGCCCACGCCAGACTCCATTCCCATCCTCGGTAAGAGACAGATCATGCATAGACACTAGACAGTCTCGTTTGTTTCTCTCTCGTTTCTACTCTATCATAACTTTTTTTAACGTGCAGCTGTACACAAAATGTGCAGTTCTAAATGAATTTGTGCAGTTGTAGAAGCACTTCTGTACAGTTAAAACTATAGCAAAAAGATCATTGTTCTCCGATTGGAAGTAATTTACCATGGAGAATGGGAGATAAATGATGGGGGTGGTTCAGTTCTAAAAATTCCTTTAAAACAGCCCTGGTCTGGTATGGTATGGGTTGTTCTGATGTTTCTTCATAATTATCATTTCTGGTTTTGTCTGTTCTGTGCATTTGATTATGTTGTGTCATGCTGTATGCTGCATGTATATGCTGCATGTATACCCTGATTTGCTATGCTTTTGTAGATGTGTCCTTGTCTATTTTGTTCTCCTTTGAGCTAGTTTGCGTCTGAACCAAAAATAAGCTATACATGGATCCGCTTCATTATGTTCCTGTACATACAGACGCACGCACGCACACACGCATGCACGCCAGGGTGAGAATTGCCGGGGGGGTTGGGGGGGTTCAACCCCCCAGTCTCTCTTAGGACCCCCCCAGTTCAGTCTTCAGTGCACACCCCAGGGGGGTCGTCTCCAACCCCCCTGTTTTCAGTTGCGCCAGTGCAACATAGCATTAATGATTCACACAGAAAAAGAGCAGTTTTCCGTGGTGTATGGTAATGGCAGTCTAATGCTCAATGCAGTGCAGACGCGGAAAAGGGAACAGTGAACCGTTGTCGCTTCATGCATAGGCGTACTCAATGGCCAGCGTAGCCTACTTGTCACTTGTCAGGGCCTCTGAACTTCCCACCCACTTTTTGGAGAACTAGTAGACCTACTCTGCATTGTGCATATGCAAGGGCTCCTATATCCTTTAGCATGATGCTAAAGTAATCTAGATGTCTATGGCATATGGTATACACGGTGACTCATCTGGCATCAGGGAGGGTCGATCCAGGGAGGAGGGAAGAGGGAATTATCGCTGAAAGCTGTGCAGTAGAGGCAGAGGCGTGGTTATCCAACTGTTGGGGAAACATTAGACCATTACTAATGGAACCTGTTTCCTAAGCCGACCCGTGGACTCCAAAGTTCGCTTTGACCTTAAGAAAGGGTCAGAAAGTCTTGTATGATAAATTGGTTGAATCACGGATGGCCGACATCTTAATTACCCTACGGGCCTGCAATGCCCTGCATTCCACTGAAAACCACAACATGCATGTTAATTGGTCAATGACAGACAAATAGGTTATCTCCAAAGAGGTCGTCTGAGAAGGAATGTGATGCACGGTATATCATCCGATACGACAGCTGTGAAAGATATTGAACTTAACAAAATCTGCCACATACATGCAGTGTGTCAGAATGGAAGTATAGATCCAGATACTAGATCAGTTCACATGGAGTGATGGAGATTTTCAGACCCGAAGGTAGGCCTATTATAAGCCTACATGGGATTATAAATAAAACGCAACACACCGCTAGGCGGTTGCTATTATATAGCTAAACGTAGGCCTATAAATGCAAATCGACACGGTGGTTAAAAAGAAAAGCCTTCTTCAGTTTTGTTTCTCAAAGTGGATGCTTAAAAATTCCGATAGCCTATGGAAATGTCGGCATTTGTGATAAGGATTAGCAAACCGGAAGAAACATCTGCATGGGCTGCGAAAAGGTTGCACGTTCTGCTGGTCCAGTGCTGGATCAATCTGATCATGTACGTAGGCCTACATAAAGGTATGCAATGCAGATAATTAATGTTATGGCTTCCGGGTGTCAATGATCTTATAACCGTTGTCTGTTGATTAAGTTGTATTTTTAGCATTACCTCTGGTTTGCATCGTATGTTTCTCTGCAGAATGCAGGTATAATTGTCTTAGGGGACATAAAATGTCTCAGAAATGTTTGATGCAGAAGGGGCGCTATAGCAAGTGCCCATAGTGCATACACACATACATACATACATACATACATGCATACATACATTATACATACATACATAGATGATAGATACATACATGGCATTACATGCATGCATACATACATACATAAATACATACACACACATACATACACACTTACAATGATACACACACACACACATACATACATACATACATACATACATACATACATACATACATACATACATACATACATACATACATACATACATACATACATACATACATACATACATACATACATACATACATACATACATACATACATACACGCACATACATAATTACATTGACATTAGCTTCCAATATCCAAAAAAATTGTCAACTATGCATGGCTAAAAGTCTGACCCCCCCCCAGTCTTTTTTCGACAATTCTCACACTGATGCACGCACGTACGTACGTACGTATGTATGTATGTATGTATGTATGCATGTATGTACATTGTATGTATGCATGTATGTGTATGCGTATGTATACATAGGTATGTTCTTCGCGTCGACGATGGTGATGGTCAGCATAGCGTTGGTGATGGCAGTCATCGTGACGAACATCTACGCGAAGAAGAACTCGTCGGAGCGCTGTCCCGCATGGGCGCTTACACTGGCTTCCCGTTTCTACCCGTCCTACCACATCCAGTACATGACGGAGCACCGGGGGACCCCGGACCAGGAGCGGAACAGGCGAAAGGTCTTCGACATCTCGTCCATCTCCAACGGCAAACTGAACGTGGCCGGTAGACGTCGGACGGCGGCAGGCGCGGGAGCCACTGGCAGCGGCGGCGGCGGAGGGGCCTTCGGGGGCGGCGGCGGAGGTGCCTTCGGGGGCGGCGGGGGTGGGCCCTTTGGGGGCAGTGGTTCAGCGGGTGCCAGTCCGTGCAGTGGCCTCGGGGGAAGTGCCGAGGTCCTGCCACCACCGCCCCCGTCCTCGGTCCATCGGTCCCGCAGTCTACAGCGAGGTCGGAGGATCGACTACAGCGAGGACCTGATGCTGAAGCAGATCCGACGGAGCGAGACGGAGGGCAGCGATGCGAGCCAGGACCGGAGAGACCGTGCGAGGTCAAAGGCCGAATGGAGGCTCGTGGCCCTACTCGCTGACCGCATCTTCCTGTGGGTGTTCGTCGCGATCAGCGTCGTCACCCATACGACCCTCTTCGTCCAGATGTTGCCGCACGCTGGACGCTAATGGCATTTATGTGGCGCCTGATTTCATCGACGGATAGGACGCTGTGTGACATTTACATTTCATCATCTGCATATAAATAGGCATTTGTTTTGTCTATCTCACTGATATGCTGCATTAATATTCATATCCATAAGTACATAGTACATACATACGCATATAAATAGCCTACACAGGCTTACATATGCGTGTGCGTACACACATATGCATGTAGTCTATAACATGCATACTGCGGATTGTTCTTATAGGTTGAACATGTAATGGAAAATCGGTCTGACCTGCTGCTTAGTAGCCTATTATTTACTGAAAAGCCAAAACACATTAACTGGTAAGCTATAAGAGTCAAAGTTAGGCTACTGTGTTTTGGCTTTTCATTTCGGTGCAGTGTGACGCACGCGTAGGCTACACGCTATACACATACACCTACGCACACACACGCGTGCTTTTTTTAGTAAAAACGATTAATTAATGTATAGCCTAATTAGAATAATAAAATATACGATATATACATAAAAATATGTGCATGCATGAATATATATATATAATTTATGTGAAATTGTACATGATTAATATATCTATATATACACTTACCTAAATGTAGGTCTAGAGCCCTACATGTATGTACATGTACATGGATAGTACACCTGCAAAATATCTGTATATACACTGTGTCCCAATAAATCGGGACCCCTTTTTATAAAGTGAATAAAACAGGAAAATCCTAATCGATTTTAAAAATTTCAAAACTGTTTTTATCCTGAGATAATTATTTACAAATTGGTAATTTATGAACGGCTATCACTAAAAAATTACGTCATAATGACGTCGTTAATTCACATATCGAAACCAAAATGTCAACAAAAATCGTTGTGTTCGTTACATAACATTTGAATTCTCTGATGCAAATGACGTAATTGTGACGTCAATATTCATGCCAGAAACTTTATATTTGAATCAGTGGAGGATAATTATCTCATGATAAAAACAGTTTTGAAATTTTGAAAATCGATTAAGATTTGCCTGTTTTATTCACATTATGAAAAGGGGTCCCGATTTATTGGAACACAGTGTACAATTATACATGCAGATACATTTGTCCGTGCGGTTGAACACGGCTGGTAATTCTGAATAGATGTATATCGGCGCTATATAAATCTAGGAAAACCGGATGTAATGTGGGATAGAAAGGTGAATGTTATAGCCTACATTACACAAACGCCATTTCATCACTTGTGGATTTCGTAGTTCTCTTCAGTTTGGCACTTCTCTTTTAAATGATGAAAACGGACAATATACAGTGTCTCGTGGAACTCAGACTTCCCACTGTGGCCAGAACGTAAGGTAATTTAATTGTCTGATGAAAAGACACCGCAGCCGTCGTTGTTGATATATACAGCGTAACTATATAAATTTAACCAATAGGCGTATCCTATATACTACTAATCGGTGTCGTAACTCTACTGGCGGCCCGGACCCAATTTTGAACAAGTAAAAAGTTAAATAATGTGCAAAAAGCCTCATATATCTCAATTATATGCCGAGACTCAGAATTTGAATTTGAGTCTACAACAATATTGTCACTCAACAATTAATGTAGTCAATTGACAGAGTAGCAATATTGCAATGCGTTTAGAAACAATGAACTACACGACACTAAAATAATTGTTCCGTTGGATCTTGTAGGTCTAAGTTCAAGACCTTCTGTTTTCAGCAATAATCGTATTAAACTCTATTGATTGATTTCTGTTCAAACAAAGTATAAAAAACAAGTTTGAGTTGTTTGATAGATATGCTACAGTAGGCCTATGTACGCCTATGTCATAAATTTAAATGGAAAACGCACACACTTTTCTATAGCGACCTATAGCGATCTCGACCATGCTCACTTTTCCATGCAGTTGTCTAGTGACTCTCATTAGACATTAGTTTCTAGTCTCATTAGACATTAGTTTCAACTGCTCAGTTGTTCTGTTCTCAGCGATGATTGATAGTCACGATGCTAAATAAGGACATGACGTTGTTCATGTCCGTCTAAATGGCCGAGAAAGCGGGGGCGTCTAGTTGGGCGCTATATAAGCTATCGACATTCAACAGAAGAATGATGGGAGCGTAGCGTGCACCTTCGTTACTCTCTGTGGAAGTGGTCGACATCACCCGTGCCGGTGGAACCAGGGATTTCAAATTTCAGAGGACAGGCGTTAGAATATATCGATAATTACTGCTGTTCAATCATTTGTGGATAATTGATTGATTGATTGATTGATTGATTGATCAACAGCAGCGTGGAGTTATGTGGCCGTTACTGCTTTCTGCAATGATCCTGCTCAGCAGTAGTTGCGGTAAGCGGAGTTCCGTCTTCTTATCAAATTATTAATGTAATGCATTAACTGTTAAAGTAGCCCAGTGTATCGACTTAAATTATCTTATTCGCCCTCGTTCTTGTCCTCCTCCCCTCCTTCTTCTAATTTTCTTTTTCTTCCTCCGCCTCCTCCTCCTCCTAATTTTCTTCTTCTTCCTCCGCCTCCTCCTCCTCCTAATTTTCTTCCTCATTCTCCTCCTCCTCCTCCTCCTCCTCATTTTCCCCCTTCTCCTCCTCCTAATTTTTTCCTCCTCCTCTTCCTAATTTGTTTCTTCTTCCTCCTCCTCCTCCTCCTCCTCCTCCTAATTTTCCTTCCTTCTCCTCCTAATTTTCCTTTTCCTCCTCCTCTTTCTAATTTGTTTCTTCTTCCTCCTCCTCCTCCTCCTCCTGATTTACTTCCTTTTCCTCCTTCACCTCCACCTCCAACGAAAGAAAACTAGTAAAACCCATGACAGCAAAGTTTCGTAAAGGCCGCGATTCTGCAGTCTCTGGACGATAAAAAAATCGTCAGTATTGTTGGGAAAATAAGGTGAAACTATATAAACTGAGTCCTTTTCCTATTATAGTCTAAGTATAACGCAATTGCCTGGAATCTCTGGATTCTTCTATATGCTTCAAGGATTTGTTGCCATGTTCGCTTCTTATTCCGAGAGCGAATTCTTATGGTTATGGATTGATGCATTTGCATGTATGTAGGGCCTTTGTAGGCCTAGTCTATATTTTTTCCATTACATGTATGTAGTCTATATTTTTTTCCATTACATGTATGTAGTCTATATTTTTTCCATATGTTTCTACTTTGATCTTGCGGTGCACATGCTGCAGCAACAGAGAAAAACGATGAAGTGGAAGTGGAAGTGGAAGGGGAAGAAGAGGAGCAATGGTGGAACTGACATCTGAAAGATGGACAACTTTCGGATGATCGGACAAACGGAGATGTGCGATCAATATCAACGGATATGGAGTCCATGGACTTATATGGAAAGAATGAAGGAAGGACGTTAAAGAAAGATGGAAGCAATTGTTATGGAATAGCGAAAAAGAGAAGGAAACAGGAAGGAATGGAAGGAATGAAAGAATGAAAGGAGGAGTAAAGATGGATGGCTGGATGGAAGAAAAGAGGAAGAGAGGAAGAAGAATGGATGAAAAGGGTACAGAAAGGAATTGAAGATAGAAGTAAAGAATTAAGGATTAAAGAAATAATAATGTAAGATAATGTAATAATAGTGTAATGTTAAAGGAAGGAAGGGAGGAAGGAAGGTAGGAAGAAAAGAAGGAATAAAGGAAGGAACAAAAAGAAGACGGTAAGATGGAGGAAGAAGAAGAAAAGAAGGAAGGAAGGATGAAAGAAATAAAAACAGAATGAAAGATAAAAGTAAGGAAGAAAGTAAGGAAAGAATAAAGTAAGAATTGGAGAAAGGAATAAAGGAAGGAAATAACAAATGGAGGAAGATAGGAGGAAGAGGAAGAAATATACGAGAAAATAACGGAAAAAGAAAAGAAGGAAGGAGAGAATACTTGCACTGAGTGATAGATTTTCGAATCATTCGACTGACTCTTTCTTCATCCAGCGGATTGAATAACAGACCAACTGATCAGTAGGCTATACGTTCATCGACTGCTTATACCCAGGGTGAGAATTACGGGGGTTTGGGGGTTCCAACCCTAGTCTTTCTTACAGCGTCATAGTAAAGTCCGTTTTTCAAACCCCAATTCCAAATGGATCATAGTCCATCCCCATGCAGTTATCATGGGCGTCCACAGCGGGGCGCAAGGGGGCGCAAGTGCGCCCCTCTGGATTTTTCGCATAGTTTGCACATAAATTTAGATTATTTTGTTGTGATTGTTACAACGCGATTTTCAATGTGATTATCGATTCCTTCTACAAGTTGAACCTATTTTATCTTTCTTTGGGCGCATAACGTATAGGTATAGGCTATAGTATTCTCTCGTGGTAATATGGAAATTCAAACTGGTAATATGGAAATTCAAACTGGTAATATGAACATTCAAACTGGTAATATGCAAATTCAAACTGGTAATATGGAAATTCAAACTGTCACCCATTAAATTTAGACCATGTGACAATTATTTAGAAGTTTGCGCCCCCCTAGAAAAATTCCTGCGGACGCCCATGGCAGTTATGTTTTCACAATTCTCACACTGATATCGTTTGTGTTGAATGCTGATTGACCTACAGCTGACCACCAATCCGCGTCGCTCTTCGGTTACCTTCCGGACGATGCGAGGCAAGGATGCCGAGCGATGCTGGATGATCCGAAGACATCATCCTCATTCTCATCCTCATCCTCATCCCCATCCTCATCCTCACATCGACGTTTCCAGCCACGACAAGAGAGGCAGCTGATCCAAGTGGAAGATGAACGAAGGAGGAGACAACTGTTCAAGATTCCACGCGTTGGAAGATCAGCGGACGACAACGATAGAGAACTTCACTTTCTTCCCAACTTTCCATCCTCATCCGTATCCTCCTTCTCTTTCCTCCCCAAGCAGTCCTCATCATCTTCTCTTCCACCTGCCTCATCTCTTCATCTTTCTAGATTCTCTTCTCTCTTGTCGCCGCGCTGGTTCCCTGCTTTCCATTCCGCTTCCTCATCCGACTACCTGACTCCATCACACTCCTCCCCATCCTCCTCCTCATCATCATACTATTCTCCTCTGACCGACGATCAGATCAGGGAGATAATCTTCGGAACAGGAACCGGAACTGGAACTGGAACGAGGAATGAAAGGAACATTCTGACAAAGATTCCTCGAGTTGGACGAAGCCAGCGGATGTCGGAAGATTAAGGAAAACTGTTCTGAAAGAAATTGTTTCCATCGCGTTCCATACTCTTTCCAAGTTCATTACGTTCTGGCCGTTACCTCGATACCTGTGTTGTTGCACTTATTTTCTACACGTGCCACAGTTAAAAATTCTGTTCCAAAGCCTACATAATACTATTCGATTCTGTAATTTTATGTGTATAGCCTATTCTGTACTAGTAGCATAATTTGTTCTATCCACTCGTATTCTTTCTTCTTAATTAGTTAATTCCACTCTAATATCCCAACTCTATTCTACTCTGTCCTAATTTTCCTATTTTCTTTTCTTTTAATCCTAATCTTCCATTATATTCTACGAATTATGCCATGGAGAGGTAGCCACGCAGTAAGGTCGGACTTCGCTTTGATAGTTTGAGTTTCAGAATCGAAGCTCAAATTTAGAGCGGGTTTTTCAGAATAACTTTGTTGCTGTTTCAAACTTTTTTATTCAGATAAAATATTTGATATATAATTGACTCGAATCTTGTATATCGGTTGTTTATCGCTGCTTGTTTGTTCGTATGTGTCTGCGGTCTTTCTGCATGTCCGCCAGTATAAATACGTGAATGAATATTATGTCTGTCTGTCCCATCTGTCTGTCTATCTTCCTGCCTATCCGTCTGCTAACCTGCCTTTCCGTCATACCGTCAGTTCATCCGTGTGTTCGTCCGTCTCTCTGTGTGTCCGTCTGTCTGTCTGTCTGTGTATACATCCGTCCTTCTGTTTATCAATCCGTCTGTCCATCTACGTAGGCTATAGCTGTCTATTCCTCTGTCCTTCTGTTTCGTCCATTCGCATGTCTGCCTGCCTGTCCGCCTGTATGCTTGTCCGTTCGCATGCCTGTCTGTATGTCTGTCTGTCTGTTTGTATGCTTGTCTGTCTGTTTGTCTGTCTGTCTATCCGTCCGCATATCTGTCTGTCTGTGATCTAATCAGTCTTGCGCACGCGCACACGCATCCGCCTCTATCAGCAGAGAGTTCATCGTTCTATAGGAGCATACGCGTGCAAGGTCTCTAGAAACGACGACGATGAAGAAGCAAAGAGACCATACAGCATGATGCAGGCGGTCGTTGAACGACGCAGGACTGTGACGTAATCAGTGAATTGCGTCGGAAGAGAGGACTCTTGTTGGTATGCATCGTCCTCGGCGAGTGAGCCAGCGCCGCGTTGACTGGAGAAGATCGCTGGGAGAACAAGTAGGCTATAGACGGCACGCGGATGCAGTTGAAGGTGAAGAAAAGTTATTAGATGGCTCTGATTCACTAGCTGAGAATCTCCGGTTTAGTTGCGAATGGCTGGATGTTCCACCCGGAACATGGCTGGCGTTCCACCAGGAACATCCATGTGCGGAATGATAGGCATGTCGAGAAAATAACTTGTAACGCTGCAATATGGAAAGGGTCTGTGCAGTGCGGGGTTACAGTTTGGGGGTCAGCAAACCGACGGGGTGAAATACCATGAAAATGAAAGTGGGGTGGGACAAAAGTGTTTGGAATGGGGCGAGGTGTGGGGTTTTGGGAGTGAAATGGGAAAACATCGGATAAAATTGATGGAATGTGCGATTGATGGAAGAAAAGATAGCCGGCTGATCAATGGCTGAAGAGCAGAAAGAAGGGGAAGATAGAAAGGAAGAAGACAATTAAGAAAGTGGGTGGAGAGAGCGATAGAACGAAAACAAAGATGAAACAAGGACGAAACAGTTAAATAATATGTAGGAGCTATATGATTGATAGGACATAATACGAGGTAAACAAGGCCAAAGAGATGAAAATATCAGAAAGACAGACGAATGAGAGGCGAAAGAGGAGACAGCATAAATTCCTTAGGCTAGAGTCAAGGATACATAAGAACATAAACAAGAAAAAACAAATTGTTTGCACTCCACAAAACGAAGAGGAAGACGTCAGAGAGAAAACTGCTACAACTCCAACCAAGACCAAGTCTTACCTCACTCCTCACTTCCCTACGTCTACATCCGCCAAATGGCCAGCCTCCTCACTCCTCACTTTTCTACGTCTACATCCGCCAAATGGCTCCGCCCCTTGACCTCCAGCCGACCAATCTATTTTCAGCTAAAGCGTCGTAAACAACGCGCAAACATCCGGCCAATATAATTTCTTCGCGCTGCTCAGTTAATAGTTGCTGGAACTGCATTGGGTAGGGTAAGATTCGATTTATCGTGTGTGTGTGTGTGTGGGACCAGCTTCCTAGTATTCTGACGCAGTATAGGTCCTTTCAACAAGTTTTACAGACGAAAACAAGCTGCACCGCTGTGCTCAAACGACTTGAGGTCTAGGTTATTACCTGAAAGAATCTGGGTTCAGGATTCATTTCTGACTAAGCTTACATATAGCCTATACACTGTTATACAGTGATGACCGTGCACTTGCAGTCAAGGTTAAAGTCTAGCTAGCGAATCCACCTGTCTATAGGCCTACCGACAACTCCAAGAAATTTCAAATGGCGTAAAGTAGACCTAACTGAAATTGGCGGGATCCATCGCACACCAAGAATCCAACTCGCCCCTAGTTCCCCTAATTAAATTGCAACAGGATAACATAGGCCCTATAGCCTACTAACCTAGACCTGGGAGTCGACCCCAATAAGTCGACCCCAGTCGACTTGGTCATCCCAAGTCGGGTCGGGTCGTTTCTACTCACCGCAACTGACCCCAAGTCGAATTTTGTAGAGAGAAGTCACTTGAAGTTGTTTTTACCCCAAGTCGACTTAAACCGACTTCAGACACAAACATAGCTAAATTTGTCACTATTTTTAACAGGTAACAGGGACTTAGACTATAATAGGGCATAGGCGCTATTTATTATTTTACCGGTAGGCTATCGTGCAGACTGCCATCTGCCGATCTATTCATAGACTCTAATTTGTTATTCTATGCTAAAACGTTAGGCATGTGCTTAGATCTAATTAAAATGGTGAAACAAAATGTTACTAAAATATTAGCACGTGTGACGTTTGCTTATCAAGACATGAACAATTGAACATGAACATGAGCAAATCAATGAACTTATATATTGGTCAGTGAATTCGGCGCAAAGACAGCTGGACCTACATTGAAGGCCTATAGTTATAAATCGATAGTTTGGCGCTACTTTGGTACGCTGCATCTGCAGTAGGCTAACTGTTGTCTGCAGACAGAAAAGCTATTTTATACGGACAACGAAAGACTTTACTGTCAGCGAGTAGGCCTAGGCTACTATAGGCCTAGTAGTAGCCTACTGCCGGATGATGCGCTTGCAATAGCCTACTATTTGATAAGTTGCGGATCGATGTTAGTGGCCGATCAATTATGAAAACAGAATTACAGATGAAGCCTATCATAACACGCCATTCAGTGCAACCAGTCAGCGGACCCCCATTTTTTCTCCGACCTTGCGCGTTTTACACATTTATTTAATATTAAAATTAATAAAAAAAATAATAACAATAAGTGCAATCTGAATAATCACAGACAGTGGACAAGGTAAAATTTATAGGCTTAATAATTTTGTCGTCGCATAGTCTAGGGCTCTTGGCTACCAGATTGGCTCAAAGCATCACAAAACTACTCAAACTGAAACACAAAAGCTAAAATGGACTTAATAAAACTTTAACAAATTCATGTATCAATTAATTAAGAGTTGATGCTTCATTACTCATATAGCCTATATGAAATTAATGCTTTCTAGGAAAAATTGCCATTAGTAGCCGTACGTAGACCTAGGCTAATGGCTATTACCATGTCAGAAGTCGACTTCAAGTCGGAAGTCAGTTGTTTTTCTGCCAAGTCGGGTCAAGTCGTTTTGACTCCAAGAAGTCGACTTCAAGTCGACCTCAAGTCACTTTAGGGGCAAGTGGGGTCAGATTAGCTGACCAAAGTCACTCCCAGGTCTATACTAACCCTACTTGATAACTTTGGACCAATGGCCAATGTTACGTTCATATCTAAGTAATCAACAAGCTATATATCCACCCAGTTTACTGCCCACCTCGATAAAGGAAACAAAAATCTACCTCCGATTTCTCAGTCGGGTTTCGGAAGGGTCACTCCATGGAGTGCGCCTCCTCGAGGGTCCGCCACTATTCTGATATTTAAGGGGCTATCGGCCTGTCACAGGTCTCTCTCTCTCTCTCTCTCTCTCTCTCTCTCTCTCTCTCTCTCTCTCTCTCTCTCTCTCTCTCTCTCTCTCTCTCTTAGCGCTGTTTGGCGACGACAGTAGGCTGTGACAGATAGATGAATCGATTATATAACTTTAGATATCACAACACCTTCAACTTTGACTACTGCAACGCTCTCTGTGTAGGTCTTCTGGCGACTTCACATAGGCCTACAGCACAAATTTACGCTCTATAGGCCAACACAGAACTTACTTTCACGTTCTAAACCATGTCCCAACCTCACCAGCCTAACCCCACACTTAGATTCAAGTACTCCCTGCCATGTTATGCCATGTACACCGTATGCGGTATGCCGTATACCCTACCCAATCCTACCATCAGGGTGAGAATTGTTGTATCTTTCTTAGAGCCCCATGTTAAAGTCTGTTTTTCACACCCTGATTCCAAGCGGATAACCCCCAGTTCTTTTTCCACAATTCTTACACTGCATGCCTACCATACCATACATCAAGGCTTGACTTACCCTATATAATATATATGCTATAAACTTTTATAAAGCATGCCATCACACGCTCGCTCTACTCACTTTTCCTACCCATTATCCATCTTACCCATGCATGACTACTGTTACTGGACTCGGTGAGGCTGGCGATTGTTGTGCGGTTTAAATACTGCATTCCTTCATTGCAAGGCATGAAGGGAGAGATCCACGGATGCAGAGGAGCGAAAGGAATGGGAAACATAGGAATGGAAGGAAGACGAAGGGAAAGGAGGATGAGACGAGACAAGATGCAGCCGGACCCGACAGAAGCAGCATTGCCACTCCTTGGGTTTTTTCACAAGATCTTGGGTTTTTCGATCCCAACTTGGGAAATGGGTTTTTTTGGAAGAACTTGGGTTTTTTGCTTGGGTTTTTTTTTTACCAAAAAATCTTGGGTTTTTCGATTCGAACTTGGGTTTTTTCATTAAGAACTTGGGTTTTTTGCTTGTTTTTTCGGAAAATCGGAAAATTGTGGATTTTTTTTAGAGATTTGGACCGGATGACTAAAAAAGAATTTTCCTACAGTAAAATTGAAAGATTTTTGGGCCCGGATGACTAAAAAAGAGGTCGTGAGAATTTTCGGACGAAAAATTGAAAGATTTTTTGGTCCGGATGACTAAAAAAGAGGTCATAAAAATTTTCGGAGGGGAAATTGTGGACATTTTTGAAGATTTGGGCAACTTGGGTTTTCTTGGGATTTTCGACCGTCCAACTTGGGTTTTTTCAATTTTTAGAGTGGCAACGCTGGACAGAAGCTATACGTGTATATGATATGTATAATGTGCGACGGTATATATCTGCGTATATATGCGTATGCGCGTAGGCGATGTTTAAACATACACTGCCTCGTTTGAGATTCTTCGTGCTTTGGCAACATGTAAAATAAAACAGACAGCCAGCCATACGTAGAGACATGCAGTCAGACATAACCTGCCAGCCACACAGATAGATAGACGGACGGATAGATATGATGGCTGAGACATGCAGCTAGACAAAAGTGACATTCACTTAGACTGACGGAAGGAAGAGAGTCAAGATACAGATGGAGAGGTAGTTTTGCAGATACAACGAGAGGAACATAGAAAGACATCGTATGAGGTCCAGGCAGATAGAGTAGTAGGCCTTGAGTGTTTTCCTTGCAGACAACTTTGACTATCGACTTCCACAGAAACTGAGAGAGGTAGGCAGACAACCAAGCTGACATATAGACGGAGGCACACAGTTATGCAGACGGACAGAGATTCTTGCACTGATAGCAACGCACATTTGTCTGACATCCCTGATACTAACCAACGAAAGAACTAGACACAGTGAAGCACAGAAACAAGGAGGCGGACAGCCAGACATATAAATCAACTGGCTCATACATGATCCGACGTATAGCGAAAGGCAGATACAGACACATGCAGACATCAAGGATAACATTTAGACGGACAAAGGAGCAGACACGTTGGCGGACAGGTATACGTTCATTCCAACGTGGGAAGCTGCCGAGAAGGAACTTTAGATAGGCCGTACAGTAGCCTAAGCCTACTCCAGGCTCAGGGAATGGAGCGCTGCACATAAGACATAAGCACAACGAATGTAAAGGTCAGCACCACCCCGCTCTCCATCTATACGCTTGGAGCCAATAAAACAACACGCGGATACGTGGAACAGCCTGGAAACAGTTGAACACACATACGATCCGCCGTTCCATGCAGACTGGCATGGCATTGAACGCTGCAGCTCCTCCTGTACGAGGGATTCCATGCTCCTAAAACTTGCCCGAAAGGAAGTAACAGCGAAGAAAAACATCAAGTGAAGAAGACCGATGTCGGCCATTTTGAGATAGGCCTACGAGCCTCGTTCCGAAGACCATCAGCCTCTCTTTCGATCCGGCTTCTTGTGCGACGCAAACGCCGACAAAATCGACCGTAAATTATCAACATTTCTCTACGGAAAGCATTTGAAAGAGGACTTTCCGTAACGCGCCAAACATCTAGGATTGGTTTCGATCCAAAAGTGCCACCAAAGACTGTCGTGAATTTAGCAGCGAAACTTAACTGAACCTCAACATAAATAATTCTGTTAGGCCTATAGATTTCGAAAGTTAGTTAAATTCCGAGAATTTGGTGCTTTATAGTTAAAATTTAGAAGTCCGATTAAAAAAGAAAACAGAGCGGAAGCAGAATGGCAAGCCAACTTCTTCGGATACAAATGGCGGGCGGAGGTCCGTACGGATTCAGACTGCTTGGCGGCGATAAGAATCCGCTTACCGTAGCAAAGGTAAACACGTCTAATCTATATTTGTCTGCAAAATCCTAGAATAGTCGGACGCCAGGACTATTGTAGACTAAGCTCGTAGGCCTGTGGAAAAATGTTGTTGTTATGGGCGTGATGGTAGACCTATCGTATTGCATCTGAGAGGCTGAGAATAATTCATAAGGCGTATCTTACAATCCGAACTATGCAGACTTTTGCAGAGACTCACTCAGCTGACTGCACCAGAGAAATAAGAAAGACTTCAAATAACAAATGAATGAGGATGGAAATCATGAAACCCCGACCAAACTCTTACTTTGGACTGCATGGTGTGAGGTCATTCCTTAATTATAGAATAAGGACGTACCTGGTATACGATATGGCGCAGGCAGTGTCAGGCACTTCGCCTGCATTCCTTGTCCAGAGAACTAAGCTTAGGCCTATAGAAGATTAAGTTCAACCGTATTAGGCCTACTATTGTTTTCACTATTACTGTCTATGATGTTGTTGCAGTATAGGCCCGGCAATAGGATCGACTGTTGCTGCTGCTGTTGTTGTTGTTGCTGCTGCTGCTGTTGATGTTACAGTGGTACATGCAGACGTTATCGAGGTTCGCTAGTGTCGTTTAGTATAAAATTGTACATATAGCGTAGAACAGTGCAGACCTCAGATTCTGTCTCTCCGGTAGGCTATATATTATATACTATGTCTCATCATCTGTAGTCTAGACGATGGACCTCGGATCAACTCTAATCGAGAAGTTTATATAGCACCATCATATCGTGCCTTTAAAGACGTCTCAGGGAACTTGCACATCAAATTCACCACTTCATTGGGCGGTATAGCAGAGGCTTATCGACCACCCTCCGTACCCTCTGACCGCACGAGTCCCACAAGAAAAGGGGTTTACGCAGGGTGAGAATCGCCGGGGGATTGGGGTTTCAACCCCAGTCTTTCTTATAATCCCATAGTGGGCCTAAAGTCTGTTTTCACATCTCAATCCAAGTGGATAATGGTCCAACCCCCCAGTAATTTTTCCACAATTCTTACACTGGGTTTAGGGGCAAAAACGTTAAGGTATTACAAGATAAGTGACATCTATTGACGCTATTGCACAATGCATGTCGGTTTCACTGACAAAACTGTGAAGTAAATATGGAATACGTGTACACTGTAGTCTATGTAGCCTATATATATATATATATATATATATATATATATATATATATATATATATATATATATAGGCCTATAGGGCCTTTATAGACCTATGTATACATGAAATATGAAATTATATGAACCCTGTAGCCTATAGTGGCCTAGTATAAAATAAATACAACATTGTAAGGGCCACGTTTTTTGTAGCTACGGCTCTGGGCGGTATATAACTATATATAGGCTATTATAGCAGTTGAAATCCGTATTATTATAAGCTACTCGGAGCAACAGATGGATAGACAGTAATGTAGTCCTTCCTATACGGAGGTTACAAGCAAGTTGAAGCAACCGGAATAGGATTAGAATTTGGCCATGCAAGAAAAGCAGTTCGGTCAATTTAATCGATAGACTAACGAATCGATGTCGCAATAGCCTACTGAGAAAACTCAATGTCAGCAATGCAATTTTTTTAAATTCAGTGTATGTGTTCTTAGTGGGCTAACATTAGTGCTCTATAATAGTGCGAAGAAATTTTTTTAAAGACCGACAAATGACGGATAGATTAATAAGCATTAGTTTTAAAGGGGAAACGTGCTCCATCTTGATCGAACCTCGTGTGCAGGCGCCCTGAACACTGCATGCAGCTGTTCTCTGTACCGTTTCAAAGACACGATGCTAGGATTGTTAGCTGATGATGATAACAGGTATAGGCCTACGTGTAGTTGTTCGGTTTAAGCCACCTAATCCACCTCGAAAGCACAACCAGACACTGAACAGTGCAGTCGGCCGATGTTTGGCACAACATCCATGGCAGTCTCAGACCGACGGTTTGTTTGGATTCTGCATTCTCTAGCAGTCAGTTGTAGAAACAACAGCGATCTGTACATTTCTGCATTGCTACAGACAAACTTCTGTGCATAAGCTTAAAGCTTAAAGGAGAGTCAGGTGACGTAGGCCTAGTGTAAGGTTGCTGATGGTGGTGGTGGACTGGTGGTGGTGGTGGTGGTGATGATGATGATGATGACGACGACGGTGACGATGACGACAATGATAATGATGAAGACAGTAGTGATTTAAACCGTATTTTTCCAGATTCGTCCATCGAGCAAAGCCCAAGTGGCCGGACTTCTTGAGGGTGACGTCATTCTGGCTCTTAACAACACCAGCAGCCAGGGTCTGAGCCATCCAGCAGCCACATCGCTCATGGAGGGAAACCATGCCGCGTTGATAGTACACGTTTTGAGGTAAGGACTCAACTTAGTCACCCATAATACTTGATTAATTTAAGAATAGAGATCCATATAATAAATTATTTGACTAGAGGACCCACTTTTAGTCTGCAATTATAGTATTACGACCTCAGAAACAGTTTGTTTGTATGTGCACTTGTCATAGCGCCCCTTCAAGATCTTACTCAGAAGCGCTCCAGACTACAGAGCGCGCACTGAATCGGAGTTTCACGCCAAAGCGCTGAGCAATTGTAAGTGAAGGACTTGCCCAAGGTCCCTACACGGCGGCTTCAGGTGGATTCGAACCTGCAACCATACGGCTGCAAGGCAACGAACATACCCACTACACCACCGCGCCCCACAATTACCTAGACCACAGTTATTTGAATTGCCCGGCAGCCAATACACGTTCGCTTACGCGTCTTCCTCATTTTTATAGATAACTTCGTCTTGCTTTGAATGTACTCGACAATTTTCGCATACTCAGACAGTCAGACTGCTACTGTGTCGAAGTCGAAGTTCTGGAGTAATTCTCAAGTATGGAGTAATTCTCAAGTATGCTTTGGAAGTTTGGATTTAACGCATTCTGAATGGTGTCTGAACACTTTTTATCAACGAAGCTCTCGACCCTGAATTGATTGGTCGATGTCTAACTGGTACAATGGTTATTGGTCTTCGTTTCGAAAGCATCGAGCCCTACAGGCATAAATAATGGCGTCTGTGACCTGCAGCAATATTAGGTTCGGTTATGCAAGGCAAGGCAGTTCTATATTGGCATCAAGTTCAACCTTCACTCCCATGGCTATGAGTAGGCCTAATAGCTTAGGGCCCTAGGCTATGTAATAGGCTTTTCACCATACTGCTAATATTATGCACACATTATTGTCTGATCTTAAGATTATGTGAGTGTCTGCAAATGGGGCCATGATTTAGTTTTGCATTTCAAAGCCTCAAAAACCAATTATCTTGTCACCTTTACTACCTGGAAGTATATTATACTCGACATTCTCCTTGTAATTAGGCCTACTATCAAAAAGTACATTCTTAGCGGCGGCAATAACCTTGCTAGATTACTATATAGATAAAGGTCTCAGGATTCAAGAAGTCAGGGTCTTAGCTTTAGAGTCGCCAACTGTCAGGCACTTATGCTGCTAGTAATGTCTGACTAAATATAGGCCTTCAAGAGGAACTGCAGGCTATTATTTATAGGGTCTAATAGTGTTCGCATACTTATAAAACTGTTTACAAATTACAATACTCGTGTATTTTTTTGTACACTTGTTACAAAGGGACCAATAGGCCTAAAGAATTGAGTTTATTTGAATTGACTTGATTTGCATGTTTTGGATTACGTTTTCTTAAGGAATATATAGAATAATATTATAGTCGCCAGTTTATAAGTCTTTCATTTCTGTACTCTTCTTGCCTCTATTCGATGGTAACTCTCTGACATCAATCACCAATTATAGCTGCCGTATTTTGAAGAATTTTTTTGCATAGTAGGCCTACGTGTCTGATGTTCCTTGCATTGCTATAGCAGAGGGGGAAAATGCCACTGTCCACAGTGTCCAGACACTTTGTCTAATAAGGCTACTGCTTATAATGTCTGACTGAGGGGAAAATGCAAATTAGGCCGTGATTTTGGTTTTGCATTTCAAAGCCTCAAAAACCAATTATCTTGACACCTTTACTACCTGGAAGTATATACACTCTGACAGCGGAAACTCTAGTCCATTATTTATACTAATAATCGCATGCATAGCTGCCTTAATATGAATTAGTTTACTTGTACAGCATGCATATAATTATACATTGTATACCTGATGATGCATTTGTTTCTACCAGAGGGATGAGCGCCGCGAGAGAGGTCGATTCGGCGATGGCAACTCTCGGTTCGGAAGTCAAGCGACTGACCGCAGAGGAAGCCAGTGCACTTGTACCTTCAGCCACTTCCGGTAGCGATCACGTGATGAATGGATCGGAGCCGTATTTTCGTCTGCAGGCGCCACCTTCCGGCGGAAGTCTGAAGCAGCTGCGGATCGCGAGACGAGAGAGCCAATCGGGTGACACCATCCAGACCCCGGTTGTTGCTGCTGCGGGTTTGGCGTCGGAGAACAGTCCAGGCTACTATGCCAGGGAAGAGCGAACATCAACGGACGGCGGAAAGACGACACGCATCGTCGAGGAGGTGAAGACGGAGAAGTTTGGCGGAACGACCTTGACGAAGGTCACGAAACAGGAGTTCAGCAGCTACAAGAGTTCCTCCTCGGGCGATCCACGCGTCGATCCGAGGTTCCCGCCGGAGTTCTCCGTTACAAGAAGCCAGGAGGAGGAGCATGGACATCCGGTGGTCCATCTAGGAGGAGCAAGCTCTGACGGCGGAGGTGGTGGTGGCGGAAGTCAGCTTCGAGACGAACGAGGATGGAAGACAACGACGAGTGTGCACAAGAGCAGCGTCAGAACAGAGCCGTACGAGGTCCGTATCGACACGACCCAGGAGCCGACGAAGACCTACATCATCTACCAGGATGGATCTACGGAGGACCTCCAGAGACCTCACGACGTGGTAGGGCGAGGCCAGCAGCCGATACCAGCCATCGAAGTTCAGTTCCACCCGAGCGAGAGCGACTTCGTTGTTCAGGCGAAGCCACCTCGCGTGGGAGCCAATCCAAACTTCGAAATACGGGTAGGAAAAGAAGTTACCTTTCAACCGAAAGCCCAGACCAGCTACGAGACGACTCAGAGCCACTCCGAGTTCCATCCAACGCTGAAAGTTCACGAGCAGCCAAGTATTCCAAGCCAAAGCGGAACCTACTCAAAAGTCAGCCACGAATCAAACCAGACAAGCTACGGGACTCGTCCTCCTCACGAGCCTCAGTCTGGCTACCTGATCAAGCAAACGACCCGTACACAGCACCAGAGTGAGAACCGCAGTAGATATGATACCAACCAGCAGTTCGGACACACCAATGATTCACGCCCACCACCTGGTCGTCCCACGGTTCGATTCAGCGCAGAGCCAGAGTATTCAGACGACCCGAGACCTGCTCTTCACGTCCAACATGCCCCAAAAATACACCCGAATGTCCATTTCCGTCCTAGCAATGATAATCCAGATCCGAGAAATAAGCCAGGAACCAATTCCCAGCTTGGATACATTTCCGAGTCTCAGCCTATTGTCGCCCAGTTCCACTTAGGATATAATTCTGTGCCACAACCAAGCTCCCATACCAAGTCCGGGTACACCGCAGAATATCAATCTGGAACTCATTTGCAGCATGGGTACAATGAAGAACTCCAGCCAGAAATTAATTCACAGCTTGAACATAATACAGAGCCGCAGCCTAGAACCCAGTCGCAATATGGATACAATTCAGAGCCCCAGCCTAAACCCCAGTCGCAATATGGATACAATTCAGAGCCCCAGCCTAAACCCCAGTCCCAATATGGATACAATTCAGAGCCCCAGCCTAAACCCCAGTCCCAATATGGATACAACCCAGAATCTCAGCCTAAACCCCAGTCCCAGCATGGATACAATTCAGAATCTCAGCCTAAACCCCAGTCTCAATATGGATACAATTCAGAATCTCAGCCTAAACCCCAGTACGGATACATAAAAGAGCAACAACATCCGAATACCCAGGACCAATTCGTCGGATACAGTCAAGAACCGGTATATCCATATCAGCCAAGAAACCCTGTGGAGCACGAAAACAAACCCAAACAACAACAGCAGCAACCAGGATATAACAAACCTGACAGTCATCTCAACAGACCAGAGCAGGACCACGTGACGAATCCTCAGTATGGTTATAACTCCCGGCAGGAACCTCACCTCCCACCGTCCCAGCCTACCTACAACCCCGAGCCAAAGAACAAAACCGCCGCTGGGGCCTACAATCAGAAGACCTACGAACCAGAGTCACCTCCAGTCGAGTACAACGCTTACCAGACAAGAGCAAGCGCAGCACCTTTCAATCGCCAAGCGGAGGTACCATCCTACGGCAAAGCACCCGCCGCCACTCATACAGCACCGCCCCCATGGGGAAAGAAGTTACCTCACGGGGGGCCAGGAGGGCCAGGCAGCTATAACCCACCGGAAGGAGGAGTTTACGCCACCACCAAGCCCTCGCTCGCAGGACCTCCAGGCATCTCTCGACAGCTGGACCGCATCGAAAGAGTGGAGATCGCGACTGCACCGAAATGGATCCCGGGTTCGAAGCTCCCGACGAAGCAACCCTCTAATCCCCCACCAGCGACGTACAACAGTCACCCGCCACCGACCGGAGACCCTCGAGGGCTTCACCTGGATAACCCCCCTGTGGTGGTATCAGCGGATGGGTACTACGACCAGTCACCGGAAGGCGGGTGGCACGAGGCGCCCGTGGCCGGGGTGAAGAACCGTCCGAACGTGTCGTTTTCACGCGTCCACGACCCCACGAAGCAGCAGTCAAGCGAAGCCGATCAGTCGTATGGATACGGAAGTGCGCCACCTCCCAATCTTAAATACGGGGGAGATGACAGTTATTATGGGAGGGAAGCAGAAGAGGCCCCGATTGGACAGTACGGGTGGCCAGAGTCATCTGGTGGTCAGTCAAATCCCTCGGCCGCTGGACATTATCCAGCTCAAGGGAACGTCTGGAGGCCGTCCTCGGGATACGGTCCACCAGTCGTGGAAGAGAGGGTGGATAGATCACGTGGTTTCGGAGATGGACCAGCGCCTCCACCGCCGCCTCCCGCACCTCCTCTGGTGCCGGGAGGATTTGGATCCACACAACCAATTGGATTCTGTGTTGAACCAACGCCGCTTGCACCGCCGCCTCCAGTCGCTCCTCCTATCGATCTCTGTAAGTATTTGCTGTCGATCGATACAGGATTATATAGCGCCACATTACATTGATTTTATTTGTTGATGTCAAATGTGCAGCGCCATCTTCCAAAAACAAAGCATCATTTGATGGAGCTAACCGATTTTGTGCTAAGGTCCATCTAAAGTTATTAAATTAAGGAACATATATTATATCGATTTTGCTCATTGATGCCAAATATGTAGCGACATCATCCAAAGAAAGGCATCAGTTGATGGAGACTACCTCAAGGAGTTAAGGTCCTCTAAAGTGACTAACTCAAGAAAGGGTCAATTCAGCACGCAACTGTTAACCGACTGAGTTATTCGTAATTTCGTACATTCATTCATTCAGTCAGTCACAGTCAGTCAGTCAGTCAGTCAGTCAGTCAAGGTTTTCAGCTCTTTAATAACATAGACGTGAATTTTAAAATTGGGGGGAGTTGCCTTCTCTTGCCCTATGTAGAGGCACTCATGTATGCGATGGTCGTTTGTTTCCCTGATTATCAGCTTCATCGACCAGTGACTTGACACTGCACCTCACACCATTGCATAAATTGAAAAGAAATAAAAAGTAAGCAGAGTAAGTGCAGACGTTGTGTGTTTTCTATGTGATCTTGTAGTGAAGGCTTACCGTGGCCATTCGTCGTCCGACCAGCGTGGTGGCTACGGATCGACGTCACTCGAGGAGAGGGTGAAGGTGGCCAACAGCGTCGCACACTCCGTACTCGCACCGGAAAACCAGAACACCCGCGGCCAGAAGATGTTCCTGCGACGTCGAGAGCACTCCCACAAGTGGACGATTCACGGACCCGACCCTGTTCCCGAGGAACCATCCCACCAGGACCCACCCACAAGGTCAAACGCCTGGGCACCGAAGACCGCTGGACCGGCCCAGCTTCGTCCACTGCCTGCGCTGGCTCCCCAGCAGCAGCAGCAGGCTAGACCTCCAGCACATGACTATCCAGAGGTCAATGGTCGTACAGAGCAGCCACCTAGCGGCGGAGGCGGTGGCGGCGGGTCCGCCTCTTCGTACAGCCTTGCAGAAGACATGGTCGTCAACAGCGGTAAAGGTGGCCGCCTATTCGCCAAGCGTCTCGCAAAGGCCGACCAATGGGCGTCGGCGGAGACCACTGGTCGCCAGGGGACGCCACAGAATATTCGCCAGGGCGCGCCACCACCACAGTCCCAGACCGGATATGGATCAATTGCAGTTCCGCCCAGTCCGGGGCCCTACGGAGGAGTGGATGGAGGAGGAAAGGGAGCAGGGGATGGTTACCCAGTTGCAAATCGACTCAAAGATATGATCAAAACAAAGAACACAACGGTCATCTGGAATCAACAGTCGGCACCACAATCACCATTTGCCCAAGGTGGACCACACGCCACAGGTAAATTAATTATCGTTTAACCTAGATCAATCAATCAATCAATCATTCAATCAATCAATTAATCATTCATTCAATCAATCAATCGATCAACAAAGCAGACGTTCCAACAACCTGAATTCATCATTCAGCAGTTTTTCATTCTTGAATCTAAAGACAGTTGTACTATTCTCCAAACTTCTAAAGGGCCACTGTAAAGCCAAGTACAGCTACAGGGAATTAGCTCATTCATGAGCGCTGCATTGAGTTGAAGGGTTGCCTGAAGAAGGCAAGAGTTGCAATGGGTCAGTGGGGGTTAGGATGGCTGTTAATGCGAGAGTTGCTTGGGGGGAGCTTTGGTTGGTCAGTCAGTCAGTCAGTCAGTCAGTCAGTCAGTCAGTCAGTCAGTCAGTCAGTCAGTCAGTCAGTCAGCCTGCCAGCCAGCCAGCCAGCCAGCCAGCCAAGCACTCAGTCTATCGAGGACACTATATGCAAGAGGAAGTTTCTGATCCTAATGGATCTGAAGTGGTATAATTTATGTCCCACCTTACCATAACAGCTATATGCTCTGTAATAGTCATAAACGTATCATAATTTTATGTTCTTTTTTCATTACGTCATTGTCAGGTTATATGCCTCAATATCTTTTTCTGGTTCTCTGCCCCTAGGCAGGTTCGGCTTTCCAATGTCGCCACTCTTACCTCCGCCGGGCCTTCTCCTTTAGTCTCTGGTATCCAATCCTCGTCATCAACGTGTCCAGCAACATCTGTCGGGTTGTTCCTCTTGTTCTTTTCCCTTCCATTTTCCCTTTTATCCCCGATTTTACCAGGTTGTATGCCTCAATATGTTGCATGCTTACTTGTTGTAGGACCTTCGTTGATCAGCGCTGGATCAGCGAACCAAAATCCAGGAGTCTACCGTCAGGTCAGATTCCAAGGCACTTCTGCCATTTCGTCATCACCTACAGTACAGCACTTCACGCAAGCTCCACGTTTCAATCCAAAACAATTTGGAAATCGAGCCACGGTGAGCCAAGCCGCTGGTGTCACTGATCTCTAAAGTTAAAAGGTCAGGCCAGAATGACCTGAAAGAAGAAGCCAGAAAAAACAAATAGCCTACAATACTGCAAGAGAATCTGTTTAATTAATACTTAGTCCTGAATAGTAATTATTGTCCTGCAGCTGATTAGTAATTGGGCTTTCTCAGTGGCGGATCCAGAACTGTTCCAAAGGGGGGGCCAAAATCTTTGATCTTTGGGCAGGGCAAACCATTTCGTCGTTGGTCGCCAAAAAAGTTGATGACCTTTTTAGTCCTCCAGCCGAAAACCGAATGGGGGGGCCATGTCCCATGAAATTTTCTTAATGGGGGACCAATGTGCCATAACACCCCTATTCGTGTCGCTAATTTCAAACCGAATGGGGGGGCACGTCCTATGGCAGTTTTGAATATGGGGGGCCATGGCCGGATTGGCCCCCTGGATCCGCCCCTGGGCTTTCTAACCTAATTTATTTCAGCTGATGTTGCTATGTACATGAAACATCTTTCTTCCTGCTACCGACCTGATGAGCTAACTGAAACACAGTAGTTAATTAAGATGTTGCTAACTTAATGACTAATTCACGGGGTAGCAGTAACACTCTAGCTGATTAAAATAAATTAGTAGTGAACTGAAATTCGTCCAATTCTTTTAATAGGTCTGTATTAGCTGAATTCTACCTTTTCCCACTGTTAATAGTAAGGTAAGCTTAATACTGCATCCAATTAGCAAATGATCTAGTAACAAAGGACAGTCAGTAACTTCTGCTTCAGTAGTGTCTAATGCACAAAGCATCAGAAGATGGCACACCAAACCAAAGCCACAAAGGCCACATATTTAGTATGTATGCAGAAATCTGGAAAATTTTACTCCTCCTCCTTCCTCCCTGCACTCATGCATACTTTCTTACACCCCACCCTGCATATGTACGCTTGATGCTGGGATGGCAAACTTCCCACATCTTAAGATGGTTTTATTTGGCTGTGGTGGGGTTGTGAGCAGCTCCTAGAACATGCAATCCCCTTGAAGAGGCGCTATATAAATTCTCATAATGAACGAATTTGAACAATCTATCAAACCTAATTGGTTGACTGTAGTCTCTGACGATTTCCGTCTCTCATCTAACGACTTCTAAAGAGCCGTTAAAGAATGCCAAAGGCAGATGATTTTTTGTCTTTGGGGTAGCTTGCAGTCTTTGATCTATGGGGCACTTTGGGGTCTTTGATCTTTGGGGCACTTTGGGGGTTTAGATATTTGAAGCACTGGATATGGTGTGTTGCTGTGTCTTTTCAGTGGTAGGTCAAAACTCAGTTAACTTTAGAGAAACAATGGTTGAACTTCCAATAGGTCATGTATATTGAGATATGAGGTTGCAGTTAGTGAGTAAGTTAGAACAGTTGCGTCTCAAGTTTAGTATCGCAGTCATTAAGTATCGAGAAACAGTCATCCATTGCAATTCATGATACTGCACTGCATGATGTATCTCATGAAACATTCTCAAAGCCCCTTAAGTCATTTAGAACTGTTGGGTTAAGAGCCTGCATGCAGTTATTGTAATTTGTAAGGCGCCATATAAATGTCCATATACAATGTGGGGCGCGGTGGTGTAGTGGTGGCGTCGTTGCCTTGGAGCCGGAAGGTTCGAGGTTCGAATCCACCTCGCCGCGTAAGCACCTTGGGCAAGTGCTTCACTCACAATTACTCAGCGCTTCGGCGTGAAACTCTGATGCAGTGTCCGCTCTGCATTCGGGAGCGCCTCTCAGTAGAAGAGCTTGAAGGGACGCTATAACAAGTGCACATACAAACAAACACGATACATACATTCATCAGTTTTAAGCGAACAGCTGTCAACCTTTTGTTTTTGAAACATGAGAGGCAGCCATGGTCTCAAGTTTTAACGTCTGCCTATTGGAGCACGTGACCCCCTCGCCAACCGATCTTCCCCCGACAGTGTACTTGATCAGTTGCAAAGTTTACATATGGATGGGTGTAAATGAAAAACTCTCAACTATTTTTAGCCGAAGCATGTACTCAATCCCTAGCCTCTTCATTCACAATTCAGTAAACTAACCACTAGTCTCACTAGATAACCAAACAACCTATTCAAATACTGAAAGACACCTCTAAAAAACCTCACTAGGACAATTGTTTTCAGTTTTAAAACGGATTTCTAAAAACCTTCACAAAGGTGTCCAAAACTAACACCCAAGACAAGGCGCATACTTAAGATGTAAGTAACTGTCACAAACGTATGACACAAACGTGACCCGCCTGCAACGCAAGTTATTAAAAGCAATGGCTACAAAAATAACATCAGATAACTACATCATATGTTACGACGCTACTAAAAACATGTGCAATTATATCGTAAAATGAGACGAAAAAACACTGTGCATTAATATCACATACAGAAACAGCGAGTATGAAAAAAGCAACGCATGGTATCAATATCAGTAACAAAAGTATATACCGGTACCAGATTTTAAAAATCCAGCTTAATTAAAACTTAAGCATATTTACAATTGCAAATTAAATATTCATAGATTTTGATTTATTTTCAATTCTGAATATTTTTATTGTCACAATCAGTACTGAGGCTATAAACAAAACAATCTTGGACCTCTATATCTAAACATAAACAAAGATACATTTATGATTACACTCAGATAAAGCCGCCTGATAACAATAGTCAACCACACATAATGGCTACTGCATTCAGAGACATTGTCAAAAGTAATATCTAGTAATATTAGACACAAATGCTGAGACACAATGCTCTTTAAAAAAACAGAAAAGAGCTCAAATTGTTTCACTAATACTGAAACAATGACCTGATAGCCACAAAATTATTATGCATCCGTGCACGGACAATGGTACATACATAACAATATTGAAAAGCACCCTTCAACCCTCAAGGATTCTGAGAATGCTACAATACAACATGCATTCTCATGTCTGGTCTCTTCAGCAACTGTAGACCTTCTTCTCTCCTCATTACTGTCTAAGTGTCCAGGTCTCTCTTTCACACACAATCAGTGGTCTTACTACTTTTTGTAAACCTTTCCCTAGAGATGGATTGGTATTTTCTTGTCATATGCAATACACACAATCATTAAACACCATAAGAAATGCTATAGTCCATGGGCGGAGTTTATCGGGCGAGGGAGGGCTAACCCACCCCAAGAAGGTCCAGACTCAGCATTTTTACCATGAAAATTGTATCTTTTTCCGGGCTTAGCCCCCCAGGAAGGAATTAGCCCCCGCTCCCCGAACGTAAACCAAACTCCGCCCATGCTATAGTCTGCATCACTTTTAAGAGTGGAGCATTTGTAGCACTTGCCTGATTCAAAAGCATCAGCTTACAAACTATTTAAACCATACATCATACGAGCATTTGATTTGGATGATACATCTATGAATAGTGTTAGCATCATTCACATATTTTAACGGCATACCTAGGAGCACAACAATGGGGCATATCTCTTCAATCGAAAATGCTCATCGTCTGAAAACAATTTGAAAGCGTCTTGGACTCATAGGCGTAGGAGATAAGGGTCCAGAAAGAGCAAATGCACCCCAAATTTCAAGCAAGTCTGATTTTCGGGCAAGTAGACCTAATTTTTTTTAAAAATTACATTTTAGGGCAAAAAGTAACGGAACATTTTCTGAAGATTTTGGCCGGACAACTAAAAAAAGGTCGTCAGAATTTGTTCGGGCAAAACTCAAATTTTTGCCCCACTCCACTGCTGAAATGTATCCTACACCTATGCTTGGACTCTTCGCGGTTCGCACAAGAAATTAATTAATCATTCGTCATTGCCGTATTTTTCGATATACATTTGCAGTTTCTTTGAGCATTTGTCCGCCTTCGTTCGTTCCTTCGCCATCGTCTGTAGGAGCGCGTCGACCTGTTTCTCGTGTTTCTGCTCGGTGAGCAGCGCGTACTCGCTCAGCTCTTCGATGAACTTCTGCCGCACGATGAGCTCACGACTCAACCGCTCGATGTGCGCGCGCAGCTCCGACTCTGCGAAGTTCCTCGTGTCGAGGTTTATGAGAGTCTCGACTGCCGCACTGTCGGTGCCAACAGATGCAACGGTTGTTTTTGTCGTTGTTGTCTGCGTTGTCGTTGTTGGGGTCGCTGTTGTTGTTGTGGTCGTTGTCTTTGGGGTCGTTGTCATTGGGGTTGTTGTCTTTGGGGTTGCTGTTGGCGTTGTCGTTTGGGGAATTATCGATGTACAGGCTGTTGTTGTCGGTGGTGTTACTGGCTTCGGCTTTAGGTGGCTTGGTCGTGGCGGTGCAACCGGTTGTCTTTTATTCTCGACACTATCGCGCCGCTTCACAGGCACCGGCTTCTGAACCTCCGACGACGACGACACTGGTTCGTCGTTCGCCGACAACCGCGTCTCGCTTTCCCCGCCGTCGTTGCTTTCGTTGCTGCTGCGTAACTGCGGCAGCATCATCGCGCCACGCTTGTTGTTCTCGTTCAACACCAGCTGACCCATGACGACCTCAATCGACGCCGTCCGGTTCGAGAGACGTCCCACGTTGAGCCGTCGCATCGCCGGAGCCGGAACCCCGTTAATCTCCAATCCGAGAAGATCCGGGTTGATGAACACCCCTGACGACACCTCAACCTCCCCACAACCGTCCCCACCGTTCGACTCCAACCCCAACAGATCGTCGACGACAACCGCTCCTCCCTCGCTCGTGTACTCGACGTTGAACACCCGATCCGCTCGCTCGATGAGAAACAGCGTCGCCATGGTCCGGCAGCTGGCTGTCGCCATTAGCAACAGCGGGTCGTCGTCCTCCGGCCGGATGAACGACTGGACGAAGATGGTCGCGAGGTTGACCGGCGTCATCTTGTTTTTGTCTGCGTGGCTCGCGATCTTTCGCAGGAACTGGCAGACGTACTGCAGGACGTTGTAGTTTGCGACTGGGATACTACGGATGAGTTCGTTGAGATGGTCGAACGCTGGCTCCTCGGCAACCGGCATCTCCCGCATGATGATACGCATCACCGATTCGTAGAACGTTGATGGGATCAGCGGACCGGGAAGGTCGCGAAGGTAGCACTTGAGAAGAGACGCGACCGTGTGTACGTCCATCTCGGCAACGTCGATCGAGGGTCGTTCGCCGCGATCGAATTCGTCGCAGATCTTTTTGAGAAGCGTAGTGCGGCCGGGCAACCTGTTGCGAGTAAACAATTGAAATAAATGGATGGATAGATGGACTCCAGACCGAGAAGATCTGGGTTGAAAAGAATAGCGGATCAATAAAGGAATCCACCAATCACGCAACCTGTTGTCATTAAGAGACTGGTGGATCAATGGAGAATTCAACGTATGGATGGATATATCAAACAACAGATGCATAAATGTGATGTAATTAGAAATTTTTATAGTGTCACTCTCAGCCATGGCCATTCATTAGCGTTCCCAGTGCGAAAACCTCAAGAGAAATGACAGGTCCTAAGTAGAAAGAAGATATGTAGATAACGATCCAGAAAGACGAGACCAACGCAGAGTCGAGGGAAGGGAAATCTACAAGGAGGGCCCAGTGATGGAAAATGATCAAGTATGAGAAATAAATGAATAAACTGACAAAATGATCGTTCAGAAAACAAACAAATCAACAAGATGATCAAAATAATTACACTAGATTCAAACAAGATGTTCAATCAAATATTGCTTCAACATCCTGAATGCCCAGCACCGATGCACTCAGCGCTCAACTAAGCAGGCTGAGTTCCTTTTTGCGGACTTCTATTAAGTAGTGCCATGCTTTCTCTGTTTCTGAACCAGCAATGAGGAATAGGCTACAACTTTTTGTTTGGTGCCCAGTGCCCATACCATCACGTATTATTCCAACCTTAAGACTATCATCTTCAACTGGGAGTTTCAGTCAGAAGTGTTCCTTAGTACAAAACAATGAATGGGTGCAGTCTAAAATTCTAAATGTCTTATTTGAATAACAATGAATATGAATAAATTGATATTCAAATAAACTGAATTGCTTTGAATTCAAACCATAGCCTGTTGGAAATTCTTGCCAACCATTGTTCTAATCAATCAATCAATCAATCAATCAATCAATCAATCAATCAATCAATCAATCAATCAATGAGTCAATCAATGAGTCAATCAATCAATCAATTAGTGAGTCAATCAAACTAAATTCAATCAATCAGTCAGTTTATCAATCAACCAATCAATATATATAAATTACATATTACGCATACACGCAAAAGTATCTACCTAAAAATTCCCTCTTCGTCGATTCCTTTCGTCAGAATATATTCCGTGCAATTCTGTACGATCTCGGGAACTTTCCTCCGAGGATCTCTCACCATTTCAAACTGAAGCGTCTCTTCCAGCGGCCGTCCAAAAATTGCTGAATTAAACAAATGTAACCGAACATAAACAATTAAACATGATGACATCAAAATAATTCATTGTATGAACTTTTAAAAAAACTACTGCATGATAACTCATTACGTAGTAACAGGATATCTGAGGTTTTCGCAATGTTTTTTTTTACAAGTAATTCTCACACTCAATCACTTTTTGTTTAAAAGGGCAAATCATACTTCAAAGTCAATGTTGACATAGCTCATAGTGCACACAAAGTCCACATGATAAGCTGAGATTTGGTTGACAACTTGACATACGTACAGTTCATGATAATTACACATATGGTATAAAATGTTAATGATGATTTCACATGATATATAAAATGTTCACGATAATTTCACGTATGATACAAAATGTTCATGAGAAATTCACATACGATACAAAATCCATGATCCATGACAATCTCACATATGATACAAAATGATCATGATAATTTCACATATCAATGCGGTACACTACACATTTAGAATGACCTTCCTCCCACACTACCGGCTAAACTAATGACTTGGTTTTCCTTTAATATCAGTCTCTCATTCTTTAAAAACATTTATTTTCCCCCAGAGTTTTTCGTGCTCGGAGCGCCTCTGAATAGTCAGTTTTAAGTATTCAATAGTTCTGCTGTAAAGTTAACAATGCATAGAATAATAATAATAAATTATTAATTAAACAGTAAAGACATTTAGTATTTATAGTCATGATTAAAAAGAAAAAGAAAACGTTTTCGTGAATGCCACATTGATAAATATCATTTTCAACTTACAACATGCCTAATTTAGGCATTCAAAGGTTCAGCTATAAAGTCATGCGTTGCACAGAATAATAAATAATAATTGCAATAATATTTACAGCTATGACTAAAGAAAGAAAAACGTATTAAGTTGTCAATGAAAATTTAAATACAGTCGGGACGCTTATTCGGAAACCAAGATCTGTTAGCCCTTTAATGACTAAAATGCATGGAAAACACATGTAATCACTAGACAAATTACTTAAGAAGTGAATTCGTAAACATGGCTGGCAGCTGGCTACACGGTCTCTATCTGTCTGTCTGTCTGTCTGTCTGTCTGTCTGTTTATCATGTTGCACTTTCTAGTCACTATGAGTTTCAAGATTCTTCTCTGCAACCCCAGTCCAAGTAATACTAGGTCAACCATGTGATTTCTCCATTACCTCTGGAGCCTGCTAATTGGTGTTTGGGACAGACAACGCAGACAAATTCAGTCAGACAAATTGTCTAATATAGACTGTAGTCTACCATGCTCCTGCTGCCCCAATTAAATCCCACCATGCCAGGGCTGCATATAGCATGAGCACCGCTGCACATGATCTTTCGTACCATGTCACATGCACTTTGTGTGCACTATGAGCTATGCCAGCATTACACTTGTATGATTTGCAATACAAATTAGGGTAATTACTCGGACTGCCACAGCCCAACACCGCGCCTTTGCCTCTGTCTGCCCTTTGCTATGGAATGGCCTTCCTGCTGTTATTCGTGCTCAGATTTTGTGTGGACTGTGGAGGCTTTACTTTTTCTGCTAGGTGTCTTAAGACTTTTCTTTTTCCAGGAGTTCTTCGCACTGGGAGCGCCTCTGATTAGGTCGCACAGTGAGAGGCGCTTTATAAACCCAAAAATAGAATAGAATATAAAAAATAGGGTTCATAGAAAACTGGGTTAGGTCAGACCTCCTCCGACAGATGCATAGAGGACTTGTTTGATGGCTTTCACCCATTCTTTCCTCTCTTCATCAGACTCTGCATCAAGAAGGAACGTCTCGTGAGTCGGCGCCATTCGCTGCCTGTCGCCGCCATCTAAGACAAAAGAAACAATTGTCTTTTTAAACAGTTCATATCAACATCATCATTTCATCATTGCCACACTAGATAACTTTGTCATCATCATCATCATTGTCATCATCATCATTATCATCATCACCATCATCATCATCATCACCACACTCTCATCACACTGTTAATTAATCGTCATGACGACAACATCACGATTTCCAAAATTACTATCACATAACCATCTTAAAATTTTTTATTTCTCTTATTTTATTTCTAAAATCATATTCACCAAGCAAAATCCTCAACCTTACTCTCCTCATAATCATGATGATCATCACAGCATCTCCCCAACTGCACCATAATTATCAGGTTCATATTTTTTGGAATTTATCACACCAACTCCCTTTGACCATCATACATAGCTGGAGCAAATGCACTCTATTGCAAGAGTGTTTCTGAGTTCACCAGCCATCTTTCAATACTTTCAGCCATTTGAAGCCAAAGCCACATCCTGCTTCAATCCGTCTAATTAGGCTGTTCAGTTTTCACGTTATTTCAAACTGCATTGACAGAAACAGTAATTACACTCAGCTGAGGATAGGATTACACGAAAAGATCATTCTACTTAGTTGAGCATTAACTTTGGGTTTGGTTCCAGGATATATCAGGGAGCTAGCTATTCACAATCTATCGGGCAGTAATCCAGAATATATTAGGGAGATACCCAGAATATACCAAGGAGCTATCCAGAATATATCAGATAACTATCTAGAAAACATCAGGGTGCTATCCAGAATATATCAGAGGTTGATGAGTAGGTCTTGAAGATGATCTAATCATGATGATAATTTGGAAGCTGCTGAAATTCATCATCATTGTCGTCGCCGTCATCTTCATCATCATCATTCTTGTCATCATCTTTATAGTCAATAATGCTGTCATCAGAAAAACAACAAGAGTCCATTAAAAAAAATTTGAGATAATCACAAAAAAACTTTGAAAGTCTACTCCTTATTATGAAAACATCAAGATGAAAGTCAGCACTCCTGTAGACATGTAAACAACAGTAAAAAATAACAATAGCCGCTGTAATTAAACCAAAAATAGTATTAAATTTTTAAGTGAAATTTTTTTAGCAGGATTATTGTCCCTGTGCTGAGTTTTCATAATTACAGCCACCGTAGTTGCTATTCTTATCATCAACGATTCAACATCCTGTTTTACTGTTAGAGAATTTGGCAAGGTCTTGTGGTAGAAATTAGAATACAGCTGCTTAAATACAGAATTTAGCCAACTGGTGCAAATCTTCACACCTGGCCTTCTTCAGGTGAAAATAAGAGTTCATATGGAAAAGGAATATGACTGTTAGGGTCCATAATAATATGCTAAAGCCTACTTCCTAGATAATAGAAGTCTTTTTAAAAACACCACCAGGTGAAGCACCATTGAAATTATTATGTTGCTAAAAGAATGAACTAGTCTGTATCCAGGTTTTAGCCGTTTTGCAACTGCTTAACTATGAGTTGTAGGCAGTTGACAACAATAAATGACAAAAGACTGTTTCTTTCACCAGCAATCAAGGTAAACCAATCAGTTAGCGCCTCTAACAGGGAGCAATATCAAGTTCTTGTTTCATTTATTGATTGATTGGTTGATTAATTTAGGATTTCAACAGCTGCTTTTTTGTTTAGGAGGCGGCTATTTTTCACATATCCCAGCTACAACATTGCCTTTGAATTACTAAATTGAACATTCAGGCACATGGCAAAAAATTCCCCTCAGGTTCAGCTATTGAACTTTACCTGTCAGTGTCTCAAACTTTAACCCTAAATCAGACACTCAATAAAACAAGAATAACTTTTAATTAAGTAGTATTTGTTTAGCCAAACTATTTTATCATAGTTTTCCGGTTCAGTGCTGCCTGACAGAGGCCGATTGTTCATTTCAAACAATAACCTATTGTTCGCTTCTAATGCTAAACTACCGAAAGCATCTGATAATAATCAAGCAATTTATATCAATTATTCATACTATATCAATATTTTAAAGAAATCCTTAAAAATGTAATAACAATATTTATTTTTAATTTTAAGAAATGTTTGCACATTACTGAAAGATGTCCAGAGCTGTTGCTACAGAGTAATATTTCTAGCCATTCAAATGAAATTTTTTTCAACAATGTCAATTCATGGAAGAAAAACTTAAATCCAGGACTCAGTTGTTACACAATAATTAATTAAGACAATGTTTTCTTCTCACTGTAACCCTGGACAAACATGGGTTTTCAGAAAAAGACCGGGCAATGCATATGATATTTAAGTATAACACGATACAGCTAACTAAATATTTACAGAAATGGACTCTCAGAAGTCTTCTCCTAAATTCTCAACAGTGATAATGAAAACAGTAAACAGGAGAAGAAGAAACCGAAAAAAAACCCAAGACAACAGATGCAAACACAAAAGCGCTATAATCATGAAGATAATTATTTCTTCTAACCACCTGGAAGAATTTCGAAAAGAAACTTGTCTGGATCGGTGGCACTGAACGCGTGCTCAACCACCCGACTTCCGGGCAGAAAGATGACCCCGAGCGGCGACTTTGTCTCGTCTTGCGTCGCATAATAGTAGGCGTGGTCGCCTTTGATGGTGAACCAGCGCCGTTGCCATGACTTCACAACGCCTCCCTGCTTCCGAAGATAGCCGCTCCGCAGACTCTGCTGAATGTCGAGGGTGGACGGGTAGAAATTGGATCCGGCGGATTGCTGGCTAACGGCAGTCTGCAGGAATCGGTAGAATTCCTTGGCCATGACAGCCATCGCAGGAGGTATTGTCTTGTATTGTATTGTCTGGTGTCAGACTACAAATAACAATAACACCAGATTACATCAGAACAGCTGTGGTGGGGAAAAACAGCATTCCACTGCGACCTAGGTTAGTGGTGTGAAACCCTTGCTAGTGGTGGGTCAGTGGCAATATTTTCAGCCAGCCAGTGGTGGGCCAAAGGAATATGAGCAAAATGAGGTAGGGATCTGGAATGGGCTTGGAGAGCCAAGTCTTGAGAAAATTTCTGCAAAACTGAATCATGAATTGACCAGAATGGTGTAATTTTTAACACGGTCAAATAAGGCTTTAAAAATATTAATTTGATCTTTCATTATCCACCATGCACATCACATAAAACTCATTACGTCTTAAAAATTACAAATTTGAACTTTTAATCTCCAATTATGTACCGGTACTAGTCTTTGTGGGCTACGAAAACATCTCTTTGACCTAAGCAACATTATCACACAATACTCAACCGTACGTCACCAACTGTTTGTACAATGCATGTACTATGTATATATTCATGCATTTAGCTATGTGTGATTGTGCATACATGTAAAAATGCATGCATGAATGAGTGTCACTGAACACTGACACAGTCCTTTCATGAACCTCTCAAAAGCCACTGGAACAAAGACAGACACTACTCAACTCACTAAATTGTCATAATCAATTAATTGTATTAAACGTATTAAGCGTAAACCCAAAGTGCCACTTGAAAGATAAGCGCAGGGCTGAATAATCTATTTTTTCCCATAGACAGTAACATCTTAATCACAATGCAAAAGGCATAGTAAAAATTTTTATCACTGAAGATGACTTCCTGAAATTGGACAAGCCGGGGGAAAAAATAATAAATCAAATAAGCGCTACATTGCAACCGATATGTGGTATCGAGCTGGTATTATGCCCTTAGTCCAGACAGATATTTAGCGGTTTCTCTTTGTCCAGTCGTATGCGCATGTTTTGTAACTATAGTCTTTGTTAATACTGGCAGGCTAAGCATCATATTCAATACAGAGGGTCCAGGCTAGCATGATCCATTTAGGCTACCCTGCATAACCAAATTTTCTCACTTCCTGTAACCTTGTTCCCATAACCTCCTGGAAATTCGGTTACCAAATAAGCTGAGATTGAATTCAATTGAATTCTAACCCTGATAGGTCAATCACACAGGTCAACAAGTAAAAACATTTATCATAAAAGGCTGTTTTTATACTAGACCATGGTAACTGCAAAAGCATGGATATCATCATAGTTTACACCCAATCAGGAAGACAAACATGGCATGACATCAGGGTTTAAAGTGAGTGGGAGTGCGTGGGAATGTCGTTCCAACTGCTCACATAATCAGCGTTCCCACTGCTCACCCAAGCCACTTTTACCCCTGAATGACATGCAGCACACACGAGGAGCTTCCTTTATCCTGATATTAAACCAACATGACAGTCAAAATACAAGAAGTAGCCTACTTGCTTGAACACGGTCTTCGTTAAAAAAAACAACTGTGAGATTTGATAAAGTACAATTCACACACAGAGAGCAAAAATTAACTCATCTGGTAAACAAATACACCAGCATCACCATTGTTTTTCCTTTTAACACGGAAATCAATTGTGAAACTCGTCGTAAATTTATGTAAACAGTAAGCATTCGCTAAAGAAAGCTAACAGTACGACTAGAAAAAAAGAGGTTAGGTGCAGGGCTGAAGTGGATGGTATATGCGCCGTTATGCGGGTATACAGAGTGCACTCACCTCACAAATATTTGCGCTTAGTATACGAGAAAATGGCCTGCAGACAGCAAGCTAACAGTGATGATGATGATGGTTCTCTGCCCGTAGGCAGGTTCTATGGCTTTCGCCACCCGGGGAAGAGATGATTGAGGTGGTTTCCCGTTGCCTTCCCCACAGACAATGATGGTTAAGCAACTTGTCGAAGGTCGCTCCGCAGCAGCTTGCACCCCTGCGTTGCACACGTGCTAGCCCGATATATCTAAATATCTTAATGTCAACTCCTAGCCCGGGGCTTGAATCGCAGGTCAGTTGCAACCAACATACCGGTGTAGCTAACTAGGCTAACAGTAAGATTAACAAAAAGTAGTTGCAACTATAGCATGTCCTCACTTCTAAGTTTGCCACTACAGCCCTTGTTAAGTGGTTTGTTTTTGCCCACTTCCTGTTAGAAATAAGTAAGAAATGATGGCAACCACAACCAGAATCCCTATAAGGTGATACTTATTTCACATATCTGAAATCAGCAACAAATAATAATAAAAAATAATAAAAGGCAACCAACAAAAATATTGTCATGTTATATTTATACTTTTTTGACATGTGTCATCAGACCAGCAGTGCAAAAAAATTATAAATAAATAATTACTTAATAAGTATGCACATAAATTCATGCGTACACTTACCGTTGTATGCTTAATAGATGGAATGTATTACGGGTTCAATTCATCAATCATCAAGGTACTAGAGTAGGCACACTGTTGGTCAAATTCACCGTACTTTCACTAGTGCGTGAAGGACTTATTCACGGTTCTGACACATCAACAACCATCCTAGTGCAGCTCAAACCAGGATCCATCATGTTACAAGAGAAAGCACTCAGCCAGTCAGCCACCCTGTCACAGAAAGACAAACAAAGAAAAGTATGCATAAGATGATGGTAAAGCCAATTTCTCACATGATTCACGCAGTGACAAAGAAAAACTGAGAGAAAAGAGTTTCTCACACAAATCAAATGACTCGGCTAAAGATAACTGCAAGAATGGAAGAAAAACAGTCATGTATAATCAACTGAATGACTTTGGTGTGCACTGTGGTTTAAGACAATGGTAACACTACGGCACAAAGAACATAACAATGTGGAAATCAGCATTCTGATCTGCCCATGACAATGGTGAAAATGAACAGTAGGATGCAATGGGTGCCTTGCATGGGTGCCAAACTGTTAAATCCAACCAATTTTACATGTTTAACTTGTGATCATCTGTTCATAAAGACTATAAATTTTAATCATACTGGGATGCATCAGTTTGAAATCAAACAAAGATTATTAGTACTGCAGACCATCCATAAGGAACTGTCTGCCATCTGTACTTTAAAATCCACCCACTGTGCATCAGCAAGCACAGCTTAGGAAGGCATAATACATTATTTACATGCATGCACTACATAGTTTAAATTCGATCTTAGGAAGGCTTAATACATTATTTACATGCACTACAGTGACTACACAGTTTAAATTCGATCTGCATGTGGAGTAACATTGACTCAAAGTACCTACATGCAAGCTTGCAATAATTTATTCCATTTTTTGTTGCACTTGTACAAAGATCTAGAGCTACAATACAATGGCATTCAAAGTATTACCAGTAACTGCATCACGTCATTAAAAATATTTTAAAATAACACTGCAAGTATATTGTATAAAATCGGTATTTAACTTGATTCATCAAATGACAATATTGCAAATGCCATCCTGAATAATTCTGGTACATAAATACATGTGACAGTGTTAGTAGAACTTCTTACCCCACTGGTCTTACCTACTAATACATGTACCTTCTTTGAGTGACTGTAATATCAATTGTTATTGTTCAATAATTTGACTCCTAATCTAATCTAATCATAATGACAAAGATATCAATCGATGTTTTGAGTAAACTCACACAAAAAAATCACAAACACTGGAAAGCCAGGTTAAAAATATGAACAAATCTCTGCTGCATAAAGTCGTTATAATGAATGTCCATTGTTTGATCAACAGAGATGAGTCCTTCGTAGTCATTGCTGACAAATGGTTGAAGCTTGAGATTTAGAAAGACAATGGGAATAGGTCTTTATCAAACTCCCGATTGACTGCAAACATCTTGATCCTCTACTGCTCATTCTTTATACATCCCCACTCGGCAAACTCATTTCCTCCTTTCCTGTTAGTCCATAGATATCACTCTCTGACAACATTCTATGAGCACTAGAAAACAATTCTTTTGCCATGCTGGAGTAGGGAGCACCGCTGATAGTTTCCCTGAAGAGGTGCTATATAAATACTTGAATAAAATCTGTGTTGATGAAGCACAATTGTCCATTTCTCCCATGATCACTCTTTTTCAGATGCACTAAAATGACTAAATCATCTACATCACCAAGAAATTCGACAGGATGACTGCCAACCTGCTATATACCTAAACCCATCAACAGCAGAATTCCTGATTATTGACTTCTGCGACCAAATAAGCAAACTAGCCTATCCTTCTGACCTTTCTCCAACGGACCCTACTTCTTCCATGCCATGCCTTACTAGATTGGCAACAATAGATCTTGGAATCATCATCGATAAAAACCTTACCTTTGCAGACGACATATTACCCAGCTACCAGCACCTGCTATGTGCTATCATGTGCTATCTGCTATGTGCTATCTGCTATCATGTGTTATCTGCTATGTGCAATCATGAATGATGCATTTTTAGATGTGTGACATTCATCGACTGCATCCAATAATTGATCACAAGACCGTGCGCAGAATACCCGCCTCTATTGTTCTTTCCAAACTCAACTATTGTGATTACCTTTCCTTCAACATCTACATGTAGATACTCAAATAAAACACCTGCACACAGTCCAAAACACTATTGTACTTTACACTGAAGCCCTAGGCAATATATAAATGAACACAAGACCCTATTAATCCTAGACAGTATCCCCTACCTTTGATGAGATGCCCTGGAGCACAATGTACGCAATCCTCAACACAATAAATTTGCACTGGGCGTCATCAAAGTCTTACAAGTAGTCATCTGACAATCAGTCACAACAGGGGTTATTAACATTCCAGTCAATTCAAGCTAATAATCTGGTTTCGACTATTTAAGTTCTTTCTTCCTTATTTAAACTAGCAGCGTCTCACGCCATCAACATGTTGTGATCTGCACTAAGCTGTGGTTAATCCGCATGGCTTTTAAATAAAGGTGGTCTTCCGGCTATAATATTTTTACCACAAGGTGCTCCATAGTCTTAAAAATGTTAATCTGAATAAGCGTGAAATACGATTCAGTAATTTCCTGTTCTGCTGCTATGGCATCTACTCAAAATGCATTTGTGCATTTTATTAATTAATACTTGCAACGCATACAGACCCAAAAATAACACAAACTTCGTAGCTCCGATTTTTGGATCCGACATCACTTCCTGATTGAACACAGCACAAACAAGAAATTCAGCGCAGTGGCCTAGGCCGTGATTACGTACGGCAGATCAACTTAATGTCAAAATGATTTATTACTAATTAGGTTTCATTGAAGACATTAAATTATTTAGTTTCGCTCGCACTGGCTATTAATCTTGAAACTTAATAGGAAATGAAACCACTTCAGATTTTTTCACATATGTTTTGTTTGTAAAATGTTGCTAGACTATAATTTACGATGAAGCACAATGTATTACAAATTAATAGCCTAATTTAAAAAACTTCCGCATGCCACTGGAGTTGTGAGATTTAGCACGTTAGGAATGCTCACAATAATCAAAATTTACGTTTATTGTTTCTAATGCTTCATAAAACGATAAATATAATGTTCTTTTGTACTAATGAACTAATAATCTATTACGCTAAGGCTGAACCATCATACTTATTACATCGGATGCATGTCCTCTGAGGCTCTCTCAAAAATTATAACGGAGTTTAGACCTACTTGATAAAGCATACTCTTAACTTAGGCTTTAAATGATTTATTGTTATGTAATTTATTCTAATCGTCCCTTTCACCAATCAGAATATTATATTCGTTTATTCTTATATTTTTATACTGCGAAGTTTTAAATGACGAGCAATATGTGCCAATAACGCCCAGTAATTAAAGCCGTGGGTGGAAACTGCTGGAGAATGCCAACAGTAGTTGTTAAGCTCCTACTAATGACGGTATGAACAAGTGAGATGCTCAGTATTCATCCCAAAAGTGCAATCGGATCCATAAGAAATACCCATTGCGACCACATTTGCGCTACAAAATGGCAGCACAATGACGTTTGTGAGGTCATGATATATTATGCGTCTTCGTGTTAGCGATATAAAGTGAAACTTTGAAAGGTTTTGGAGAAACCTATACTACAATAACAAGTTAAACTGTTAATAATTTTTAGACTGTCTAATACTATCAGTGAGAGTTGTATGTTTATCGGTTAAATGTCAGGTTCTACGGAACAGGGCGTGACATGTAACAACCAGAGTGAGTCAATAAGAATATCACAGGACTAAGAGTTGAATTAGGGGTGACGGAGAACATGGTTAAATATAATATTATTGGGCACTCCTCCGAAGTCCGGTCCCAAATTATTGCACAGCATTTGTCTCACCGTCACTGTACAAACCGTTCACATAATTGAAGAAAACTTGGTAGGCCTAGCCTAATTGTCGGATTGCCCGAAATTTTACATGCAAAAATTAATTCACCTCCGGTTAGGCTACATCTGAAATTTAATCGGACTTAGCGCTTGAGAAATGGAAGCTGGAGCCTTAATGAAAGTTTTTTACAGGTGAAATGGAGGTTAGATTGATGAAAAGACACAAGAGAAATGGAATATGGATGATGTTTTTTTACAGTGAAATAGAAGTTGGATTGGCGAAGATAACGCATGAGAAATAAAAGCTGTATGAAGGTATTTCTAGAGCTGAAATAGAAGCCGGATTGATGAAGAAACGCATATGTAATGGAAGCTGGATGAGGGTATTTTATATCTGAATTAGAAGCTGGATTGACGAAAATAACGAGCGAGAAGTAGAAGCTGGACGAAGGTATTTTTAGATCTGAAGTAGAAGCTGGATGCATATTGAAACTTTCGAAATCTGTCAAGACATGGACTGGTAAACAAAATGGCCTCAATAATGACGTCATTCTATAAAAGGGTGAGTAAGTAAGCATTGGAGAAGCATATCTATGTGATAAGCCATGCGAAATAATTTGGGACCGGAATTCGGAGGAGTGCCTATTATTGCTGGCCATATCGCAAATGTTTATATCGGTCTAATATTATGTAGACAAATGTCTCAAGAGTCAGGAGCACCTGCCATGAACTACAGATTAGGTTAGCCTAACCTATATCATGTTCAGTGTGATAATTGTGGATTTGTGGAAAAATAACTGGGAGGGAGGGGGCTGGACTATGATATACTTGGAATTGGAGTGTGAAACATATATATACTTTAACATGAGGCTCTAAGAAAGATAGGGCGGTTGATAATGCATAAAGAAAAGTTGATGCTCTATTGTGCATAACATCAGACTGAACAGAGTGAAGTTAGATTGTTTAGAAAAGATACAGTGTTAAAGCTACTAGTGCATACATGTAAGAAAACTGACATCAATTCTGCATCCATGTTTAGACTGGTTTATAAGATCTTGCTCGTTTTTAATGTTCAAAGTGAGTATAGGCTATGCTTTTCTTTTTGTCACAGACAGTGGTGATGGTAAACTTCTAAAAAATTGGGACTATGTATGATAATTACTTTTATGGCTAATAACTAAGAGGGTGCAACATTGTATAAATTGCTAACAGGACATTTTTTTACCAAACTATCATGCAGATGGTTAATGCAATGGAAGTTAATTACTTAATTATTTTTTGTTTTCAGGCCCTTTTATAAGTGAGAAGTCTCGCCTCCTCCTCCTCCTCCTCCTCGGTTGTTCAGTGTGGATGTAGAAGTCGACCAAGAACTATGCCAATTACGACTCTCTCCCGTTTGACTGACCTTGCACTCGGAACGCCTGACGTTGGTTCGGTGAACTTCAACGTTCTACACACCCTTATACATACTATCATAGACAAGTAAGTAGATCTGAATACAAGTTGTTTTTATTGTATTATTATTATTATTATTATTATTATTATTATTATTTTATTATTTTTTATTATTATTATTATTATTTCTAACGTTTTTAATGTGTACAAAGTCGAACAGAAAAGACTTAGACATGGTTCATGGTGATGTATTGCCTTGATATTTTTATTATTACTATTTATTATTATTATTATTATTATTATTAGACTTAGGCTTGTTACCTGTTAATTTGAATTTAAGATTACTGTCCAGAGCAACCTCAAGTGTTTTGACAGTTTTAATGGCAGAACAGGGGTGCCGGCAAGGTCACCTTGGATTGGAAAAGGAAAGAGTATGCTAGCTGGAGCCAAGCATGGTTGCTTCAGACATTTCCAACCATGCGTGCATTGAATAGTTTTTAAGTACCTGGTACCAATGCATGGTGATGAAGTAGTGTAAAGCTGAGTATCATCCACATACTGCTGTACAACCCTGTAATTGAGTTCCCAAAGGGATTGACTGCAGTTGATTGGTGAAGTAAAGCTCCTTAATATCAGAACCTCTGAAGGATAATATTACAGACCTATGTGGATGCCAGCCAGCAGTGCAGAAGGCAGGATCAGAACATGCAGTAACATTACCCACTTTCTGAAACTGATAGATGCAGGTATCTGCATTGGACATGACCCCCTTTGTTGGCATTTGGGTCACTCTTCCACTCCCTCTCCCCTAACAGCAGATGTCCTCAGAAGCATTGATTGTTACCTTTTGCTAAATTTTTATAATGATGCTATAGAAGTTATAGAATTGTTGCGCATCTTTATTAATCAGTGCTGTGTGAGTGTGTGTGTATATTGGTTTGTTTGTGTATTGGTGTGTTTATGTTGGTTAGTGTGGGTGTATTGGTGTGTGTGTGTATGTTGGTGCGTCTGTGTGTGTATTGGTGTGTGTATGTTGGTGTGTGTGTGTGTGTGTGTGTGTGACTGTGTGTGCATGCATTTGCATGTATGTATAATCTGACACTGGCAGCCAATTTTTGGCTGTTAATTTTCCCTGTAATGTGTTATGACGGGGACCTCTGAATGTTCTCCTGTCTTGAGTTTTGCGTTACTTTAGTTAGGTTGGGGATTGGAAATGCGAATGCAGAGATACGAGACGAGGACCACGAGTTTCTGCGTCGCCACTTCGACGAATTGCCAAAGACCAGGTAAGTGATTTTGATGAATGAATGCCACATAAATGTCTGACGGGTAAGTGATTTCTATGAATGAATGCCACATAAATGTCTGACGGGTAAGTGATTTCTATGAATGGATGCCACATAAATGTCTGACGGGTAAGTGATTTCTATGAATGAATGCCACATAAATGTCTGACGGGTAAGTGATTTCGATGAATGGATGCCACATAAATGTCTGACGGGTAAGTGATTTCTATGAATGAATGCCACATAAATGTCTGACGGTGTTGTCTTTGACTCTGTGCAGCTCATAGTTTGCTAGTAGTCTTAAAATGAACCTGTTTGGATCTACTAGATAGTCATTGATACAGCACTTTTGTGAGGTACTTAAAAATGCACTATAAATGAAGCGGCCTCAGCCCTCATATCCACATGCATACATACAGATCCGAAGAGTGAGGAGAGGAGTTGGACAGACGGCCATGGTGGATGATGTTTCAAGTTGGAACGGCGTGGGAGGTAGGGAGAAGTGGAAGAATCAGGATAAGATCTGTGAAAAAGCAGCGTTTTGAGTTTCGAGTGAAAGACCTGTGGGGAAATAGCAAGAGGTGGAGCTTTGGTGAATTTGTAAGATGATTGTCGTAGTGCTCGCAGAAGTTTGTTCCAACGAGGTGGAACAGCAATGGTTATGGAGCGATTAGCAAATTTTAGTGATGAGGTGATGGAAGGGCGAAGCAGAGTATTATGGAGGATGAGGAGTGTATTGAATGAAATGATTGGATTGTGAACAACTGTGGAAGATAGGATTGTTGCGAGGATTGAAGTATACTGTAGGTAAGTGATAGGACTTTGTATTCAAGATAAGAGTCTTGTACACTAGTCACTAGTGTCTAGTGGTAGTGCACAGGACGTTCATGCACCAGTTTATTTGATGATCTAACTAATAAGGAAGATTCATTCTTTGTTTCAGCGACACTGCTTTGGAAACGTCAAAATCTGGTTTGGAAACGTCAAAATCTGGTTTGGAAAAGCCTAAATCTGATTTGGAAAAGTCCAAATTTGACGACATTTTGCAAACTGGAACGCAGGATGGAAAGTTAACAGGGTATGAAGTTGTATTTTTTGCTTCGTCAATGATGAAAAAATGGGGCCCTTTTGGCTTATCCTCAAACCACTTTGGGCCTGGAATTTTTGCGTCCTGCCTGTGTTCAAAGGAGGCTAATTAACTGATTATATGTTAATATTAATAGTATTAAATAGTAGTATTAATTATACGAGTTATTGCTCACTAACCAATTTAACTGCTTAACTCCAACACCTGTTGGCACCTTTATTTAAGTACTGCTTTATTACATTTGTTCACTTTGTTTTCTTTGATGCTTGATTTGATTTGTTCTTGTTTTTTGGTTGCCAAATAAATGATTTGATTCGACTTGATTTGATGAAGCCCTGGTTAAGTTCGATAGATCTAGTGGTTAAGCTGGAGAGAAGAGATGTAGGTTGCTGAAATAATTAAGGTTCTTGTGGCATGGTGGATGCCACTGTTGAGAAGCAGGCCATCACATACCTAAGTTATGCAGATGATGTTTCCGTGCTGACACAATTGGAAAAATCTGTTACTTCTGGTGCTATAGAAGTTTTGGGAAGGGAAACCAAGGATTGGAATGTTGCTTTTTGTTGTTTTTTGCTGCTGAATGCTGATGTGTACTAAAAGTTAAAAGTTCAGAGTTGGGAGTTATCCTAAATCTGAGTTGACTGGCTGGCTGACTGCTCAGTGGCAATCTGACTGACTGACTGATTGACTGACCAACTGATTGACTTGTTTCTATCTATCTATCTATCTATCTATCTATCCTATCTATCTATCTATCTATCTATCTATCTATCTATCTATCTATCTATCTATCTATCTATCTATGTGATTTCTATAGCGCCCCTTTAAGGGCTCTACTCAGAGGCGATCCAGACCCAGGCCCGGTCAAAAGGAAAAGTCTTAAGTCATCACTCCCTCCACTTCCTGATTACAAATAGTCAACATAGCTTACTATCGAATGTCATTTTGCATACTTATTTTTGTGTGTGTGCTTTGCTTGATATAGTCTGGTGGGCAGCAGCAGCCCTGTTAGTGGAAAGCGCGTTCCCTATCATCAGCTGGAAGACCGTGTTATCCAGCTGGAGCAGCAGTGGAAGGAGCTCAATGCTCTTCCGGCAAACGCTGAGCTCTTTGAGCGCGCGAGGGAGAAGGATGCCAAGCCACGCCCTGTCGCTGAGATGTGGCAGACAATGAGATTGTCAAAGTGTGTTGATGCCCATGGGCAAGGTATCAACAAGGTCAGCAGCTGTGATATGTTGCTAATTACATTGCCAATAGTGAGATCTGCAATATGATGCTAATTACATTACCAATAGTGAGATCTGCAATATGATACTAATTACATTACCAATAGTGAGATCTGCAATATGATGCTAATTACATTACCAATAGTGAGATCTGCAATATGATATGATGCTAATTACATTACCAATAGTGAGATCTGCAATGTGATGCTAATTACATTACCAATAGTGGGACACTGCGGTGTAGCGATATGTTCCGTGCCTTGTTGCTAAAGAGTTACAGGTTAGAATCTATCTCAAGCCACTGAGAGAGCGACCTTGGACAAGTTGCTCACTCATTATAGTTAATTGTGTGCGGAAGGCAACGTGAAACCACCCCACTCATATCATTCCCGAACTTATCACATAATTTAATTTACCAGATACTTTGCATTTAGTTTTTTATGCATTGCAATGACCTCCCCCAAACCTCCATCTCCTCCACCTGACCAGTCAATCTTTATTTCTCAAGTCCCTAAAATCTTTTTTCTTTGGTCGTGGCTGGGCTGGGAGCGCCTCTGAGTTGTTTCTTGAAGAGGCACTATATAAATTCTAATAATGAATGAATGAATGAATGAATGAATGCAAAAGGTGATCCTCCTCCTCCTCCTTTCTTCTCATTCTCGTCCTGCTCATTCTTGTTCTGTTCCTTTTTCTACTCCTCTGCTTTGTCATCCTCTTTGTTTAGATGGGGTTTACTGTCTTTGGTGAACAATAAATTTGACGTTACATTTTTTGGGGAATATTTACGAAGTTTGTTTTCTCGTTATGGTATTGACGTTTCATTTTACGTGTATTTTTCCGCTGATGTTCATTAAATTTCTGTTCTTTATCACTTAATATAATTTATTTAGCATTTCATTTGAATTATTATCTGTGTTTATGTTGAAGCAGTGTGGTTTAAATTTTTTTTTACAGATCTGATGCTGTTCGATTTGTTGCTGTGTGTTACTTTATGCTGTTCTCTTTTTCATGTTTCAGTTGATGTCAATGTTCGAAGATATATTGGAGGACACAAAACTGCTGAAGGAGAATAACAATGACATGGCCAAGAAACTTGCAGCTGATCAGACATCGGTAAACTTGTCTGACAGTTCAATTTAAGACATTGATATATATTAGACAATGATTGGCAGATTCCATTAATTAAAGATACATTTGTGACGCCACGGCTCAAAACCCGTCGCTTATTGCTTCGTAGACAGGGGCGGATACAGAAACTTTGGACGGGGGGGGCCAAAAATTCTTGGCCTTGGGTCTGGAAAAATTTTCTTTCGTTTCCGCCATAAAGTTGATGACTTTTGGTTTTTAGTCGTCCAGTCCAAATGTCCTCAAAATATACCAGTATCCAGTATACATCGTTCGAAAGTTTGTTGAAACCAGATGGGGGGGGCCACGATACATGGGCATTTCTAAATTGGGGGCCATGGCCGGATTGGTCCCCTCTGGATCCGCCCCTGTTCGTAGATATTGTGCTCGAAGTCGAATTAGGTGAGAGGGGTAAAGAATGTAGAATGTTCTTCGATTCAGGAGATGACTATGAATTCGCCATAAGTTGCGAAGTAGTAACCTGAATTTTGTGCTGTTTGCATTATTTCATTCAGAATAAATCTCTCTATTGCCTAGCTGAATTGCGGAATCAACCATAAGTGTTTTCTGAGGACTTTGGTGGCAAGAATATTCCTAAACTTTTTAGTCAATTTTCTCACTCTAAACTAAAACAAAATCAAACGAGTATAAATTTAGTTAGAAAAATATCTTTTCATTCAGTAAAGGGTATTTGACAGCAGAGCCATTGTAGCCAGGGCTGTTTTTAAGGAATTTTTAGAACTGCACAACCCCCTTTTTTCCCTTCCCATCTTCCATGGTAAATTGCGTCTAATCGGAGGACATTGACCTGTTTTTGCAAGTTTTACATGTACAGAAGTGCTTCTACAACTGCACAAATCCATTTAAAACTGCGCATTTTGTGTACAACTGCACATTAAAAAAGCCCTGATTGTAGCATATTCTTGACTTATGGCTTGGGCGATGCTTTTGGCACGCATCACTTATGGTAGCTCTTCATTTCTCCCTATATGTGGCATATAACCGAATAAAAAAGATCAGAAACCGACATGTGACGGGTTTTGAGCCAATGGTGTCACATATGGTTGCTATAGGAAAACATGTACAGTTATATTTACAATTTTACACAATGTGACCTTGGAACTTTGCTATCAAGTCTGGATGAGGTGGCTGTATTTAGGGTATGTGCATGGTGGGATTTCACCAATGGTGACTTCTAGTTATCATAGTTTGTGGGGCGCGGTGGTGTAGTGGTGGCATCGTTGCCTTGAAGCCGGAAGGTTCGGGGTTCGAATACACCTTAGGCCGCCGCGTAGGGACCTTGAGCAAGTCCTTCACTAGCAATTGCTTGGGCGCTTCGGCGTGAAACTCCGATGCAGCGTCCACGCTGTAATCGGGAGCGCCTCAGAGTAGAGAGCTTGAAGCAGCGCTATAGAAATGAACAGATAAAATTTAAAAAATAGTGTTGCTTGGTGTGTGATGAATTTTCTGTTCTAAATTACACACCAAGCCACAGGTTAGTCATGTATAAGCACGAGGAAGGCCGAGGATGGGATGGGTTGTCAACATCGGAGACTGGATGGGAACATCTTTCGATCGGACTTTGATGGAGACAAGAGACAGGAGGAGATGGAGAAAACCTGTTCATGAAGCGACCAACCCTCGTATCGAGGATGGTTGAAGACAAGACAAGACAAGACAAGACAAATTACATAAGGTTTATTTAGACCAGTATGAGAATTGTAGAAAAAAGATGAGGGGTTAGATGTTGAATTTGGTTGATTTATGTGTTGTTGATGTAAGCAATGAATGCGTTACTATGGGTCTTATAAGAATGACTAAGGTCTGAACCCCACAAGCTCTACCCATCAATTCTCACTTTCATTTAGGCTATCATAGAATGCTGTTGATTAGGCTCTTATCATGAATCAGTGCTGTTTATCTGTTTCATTATGATTGCATTAGGTATACAAAACTATACATTCACCATCCTTTTATGTGTTTCTTGAGATTGTGGATGTTTTGCTTTTGTAATCTAAGAATAATCTGTAATCTCTGTTTCCTTTTCTTTCCAGTCAAAGGAAGTTGATAACTTGAAAGAGCAAATTGAAAATCTCATGAAGCATATGGTACGCACAATGTTGAGCTTTATGTTACATGCTCTTTGCACTGTCCTGGCCTTGGTTCATTTTTCATTTAAACAAACAAGAAGCAAACTTAAGAGGCCCTCGTAAGGCAATTAGCTTAGTGTCTTGCTACATACCGGGTACATATGTATGCACATTGCACATACCTGCACAGTGCATACAATGTATTTTGCATTCATATATGCATTTAGATGCATAAGTCTGCAATGCATTCTCATGTATTTACCTATGTACTTGTGCAGATGTATGTATACATAAAAACATACTGTTTGACATCTCATTACTCATACATGCATATTTATTTGCATTTCTATATTTACCTATACATTTGTACATTATATGCAAATTCTTAATAGCCTAACCTTGGCCGAGAAAAAGGACCACATGTCGGAATGGACTTTTACATTTCCAGTTCAATTTATTGATTCCAGAATCATGGCAAAATAATGGAAAAGTAAGATAATATGCAAGTTTGAAGGGATGCAACCGGATACCTAAGACGGACTATAATATTATAGGGTTGCCCATGCACCAAGGGAAGTGAAAATGTTAGAGCATAGTTGAGAATTAAATTGAAGAGACATAATGTTAAATTAATCCAGACAATATGAACATAAAAGTGGCTTCAGGAACAAAAGACAAAATACAGTATCAAACAAAAGAATCACATGAAAAAGGGACAGCCTTAAGTAATGAATATAAAATATTATTCACCCTGCCTCTGCCTGAGGCAGTTTCAGCTTTAGTTTATCATGTGGGGCAATATAGTTTGTTGTACTGCAAGTTTTATCCACAGGTGAAGTAACTGGACACAAAAATGATTTTCTAGGTGATTTAGTAAGCGACATGCGGTCCACTTTCTTCGCCGTGGTCACATAAGTGGGGCGCGGTTGTGTAGTGGTGGCATCGTTGTCTTGGAGCCGGAAGGTTCGAGGTTCGAATCCACCTCACCGCGTAAGGACCTTGGGCAAGTCCTTCACTCGCAATTGCTCATAGCTTCAGCGTGAAACTCCTATGCAGTGTCCACTCTGCATTTGGGAGCGCCTCTGAGTAGAGAGCTTGAAGGGGCGCTATAACAAGTGCACATACAAACAAACATACATTCGTAATTTCAGAAACGATCAGAAAACTTTGACATTTTGTGTGGTTGGTATTTTCTTGTATTTTCCTTATTTGATTGCTTTTTATCTCTAGCTGCTAGTTGTTGATTTTCATTAACATGTACCGGTAAATTATAGACCACATTTTTAAATTGCTTTAATTTCTCTCAGTTGAAACTTTTGGTCTTTTATTGCCTGCGTTAGTTATATGTTTTCCCTTTTTTCTTGTCAGAATCATATGGAGGGGCGAATGGAGGAAATACCAGGCGACGATTTCTTTGACAGTCTTCCGACGTGGGCTGCACTTGAGGCATACTTCAAAGGAATGAAAGAGAAGCTGGACCAGAGCATAGCGGTAGGACGTACTTCGGTTGACTCTATGTTATTTTGCCCTATGTTTATGGCTATATGGGGTGAGCAATAGTGTGTAATGCACTAATAGTTTGCCTACAATTACATACAAAAATCTAATTTGTATAATGCATTTAATTATTAGTATGGCCTCGACCCCGGTTGGTTGAAGATATTATTATTATTATTATTTATTTTATTTTATTTATTTTTTGCCCCGAGGTACATATGATCCCTCAGGGACTTACACCCTAATACTAAAATAAAAATAAAATTATTATTATTATTATTGTTGTTATTGTTCTATATGCATTAGGAGAAGAATCAAGAAACCCAGCAGCAGATAGCAGCAAGTCGTCGGCGTTCGTCAAGTCGTCCTCCTATTCCTCCCCCGACCTTCAACCTTCAGTCCCTCCTTGAACACCTTGGTGTCCTCAATTCTCTGCACAATGCACTCGTCGAACGCGTCAACCAACTTGAGGTATACATGCAGAATTGTATGAATTGTATCAACTGCTGTTTGCATTCTCTGTGCTTTACGTTTGCGTTACGGCTTGTCTTCTAAAGTTCTAGCAACTCATCATGAATGAGGGATGATGACGAGTAACTGTTACTCGTGTGTGTGTGCGTGTGTGTGTGTGTGGGAGGGGTGTAGGTGTGCGTGTGTGTGTGTGCGAGCGTGTGTGTGTGCGTGTGTGTGTGTGTGTTTGTGTGGGTGTATTTGGTTTCTTTGTTTTTATTTATTGGAAAAGTTTTATTGGAAACAAATTAAGATTACAGTGACTGGCAGACAATTGAAATAGAGGTTTACAAATATGCAGCAGTTAACTTTAATTTTTAGTATTAATAATATAATTATAGTCACCTGGTAAACTCTAACTTGTGACTTATAAGATTAGATAAGAATATTCTTTAATATACCAATTGCTGTCCACATTTTGGTGTACAGGCAAAGTATGATACTGACTGTTTGTATAGCACCATCTAAGTCTGATATAGTTGTGCAAAACATTTCCTGGGGATGGGATTACTAAGCTCCTCCCACACCCCTATCTTCCCATGCCCCTATCCTCCCATACGCCTCTGAGTAGTTTCTTTTACTTGAAGGGGCGCTATATAAATGTCCGAATGAATGAATGAATGAATGAATGAATGAATGAATGCCCCTATTCTCCCATACCTAGCCCACCACTTGTTGGAAATATTACTGCTGTTAAAATAGGTTTGACGCGATTCTTGCCATCAGCTATGACCCTAAGCACTGCAGTTTTTCATAAATTGTTTCTGTCTAGTCTGCCCTTGGTTCCAAGGATTTCGATACGAAGATGAGTTCACTTGAAGAGACGATTGCTGGCGACAGAAAAGAGCTTCAGAAGTTGGGTATGAAACAACGTTGTGGTTTAATGAAAGGTTTATCCTCTGTGACATGAGTTGGGTATGAAGCAGCACTCTCGTTTTAACTAATTGTTTATCATCGTCTGTGGCATGCATCAATTACGGCATTTGTTTATAAATTTCTCAGCACAATGATGTAGGGCTAAGGTAAACTCAGTTAAGATAATAAGTGTTATTGGTAATTCCTCAAAGTCTTCGTAGTAACCCTAATCTTAATTCCTTTAAGCACCAATTGCGTTTGTGGTTAACTAGACTGAAGTATTGGCTCCACTCTTTGTCCCCACTCTGACTACTACACTATACACTAATGGCACTTCTATTATATTCTTTTTTCTTCTTCTTAGTTAAGGTTTCTTTCTTTTTTAATTCCTTTTTTTGGTTAAGGTTTGATAGCTTTTCAACACCATGTTATCTTAACTGTGGATGTTTAATTGTTTATGTTATAGTTAAGATTGCATTTATGTGTATTCTAGACTGTTAGTACTTACATGATACTTGCCTATCTGCCATCTTGTATCTGAAAGCGTGCATAGGTAGCCCTACCACTACCAGTGGGACTTCTAATCCCTTCTGGGTTTCCGGTTGTAACCAACTGTTTTGTGTGTCTACTTCGAAATGATGATTTTGTTATCTTGGTGCAATAATTTGATGGTTATGGTTATCAGTGAGATGAGCAAGTGACACATTAACATGTAATTGAATTACAGATTACCAATTACAATTGTAATTTAAATTACATTATTTCAAGTGCTCAGTTACATTACTGTCCATCTCTGGTCATTGGTCATCATCGTAGTTGAGTAACATGATGGCCAGATACAGGGTCCGATGCCTCGTGTCGCTGTGGATGTTTGAACCATATAGAAAATTACAAATAATATGGTGATGGTATTAATATGTTTAAATTAAATTATGTATTCATCCCTTTCTTAAATTTGTTTGTTTGTATGTGAACTTGTTATAGCACCCCTTCAAGCTCTTGCTACTCAGAGGCGCCCCCGAATGCAGAGCGGGCACTGCATCAGAGTTTCACGCCGAAGTGCTGAGCAACTACGAGTGAAGGACTTGCCCAAGGTCCCTACGCAGCGACTTGAGGTGGATTCGAACCTCGAACCTTCCGGCTCCAAGGCAATGGCGCCACCACTACACCAACGCGTCCCACAAAAAAATGAAAATGTTGTGAAGACTATTAAAGATGCTAAGAATAGGATGCGGAACTTTCTTTGTTACCAGCTGCTGCAACCGATCGAATGATCTGTCGGATTCAGGGGATCGAGGATCAGCTCTGTTGTCTACGGCAGGTGATCAATCGGTTGCGTGGATCGGACGCAGACACGTGTGGGATCATGACAACAGACGAGGAAATCGCCTGTCTACGAAACCTCGTCAACAAGGTATGTGCTCTTCGTGCCTTAGCGGTTAGGCAGCAGACACACATGGAGCGCCTCTGAGTAGAGAGAGCTTGAAGGGGCGCTATAACAAGTGCACATACAAACAAATACATAGCAGTGTTGTTTCAATTGCTAGTTTGATTGTGTAATAGCCGTTTTAGTTCATCCATTCATTCTATGGGCTTATATGGTGCCCTTCAAGAAACCTACTCAGGAGTGCTCCCAGACCAGTCACCGCAGAAGAAAAAGAACTGGAATGATTTTATGAAACAAGGTTTTAATGGGTCAGATGTAATGAACACAGCTTTGAAAGGAGGTCTTTCCAGATGGACGACCTTACAACTCTTCTTGTGGAGATGTGTGATTATTATAATTATTATTGACAAAATGCTGTTCAGTTATTTAATTATGTACTGTGATCCTGCAAACTGGAAGAGATTGTTGGCTGATTTAATGAGTGAATGGCGAAATAGTGCTATATAAGTTTGCAATTATAATTATCAGCATAATGTGTCTTTAGGAGATTTAAGCCAGAGGGGACCACATGCCTCTGATGTTGATCCATCCCATTTGTGTACTGAATTACCCATGGCCAAATTAGGACAATGCAGGGCTGTTTCTAAGGAATTTTTAGAACTGCACAACTCCTTTTCCTTCCCATGCTCCATGGTAAATTACTTCCAATTGGAGGAAAATGACCATTTTTTGCTAGTTTTAACTGTACAAAAGTGCTTCTACAACTGCACACATCCATTTAGAACTGCACATTTCGTGTACAACTGCACGTTAAAAAGCCCTGGTGGTGGTTGTACTTGTAGTGGAGGTGGTTGTGGGTATGTTGTTGGTGGTGTTGTTGCTTCGAGTTGTGACTATGAAAATTTAAGAAAAATCGTATTTATACTCGAGTCACAATCATCATCATCATTGTTAATTGTTATAATGATGTAACAACAATTGTGACATAGTTGAATCTCTCTTTAGTGAGAGTGCCGTAGTTCTCTTATATTTTTTTTGTTAAATTGCAGCTTCAATGTGAGGTGGACATGCTGAGATGTTACGGCCAGGGAGTTTCCGTTCCCGGCTCCAACAGTCCAGTTGGTAGTGGCCACGGACTTTCCGGAGGTCAGAATGGATCGAAGGGCTGTGGAAATGCTCCCGCATGTGGTGCAAACAATAACAAGGGTGGTCACAGTTCCTTCTCTGGCCCTCCGTCACAGAATCAGAATCAGAATTTCGAATCAGACATACAGGTATCAATCAGTCAATCAATCAGTAAATCAATCAATCAATCAATCAACCAATCATTTATTTTTTAAGCAACCATTTTACCGTTATAAATTGCAAGTCACATTGTCAATGGGGAAGGCCACTAGGATATAGGTCATGAAGGTAGATGATAAAGCTTAAAATTTCTGGAACATTTTATATAGTAGCGTTAACTAATGTTTCTTACATATCAGTTAAAGTTAGGATGTCTGCCATTTTATGGATCTGTTTGCTCAGCAGACTATGAATGAGCTCCTTGTCCTTTGCCTGTTTTCCAAAGTGTTTGATAGTCATTTTTTTAATCTTGATCTTAATTCCTAGACGAATTCAAAGTGCCTAGTAATACAGCTTATTTTAAAAATCTTGAACTTAATTCCTAGACGAATGCAAAGTGCCTAGTAATACAGCTTGATGATAAAGACCATAAATTTTATGCAACTTTTCCAAAATAGTAGAGAACTTTCCCAGCATAGTAGAGGTGGCGCTCCTGACTACAGAGCGGACACTGCATCGGAGTTTCACGCCTAAGTGCTGAATAATTGTGAGTGCAGGACTTGCCTTTCGGCTGCAAGGCGACGAACATACCCACTACACCACCCTAATGTGCTACTTTACCACTCGGACTTCCATGCCACACACATATAATTACTAATTACTACCGTATATGGATATTCTGAATTCTGGTTTGCTTTATTTTAAATTCTTCTATATTTTCTTGCCAGAGCTTGTTCTGTATCGTTAATGAACTTGACGAAAACAAAATGGACAAATTGCAAATGATGGAAGAACTTAACCAGGTCAGAAAAACGTTTCTCATCCATTTTCATTTTTGCATTTCTTTGTAACTTTGTGGGCTTTTTTGTACACAAAATGTGCAGTTGTAGAAGCACTTCTGTACAGTTAAAACTAGCAAAAAATGTCATTGTCCTTCGATTGGAAGTAATTTACCGTGGATGATGGGAAGGAAAGAAGAAGTTGTGCAGTTTTAAAAAGTTCCTTAAAACAGCCCTGATAACTTTGTGTGCATTAGAAATATCTGTATTAGCAATAATGAATTCAGTTGAATTGGTTTGGATTGTATGAGAAAGGTTTAATTTCGGTTAGCAAATGTTTAATTGAATTTTTTATGATAAATTATACGGTTGAATTTATCCCCAGTTTACTTTTGCTTGTTTTGATCTAATTGATTTCAGTTGGATTTTGCTCCTGTGGATTGGATATTATATTGGATGAACATTCTGAGTAGAGACTCTTGCTGAAGTGCTATCAGGGCTTAAAGTGTGGCAGGACGGTCATGGATGGCGTCCATGCACTTATTTTCAAATCTCTATGCCGTCCTGCCACTTATTTGGCCAGCACACCTGAAAATGTAAAGGGCGTCCTGGCACTTCTTTTGGAAAGGTAAGGGTGTGTCCAGGCAATTCTTTTCTTACACTTTTTGCACTGAGTGCTATATAAATGTCTCAAATGAATGAATGAATGAATGAATGATGTGTTTAGATTATATTTTTAATTTGTGTATTATTTCTTGGTTGCTATTCTTTTAGAAAGCCGATCGGTGTGAGGTGGGCGATAAAGTGAGCCAGATGTGCTTTGACATGGCCTGTGAAGGACTCCATAGGGTCATCAATGACATTCTACAGAAACTTCTGGACAGTGTGAGTTATTTCACAGATGTAGTGGTACAAACAATTTGTGAATGGGCAGCCAGAATGTAGCTTGTTTTGAAAAGAAATTGTCTCAGATGCTCTTGTTCTGATGTTAACCCATGAATGACTGATGTCTTTGTTTGTTTGCTCTTTGAATCTTGTGTCTTGAATCTTAATTTCTTAGACTTCATTCATATATTCATTCATTCATTCATTCACTCATTCATTCATTCATATTCATTCATTCATTCATTCATTCATATTCATTCATTCATTCATATTCATTCACTCATTCATTCATTCATATTCATTCATTCATTCATTCATTCATATTCATTCATTCATATTCACTCATTCATTCATATTCATTTATTCATTTAATCTTTTATTCATTCATATTCATTCATTCATTCATTCATATTCATTCATTCATTCATTTAATCTTTTATTCATTCATTCATTCACGATGAGGATTTAGATAACTTCAACCTCTTTGCTATTGACTTTTGTCATATCAACTCCAATAATTATAATAATTATTTAATAAAAATAATAATTATAGCAGTAATAATAATTTAGTAATAATGGATATAGATGTTCCAGATGCACCACTTTTATAATTTCTAAGACCATGCCATGAGGTACCTCTGTGCATAATAATAATAATAATAATAATAATAATAAAATTTATTATTATTATAATAATGATAATAATAATTGCTTATTAATTTAAAGTGATAAATGGGCTCTTAAATTGGACGATAAGTTTAACTGGACTCAAACGAATGTGACTTTATGGCAGCCTGCAAGGTGCTCATCTGCCTTACCACTCATTTTACATTTGCATCCCATGGGAGTTTAAGGCTGATTCAACCTTGTGAGTCTAGCAGGTATTGAACGTGCATCTTTCTAGTGTTGGTGTGCTACTATTCAACCAGTTGGACATTTGCCTGTGGTGTATTTCAGGGTGATGTTGTTCGAAACATAACGAGCGGCATCGAAAGCAAGTTGGACCGTGATGAACTGGACGGTTTCAAAGAGCAGTTGGAGTCGAAGCTGCGCTGTCTGGCCAAGCGTCTCGTCACGCTGCAGCGCAAGTGCGAAGGATGTGACGACACGAGTGATGCCGCTGGAACGAGACGCCCCCTGCTGACGAAACAACACTGCCTGTCATGTGACAGGGTCATCAAGGTCACACCAAAGGAGTGAGAATTCGTCGAATCTAATTCTGTGATTGCGTTGTGGAGCGCCGTGCTTTCTCGGTCGTGGGGCCTACTGTCCGGAACGACCCTCTGGTTACGCTTCGGTCTCTACTTGTGGTCCATCCGGCTGGGTTCTACTAGTCTCTCAAGTCTTTTTTCTTTGTTAGTGGTTGGGCTGGGAGCGCCTCTGAGTAGTTTCTGGAAGGGGCGCTATATAAATGCTCTGAATGAACGAATGAGTGGAATCTTATCTAACTTAAAAGTCATAGTTAACAAGTTTTATTAATAGTGCAGATATTGATACTAATCTGCTGCCCTCTCTTCAATCATTCATTTCAAGAATTTATATAGCGCCCCTTTAGGAGGCCCACTCAGAGATGCTCCCAGTCCAACCACGGTGATACAGATGTGTCTTCAGGAGTATGTAAAACACTGCGAAGAGCATTTGCACAGCGTCCCTTTGTGGGAGAGTTGACTGTTGATTTCTATTTGCAGCAGTGTTTTAATCGCATATTATTAGAATGTTGGGCTGGCATTATATAGCTCCTTTTTTATAAATGAACATTATAAGTGTAATTGCACTTTTATATAGTCCTCTAGTCTTTGATAAGTTTCTTTGTAGAGATGGTTAAGCTACATAATTATTATGCGTCTATTTGTCTTGCAGTGCAGTTCCATCAATTCCTGCCGCTCCAGGTCTTCCAATGGGAAAGATCATGAAGAACTACACAAACTATGAACTGGAACAGTTAAAAACTCTGGCCCTCTGGTGAGCATAAATTCTGGTTTTCTTTTCTTGCTCCATTTCGAGCATTAATAATAATTATTCAATTCCATACTTGCCCAATTATCATGACAAGATTTCATGATTAGCAGTGTCGAATGCTTTTGCAAATTGAAAAAGGTACCAATAACATATGTGTTGCTATCTTATGGTATATTTATAGTGCCAATTACACCCGGGGCGCAGTGGTGTAGCGGCGGCGCCGTTGCCTTGGAGCTGGAAGGTTCAAGGTTCGAATCCACCTCGCCGCGTAAGGATTTGGGCAAGTCCTTCACTCACAATTGCTCAGCGCTTCGGCGTGAAACTCCAATGCAGTGTCCGCTCTGCATTCGGGAGCGCCTCTGAGTAGAGAGAGCTTGAAGGGGCACTATAACAAGTGCACATACAAACAAACAATACAAACAACCACCTATCAGTGCTAAGTTGGTAGAATGATCTTTCGTGACTCCATGGATACGATTTACAAGAAAGTTAAATCACGAGAACTAGTCTAGTCACTGGCGCTCAGCAAAAAAATCAAGAGGCAGATGAGGTGAAGTGAGTTTCCAGCGCAAACTCTAATGGTTGAGATCCTGCATATTTTTTAAGTACAGTATCTTAATCTGTTAGCATTTTACGTATACATCTAGCAATTTTACCTGAATTTCATCACTGTTGACATCGTCGAGTGTTGTATTGTTCTTTTTCCATTGTATCAAAGTCAGGGTACTGCGAAGCCGATCGACAGCGATCCATTCTCCGTGTTCCGAAACTGCGGAGGCAGAAGTCGAAGCCCGCCGAGACAATGCCCGACTCCTTCCATGTTAGTACCAAGCCATTGTCATCCGAAAGTAGGGTAAGGAGTGATGAAGCAATTGGTGAAATTAAGTGAGATGATGTACAGCAATTAGGGTAAACAACGTGACAAAAAGTATGGTAAGATAGATAAGGAAGTCAGACTACTTAGGTATTGCAGTAAGATGGGTTAAGGAGGAGCAGGAATGATTTATGAATTATAGTGAGGCACAGTAAATGAAATAAAAAGGATGTTAAAATTTGTGATCTGTTGTGAACAACTTTGAACATTAGTCAAGCTGTTGAATATCAATTGGTGCACCGCCTGTATATTCGAAACGTATGAAATAAATGCATTTCATCAGATTTCTGTTCTTTCAGTGACTGTGACGAAAATGCTGATAACCTTCTGGCATGCAGGTATGTCACCTACATTATGTGCCATAGACATCCACTTTCATTGGCCCAATGCTTTTTCTCATGTGGCTGTGGGAGTGTGGGTGACCAACTGCAAATGTGCCATGGAAAATTGAACATTGTCTCAGTTTGTGATCAGTTTAGTCCTAATGTTGGGCCAATGAATGTGATTGCCAGGGAAGGTGCCATGAAGCAAATTGATGTTCATGTTTGTATGTGCACTTGTTATAGCACCCCTTCAAGCTCTCTACTCAGAGGCGCTCCCGAATGCAGAGCGGACACTGCATCGCAGTTTCACGCCGAAGCGCTGAGAAATTGTGAGTGAAGGACTTGCCCAAGGTCCTTGCGCGGCGAGGTGGATTTGAACCTCGAACCTTCCGGCTCCAAGGCATCGACGCCACCATTAAACCACAGCGCCCCATGTAAGATAGGCAGATTAGTGGACAATATTAATGTAGATTACATCATTTGAAATTCCAGTAAGGGGTTACATTTACTGGTATTACGGTACTCATATTTCTAAGATTGCCGTTATTATCAGATAATGTTAGTTAATGTCTGTTCAAGTTGTTTGTCAACTTGCGTGTTCACATCCATAGCTGAGAATTTCTTGCTATTTATTTATCCTGCTCCAAAATGCCTGCTGTTTAATTGTGTGTCATTAATTTTAGTGATTTCTTGGTAAAAAATTAGACATCGAACAATATTTACTGTTTGCACTTGCCAAATCCAGTTGAAAATCTATTAAAGGTGTTCTTTTAAATTGTTACAGTTAGTTTTGCAGTAGGATTCTAATGTTACTTGCTTACTAGTATTACTGTTTAGTGATTAAATTTTCACTAACTGGCATTCCATCTTCTTGCAGAGAACGAGAAGGATCAGCAGCACAAGAGGCTCAAGAACAGGTTTGTGTACTAACGTCTGTTGTTATGACGTGAAATAGCTGAGTTTCAAAGCTCTTTTATTGTTCAAAGTTTTTTTGTCCCAAGGTACCTACAGTCCTTAAGGAATTATTTTTCCCCTGCGGTACATATGATCCCTTGGGATTCCAAAAATTACTATTATTATTATTATTATTATTATTATTATTATTATTATTGTTGTTAGTATTATTATTATTATAGTATCCAGTCTCTCTGTGAAATGCTGAAAATGAAGCTAAATACATGTAAAATAATTTATGAGAGATGAATTATGTAGTCAAAGTCTGAGGTATTCTTGTCATGAGCTGTCTGATCACCAATGCCTTTTGCAATGCGCTGCATAAACATTGAGCTGTGAGGGTCAACTTCTGTCTATTATCAACAAGTCAGATTATATTACAATGTGTTGTGCTGCATGATGTTACATTTAATTTTTTATTTTATTGCTCCCAAATGATCGTACACAAGATAACTTTAAGCAGTTGAAAACAACAATAAGAGAAAGTGATAAGAGAAAGTGTGATCATTGATAACGAGAGTGCATCGAGACAATGGGTATTTTCATTGTGTGAACTTATATAGCGCCTTTAAAAGAATCTCACGAAAGCACATAACGTCGCTACTAGTGTGGTCCAAAAAAATAATTTTTCAAATTTATTTGACGGTACCCTCTCATTCTGTTACCTTGTCTTATTAGTGAATAAGTGTAAAATTTCAGCCCGCTAGATAGATATTTAGTGGTCGCGCAATGTTCCGGACTTTTCACCATGCCGAAGAATAAGCAAATGATAGCATTTAAAGTATATGGACAAGGACTCTTTTATAATTTAGATTTTAAAAATAAACTGATCATTGTAGACCTCATAAGAGATTGAGTGGCATATAGATCTACTGATTGCTGATATAAAGTTACTAATTTAGTCATAAAATAATTAAAAAATTATAGCAATGGCAGCTATAATGCTGAACATAGAGTTTTCGATTGTTGGAGTCTCAGCAGAATGCCTAACGCATAGCCTACTTCATTGTGTCAAGGAAATGAGCTCTGCGCTCAGATACAACCTGCATTAGATATTTCTCCCCTTCATTTTTAGAGATGGATGATTTGTTTTCTTGAATGAGTTGAACAACCCCTTTCGGAATTGACGTTTACAGACCCGACAGGCTGACATTCTTTGTGCACTGTTTTGCCTTCTGACAATCCCAATTTTGTTTCAATTATTCAGTATCAACATCAATTAGGAACTCACATGGCGGTTCTACTACCTGTAGGAAGTTCAAAGGTTTCACCGCCCCCCAAATTATTACGAATCCTCAGAAAGAGCTTTGGTGGTTGCTGCAGAAATGACACATTTTGTTTTTGAACGCTTTGTACCTGAAGATAGACTTCAGAATTCGAAGGTCGCTGGATGGTGTTGTTATCGTGTTTGGACAAGACATATGCTTCTGTGCATGCCAAACTAGGAAAGAATTTTATGTCTCTAACTGACATTTCTTCTGGTCTGTAAAAAGGAATTGTTCCTTGAACATCAAGACTCTGATTAAATACAATATCTTTGCCATCCATCTGACCTCATGTACTGCCCCGGGTGCCATAGGTCGGATTCAACGTGATGGAATTTTACTAAGAAAGGCAACAGTGAGTTGAAGCATTCCGTGGTAGTCTTCTCAATGCTGCTTGCTAAATTAATAATTTTCAACGAATTAATTTGGATCAAGTCTAAGTTGATGTGTGCTGCCAGAATATTTTTACATTTCGGATCCTGAATTGTTGTCTGGAGGTGACTTGCAACAGCATCCATGAATGGCGAGCCCTCAGAGACCTACTTTTAACAGTGTGATGTCTGATGGGCCACTTGTTGATGGTGCAAATGATTGTTTGAAATCATGACCATACATCACATGATGCTGACAAGCAAAATACTGTAGGTCTTTCTCAGAATAGTCTCTGAGCTTAATGCTGTAATGTCGAAGTACATCACTTTGACTCTGTCTAATACAGTGTCTATAGCCTACTTCATAGCCACAATCTTTCTGCAGAATCACAACAGCTTGTCTCGTTTTTCGCCTGTGTCATGATTTAACCTTTGCACTCCGAGTAATTAATTCACTTCATAGTTTATACATGTATCTTTGATACCAGTAGCCATAGGCGAAGATTTCGTCCAGAAGTTGAGGGGTGGGACGAATGAGCGGCCGAAGGACGATCGCCGAGAGATGTCGTTGACGATATTTTCATCGATCACATTTTTCTGACGCCCTTTTTTAGTCCCTTTGTCGAAATCTAATGAAAATATACTATTTTCCCAACCAAAATGGAAGATGACCTTTTTTCTACCCTAATTATATTTTAACAGATTTACCGATATTATACTAACACTGTCGAAATTTTCGATGCTATTTTTGGTAGCCTGTATTTCTGAACTGTTGAGAGATATGAGCATGTGTTTGGGGTTGGGGGTCGGAACGGTCCCCCAGCACAAACATTGGTGGACCATCCCCATAAGTCTCCGTCCAAGCCAGTAGTATACTGGCAATCTATCAAATAAGCTGCTTTGCAGTATTACGAGAAGGGATAATCCCATCCATCGAAAGCATTTCTATCAACTTAGAAACAGCTATATCCGTAAATTTATCCCTTCCCTCTGACTATTTAAAAATGACCCAAAGGCCGTGCATACCCCTTATTTAAAAAAAGTATTTCATTAAAAGAATAATAACATCAGCTTCTCTCTACAGACTGAGGTACGCAATGCGTGTATAACAACCTTTATCACTAAATCACAGACGAATGTTGACGTAATGTACAGTCGGGGTGCTGTAATATATATCACCTTGTCGCGCGACCTCTAAACTTTGAGCAATTTCAACAAAATTTGGTAGGAATCATTGACACATAATACATAACAGAATAAAAGGGTACCGTCACGAATTTGTCAAACTTTATTTTCCCCCATGGGTCTGTGGACCACACTAGCACAACAGATCAGATCTAAACAGGTGTGATTTATTCAATGCTTTATTAATTAGTATTTTTAACTTGGAAGGAGACTGTTTAGCTCTGACGGTGATTACGTTCGATTACTTTCAGCCAATTTCAATTTCAAAGATGAAAGTGACGGGTGGCTACACGCCGTGCCCTCCAAACCATTACGTGCGACCCCAGTCAGCAATGGTCACCCGTTCCACGGAGGCTGCCCGAGCAAATCGCCCTGCTTCTGCATGTCACCCATCTACGTCAGCACAGAACTGCAGGGGCCGCACGGCTCCGTACACCACCGCACCGCCATCTTCGAAAACCAACCTCAACGCATTCGTGCTCGATGCCAGGGACATGCTCGACCGCTCCCTGGCACGGAACAACACGGAACTGTGTCAGGGCAAGGGTCGAGGGGTCGGAGGCAGAGCGAACTCGGCTGCTGGTCTTCCGAGTCGACCCCGTTACGCCAGCGGAAAACCCTGCGTCCAAGCAGGAGCATTTCAGAGGGGAAAACCTAGCGGAAAGGACCCGCCGAAGAATGGATGTGCAAGGCCGTGTGCCTCGTACGGTCGGAAGCCTGTCGTCACAAATGCAGCGGGTGCTGTTGCTAGATTCGATGGTACGGAAGAGGAGGAGGAAGAAGATGAATGTCCGTAGGATGACTGGACTGGATGCGGGATTGTGTAGGAAGACTTTGAAGTATCTGGTGGTAGTGGTATTTGGTGGGTTTTTTTTGTTGAAATTGTAAAGTATATTAACCAGATTCGCTTGATTTTGAGTTTCATGCTGCAAAATTCGAGTTGTAAGTTCAACATTTTGGTTTTTTCTGTTTGTAATCTTGCATTTATATAAATATATATATTTATATATTTCCAGTGCTGTGTTTTAATGAAATTGTGCGTATAAGTGATTTTTTTCTTTATGTCAATGGGCTTAATTTGTTTTTCTCAGAATTTGTTCTCAAGAATTTTAAAACGTTTTTAATGATTTTCGGAACTTGCTTTTCGTTCTTGAGGCAGTTGTTTGTCTGACTTTGAAGATAAGTTTGAATATTTAGGAAAGGTTGTAATTCATTGCAGATGAGGTTCAGAACTTTGAAGGTTTGCCTTCATGAAATTTTCTAACTTTTCTTCTGTAGAAAATCAGATTTTTAAGATTCGCTTTAGATGTTGAATCAGGTTTGATGAAGATTTTGGTGATTTCAGTTGCTGTTTCATGTTTCATTTCCAAGATATTGACAGAATTTCTACTTAATTATTTCCTGGTTTTTCAATAGTTGAAAATTGTTGTATTTGCCTGCAATTGATTTTCTGATTCCTCTTTGACTTCAATGGGTCAATTTATGAATGTTTGTCCAATGTCCATGTGGCTGAACATTTATTTAGCATCTTTTTTTAAAGCTTGCCGTATTCACGTTTTTGCTCGCAGATTATTTTAGTGCTCGTATTAATTCTATGAAAGTCATAAATTTTGTGAGTGAAGTTAGGCAATTAGAATTTTTTTTAATGAGTTCAGAGATATTTCTGGTCTTACTTGTTTAAGCAAGCAGAGATGACGCGGCTGTTGTAGATTTTTGTGTGCAAATGATTTTAAAATGTTCAGATTATGTCAAGATATCAGGAATTAAGGTTACTTGCGATGTTTGAAAAAAGATTGAAATGGTGATTTGGTTCTTAATTATGGTGTACTGTTAAGTGATTTGTTTGGATCAAATGGGATGCAACATTAGTGTGTCACAACTGGCTGGGGCTTTGAACCTTCCTTATTTCTCTGGGCAAGTGAATGAGTGAGTGAGTGTGTGAGTGAGTGAGTGTGTGAGTGAGTGAGTGACTGACTGACTGAGAGGACACAAGTAAACAGGACACTGGGGCATAAGAGACGAGGCTTGGAAACTTCCGTGGAGCGTGTGTATGTACGTGAGTGAGTTGGTGGGTGGGTGTGTGTGTGTGAATGAGTGAGTGAGTGAGTGAATGAATGAGTATATGCATGCGTGAGTGAGTGTGTGTATGCATAAGTGAGTGAGTAAGTAAGTATGTGAGCACGTGCGTGAATGAGTGAGTGCATGCATGCATGAGTGAGTGAAGGAGTGCGTGAGTGAGTGAGTGAGTGAGTGACTGACTGACTGACTGACTGACTGACTGACTGACTGACTGACTGACTGAGTGAGTGAGTGACTGAGTGAGAGGACACAAGTAAACAGAACACTGGGGTATTAGATACAAGGCATTGGAACTTCCGTGGAGTCTCAGGCTCCGTAATTATTGGACATGTACAAGAGCTTTTCTCGTGTGCTTCAATTTTCCTGGAACATTTTAGATGTTTGTTTTCGCTTCAGTGGACAATTTAATTAAGGATGAGTGCCAACAAATATCTGATTGCTGCAGGCGCTGTACTGTGACTTCATTTACGGTTGGTGGACAAGCAAGTGTACAACTGTACATGGTGTGTGTATGCATGTGCACCTCTGTGCGTGCGTGTGTGTGTGTGTAGGTGTGTGTGTGCGTTTGTGTGTGTGTGTGTGTGTGTGTGTGCGCGCGCCTCTGTACGTGCTGTGCATGTGTGCGTGTGTGTGTGTATGTGTATTGCTGTGTATTTTAAGTACGTCTCAACTGTGCACGTTTACCTTATTCTACCTAACTGTCTGTCTGTTGGCAACTGTTGTGGGTCTATCCGTGTGTTGATCTAGGCTAGCCTATAATTATTCGTGTTTCTATTGAGGTTTTGCAGAGGCCTATAATTATGTTTGTCCATTCCAAATGGGTTCAGCCACTGTAGACCTAATTGTCCTTCGTCGTAGGTTCGTTCTGATTTCTCATTTGTTGTTGCTAAGCTGGAATATTGCAGGAGAATGGGAGGAAGAGCAGACGGATTTGGAGTGAGGATGAGTAGAAGGAAAAGAAGGAGGACGACAAGGAGAAGCACTGGCGGAGACCTAGGGGGGACAGGGGGGACGGTCCCCCCCAAAGAATGTGGTGGGGGGGACGGTCCATGCATTTGTCCCCCCCAATCGTTAAGTGTCAGAACATGGACACTTGATGAACACACTGCAGGCGACTGACGACGTTACAATGTTAGAAGGAGATTTTCGAACAAATTACTAAAAAATCTGTTCAACGCATAAGAGCGATGCCATAACAGAACCGGGATACATGGTCCCTTTTTGAAAACAACTTACTTGGACACCCTTAAATTCTTTCTTCATAAAAGCTTTATAATTATAGTAAATATACAGAATTCAAATAATTTGATTTTACCCATCAACTTATTTTAAAACATCGAACGAATCTTTGAAAAAACCTCTCGATCTATTCATGAATTGAGTTTAATTTCAACTTAGCCAGTGTGGATTCTACAAGATAAGATCGGTTTGATTCAGATCTATAAGTCAATTACAACCAATTAATATTATAATCATTGAAACCATCTAATTTTCGATTCGCTCACCCACTTCCATCAAATCCTTCCCATCTTCCTCCACAAGGCCGTAGCCTGGATTTGAGTTGGGTGGAGGGAATTCTTTTGGCGTAGAATTTCTGACGACCATTTTGTAGTCGTCCAAATTTCTGAAAACACCTTTTTTAATTGTCTCAATTACTGGACACCTTTTCACATTTTTTAGTCGTCAAAATTTTTAAGAGACCTTTTTTAGTCGTCATAATTTCTAGACACCTTTTTTAATCGTAAAATTTCTGAAGACACAAATTTATAGTCGTCAAAATTTTTGAAGACACTCTTTTTCGTCTTCAAAATTTCTGAAGAAACCTTTTTGTTGTCAAAATTTCATAAGACACCTTTTTTTAGCTGTCAACATATAAGAATACAACTTTTTTAGTTGGCAAAATTTCTGAAGACACTCTTTTTTTAGTGGTCAAAATTTCCAAAGACACCTTTTTTAGTCTTCAAAATTTCCAGAAACCTTTCTCTAGTCGCAAAAGTTCTGAGAACTTCTTTTATTAGCTGTCAACATTTCAAAAGACATAGTCGTCTAAATAATTTCTGAAGACATTTTTTTAATGTCAAAATTTCTAAAGACACCTTTTTTAGTTGTAAAAATTTTTGAACTCACTTTAAAAGCTGTCAACATATCTGCACACACCTTTTTTAAGTCGTCAAAATTTCTGAAGACACTCTTTTTAGTCGTCAAAGTTTATGAAGACTTTTTCGCTCTCTCTCAGTTCCTTTCATTCCTTTCGGAACATCGTGCGACAGGACTTCTCCACTCCGCACGGTCGGTTGCGACGAAGACTGTTTACTAGTCGTCAAGATTTCTGAACACCTTTTTTAGTCCGAAAAAATTCTAAAGACTCCTTTTTTTAGATGTAAAAATTTCTGAAGACTTTTTATTAGTCATCAAAATCTCTGGACACCTTTTTTAGTCGAAAAAAATTCTAAAGACATCTTTTTTATATTTCAAAATTTCTGAACTCTTTTATTATTGTATTGTAAAAATTGCATTGTGTAAAAACAGTTATAAAGCGCCTCTAATTAGTCGTCAAAATGTCTGGACACCTTTTTTAGTCGTCAAAAACACCTTTTTTAGGCTTCGCGCTTATTTAAGCGATCGTCCTTCGGCCGCTCGTCCGTCCCCCCCCCCCCCCAAAGTTCGGACCAGGTCTCCGCCTATGAGGAGAAGAATGAGGAGGAGGAGGAGGAGGAGGAGGAGGAGGACGACGACGAGAAGGATGAGGAGAAGGATGAGGAGAAGGAGGGGAGAAGAAGGAGGGGAGAAGAAGGAGGGGAGAAGAAGGAGGAGGACAAGAAGAAGGAAAAGGATGAGGATTAAGAAGAGGAGGAGGACAAGGAGGACGACGACGAGAAACAGGAGAAGGAGGGGGGAGGGGAGAAGGTGGAGATGGAATTGGGAAAGAGGAAAGACGCCAGCAGATGTTGTCGTCTCAGCGAATAATCGATTCTGCATTAAGCAACTGCTAGCTCTATTATAGGAATAGGACAACTGCTGCCTGAGCGCCTCTACTAGGTCTGCAGCTGCTCTGTAGACACAGCGATGCAAACATGAATTTCTGCAGCAAAGGTCAACTTATGAAATACTCGGACATTTCATCATGGACCAAAAATGATCGGTGTGTGGTGGATTCGAAGAGAGGCAGGTTTACTACTTGTGCATGTGCATGATAGGCGTACTCTCTACATGTCATGCTGCCTGATGGATAGGCTAGGATAGGGCTACTGTTGATTGGACTGCATGGCACACGGGCAGTGTAGGTGTGGGAGATGTGAGTCTGTGTGGGCGTGCGTGGGGGGATGGGTGTGTGTGTTGTGTGTGTGGTGGTGGTCTGTGGGTGGGTGTGTGTGTGTGGTGGTCTGTGGGTGGGTGTGTGGGTTGGTGTTGGTGCGCTCCTAGTTGCTAATCCAAAGGTTTGTAAATTGATAGAAAGATTGACATTTAAACTAGCTCTTTCATTATCACTTAGGCCTACTGACTAGCTTATTGACTGGTTCGCTAGCTGGCTATCTGGCTAAATAGTTGCCTGAAAGAGTAGTTAGTTGTCTGACTTATTTCCTGACTGGTTGATTTGCTGACTGTCTGACTGTCTGACTGACTGACTGGCTGGCTGGGTGGCTGGCTGGGTGTAGACCTGGGAGTCGACCCCAATAAGTCGACCCCAGTCGAATTGGTCATCCCAAGTCGGGTCGGGTCGATTCTGCTCACCGCAACTGACCCCAAGTCGAATTTCGTAGAGAGAAGTCACTTCAAGTTGTTTTTATCACAAGTCGACTTAAACCGACTTGAGACACAAACATAGTTAAATTTGTCACTTCAAACCAATGATCGTGAGATCAGGACAACATTTAAACAGCTTTTGTAGCGTGTTTACAAGAATGAATGAGGCATGTGCTAAACAGAGGCTTTGCCTACTGATTATTTTACCGGTAAGCTATCGTGCACACTGCCGTTACTTTGCCGATCTATTCATATAATTTGTTATTCTATGCTAAAAGTCACGCTTAGGCATGTGCTTAATTAAAATGGTGAAACAAAATGTTACTAAAATATTAGCGCGTGTGCTTATCAAGACATGAACTTGAGCAAATCACTGAACTTCTAGTGGTCAGTGAATTCGGCGCAAAGAAAGCTGGATCTACAAGGCCTAATAATAAATCGATATTTTGGCGCTACTTTGGTACACTGCATCTGCAGGTGTCTGCAGACGGAAAAGCTATTGCATACGGGTCAATTGGACAGTGAAAGATTATACTGTCGGTGAGTAGGGCTCTAGGCTACTATAGTAGTAGCCTACTGCCGGATGATGCACTTGTTACATGTAAGTTGCGGAATGATGTTAGTGGCCGATCAAATATGAAAACAGAATTACATATGAAGCCTATCATAACACGCCATTCGGTGCAACCGGTCCGCGGTCACCCCATTTTATCTTAGACCTTGCGCGTTTTACATATTTGTTTAATATCAATATTAACAATAAAAATAAAAATGAGTGTAATCTGAATAATTACAGACAATGGACAAGCTAAATTCATAGGCCTAATAATTTGCCGTCGCATTGTCTAGGATACTAGATTGGCCCAAAGCATCACAAAACTACTCAAACTGAAACACAAAAGCCTGAAATGGGCTAAAGCTTTAACAAATTCATGTATCAATTAAAAGTTGAGGCCTTATTAGCCTACTCTAATTTACTCATTGGTAGGCTTAGGCCTATATGAAATTAATGCTTGCTAGGAAAAATTGGCTTGACCTCTGCCATTAGTAGCCGTACGTAGACCTAGGCTAATGGCTATCACCATGTCAGAAGTCGACTTCAAGTCGGAAGTCGGTTGTTTTTCTGCCAAGTCGGGTCAAGTCGTTTTGACTCCAAGAAGTCGACTTCAAGTCGACCTCAAGTCACTTCAGGGTCAAGTGGGGTCAGATTAGCTGACCAAAGTCACTCCCAGGTCTAGCTGGGTGGCTGACTGACTGACTGACTGACTGACTGACTGACTGACTGACTGACTGACTGACTGACTGACTGACTGACTGACTGACTGACTGAGCCGTCAGGTTGCTTGTTATGCTCACAAATCTTATTTCGTCTGCATGGGCGTTTGTGGACGATGTGACGGAAGATCGATATCTGCTGGAGAATAAAGTCATCTGGAGAAGAGTGGTGGAAGAGAAGGAGGAGGAAGAGAGTGAGTATAGCGAGCGGTCAATCAAAACATTCGTCGCTAGTCCTCTGGAGGAGAAGGATCAAATGAAGAAATAGGGAAGAAAGATGGAGTACGTTCCGAATGTCTGCCTCTGTCTCCTGTGGTTGCTTATCGATACGGTTGCTATGACCGGTGAGTATAAAACGTACAAGTAAATGAGCGAACATGTAGACAGGTTCGGTTCACTTAACTGTGTGTTTGCACAGCACAAAATGACAGTCAAGTGCAGAGTAACGTATAGGCCCAGGCTTAAAGCGCTCTCAACTAAAGCAAATCAATCAGGCTAATATCGATGATTCAGGTGAGAGAGGTAAGCTAATCTTAATAATCAATAACCTTATCGGTTAAGGTGTAATCGTAATTCTCCAAACTTCTAAAGCGATATACGGTACTCGAAAGCCAAGCGCGGGGCACCAGCTTATTCCCGAGCGCTGCGCCAAGTCACAAGTTATTTCTTTTACCTCGAATGAGTTAATGATAATTAATCGTAAACTTGCAGGATCTAAGAACATAACGGTCAATCCTGATCTGACAATGATCCACGATGATCCTGATCTGACAATGATCCACGATGATCCTGATCTGACAATGATCCACGATGATCCGGATCTGACAATGATCCACGATGATCCAGATCCGCCTGGAGGAGATCCATGTCGCCTCAGCAACTCTACCCTACTCAATGTGATCATCACCTTCAACTCAACAATACAGGTAGGACATGTCAGGGTGAGAACACTCGCATAGGGGGGGGGGTTGAGGGGTTCAACCCCTGGGGCCTAATCTTTCTTAGGGCCCCATAGTAAAGTCTTTTCAGACAACAACTCCACGTGAATCATAGTCGTATGTATGATCCCTCAGTCAGTTTTCTTCAATTCTCATACTATAATCGTAAACTGTATGTATATATATATATATATATATATATATATATATATATATATATATATATATATATATATATACACCGTGAGGCATAAAAAACAAAGCTACTGGAAAAATTGTTATAATTTTAACAATATTCAAACAATATCAATGAAATTCAGGAAATCTATAGCCAAATAGCAGTCAATGTAAAAAGATTTTCAGTTTGTAGTCAAACTATCCGCCTTTAGCTTCTACGCATTCGCGAAGTCGCTTGCGCCATTCACGCACCGCCAAGTCAATTCGCTGGTCAAGATCGTTATAAGTTTGCATTATTCGCTTACGAAGATGTTCAATATCACGGACCTTTGTTTTGTACACCGTTTCCTGCATGCATCCCCATATTTTATAATCGACGGGATTCAGATCTGGGCTGTTAAGGAGCCATGTTGCCGGAAAGAGAAATATTGCAGCCGATCGCCTTTTACGCACACGTCCGACGTTTAGCAAATCCCTGATGTTGGTGTTTCTTCTCTGAGGCGCACGTCAATTCACTTTGTTGAACCGGGGGTAAAAATCAACGGCCAATACTACAGAGGTGTTTTACTGCAGGAATGCCTCCTACCTGAAATTCGATACCTCTGAATTTTGCATTTTTCCAGCAAGGTGGTGCTCTAGCGCACGGAGATCGAGAAACGGTGCATGCACTTCTGACAAATAAAGCTCCTGACTTCATAATTCCTACGCTATGGCCCCTAACAGCCCAGATCTGAATCTCATCGATCATAAAATAAGAGGATGCATGCAGGAAATGGTGTACAAAACAAAGGTCCGTAATGTTGAAGATCTTCGTAAGCGATTAATGCAAGCTTGGAACAATCTTGACCAGCGAATTATATATAGACTTGGCGGTGTGTGAATGGCGCAAACGACTTCGCGCATGCATATAGAAGCTAAAGCAGAGCCGTTTTAACGCCTAGGCACGCGAGGCACGGGCCTAGGGCCCCGCGCAACAGGGGGCCCCGCGGCGACCCAAAATAATAGACTACGTCACATAACAAATGAGCAACATGTTATACGAACTTTGATGTATGTTAAACCAACATTTATTTTACACTTTTAGTACAAATATTGCTATTTTAGCTGTGTCAGCATTATGCTATATCATTAACATATGTAACCAAATGGCATAGCTACATGCAAAAATGGCCTACATGAATGCAATACTCTATTATCTGAGACTGAGAGATTGAGGCAGAAATTGGATTACGTTCAGTGTTTAATCTAGGTATCTTCATGGGAGCTCCACCTAAAAGTGACTATACCCAGACATTTGATCAAATAATAATAGTTTTTAGTTGCCGTTTACATTAGTGCTTTACCCATATAATAGGGCCTATATATATATATATATATATTATATCTATGGCTTTACCCGAATTCTAATATATATATCGTCGCCTGACAATTATCTTCGCGTATGTCCACTTTTGTGAATTCCGAGAAAAACGAGGTAGAAGTTTCGCAACTTTGGACGGAAATTTAAAAAAATGAGTGCAATAAAACTTCAGGCAATAACTTCATATTAAAGCATCGACATTAATTAAAGGATGTTGCACTAAAATTAAACTGAAACTTAGAATGGTTTTTGTGAAATTTTGGAAAATGTTGTATAAAATGGTTTTAAATCAATTGCAAGTCATCCTGACGTGAGAAAATTTAAAAAAAATATGTATTAATAAAAGCAAGCAATATACAATCAATTGCGACTTTGTTCGTTTCAATTTTTGCAAGTTTAATACCATTTTTTAAATAAAAGAACGTTTTTATTTCCTGGACATCCGACACTATGATACAACGAATTGAACGAAGTGGGATGTCGTATCTCCATCGTCCAATCAACGACAAGCTTTTCTGGACATACGACAATGCACTTTTAAACCGTGAATGCGGCACTGGAGATACGGCAAAATAAATTGGAGATACGACAAAGTAACACTGAAATTGGACATACGACAAGTAGTTTTCGTTGAATATCTTTAAAACGACTTGTCGAATCTGCTAACGGTTAACAGTGAAGAAGGAGAAGCAATTTTTTGCTACAAAACAAGTCTAAACTCGATTTTGACAAAAATGGACATACGCGAAGATAATTGTCAGGCGACGATATGTAGGCCTATACACCTACCGTGATATTAGATTATGTGATTATGATGATAAAATCCACTATTATAAAATATTATATTAATATAATGAGTCAGCTTATAGTTTACTGTTAACATTTGTAGAAAGACTATTTTTGTACAACTAACACTTCGTGGTGTAGCATCATTAGTCTACTACATGGCTTCCCGATTTTGGTAGTTCTTCCTTGGTTTGTGTAACATTTGTGGGGATGGAAATGGGGTGGCATGCGTCTCAAAAAGCCTCTGCCCCTCAACTGCCCACCACGCAACCTTCTCGCGGTCCCTCTGTGGAAGCAAAGTGCGTGGTGGAAGACACGACGCTAGAGATGGTGTCTCAATAAAAACACCGAGAGGAAGGCAACGGGAAACCACCTCTCTATTTTCACAAGACAATGCCAATGACAAAATTACAGATTGTAACTATTCTGATAACTGTGTCCTGGTCAGCAATGTAGGACCTTTTGACCAACGGGAATAAGCTAATTCCGGTGCAAGAAAGTCGAGCATGTCTGCATAGACTATACGCCTGTCTGCAATAGTTGAGAAATTTTGTTAAGATGGCAGCTTAATTAAAATGATGCCATTGCAATGTAAAAATTCAAAATTTTCCGGTGCGGACATGCACATTCCCTCCCCTTGCTCATCCCCCACTCGGCGCTACGCGTCTCAGCGATCGACCGGCATACACTCGTTCTCCGTATCTCAGAAACCTTGATTTTCCCCTCTCAGAGGAGGGGAACAAGATGAGACTCATAGTTACGTATGGAATTAGTGTTTGTGCCTAGGGCCCCAAAATTTCTTAAAACGGCCCTGAGCTAAAGGCCGGACAGTTTGAGTACAAACTGATATTCTTTTTACATTGCCTGCTATTTAGCTATAATTTTCCAAAATTTCATTGACATTGCTTGAATATTGTTAAAATTATAGCAATTTTTCCAGTGGCTTTGTTTTTTATGCCTCACGGTATATATATATATATATATATATATATATATATATAAGATCTCTCTTTCCATATAATCTTATATAAATGCCTAAAATATAGGCCTATATATTATTTATATCATATATAGCTACATGTATACATACGTACGTACGTATACGTACGTCGTACATACATACATACATACATACATACATACATACATGCACGCACGCACGCACGCACACGCACGCACGCACGCACGCGCACACATACACACATACATACATACATACATACATACATACATACATACATACATACATACATACATACATACATATATACATACATACTTACATACATACATACATACATACATACATACATACATACATACATACATACACATACATACATACATACATACATACATAAATACATACATACATACATACATACATACATACATACATACATACATACATACATACATGTATACATGCATACATGCATACATGCATACATGCATGCATGCATGCATGCATACATACATACATACATACATACATACATACATACATACATACATACATGCGTACATGCGTACATGCATACATGCATACATACATACATACATACATACATACATACATACATACATACATACATACATACATACATACATGCATGCATGCATGCATGCATGCATACATACATACATACATACATACATACATACATACATACATACATACATACATACATACATACATACATACATACATACATACATACATACATACATACATACATACATACATACATACATACATACATACATACATACATACATACATACATACATACATGCGTACATGCATACATGCATGCATGCATGGATGCATGCATACATACATACATGTACATACATACATACATAATGAACGTGTGTCGTTTGTTGTGTTTCAGACGGGTGGAGGAGGACGGCTGCTTGCATCACCGAGTGGCAGCGGACGGCTGTTGGAAAATCAGAACGAATCGAACTGTATTAATCGATTGGGAGGAGGAGGAGGGAGGCTATCCATCAGGTGGGACTGGGAAGAGCAGACGAGGACCGGAACTCAGATGGAAAACAACGAACGATGTCGCATCAACATTCAACTCGATCTGAAGGTCAGTCAAAGCCGAAACCGCGGAGAAGTACATAAGCAAGAAACACACAGGTTAGGCTATGTATACAGGCTATGTGAACTGACCTATGTCTATCGGTCTGTCTACATATGTGCGTGCCTGTCTGTTTGTCTTTCGGTCTGCCTGTCTGTCTGTCGGTCTGTCTGTGTGTCTCAATAATGTCTGTTTGTCTGACTACATATCAACATGATTGTCGTATACGGTATACAGCATGGTCAGCATCATGCATAGGCTATAGGCTTTCAATCCCCTTTCATATGGAAAACACGTATACCTGGTGTCTTATAATAATTACGATCATGGATGAAGAAGTTTTACGGACGGACAGAAAGACAGACAACCTAGCAGCTATAGGCATGCAGTGGAATGCGGAAGAACATTTGGACAACAGTATATATATAGAGATGGATCAAGTCACAGGGAATAATGGCGCTATAGAAGTTTGATCAATTGGATTCGATCAAATCATATTAGACAAGCATCACAATATATAGTTGTAGACTTAAAGATAGCTTATATATATATGCATATGAAGTATATACATTAATATATATACATATATATAATTATATATATTGTATATAGTATATGTATACATATGTGTATGATGTGTGTGGATATATTAGAGTATATAGGCCTATATTATATATATATATGTATATATATATATATATATGCGGTAGCTTTGAAGTGGTTGCATGGAATTGCAGTGGAGCAACGGAACAACGGAAGTGGAGAGCCGCGGTGGATTGGGATTGGGATTGATCGTGATCATGGATGCCACGTTGATCCTCGAAATGTCTAGTCTTGCTCCTCTGCAGACACCAGACGCATTAGGTAACTATATTATAATTATATGCGCAATGCATCATGGTCTCATTCTTGTTTAGCTTTTTATATCCGAGTGGAAATACTCGAGTATCGAGTAGTTCATTTGTCCCGATTTGAAATAACAATAACCTACATTGTGTATATTATAACCTCCATTTCTCATGAATGTGTGCCTCTTGCTCCACCGCTGGTCCATAATTATTTCAGTAGAGAATTTCCAGTAGGCCTAACTTCGGAGACGCCTTTTAATTGGAACTCTTTGCTTTTCATAATTACCCTACTTATCAAATAGAACACTGTTTACATTCATGTAGTAAGCTGTGCACATGTTACTTGTCTATACTTGATGCTTGAACAGTGCTGCCGTCAAGTGGAAAAGTCCTTTCCAATGGCGACCTAGGGGTCATCCAAAAGGTCTACAAGTGCACGAACATTCGGGAGGTGGCAGCAGGATCTGTGGAAGTTTATAGTCACCAGGTGGCGGCTGACGCTGACTGCGGATCGAACGATTGGCGCCAAATTCAGGTTCAACTTCTGACGGAAAACAGAAGTGAGGAAAATAATTCCACTTCCGGTCCAATTCCATGGAACAACTACGGTTGGTATTAGATAACTTCCAATTATAGCATAATATGACCTATATATAGGCTATAAATAGGCTATAAATAGGCTATAAATAGGCTATAAATAGGCTATAAATAGGCTATAAATAGGCTATAAATAGGCGTGAATCTTGTCCGGCACCTTCTTTAATTATAGGCTATTTACGGAACTGTTCACATCTAATATCATACAGCAACAGGGACGTAACGAGCATTGACCTTGGGTCACCTTGGGGAAGTTGGGGAACTTAAGCCCCAAACGATGCTCAAGCCCCAAATATACTGAAGGCGCTCATGGGCGCCACACATGGAGAGGCAAGAGGGGGCACATGCGTCCCCCAAGGAAAATCGAAGCCTGTAGGTTATTAACAACAGTAGCCTACTTTTTGACTTTTAGGCTAACAAATTTCTTCACACTAAAGTATTAACGATGCATAAAGCTAAACTGAGAAATTTACATTTGGAAACTTCTTTGAAGCATAGGCCTACCCATTTTCTTAATATCCCGCACTGCATTCTTCAAGCTCCTGTAAAAAATTAGCCGTGACTATTGTGTTTTACCTCTCTACTGCAAATATATCTGTGGGCGCCCAGGACGGCCCTCATCCTATAGGCCCTATAATGTTGTACTGCACTCCCAATTCTTCTCAAGGCTCAAGTACCCCCTCCCACAAACGAAAAACGGCAATAACTGCCATGGTTCAAAACGATGGTTTCCCGGCCATTCGGTGTGGCCTTGTCCCTATATATAGTGTCTTTTCATAGCAGACATGACAACATGTGGGGCGCGGTGGTGTAGTGGTGGCGTCGTTGCTTTGAAGCCGGAAGGTTCGAGGTTCGAATCCACCTCGCCACGTAAGGACCTTTGGCAAGTCCTTCACTCACAATTGCTCAGCGCTTCGGCGTGAAACTCCGATGCAGTGTCTGCTCTGCATTCTGGAGCGCCTCTGAGTAGGAGAGCTTGAAGGGGCGCTATAACAAGTGAACATACAAACAAAAATTGTCTTATACGATAGAAATCGTTTTGTTCGTCTGCTTTCTGGCGCTAGAGATGACGTGTGATTTGACGCAGACGCAGACGACAAATGCCGTTGAAAACGACAGAAAGATGTCGCCACTGTCACCAAATCATCAGCCGAATAATCCATCGACGATTTATGTAGCGACAGCGTTTGCCATCCTCGTTCTCTGCATCGTTGTCGTCTACTTCGTCGTCAAGAACCGTCGCCAGAGGGCCTCGTCGTACGCCGCCATGAACGACGACTGACATTTATGTAGCGCCCAATTGAAGCTGAGTTAGGCTATACTCTTAGAGGTACTAGACCCTAAATAATTATTATAGTGGTGTTAAACGGCTGACAGGCTTTTGCGAGGCATGTGCCCCCCCCGTCTCTGTGAAAGGCTATTGAATAGCGCTTTAAAAAATGTAGAAATGTAGCCTATGATAGAAACACAGTATCAGCGTTTAGACGTCACTGTTATTTAAAACCATAGTAACTTATACTAAGGCTAGGCCTATACATGTAGGCCTATATTGTACATACAACCTTCAAAGGTTGCTACTCAGAGGCGCTCCAATTGCGGGCTCGGGAGCGCTTCATGCTGATGATGACGACGACGATGAAGGTGATGATGAGAGTGAATCGTTTGAATGTGGACTGCGACTTGCTGTCAACACTTTGCCAGTAGGCTACTTGTATGATAAAAACTGAAGTTAGGCCTAAGTTTTTTTTAGCATAAGCATGATAGTTCAATTAATTCGAGAACTAGCCTACTATGGAAATAGGACCACGTAGGGCCTAATAATTATTGAACAATGAGCATCGTAATGAATTCTAAGGAAATGCTTCCCAAACATAGGAGTGCCACGGATAAATAATTAATTAATTCATGCATTAATTCATGCATTAATTCATACATTAATTCATGCATTCATTCATTCATTCATTCATTCATTCATTACGAGGATTTACATAGCGCCTCTTGAAGATGACTACTCAGAAGCGCTCCCGAGCCCAGCGTGGCTAAAGAACACAGTTTTGAGATGCGCATAGAAATTCCTTCTTCTGCACCATGCAGTTTTGTCTTTAAAAATCACTACGAGCAAAGACCTACAAATATATCTATAGGCCTACAACTACAATGATGTTCTCTCAATGACGCACGGTTATCAGAATAGTCTGGTAATTTCAGATAAGAACCGCATAAATTATAGCAGCCGCTGGCAATTAAGCCGTTCACATGGGATAGTGTAGACATAATTATTATTCAGAGAGATCACCGCTTGTTTCCTGTTAAATCGGTCTGCATGGCTACCCAAAGCTATCCAAAGGCTGCTCTAGCTGTATTGAAGTGCAGGCCATGTCCGACAGGTTGGGTCGCGAACTTCACATAGGCTTCACATAAATTATAGGCCATAATTATATAGCCCACGTGTAATAATAAATTATAAAGAAGATGCACGACCGCTTCACGCTAATAGAATATGAAAACTGTACTGGGCGTTGCCGGTACTGCGCTTATTATGTCAGGCCGACAGGATGTAGCCTGAGTGGGGGGGGGGGAAAGGGCTCAAGGCCAATAGTCTAATTGTCGCCCATCCACCCACCCACGCCTCATCCCCCGGTTCAGCTTTCGGCCCATCACTGATCACCGGTACCACGCACCACTTGCTACATTGTTCAATGCCAGCCTAATAATGTCGTGCACTGATGCGCGGCTAAAACCTGCAGCTAGCCGTCGTTACTTTGTCAATGAATGTCGCTTGAGCTGTGAATGTGCACGTGCGGTTGGATTCACCAATGGGAGGGAGACGGCCGCACAAGCTTAGGCTGCGTTTACAGTTTAGTCCTAGCCTAATGAAACGGCTTTTATTATAACTAGAGGATCGAAGAGCCTCGATTAGTCCTACATTTAGGAGACCAACTTACCGTTCTTCTGTTAAACATAGCTATTATATCCAGCCTTAGAAAGTTGGGGGTGGTTATGAAATGTTTTTAAATCTACTGACTATAGAAGTCTAGTTCACTATTGCTCGACCCCCCCCCCCCCCATAGGCCTACCCGAATGAAAACACAAAGAATTTGAAAAAAATTGTGTGTATCCTATTTCCAGAGTGGGGGTGGACCAAACCAACTCAAACGAGTCAAACCACCACCCCAGGCGCATGCATGGTTGACTCACTCATTCACTTGCTCGCTATTCTCTTCTTCTAATATCGCCATTTCGCTCGTTCCATTTATAATTCACAATTAGTAGTCGTTATAGCCTAGCCTAATGCTCTTCTCGTTCATCATCATTTAGCCTAACCCTTTCTTTCCTTCGTTCCATTCTGTCGTGAGTCATTCTACAGCAGCTGCAGCTTCTTCTTCTTCTTCTGTCCATCATTTTCTTCTTTTTAATATCTCGCAATGAAACCATCGATTAGCAAGAATGGCTACAATAAGGCAAGCAATAAGGCCGCTTAGGTCTTTGACTCACGATTGGACGCGTTTTTGTCCAACGCATATAATTATTATGTGATGCGCTGATGTCCGTTCGAATGAAGCATACAGTAATATCGACTCCATTCAGCAGGTGGCGCTGCACAAGAATACAGCCATAGATACGTCAGAGTACGGACAGATCTAGTCAGGCATACATAGGCCTACATACATAACATACATGCACACATACACACTTGCATGCATGCATACATACATAACATACATGCATGTGTGCATGCATGTGTGCGTACATACATACATGCACACATGCATACATACATACATGCATGCTTGCATGTGTGCGTACATGCATACATACACACATACATGCAAGCATGCAATGCCATGCATGCATGCATGCATGCATGCATGCATACATGCATGCATACACACATCCACACACACACACACACACACACACATCCACACACACACACACACACACACACACACACTGTCATACATATATACAGTCATACATACATAGCCTACATCAAGGCCGTAGACAGGGGGGTGTTTTGGGTGTTTGAACACCCCCCGAAATGGAAAATGAAGCAAAAAATGTGTTGCATTTTCTAGTTTGTGATGCAAAAACCATGAAATAAAGCATGAAAACACCCCCCGAAATGAAATAATAGATACAATTTCGATTTGAAAAATGGAAGTTGATGACCCAAAAAAATGGTCATCAGAAATTTTGGCGGCGAAAGTGGAAAATTTCCCCAAGATTTCAACCGGATGACTAAAAAAAGGTCGTCAGAAACACCCCCCGAAATAAAATCCTGGCTACGGCCTTGGCCTACATACATTCACATACAAATAGGGCAGATAGTCAGACAACCATACAATGCATGCACACACACACACACACACACACGAGCGCGCGCACGCACAGATCGAGATGCACAGATAGACATAGGCCTAATAAAATTATTATGCATGCATGAGTGTAGGCCCTACACACACAGGCACGCACACACGCGCGTGCGCGCGCACGCACACACACACACACACACACACACACATGCACGCACACAGATTCACATAGAAGAGTGTGTAAGAGAAAGAGAGACGGCTATCGAGAGAGGAGGGCAGCAGGAGGAGGCAAAGTAAGCGAGAAGGCGAGACCGACGAAAGTAAAATGACAGTTAGAGTGAATTGTAATAAATCTCACCTTGCCATTGCATGACGTGTTGCTGTTTTCACGAACCGTAGGCTTATATATTGAGATGAACGAAATCCAAACGTGCATTCGGGTCATTGAGCTTACAATTAATTTAAAATTCGCCTTTCAATGACTCACTGACACGTACAGCTAGTGCACAAAGTTCTTGGCCTATTTGCCTTCTGTCTTCCAACAGGGCCTTCCTTCATATAGGCCTAGGCGTAGATTATCTGGACATTGAGTCATTGACCGAGTCGCACCTGCGAAATTGATTTTTGTTGAAAGCAGGCGTTTTACATCATTTTCGTGATGGCTCTGTGGCTAAAACTGAAGCATTGATTTAACATTAAACTTACGTAATAATAAAATTATTATGTATTTAGATGTTCTAGACCTTTTCCGGACTGTGGAGTTGAAAACGCGGCCGTAATGTCATCATCGGTCTTCATTCATTCATAGACCGCCGAGGGTCATCTCTGTGTGTGGGCGGGGTCACGGCGCATGCGCACTGTGCCATGTCAATGATGTCATTCATTCGTTCGTTTGTTCATTCATTCATTAGTAAAAAGGACGATATGAGGAAAAAACTACGCGTTTTTCTTGGTTTTCGCCAAAAAGTCGAGCCGTCGACAGCGAAATCTTCAAGTCGGGTCGAAGATCGGCGAATTTACCCAGGATTTTGTGGCCGACCGTATGTGGACTCCGCGCAGCCGACCATCGGATAGACACCCCTCTGTTTTAGGCCGCCACATAGTAGTCAACTCCACATAAATGTCATGGATACGCCTCCTGACCGCAAATCCGTATTACGTGACGGTCAGGCATTTTGAACTGTATGCCCTGTCTGGTGCGAGGTTAATCTGAGATCGAGTCGCACTATCTGCTGGGTGCGATCTCCATTTTGGACATCCCCTTCGTTTCCGATCTGGTCGTCATAAATGCCATGGATCGGCCTCTGTGGAATTCTGTGTCGTGACGGATGGTCTGTTTTGGCCGGAAACGAGAGAACTTCTGAAATTCTAGGGTGCGAAGGAAGACCGGCCTGTTGGCTGGTTGGACCGATTAGACACAAGCCAAAAGTTTGGTAGAAAGGTCTTGGGTCACGTATGGCCGGAGTGGTTGAATCTGTGGCAAAGGAGCTGAGCTGCGGATCTGGAACAGAAGATGAGACAAACTCTGAGTCAAGGTATTCAATACAGTAACAGGGTAATCCTAAAGACTGCATGCCTGTTCATATAAACAGCATGGCCGCCCAGGAAATCGCTAAACTAGAGCACTGCGGTTTTGGCTTCGAATTTCACATTTACTCCTGTTTACTTGATAATTGATAATTTATTAACCTGAGCGTTTTACTTAGATCTCACGTTGATTACTTGCATACTGAGCGCATTGTATGATGGGATGCGGTTGATAGGTTGCAGCACTCTATTTTAGCTAAGTCATTGGCAACCATGTTGTTTTGTGTACAGGCACGAATTCTTCTGGATAAACAGTAACAGATATCGGTGGATCTACATAAATGACGACGCATCTGTAGCACGTAGTCTTTGCTAACGTTTGCTAACAGTATATTGTAACAACCACATTCATTTATCTTCAGAAGTACATTTAATCTGATCTTAAGACTTCTGTCAAGGCCGTAGCCAGGATTTTATTTCGGGGGGTGTTTCTGAATATTGGAAAAATAAATTTTCCATTTTTAATTTTCCATTTTCGCCGCAAAAATGTCTGATGACCTTGTTTTAGTCATCATCTTCCATTTTCATTTCGGGGGGTTTTTCGTGGCTTTATTTCATGGTTTTGCATCACAAACTAGACAATGCATTAGATTTTTTCTGCATTTTCCATTTCGGGGGGTGTTCAAACACCCAAAACACCCCCCTGTCTACGGCCTTGACTTCTGTAGCATCATTACAACGATGCACATCAAGTGAAACTGCGGTCATGGCAGAAACTGGCCTGCTTGTCGATTAGGAGAAAGGGTAGTCGAGCTACTGGTTGTAGGCAAGCTAAAACCGATGAGTTTTAGAGTTCAACTCTGAATCATATTAGAGATACGACAGAATGTGCAAAAGAACTGACACACAGCTATAATGCAGTCATGTAATACCGTCAAAGGAAACAGATTCATTTATATAAGTTGATATGCAGTCTGTAAACAAATAAACAGTATTTAACTCTGAACATTTGGTGCTATGACAGCGCTAAACCAATTTAGGAACTGACAGTCAGCATTTGTAATAATATCTTTGTTCTTAACTGCAGTTTGTATGTGCTGCAGCATCAATACTATAAGCCAATTTTCTGTAGCAGGTGGGGCATAAATTGTGAATATCACAAACTGCTCAAAGTTCATTAGAAAGTTGAATTGTGTGCCAAGAAGGTAGCTTATGGTTGCAAATTACAGGCCATAACTGCGTTTAAGACTCCCAGAAATCTGTAAACCTCGGGAAGTGATGCTCAGTGCATTGCAAAAGGTTCCAAGTGAAGATATCTGGGTCATAAGATCTGGATGACCTTCCATGCGACATAAACTAAGATTATGTCAGTTATGACACTTCACTTGCCTTCAGTGCAGCTTGAGGTAACCAAAGCTAGGTTGACGTGTACTGTAAATAAGTCTGCTTAGCAGTATGATGTGTTAATTGTGTATAGTTGAATTGTCTACGTAGTTCCACTGAAGTGAAAGCACAGTTGAGTGCTGACGTAAATAAAGATTTTTATTCATTTAAGATGTTGACACATTAGAGGATTGATGCAGAGAATAGGTGCACTAAGAGAAGCGAAGGACGGACTTGACCTATGAGTAATGACAAATTGACACTGAGATCATTTATTTGTACGAATTGCTGCAAAATGGCTGTCATCAGAAACTGGTGACGATGATGTTGAGAGGTCCACATTGATGCAATTGCTTTGCTTGATACAGATGCACATGACCTTAACCGAACATTTATAGTCTCTCTTCACCTCAGAGGTGCTTCCAACATGACAATTGACAATTTAGGATACATGTAATGCTTTCTCTTAAAAGTGTTTTTCTAAGTTGAACATACATGATGTCATTGATGATATAGTCATTGATGATGCTTCAATAATGTGATCTATAATAATAATAATGATTATGACAATTTATATGATGCCATAACACAGCGATGTCATTACAAGGGTGCCTTACAAATCAGCTTACATTTGGGAAAAACCCTAACGAACAAGTTTGCTTTTTAGCATGGATTTAAAATATCTATTGACGACGTTGACATTGATGATGACTGTTTGCAGGGAGGAATACTTGGTGAAGGTGAAAGCGCAGGTCATGACCCGCGACGATAGTTCTGGAGGTTGGGTTCCAACGAACGGCGGTGGGATGAGTCTTGTCGGCCTTCGCTCTCTCTCTTCATCAAACGTTGACGTGCAATACCTCATCGACGGCCAAAGAGTCTCGGATCACACTGTACGTACAAGTCTATGACATTGTGTGCAGAGCGACCATGCCTCGCTGTCTGTTACCTATGCTTCTGGGTTCAAATCCTGGTGCATCATTTCTATGCATATATGTATGACATTGTATGTATGTATTTGCAATTGTTGTAGCACCCCTCCAAGATTGCTACTCAGAAGCGCTCCCGACTTCAGCGCGGACGCTGAAGCGATACACGATACAACGATCTGATACATGTAGTTAGTTAATCATAGCTCAAACTTGTAATTTTTCTGTAAACCTAATATTTCTTTCAAAATTCTGTGTTGCATCATTTGAATTCATCATAATGTATTTCCTTTAAATTAATTTCTAAAAAATAATCTGATGATAATTTATTTATTATGTTAATATCTTCAGGTGCTTGTTTCTAAGATATGCCTTGTTCTAATAAGTTATGTTGTATTTTAGTTTTATTGTGTTGTTGTGTTTTATTAGAAGAAATGCCTTGTTGTAACTTGTAATAAGTAATATTTTATTTTTATTGTGTTGTGTTTTATTGCATTGTATATATTTGATTTCTTTGTTGTAGTACATGTATTGTGTTGTGTTCTGTTGGATATAATTATATAGGTGACGCTGAGCTGTGTTCTAAAGAAAGATCTTTCATACACGAAGGCCACTCCAACGTTCCATCATTGGCGCATGCAGGGCGAACGTTTTGGCCTCACGTTCCACAGCTCAGCCGACGCTCAGGTCTTCGAGAAGTGCATCAACAAAGCGGCTGTGACCCTTCGAGAAAGTAGGCAGCACTCCTATTGACAGATTTTGCAACTTTTACTGGTGCTAAATAAATAGCTGTGCAGGCCAGGAGATTATCAGTAACTATGCTGGTCATGGATACTGCATGTATGATTTAACATGCTTCTTTTGTGATTGCTTGAACCTCTGTTTTAACCCTTTACTCATTTGCCTCGAGAATATTCACTGAAAACACTCGCTTAACAGGAAAAATGAAAGGGTAAAGGGTTAACCGTTAACGGGACTGGCCACGACATCGGATGTTTCGAGCTGGCTCTATGTATGCACGGTGAATGAAATACACAGTGGCTCATTGCATGTATCTGTTTTTTATGAAGCTCAGTTTAAGAACCTGAAAAAATTGTAAACATGGCTGTCCTAGTCTTTTAAGCAGGACTGCTGGAAGTAGAAGGAAGAGAGGAAGACCATGAAAGAACTGGTAGGACGCAATCAAAGATGACTTGAGATGTCTGGAAATGTCATGGGAAGAGGCTGAAGAGCTGGCGATGGAGAGGGAGAAGTGGAGGAGAAGCGTTGCTCGATGTGCAGACCTGCACAGGAAGGACTAAGTCTTAACAAATGACGAGAATGTTATTTGGACTCGTGTTATTGAAATTGTACAATTGTTACGAGGAGGACATTGCCAAAGGAACAGTCTATATTATATTTACCAGGACAGCCAAATGACAATTCATGATTCTGCTAGCCAGGAGCAGAATCATGATTTGCAAATCTTTCCTTTAGTATTCTAACAGTAAGAATATGACTTCCATTCAGATGTTTTACAGTGGGTGATTGCTTTGCTGTCACAGTGACTTGTGCTCGTTGGAAACATACATGACTTGCATACTTTTGAATCCACACCATTGTTCTGGCTAAAGACAATGCACAGGTCAACAATGTTCTACCTCTAACTGGTACCAGAGGCATGTTGCCAGGCAGAATCAGCCTTTCAAGTCATCAGGCATCATCTGGGTCTTATGAAGTCTTTGTAGTATACCACAGAACTTGATCCACAGAGGTTAACAACAAAAACTGGAACTGGAAAGTTTTCCATCGAATAGCACCAATGGAACGTTGCACGTACTGACTATGTCGTGTTCCTTGTGTTATGTTCTAATCTTCACTGGAGGATTTGTTTGGATTCCATCGCGCGATTGAAGCTCAGTGTTAGAATAAAGACCTGCATTCATGTCAGACCTCTCAATGACTTTGTCTCAGTTGAAATCTTTCAAGGCTTGAGAGTGTGGCCGATAGTTTGCATGACAGATCAGACATCGTGTCACTTGCACCAGTTGTCATCAAGTTGCTATTCGTGATGGCAAATCAGTATGTCACCAAAGTCACGTGTGTGCGTGCATGTGTATGCGAACTGAGCCACCCAAAATTTCACATCCTGGCATTTATCATTGATTATTTCAACCAATAAGCTGCTCCACTGGGTTCAGGATGTTACAGCATTACATTTTACCAGCACAGGTTCCATTACCATGTCATTTCTGCCGCATGGTTTGCTGTCTGTCACCACAGAATAGCAGTCTCGGTGTCGTGCTTGTGGCCATTGGGACACACCAAACATAGTTCCTTATATGTGTCTGCTCTGTTTACATGAATGCCAGACTTTCCATTTTACTCTACACACATTCGTCAGTGTGACTTCTTAAAATATTTTTGACGGTGCTATAAAAATGGTGAGATGTATACATTCAAGGTGAGCTACATGTGTGAAAACTGACACTTGGTGAACTCAGGTTCTGCTGTCTAAGCCTGGACCAGATGCCTAATGCTCTCTTTCTCTCTACTAACAGCCATGGATGATGTCATGTCATGATGTTGCTTACAGTAAGCAACGGCTTTGGACAAAAATCTTTACACCGCTATTGGCCTTTGTAGGTGTAAACCATACAATTAATACATTGTGTCATTGTTTTCTTGTTTTTTTATATGCTCATTTAAAACTTAATAATAAATGCTTGATGGTGCTAATTGGCGTACATCTGTCGTTACGGCTAATAACTGCGCTTTTAAAATTTTTTTTGGAATAAATGTAATTCTTGTATGCATGTATAATTGTATATAATATATGACATTGTTTCTTTTGTTTTAGGATTTGGTGAAATGGTCGAAGAAACACAAGAAGACACAGAGGCTTCACATACGGTTTGTTTGTGGATATTATAACTAATTCTTATTATTACCCTCAGTTCTTGCATTTCTTGACAATAATTTGAATTGAATAAATGAATTGATGATCAATGTGATTTGCAATTGGCATAGGGGAATCAATACTTTCATACCAATTCATTCATTCATTAAGTGCATTTGAATAGCGCCTCTTCAAGGGGACTACTCAGAGGTGCTCCCAACCACAGCACGGCCAAATAAAATTGTCTTAAGATTAGAGAGAAATGCCTGAGAAGAATTTCTGGACAGGGAGCCGAGTGTCAAGGGCAGACCATTCTAAACAGACTTTATTGATATGTGTTTTCAGATCTGCACTGAATATCTGTCAATCTCAGAGCATATTTTGTCCCTAGGCTGCTTGTATGCATGACTTTGTATGTATGTATGTATTGTATGTACGTGGACACTTTTATAGCGCCTTAAAAAACTCATGAAGGTTGCTTCTGTGATCTTTTAACTGACCACACTAATTCTTTGTTATTGTTGATCTGTTTTGCTTTGAAAACCATAGACAGTATAGCCTTTACTATCACCATGTAACAATCAGTTTACAGATTGTTTGCAATTAGATAAAAAATTTAGTGCATATGTCTGTCTTTGTTACAGGGCATCCAGAGGCCACTGAAGGAGACAGTTTCGCTGCCGGGGTCACGCGCGAGAACACCTTCTCCAGCGTCTTCAATGCGCATCTCCCTTCAGCCGTCGCACGCTATGCCATCCGCAATGTATCACCCGTCAAGCTACCCGCATTTGAACATTGTCTGCAACCGGAAACCGCTTCCAGGTCACGAGGCGATTCTGTCCGGCGCTTTCAACCAGCTCGCTCAGGCGTCACGCGCTCGCACGGCCGCTCTGAGACGGCCGAGCGACGAGACCTCGGCCGAGCCTCTGCCGGCGCCCAGCGCCACGGACAGCGCCTACGTCCAGTTCTCCAAGACGGATCTCACCGCCGCCGCCGCCACGGCAAAACCGGTCAAGGACAACGTTCCGCACGACTACTCGTACCCCATGCTCGAATCGGTCGGCCGCGTCCGCAGTCAGAGCTATTTCAGCACGGCGCGCAGCACGAGCCAAAAGAGCCTCGAAGTTTCGTCGTCCGCTTTGGTCGTGCCGCTCCCGAAGTCTTCGAAATCATCGCGGGGGAGCGGGGACCCACGTCGCCTGCACCAGCGGCTGCGCTGCGTCTACTGCCGCGAGATGTTTCTGCTGTCGGAGAACCGGCGCGGGGCGTGCCCCGACCGACCGAGCGGATGTCTTCGGACTATCGAAGTGCTGACTTGCATGCGGTGTGCGCGTGGCGCCCTCTATCATCTCACGGCGGACGACGAGGGGGATTACGGCTCCGTGTGCTTGTGCGATCACGCGGACCCGCGCAATCGCAGGAAGTGGGTCATTCTGACAGTGCTTTCGGTCGTCATGCCGTGTCTCGCGTGCTATCCGATAGCGGCCGCCTGCCACCATTGTTCGGTGCGGCACGGTAGGTGCGGCGCACGGCACAAGGCGGAGTGATTGATTGACGGCGCGAACAAATTGATGAACGGAGAAGAAACGCAAAGGATCGAAATCTGGTGCTGTGTTGAAATCTGTTGCGATGATGTTTGACAGAGTTGCATATGCAGGTTGGCATCTGGGTGATCGACTGAATCTGGCGTCGTGATTGAATCTCTGAGTCAGTCAGATCAGCGTGCTGCTGCCATCGAACCCAGCGTGAAGATGGAAAATGGTTTGGCGTGTGGAAATGATGCGGTGCCTTTGGTTCGAAACTTGGATCTGGTACGGCGAACGAACTTGATCCGTGACCGAAATCGAAAAACAGTTTGGTGCGAGGAATCTCATACACGCAACTCTATTTATACCGCAGATCTACTACGCTGGCATCATGATCAACTTTTTAACACGAACAATTAGTTTTCTCGTTGACTGCATCGATCCAAATCCACTCGCTCAACATTTCTCATTTTTCATGATAGCCGGGCGGTCGTCGTTTAGTGAACGTTACACGAGAACAAACAAACAAAGCGGTTGGTTGAAGTGGCCTTTGTTATTTGAAAGAGAAATCTTCATGTGTATCGCATTCAAACTGATAAACATGTAAAATGTGTTTCATACCGGTTATTCATTGCCATCTTTTTGCACTTGTGGTACAGTTTCTATTCTGTCTACGTAGCCACTCTTCTTGACCTGTTTTAGTCATTGTTATAGTTTTTCCTAATAATTAATTGACCCTTCATCAACATCCCTGTCACATGTTATGTAATGTTTCTAATAAAAAAATAATATCGACAATAATCACTATTCTTAATCAACGTCGTAATTGTTATCATGTACTGTCGATTACTTTGTAAGTTGTTTGTGATCTTCTACTCTTGATCAACAAATTCAGTAATTGAACTCTCAACTACCATAATTTGGCATTGGTACAGACTTGCAAGTAAAAGTCAAGTCCTGCATTGCAAGGACCTCGTGTCCAGGACTTTGTGATTTACCCATAGCTGTCTCAAGGACTTAAGAATAGGAAAATGAATTATACCCTAAGTTGCACTATGAAGAATGGGACCTCCTAGATATATTGTCGTGAATGTAACCATTCAATATAAATAATGTAGGCATGCACACGACTCTTACTCGTGTCTTTAGTGAGAATGCGGAGCACTACGTGGCACTACAGTAACTGTGATCACCATCTTTTGAACGAGAGTACACTAAAAGTGAATGGGAAACTAACACAGCATGTTGTTAAGCTGTTGATAGCTTATGGTAGAATGTGTTTTATTCCAAATGTACAAACGAAAACGACCTTAAAATCCTGAGGACTGAACCATGGTCAAGTGAGAAGAGCTCTTTCAGTTGGTGTTATGACATCTGTTACTTTGCGTATGTTCAAGTTGTATCTATTTCTAAAAATTTATCAAGTGCATTTCAAGAGCATAACAGGAGCTCTTGGTAACTTCACTGTTTGAGCCTGGATTAGGTGGCAGTCTACAAACGCTAAATAATAAATAAGGTGGCAGTATTCAACACTGCATCACACCTCTGGAAGGATGCCTCCAGAATTCCGCACATATTTTATTACTCCACATTGTATCTATATATTTAGATAGCGCCTCTCACAGAAGTTTGGACAACCCTTCTGATTCTATGTGGACTCGTGGAGCTGTGAATAATCTGGTGCCCTGCGCCTGACTTTTGCATGGCGCTTCCAAAGGTTTCAGGCCTACAGTAATTATGCATACACATTCAGCACGTAAACTGTTTTGCTCTCAATATCTGTCTTTATGCACCTCAAGAGAAGCTTTCAAAGATCACCCAATGCACAACACAGGACATGAACCAGTAGACCTAATAACCGAAATCACATATTAATAAAGACATGAGCAATGTTGATCTGCAATGCACTGCTGAACAGTGATAGTGCATGGATTGTCAAGTTAATTCTTTATATTTAATAAAAACCTAACATTTTGTATGATAAAATGCTCAACAAATACGGTCACTTTGACTTTTTAATGGCCTTCTATTATTACAAACTTCAATCAAAGCTGAGACTAAGACACAAATTCTAGATTTCAATTATTGACAGTAAACGGATGCTGCAACCACTGCAGTTAACATATAATGTAAAATAAAACACAAATGCATGCAAGAACGCTTGCTTCACCTTTAAGGACTGTCATTCATCGGCATTACCAAACAAACGTAACACTCGGCAACAGAGTTCAATTGTCAAAACTACATTCAACATTTTCAGAGCCATTGTTGAACGCAGTCAATAGATCAGCATACAATCCACCTTCTAAAAGTTGAAATCCTTGAACCTGACGTTCAGACGTTCATCACCATGCGCTGACATCGATCGGCCATGGTATGTCTGTTAAGAAAATAATTAATCTGTTGAGCTCACAAGTTCATTGAACCAGAATGAATGCACATCATGTTAAATAGTATGATATGCAAGAAGCAATTATTATTATTGCTCTTTATGTATATATATTACTATGTATATATGTAATGAACACAATCAAAATGTTTCAAAAGCCATTTTTAAAACAAAAATGTAATTACAATCATAAGCAAAAAAGCCAAACAACCATCATAAATTACAATCCACCTTGCGAAAGTGCATAGCCTTCGAACTGCCTTGAAAATATACACTTAACCGACTTGTGCACATGACAGAAGTACTGTGTTACAGTGGCTAAATGTATTGGTGTTCAATGACATAGATGCAGTCCACGTAATGCCTTATGTTTTAAATGACGTTGATTGAAAGTTTATTATACTAAAAACTCATAATGTTATCATCATTACATATCAATCAAGCAGTCATTAAATACAAACAGAGTCTCACAAAAGCAGCAGCTTAAACAGTGTTGGGCCTCAATTTCCAGTATGCAACTGCTTACAATGACAGGCCTCAATTGTTCAGTTTTAAGCCAACAAATCATTAAATTAAACAGAGAATGAGAGTGCTTTAGCAAAAGTAAAATTAACATTTAATTCAAGTAAGTATAATAGGAATGTCTATGATTGCACACTCTGGATTGTCTATCAGTCTGCACTTATTCTTAACATCAGACTGTTGACTGGTAACAATGTTACAAAACTTGCTGATACGACCAACAGGCAGATCAGTGCACAGCCAAAACCCAGTCATTTGCTATCCACGAGCGAAATGTCTAGGTGACTAGAATGTTCTACCGGTAAGACAAATTAACCACTAGACTACAGTAACTGTGCACCCCAAAATATAGGTTAATGGTTACCATAATCGCATCAATGGCTTCGCTGGTGCTGTTCATCTGCACATGCAACGTCTTCTTGTTCAGATCATATCTAAAAGTTCAAATTTAAGAAACTACCAACAAATTGCAAAGTCCTAGAACTAACTACTGCACAATAATGCTACTGACAATCACATAGGTTCAGTTTCAATGTTACAGGCCAGTGGTTTTCAGCCTTTTTCTAGTGATGGAACTTTTCTCAGGCACACCTTTGCTCACAAAACACTGCGTGTTTAACCCGTGCAACACAGAATCATTGCACGAAAGAATGGCAGAAAGCTGCGAAGAATTCTACTCTTTGTTAATACATTTGTGAATTCAGTAGACATTTTGAAATTTTATATCAAACATGCTGTGGATGCCGATGCCCTCGAAACCCCGGCTGAAAACTACTACTATAGCATGTTTAAAGTATCACAAGTTAACAATGGAGGTCTACAGGGTAAAGTTGCAGCTCATATCTGATCAGTGCATATATACATATATAATTATATATCTAGCGTGTTTAAGTGCTCATACATAGGTAAGGCACATTTGCTGCACCATTCATTTGTTTCCAGTTTGTCTAACAGCTTGAAACAGTGAAACAAAGTCAACCTTCAATGGATTGTTTCATTAATTGGTGACAATACCTGAGAGCATACATGTATTCAAGTATAATGCTATAAATTTCTCGTTTATCAATATAACTAAACAAACTAAACAAAGTTTTACAAAGAAACTATATGGCACCTCTTTCTTATATTCTAGAGAGTGCCTCTAAGTTGAGAAAGTCTAGTTTTCTTACCCACAAAACAGATGAGCAACCACTGAGCCACGCTGGCTCAGCATTCCGAGAACATTGATGTCCTGCATGTTCTGTCTAGAAATGCATTGAAAGTGCAGAATCAAAATAGGATTGAGTACCAGGAATTCTCATATGACAAATTTGTTCAAATGTTCTTGTAAAATGTAATTGGAAGTGATATAAATAAACTCAGTATACAAAGAGCATTCCCAGATTGTTCAGCAAGCTTACATTGCCTTTTGACCATAGACAGCAATGTTTAATCACATGAATGTTCATGCATAAACTGGTAAACAACTTTTAAGCATTGGATAAATGCCAAATTATTATTCAGCTGCAGCTACTATGAAGACTCTCTTTTTATTTTTCGTTTTTCCAGTTATAAATTTTATAAGAGATAGCAACAAGATCAACATCGAAGCTTATACAGAGTAAACAAATGAATGGTAGGATCAACAGGACATAAGAGAAACAAACTTAAAGGATAACCCAATTAAGTAGGTAAGTAAGTAAGTATAGCCTTTATTACTCCATTGCAGACTAATGCAATATAACACATAGACGCAATATAACACATAGACGCAATAACACAGCATAGCAATATAATATAAAAACTATATAAAAGTAATCTAAAACAAATGTTAATAAGTAGTCTAGTATTGAAACCTTTTTTCTGAGGTCAGAATGCAGAATTTCAAGTTTGTGTGAATGACCGCAAAGAATATTGTGATTCATGAACTGGAGAGAATAAACCATGGAGAACATGCCCAGGGTGAGCCAAAACAGTGGGAAATAGGGCACGGTCAGCTTTGATGCACTGCACACCTCTTCGAAAGTATCGAAGTTGGAGGTAAAAAAACTAAGTTTAACAAGTTTACATATAACATAATTCAGCCGTTCACGCTCACTCAAATGACAAAGCCCTACCAAGCAGGAGTACACCATATGCGTTACTATGGTCGAGCGAACTACGTTGTATAGACGAATACAACTTTAGCTTAAAGTGTGCCTGGAAGGTCATGGACAGCGTTCAGGCACTTATTTTAAAATCTGAACACCGTCCTGCCACTTATTTGGCCCAGATAGCAGGGACAGATGAGGAGCATCCAGAAACTACTTTTTCTACACTGTAAGCACTGGACGAATATCAGCAAGTCCATGAGCTACCACGATATGCAACACAAAAAGGGACTGCTTTGCTCTGCAACATATGTTATTAATATGCAAAGTGAACCCAATTCTTTCAGAGAGTGCTACACCAAAGATCTGACAAAGATCAACAATATTTGGAATTGTGACATTAGTTCGGTAATGAGGACAGCTATGATCATTTCACAATACTTATAATAATACTAAAAAAAATAATATGTATAGATTTAAGTGGCATAAGTTCGTAAGCAATCGATTTAAAATCGTAGCAATGATTCAGAAGCACTTACTAGTATGAAGAGAGAATTACAAAGAATTTGGTACAATGCACTCAATGATATAGTAATGCAATTACCTAATTATAAACAAACTCCGGAATTGGAAGTGAGGCAAGCTGCACAGCAAGGTCATTGAGATGTTGTTAATTGATGCTTCACATATGGGGGCAGTGTTAAAACTTACGGGATTCCCGCAACTGACAGACAGCTCGACGGCGCCTCATCATCATACTCGACCCGTTCGTCGTCACAGCTTTTGATGGTTATTTCGTCCTACAAAATCAGATCACATTCGACAAACACCTTTAATTAGCAGCTGTTGCTCATGTCACTATTATTGCCAGTAGTAACTTTTCAATTCAGCAAAGTGCAAAGGCCCAAATGGTGCAATAAAAACATTTTGTTGAAGACATATTCAGCAGCTATCTGTGCTAACTAATGCTGTATTTCAGAAACACTGACAGTCATAAAGCAGTCAATTGTTTCAAAACTGTGGCCGTGCATAGCTAACACTCAAACAAACACACAGACTTACCAAAATATATATAAGATTACATGGTATCGGACAACTATGGGATAATAAAAAGTTGTAAATAGACTAATTGTGGACGACTGGACATCATAATCAGATATTTATTTTGCGCACGTACATTCTGCCGAAACCATCTCCCCACTACATGCACCATGCACCTGTATGCAAATCGCCTAAATTCTGTGACCTCTGTCCTCTGCACACGTAATATAGCCCCTAAACACATGAGATTTTATTAGGTGATTACCATCATAGAAATAATGAAAATATAGATGCTTACATCGGGTATATCGAATGGATTCACAGATGACACGTTTACTTTCAAAGGCATTCCCCACAGTTCAACTCCGTTCAGCATGCTTCTCGCTAACAACACATCACAGTAATATTGCTTATATTTTACATCATAATAATCATCTGATGTTCATTTAAGTTATTTCTGAAGTTGTAATTAGGTTCTGCTGCACTTAAAACTGATCAATACATCTGCACATGCTTTTAAGATGCATGTAAATGCACAATTGTTATTTGTTTACATAATCACTGCTTTCATTAAAATACCTTCAAAGTATATTTCTGATTTAAGATTAACCTTGATACTGAACAGCACATTTAGTGTGGATACTGCTTTTGATTACCAAAAATTGTACTGCACAATACAAAACATTAGAATATAAAACTTATACAATCTGACAGATGTGATAGAACATAAAACTGCATATGTTAATATGTAACATATAGCAGCTTTAAGGTCATTGAATGCAATATAAAATAAATGGATATAATATTTTGATGTATGCCAGGATTGAGCAGAACAGCATAAGGCATGGTTCTTACAAGTTTACGGCCTGAAGAGATAAAAATAAATTTTTGAAAATACCTTTGTCCGCCTGCTCTTTGTCCTCAAAGGACACCCATGACTTTTGTTCGCTGTGAAGCAGAAATGTAAAGTTGACCTTGCCGTATAAACCTGTCCAAAAGATACACAAACTTAAGTATCATTCTTCAGTCAGCAACTCTAGTAGCAAAATCGACCATATTTAATTTATAACATCTGTCATGATTTTATGCCATCCTTATCATCATCACCATCATCATCAGCTGATCCTATTCACTTCCTTCAAACAAGTCACACATCTAAAATCTAACTTTATATTTTCATTTGCTACAATTTTCACCTGAAAGTCTGTAGTCATGACTTCAGTCTGAACTGGCCTAGCGTGTAAGCAGCATATGAGCAGTTTAAAGGTGCTTGAAATCATAGACACATAGAATACTAAATCATAGACACATAGAATACTAAATCATAGACACATAGAATACTAAATCATAGACACATAGAATACTTACTGAACAGATTGTAGAGCCCGTTAGTGGTCATTTTCTAAAATGCAACCAAACCATGGCAAATAATTTAAAATTGTTTTTGAACACTGACAACAGTAAACTTAAATAACTCACAATGCATGAATTAATGCTTTTGCTAGGACAGTAAGTCAACAATTAATTTTGTCTATTCAGTACCCAGCTGATAGTTCACAACTTGGGACAAGTAAAAAGGAGAAAATATCATCAGGAATCTGTTAGCGGTACAAATTGGTCACTGAGCACTGTGAGCGGTTCTAAATAAGTTTCCAATTACATTACATTAATTATTCTTAGCAGTCTTAATTAACATTCAACAGATTTGAAGTCACCATGGTATTCTTAAATGTAATGTCGGGAAACACATAATAGAACAGGTTCTTACAAGTGGCCTGAAGTTTGTTATTTCCATCACCCGATCAAACACTTCGTTTGGAGGAGATGGTCCTGTCGCAATTTCTGGATCAACCGTCTGGTTCGTCGGGATATCCTCCATCTCATTCTACAAATACCAAAAATAAAAAATAAAATTATTTTGCGTCATGGAACTCAACAAATGTTCTGTCCAAATCAGCATATATTAAGTAATTATTGAGATCCATTTGATTTCCATAAACAAACAACATATAATTGTGCCACATTTAGTTACAAGTACATCTACGATGAATCGAGTAATGTCCAGTTGACTATAGAATCGATATGCCCAGTGTATGAATCGTAATCGTAAAGTCGAAATATCTACAGCGTCCACAGAAGCCAAGTCGTGGGAACCAGCTTATTCACAGGAGCTCAATCAAAGCAAAATCGAATAGTCAAAAATTGAATGGGAGCATAAAAATAAACAATGAACATTGTTCATTCTTACATGAAAACTCTCGAGTTTTATTCAGATTTACAACTCTAGCAGAGTATTATGACGTAACTATGACGTAACAAACAATGAAGTGGTGTGAAAGAAGCTGAGAAATAAACAAAGATTTAACAGTCAACCAGGTATCTACAACTGTTCTCTGATTTTACCAAACACTTTAACAAAGAGTTACTAAAAGTGAATTGGAAACTCATTAAAGTGCAAGTAGAACTGTTCTTTGTGAACAAGCTGTTTCAGTTGCTGAATTAGATTTTCCAATTCTCAAGCTGTATCTGCTTATGCTATTCAGTTGCTTCATGTCATTTCATTCTGAACTTACAAATTACTATTTTCACTTATCTGTCAAAGCATCAATCATTCCTACCTCTTCCAAATCCACCACAACAATTTCTCCGTGTAGAACCAGAGGAAACATTTGAAAATAGTCGAGGCATCTCTTTGCTGCCTCTTTGTCCATCACCAGATGCACCTTGAACAACAAGCAAATTAATGTTAAGCATGATAAATAAATCAACAATAATAATCAACTGTATGAAAAATGTTAACATGTACAAGTAAACAGATTTAGTCTGCTGCATTAGATATAGGACATCTGTTTGGCGATACAGCCGCTACCGATATCTAATTGGTTGAATGACAATCAATCAGTGATGTGTCATTCTATATTCTGAGCACTCATGAGATCAAAATGCATACATGTATCATTAATAACATGCAGAGCTTTATTCTTTTCCATGTGTCCGTTGAGTACTCCATTAGAGTACTAAATAGAGTAGCTTAAAAGTCAATTCTTCTGAAAATAAAGGACACATTCCAGATTATCTTCTACCACTAATTTAGGTGCTATTTAGCACCAAAGTTTCTATGTGCCGGCAGTACCCAACCATGTGTTTCAATACCTTTATCAAGAGATATCCTACACGTGTGTTGCTGTCCTGCATTATAGATTTTTATGTGATCTCCAAGGGATATATATACCTTACGATTTTGGATTTAACATTGAATAAGACGACCACCAAATTTGGACTTTCAAAATTGTCCAAAAATTATCGAATCACAGAGAGCATATGAAGTGTTTCGATGAATATACAATGTATTAAAAAAAATGACACAAGTGTTGTTTTTGCTTCTAAAAGGTTATTGCTGCTAGAAGCGCTAAATATAAATGTTCAGATACAATACCATACAATACTAAAGTTATAACAAGGAATTTATATAAATGGTGAACAGTGACAAACAATAAATGCAAAACAAATAAAAATATAAACATAATCATCATTGCCACATCCAGAAGAGATGTAAACAAATAATGCAACCACAAGAGTTCATGCAGACCGAACCTTGCGTGCAGACGCGTTCCTTTGAAGAAGATGAATCTTCCCAAATCTCTCCACCAGACAAAGAATTTCCACCAACGATGCACTTTCCGGAACATTGTCAAATGTTAAGACCGATGTGGGCGTCAGCTTAAGCTAAAAACAAATTATGAAATGGGTTAGTATAATGGATAACATGCTGGCCTGAAGGAAGAGCTTATAAACGGTATAGCCGGTTCGAATCCTGTAGGGCCCCTGGTTTAGCTCCTCCTTCATTCCCTAGGTGGCAGCTGAAGTACATAGAGCCTACACCTGGCACGACTGCAAAGTTGTGATTTTTTCTGTGATTTGCGTTCTTGGGATTTGTTTGAATTGTATAACTTGTTCGTACTGCATAACTGTAACCTGTAATCAATTGCGGTCTGTCAACCAGATTACTGAATAAATAAAAATTATTATTATTATAACTACTTGCCACAATAAAATTTTATAAAAGCCTAATATTAAAGTACAATTCATGATTTAGTATAACAAATTCTTCTATTTTCACACACTAAATATGACTTACAACACAAAAATGTGATTTACTGGCCATTTAAAATTTTAGACCTGATGCCAGGAAATATAAAAAGGGAGACAATTATTATAGTGCATATTACTGAAACTTTGTACACCTGTGAATTAGCAAAAGAACATTTATGGAAAGAAATCCAGTTCCATGCATAATCAGTTGTTTAATGTTAGGTCATTGATTGATATCCAATTCAAAGATTCAACACTGCTATAACGCTGTACTATAATATCATTGTAATAGCAAACAACAATGCCTTACTCTCTTTGGATCCGGAAGGACATTATCCTCATCAACTTCAGTTGATTTTGTGTCCTGAAAAACCACAAATTTCCTTAAAATAAAACCACAAAAATAAAACCAAAGGCTTTCTCATGACTCTAGAGATGTCCGGCTGGTTTTTTCCTTAGTTTTCCCCAGTCTGTTTACATTTTCTAAGAATTTTATGACTCTCTTCGCGCAGTTTTCTAATCACCCAGTTTTCCAGTTCTGCTTGTTTTTTTACTGTAAAAGTTCAGTAATAAACTTAAGAACTTCTTATCACAGATAACTTAGCATCCAAGAAACATTTTCAAGTAATTTCAGACTCGTCTTTACAGACATGTTAGATACTTAGTTTAGCGGCAATGTGAAGTTCTTACACTTGTAAACGAGCAGTGTTTTCAGTTTCGAGTGTGTAAGACTTGTGGAAAGAGAGCAAGAGGTGAAGAATCTTTGGTGCATTCAAGTTCATAACACAGCAATAATCATTATTCCAATGTAATTAGGTACAGTTTTAGACAGGCTCAACATGAACAGTGAATTGTACTTTACATTGATTCAAAGTGTACAGTTATACTTCTGTATATGATGTACGTATTAGAAGTTGTCGTAAATAATTTACATCACATTAGATAATTCTTTTTAAACATAATCTAGAAGTATGAAGTTGCACAATATACATAATGGATTTCAGAGAAGAAATGTGATGCGATACAATACAAGAGATGTTGTAGACTGTAGACATGCACTCACTTTCACCTGTGGCGCGACTGGCACCGCACGAAGTTTCTCTTGAAGTTCTGTTTTCGCTGCTTCAAGTTCAATCCCCTTATCGTCCTTGTACTTGACGGCCATTTCGGCAATCATAACGTCCAGTTCACCGATCGTCAGGTTCCTGTGAAGAAATTATTCACAAAGTTTTAATGAGCCATCTACCGAAATAAAATGACCGTCATAAGATGGCTAAAAAATAATTTATGTTTTGCTCGTCTTAGGACTGGTGTTAATCTAGTGAGTCTGTAGCGCAACAGAAAGTAGCACCACCTATCGAGACTATAATAGTGCAACAAGAAATTGACTTTATGACTTCAGAACTTCACAACATTTTTGTTTGTTTATATTATTAAAGATATCATCAAACATAGCAACATTCAAGACGAATTATATTATCTGTTCCAGTTTGGCACAGTCTAATTTTATGTAGTGCTGAACCGCAAAACGCAAACTGAGGCCGCTATACTTCAAGACAGACCAAGACATCTGCTACAAGACAGTTTATAAAAAGTAAAGAAAAAAACCTTGAAATCAAGGCTGGCAAAAAATATAGGTCTCCAAGATAAAGAACAAGATAAAGACATAAAGAGAAAGTCTCAAGACTAAGACCATACAACCCTGCCAAAAATTTTATTACCGAAATGCAAATAGATCGGCAAATAGATCTATTATTTTATTTCAGAGTTAGGCCTACTTCAAAACACACGCTATAGCAGCTACATACTCATAAACAGATGTCACGTGACCACTATTCATATTTGGTCCAACCGCTACTATTCTGCTGAATACGAAATAGCTATTTGGCCGCTATTCGACCCCGAAATGAATAGGAAGCGAATATCTGGTACAGTCCTAATTTTTACGGAATACAATGTGCATTTGGGGACTAAAATGTGCAATGTGCATTCATAGGTGCATTTTTAGATGGCCAATAAAACTGAGATTCAGAGGTATAATTTCTAAGATCAATAATTTCCTAATCATAAATTTTTGTCACGAGGCCCACATTTCCCTTAAGAAAAATCATGTGTGTGTGTGTGTGCACACGTGTGTGTATGCCTATTTAGTCAATATTTCTCTAAAAGCTAGATTCATTTCAGATTACATGCAATGGGAAAAGTACATACACGGCGCCAAACGCTCTTGCTCTGTTGAACGCAAACTCAACGTAGCTTGATGTGAGGTTTGGTCCGTGGATCCCAGCATCCAGACACCATCTGTTGATATCTGACGACGTTGCCTCCGTGTCGTCGTTGATTGACGCATAGATTGTGAATGCCGCCTGCATACTCATTTCTGTTCTGACATAGAAACAAAACAACAAACTACCTTGAACAGCAGATCTAAACAAGAATAACAAAATCATTTCCCCAAAATAGCAGGCAGCGATTGTGATCCATTGGGGCAGTAAAAATTCAGAGTCCCCAAACAATACGCCTACGCGAACTGCAATTTGCAGAAATTTAATTCATAACTTCAGTGGGAGACGGACAGAGACATCCGTCTATATAACATCCATAGCGCCAAAGAGCATTTTGGCAAGATGTGTGATTGACTGCATATTGACAGAGGTTTTAACACATATGCATATGTCCTCTGAAAACATTTAAAATCCTTGCTGGGTTATGTTATGATTGAGGTGGATGGGGAATCTATATACAGAGAAGAAACTGAAAAATATATATTATGGCAAAATATACCTAAAATAACCAATCAATTAAAAATGACCATTAATATTTTTCCACTTGCACCACGCAAACCAGTTTCGTTTAAAAACCACAGTAACTTCGCAAAGGTTCGCAAGTAACTTATGTTTACATGCTTTCGGGACAAAAACTCGCTCCAATTTGGAACCAGTTGGCCATAAATTCTGATTTTAAAATCAGCAGTTTGGTTGGCCTCTGGATCTGAAAATTTCCGACACAAATTCACTGAGCACTCTTCTCCGTTTAAAACCGGCATCTATTAACGCTGTTCGGGAAAGATTTATTTGTCAATATCGCAGAGAAATGGTAACACGGGACTTACGATTAAAAGGAGTACTAATTAGCAAATCTAAAATGCCGAACGTGTAGATCGAGCTACTCTTAACCTGAATCAATATGGCGATCGAGTCGTCTGTTCCGTGGTTGCTATCATTTGGAAATATTGGTCGCTATTACGCGCCAAAAGCCGCGAGATGTGCAGCTAAATAAAGAAAATAATCCTAGCTTTATCAATACAACACAATACAATACATTATTAGTAATTTATACAGCGCTTTAACAAAAACAAGTCTTGCACAACAGCGCGCTTCACTACAAATCTAGTTATAATGCAATGAAAACAAATGAGTTTTAACTTTGATTTAAAATCTGCAATAGCCTAGGCCTATAGATGAGCACTGGCGAATGGAGGTCGTAGACTACCGTATCGATTCGTATCATTCGTATCCATTATATTTATAAGCATAGGCGTACGGGAGATTTCAGCAGTGGAGGGGGGGGCAAGGATTGAACTTCTGCCCGAAAAATATATCCGTCAAACCGTAAAAAAAGTTGACGACCTTTTTTTTAGTCATTCGGACCTGTGTTTGCCCGAAAAACCGGACTTGCCCGAAAGTTCACGACCTTTTTTTAGTCATTCGGTTCTGTGTTTGCCCGAAAAACCGGACTTGCCGAAAGTCGAAGGTTGACGACCTTTTTTCTTTAGTCATTCGGTCTGTCTTTGCCCGAAAAACCAACCAGACTTGCCCGAAACGAAAGTGGGGGGCAATTGCCCCCCCATGCACCCCCGCCTCGTACGCCTAACGTTTATGAGTGCACAATGCCTATCGAAGAATGACTATTCAGACTAATCAGACTTTCAGAGGCGCTCATCTCATCACATAAACTCCGTGGAAAAAGAAATGCAGTGTTCTATTAGACTATGCAATTTAAAGAATAAGAGACTGATGACTCCACCAAGTGGAGAGGTTGGCAAATCCACCTCACCATAGGGTGGAATGGGGGGTCGCAATGGCGTAGCCAAGGGGTTTCGGGGGTTAACCCCCCCAGTTGGCTTGGAGAAAAGTTTTTTAAAGGTTATTTATCCACCTAAACAAGAAACAACAAAACAATTGTTTGTTGTAAACAATTGTTTTCTTCTCTTTGTTACTGTAATACCTTTTCATTATTTAATTTATTTACTGTGATACTGTTTGGTTGGTGTCAGAAAGGGCATCCGGCCATACCCCCCCCCCCCCCCCACCTCATCATAAACTCCTGGCTACGCCACTGGCCGTGGACGAATTTTCGCTGTTTCCACGCAGTCACAGTTTCGCAGCTAGTCTATTCACCAGCAGATGCTATGGAGTGTCTTCAGGGTGATTTAAATCGCCGGCGATGACGATGGCGCTGTGCTATAGCTAGCTATTGTAGGGTGAAAACTATTCAAGCAGAAACGCAAGCTCGCAGAAGAAGGTTGTCGCGAAGGCGGAGCGAGAACGGTAGATTGCTAGGATCAGCAGATGACCTCGAGGGGGAATTACTTGGGGAGAGGGGGCGGTAGCGTAATGAATAACACGCTGGCGTAGAGTGCGAGAGGTAAGTCTAGCGATCGAGTTCGAGCCCCGTTGGGCGGTTATGTTATGTAGGCTGCTATTAGCGCCATGTATTGCATGCTGTCTGTCCAGTTAGTAGGCATATAATTATAGTTAGGCCTAAGATTTATGTATTCTGTGATCTGCGTCCTTATGAATTGTTTTAATTGCATAGGCCCAATTGCACACTGTAGCCTAACCGGTTGCGGTCTGTCAACCGGATTGTTTCAATAAATAGATTGTTATTATTAGGCTATATTAGGCTATAGGTTAAAACGCCTGCACATGTAGGCCCAAACCTTAGGCCTATAAGCAATTAAGCATATGCCTATTCGGCCTAATACTATTGAATAATAGGTCTAAAAGGCGAGTTTGAATTAGGCCTAGGTATTCAACACGAGATGGGAAAATAAGTAACAGTTTACTGATTAGCCACATGGGCGCCCGCACATAGGGGCAAGGGGGGGCACTTGCCCCCCCTGGAAAATGGAAATTTATTTTGTTAACAACCATTTTTGGGTTTTTAACAAATTTCTTCGCATTAAAGCACTAATGATACGAATGATACACACAGTGAAAGCCAGAAACCTATGTTTAGAAATCTCTGTAGATATAAACATGCTCTTAATTTTCTGCCTTGCATAATCAACATCTTGTTAAAAGCTAGAACAGTGATAATTGGCGGTTAACCCTTCGGCAGGCGCCCGTGCAAATAGTATTTTTCTATTGATTATGACCTACTTGATTGGATTCTCGCTGTCATGCAACCTTTCACAACTGCACAAAATTAAGTAGGCTATCAATAGAAGTAGCTAGAGGAACACTTGCACCTTGAAAACTTACACCTATTTTTTGTTCACTTATTCATTCATTCAATGGACTTATAATATTACAGTGCCGCTTCAGGAACCCACATTTAACATCTAGTCATCTACTTTTTAAAAAAATTTCTTCGCACTAAAGAAATTATTCATATTAGGCCTAAAGCTGATACACAAAATGAAACTGAAAAATATTTGCATTAATAGGAAACCTCATTAAAAAAATACTCGTACTCTTAATTTCCAGCTTTGCATTTTTCAAGCTCTTGTTACTAAACATTTATCGTAACTGTGACCATCGAAAAATTTTTGCCCCCCCCTGAAAAAATTTCTGCGGGCGCCCATGATTAGCCAACTTTGTGTTTGTGATCGATCCTTTATAGGCCTAAATAGAACCAATATAGGCTACTTGTAGTCTATTGCCCTATACGCTTTAGAATTTTCAAGTTTTGGGTCACGTCAGAAATCTATGACGTCACCCTTTGGATGACGTCAGTTTGAGAATTACACAAAATAATTGAAGATGAGGCGTTGATTTAATTGAGATACATACACTATTATACAAATATATCACGTGATGTAGGCCCAATATGGGTGTCCACTGAAGACTTTACTGTGGGGTTGGATATAGAATATAGGCCAATAGGGCAGTATGAAAATTGTGGAAAAATAACTGGGGGGTTTGGCCTATGATAAACTTGAAATTGGGGCATGAAAAGCATACTTTAACATGGGGCTCTAAAAATGACTGGGGGTCAACCCCCCCCCCCCCCAACCCCCCCGGCAATTCTCACCCTGCAATAGGGGTAGAACAAACTATGCCCCAAATTCCGGTAATTCTCACCCGCATGACTTTGAACTGCCGCTGAAGAGATGCACTTACTTAGCACTTAGTCCTTCCTCGCGCTGGCAGCGCATCGGGCGACACAGCCTCTAACTTTGTTAGAAGAGTCATCTGAAGAGATGACTGCAGTCATTTGATCTCTCGTCTATAGCCTACTCTTTCGGACTGTTCGCAGTAGGCCTAAAGGCCTATATATAGCCTATATGATAATAAACAGTAGGCTAAACCTTCGTGCCAAAAATTCTACAGAATAATTTAGTCAACGTGTTATTTCCTTGTTCATGTAGGCCTATGGCTAGTAAGTTGCAGTGTGTCAACTTAGTTTCTTGAAAAGGCCTAAGCGAAATTATTTTTATTGATATTATCCTGTGTGACGCATAAAATGTTATAGGCCTAGGCCCTATGCCTATAGTCAGTGTTTCAAACCATAGATCGCATAGGCCTATAGGATATATCTATGCTTACGCAGGAACGACCTAATAATACGCTTGACGTCATTTGGATCCATGTGAACGTTTATAGGCCTATTTGGCATTGAGCATATAGGCCTAATAAATTAATTGTGACGCTGGTCGATAATTATATGGGCTTCAAACAGTGTACATGATTATTATGACATCAGAGTTTGGGAATCACAGTTTGCGTGTTATTTGGCGAAGTAAATGTTTTAGGTAGCATATATTCACTGCTCTCGATCGCATATTGCGCTATCTGGTAGGCCTAATGCCAGCTCGTTAATTATTGCTTATTATAATAGATCTGCCTAATAACCTATTAGCCAATAGCATTAACAGCTCTGTTTCAGAATGTATAAGTAGCAGGAAAATTTCTGTTAACATAACTCAAATAGCAGTTGTAAAATCAAAATAATATCTTTCCTAACCTAGCTTATTTGTGTTCTCTCATTGTAAACTTCGCGTCTTTAGAGTCCAAGTCAGGTGTTGGCAGAGAGATGAGCAATTTTCGCCAAATGTTTAGCTAACGTTTGCAATCTCCATGGGCAGGGGGTATGTTGCCGGGTTTGTGAAAGCTTGTGATGGTGGGAGAGGGTAACTGCGAGCTTTCCTCTGCCACTTTTGGGTAGGCAAGCCAATATAGTGTATACATAATGTTATACATATATTTATATATAATGTATTATGTATTGCACCTAACTTGGACTTTCACCAATTTTCGCTAGCCCACTACATGGCGATAGAAACACGTGACATCAAGCTTTTAAGTAAAACATATGGCTGCCTACCATAAACTTTCGTTTTTCATTTCTAATTATAACTGTCTCTCACAGTTAGGCCTATCTATTCTAATTAGATTGAGGTTGAAGTGGTTTGGGTGAGCAGTGAGAAGCCGAATGGATGTGGGCCTAATAATCATGAGTAGGCCTATATAGCCTATACGTCCATGAAGAGGAAAATATGTTTGATATGTTTTCTTGAAGAAATTAAAAGATAATAAAAATAATAATAATAGGGGCACATTCGCACAACTTGCCGGGGTCGAGGACGACTGATCACATACTTATTAATGCACATTAAATTTGTTGCACATTATGCTAGTGTTTCGACAGCGGTTCAGTGTTTATCAGGCACAGCCAGTTGGTGTTTGCACTGCTTGAAACGGAAATAAAAGATGGTGTTATATTAATAATAATAATAATAATAATAATAATAATAATAATAATAATAATAATAAATAATAATACTATCCATTTGCACGCAAAGATTTAGCGCAGTTGAATTCAGATGGCACGTCCCGAAGAATCATAAATACCTCGGGTAAAAAAATTACTAATAATAATAATAGCTATCAACTTTTCACTCACGCCTGTCCAGTCTCTTCAAAAGTTCAGCGTAGCCTATGCCTAGGCCTATCCCTAATTAACTTTACTTTCGTAGCTAATGGCTAGATAAAAGTATCTACAGTTCTTTAACTTTTCTACCGAAAACAACGAAGTTTCTCGTATAATTGTACAGTTTTGTACTTCAAAATCCAGCAGAAACAAACCAACAGCAACGACACGACAACGACTAAATTTACGTTATCAAAACAACTGAACGTTAAGAATAGGCCTAGGGCCTATCTTACATCAGTCTTGTTCTACCATTCATGTACGTCCACACACCTATCAGAAGCCTATATATCTCACCCTGAGCGTACACCCTTCCTTCAGTCGCTCTGTCCCTCTCTTTGTCTTTCTCTGTCTGTTTCTGTCTCGCTCTTCGGCGTCGGTCCGACGCCGGAGAGCGAGAGAGAGACAGACAGAGACAGCAGCAGTAACTTTCCCGCCACTCAGCCACCTGGCCTATCTTACCTGTACGCTCTTGCATGATAATGAGCTGACCATTAGATGTTATACAAAATTAGCTTACAATAGCAATGACAATTTTTATGGCGCCGTAACACAGTCATGCCGTTACAAGGGCGCTTTTGCCAGCCCGAGTAGGCCTTACTTCAAATTCCAATGCCTCATGCATGCCAGGTGAGCAGTGGGAACACAATAAACGAATTTTGAACAGTGGGAACGCCGTTTCCACGCGTGCGGCGTTCACATGGCTAAGCCATAGGCTAAAATCCTGGTCCTGCGGCCGTCCGCAACAGGGTAGACAGAGTAAGAGTATGTTGTTGAAAAGGTATGATTTCAGTTTCGAATGAAAAGCCCGAGGTACATGTGATAGATATAGCCTATCATATATAGGCCCTCATCTATCAGAGTCTATCTGAGAAAGGCGATGCATGGTGTGCGATCACTGATCAGTTATGATGATGGAGAAACTGATAAAGACCTGAATTCAGCAGGTTGGTCATATCAAAGGCTTGATGGATGATGTTGGTTGGATGCACTGATACAGCAAATTGAAGGATAAAACCCAGAACCGAGAGTATAGTGACTGTGACGCCATTGACATTCAAAACTAAAGGGAGAAGTTGAGAAAACTTGCAGAAATAATGGCGCTGTATAAAGATTTCAAAGCATGGAGTCAACGCATGGAGTCAGTAAGTCGTCCGCTATAGCACTTTATATCGCCATTTTGTTTTTGTACCGTAATCTGCTCAGGATGAGATTTGGAGATAATATCTGCCGATTTTTGTGTCTTTCCGTTTCCTAGAAACCATATCAATGGTATTCTAAATCTCCACGTCTTTTGTCGAGACTTTTGTTTGTTTTTTCTTTATGAAAATCTGAATACTTTGTCTAGTTTGCCGTTGGCAAAGCACGAACACTGCGGTGTCTAAGTTTGTTCGCCGTCGACGATAAATCACAGCCAGTAAAACTCTTACCGGGTTATGGCGAACGTTATGAAGACCATTGTGGGTGTATCACGCAGATATGAGGGTGAACGGGGTTATAGATGTTTCGGTTACTTTAAAATATTGTAATGTATAATCACTTAAAATTTTAATATTTAAGAAATCGTTTGCGATTTGCGTACGACATCCAGTATTTCTCCTACATATCCACCATAATATCCCACTAGACATCAAGTTATGGGTAAATACCCATTTTAACGTCGGTAATTATTTTCATGTGAAATTAAATCATCACATCAGAATGACATACACAACAATATTTTCCGACGAAATAGAAGCGGGATTTCTCACGTGAGGGTCGGTTAGGGCTCAGGTTAGGTGCCGTGAGGGTCGGTTAGGGTTAGTGTTAGGGTTAGTGCAGTCATTATGCTGAAATTGAAGCTGGAATGATAAACAACAAGTATCAATGAAATAGATGAAAAATATTCACTTACGAAATAGAAGTGGGATTTATGGAACAAATTGTTGCATAAACAGAAGCTGGATGAACGAAAAGGAGTCTTGGTAAACTAGAAGTTGGATTTATTCAACATAACAACGCTGCAACGTTACCTCTTGGGGGTCGTAAACACACCGGTTTCATCCTATCATCCAGCTTCCATTTCACCTAGACAGAACCCAGGAGGGAACCTTCATCCAGCTTATATTTCACGCGCATGAAAGCGGAAATGCGCACGCTAAGAAATAATAACCGCTGAAAATGAAACCGCTAGAAAAACGCTGAAAAATAATTACCGACGTTAAAATGGGTATTTACCAAGTTATGTCCTACGGCGAGTAAAATCCTAGCTAGGAGTCCTTCCAATTGAAGCTAGAAAAGTATCCATTGGGATGATGTCAAAAGAAAGTACCTTACGACTGTTTTAACTAATTAACAAATTTATACACAGTGAATATTTTGCTGTATAAATAATGATGGTAATTGTATCAATGAAACCATGCTTTATCTATTCACTCTTCCTTGTTTAGAAACCATTTGAATCACCCACCCATTAATGATTAACTTGTCACATGAACTGGGTGTATGAGATTTCATCTAGGACTGTTTAGGTTTCTTGCCAAGCAGAGAAAATGCAAGTTTGAAATTTGAATTAAGTGCTCAGGGTTTAGCATACACGTTATAGTGGAAGAATTTTGTGTAATCTCTTTGCAGAACTTTTGGGAAGTGCTGCTTGCTGATTTTGATTTATTATATATAAATTTATCCTTTTGGACACTAGGGCCTTGAAACATTTGATAATGTGTGACAGTGCACATAAAAACTTGTAGTTGGAAAAAATCCAAGTTGGTGAAATCTTGCATTTAACTGGGTAGGAAGTGCTGAATTGCTTGGTGAAGACTGCCTTTTTTGTCACAATTGTAAAATGTTGCAAGTGTTTATTGTTTACATCACATCACAGCATTTTAAGTTTTAATGATTTGCTATTCGGTGGAAATCTAGATATTTGGTGTTAACTTTATAGATTTTGTACATGCAAATTAAATATGTTGCCTGACACAAGGCCTTCGAATGAAGTAAATATTGTCCATTTTGTAAGCACTATGCGAAGAATGATTTTGGGCATGCATTTCTGCGTAATTATCTGCGTCTATTGTTAGTATATTGATTTTCCATGCTTTGCGATTTCTCTAGCGTGCTGCTGCTCCTTCACCAATATTCTGTCTTCTGAAACCTTTGTCCAGATTAGTTATTTAGCTGTTAAAGTAATGTAATTAGTTATTTAGCTGTTAAAAATGATTTAATTCTCTAGAACTATTGTTTTTACATTAGCTGTTATAAATATATTTAGTTCTCTAGTTTGTTTTTACATGATGCCTGAGTACTTGAGACCATAGAGTTGTTTTCTTAACACTAAAGTTGGTTCCTTGAGAGAATTACTATACGAGCAAAATAAGCTTTTGCTGAAGGGCAAGCCTAATTTCAGTTACATGTAATTAGTGATCTTGATGCTATTATTATTATTATCATCATTATCATTATTATTGCTATTACTATATTGGTATTACAATCAGTTAATTTGTTTTGTTTAGCTGCTGAAGAGACAATGAGTTCTTCATCAGCAGTTACCACGCAGAGTGCCATTCCGAGCCCCATTCCGAAGGCCCCCATCGGAGCTGGCCGGACTCGGACGCCCATCCATCAAACTCCGTCGGGGTCACGTACGCCTCAGATCCCCCCTTTTAGCACAACCGCCGCTAACAGCGGCCGAACATCTACCCAGCAGCCAAGCACAACAGTGACTGCACGAGGTGGACCACTTGGAGCGCTGCCAGAATCAAGGTCATCTGATCAGAGGCATTCTGGGAAGGTGCGTCCTTTTCGTACAGTATTACGCAATTGTGCTGCAATTATTTTTGATAGACAGCACTTGCTTTTGCTGGCTACAGGTGGATCAATTGACTATTTGATTGCTTGATATTTCGTTTGATTAATGAATGTTTTAATTGTTTAGTTCGCTGGTTATAAATTACAAAGTCTGCTCTCAGTCTCTTTTGCTTGTACTTCCGCTATGCAGAACCATGCTTTCTCGGTGGTAGGATTCTCAACCTGGAATGGTCTTCCTTCTGACACTTCGCTCTCTTTCTAAAAATTCTTACCGTGCTCAGACTTTCCTCTCTCATCTTAAAACAGAACTTTTTATTTGGGCACACTGAGGTTTGGAGCGCCGTTGAGTAGCCCTCTTGAAGAGGCGCTAGTCTCATTTCCCCACCAACAGTATATGGTCAGTGTTTGCATTACCCCTTGAGTTGAGTTGAGTCATAGTGGGGAGCAGAAATCTTAAAGAAAAATCTCCACTCTAGCAGGTATTTGAACCTCTGACAGTCTAGCACTATAAACACAGAACTATCGCACACCTGCTAAGAATTGCGATAAGGCGCTATTAGTGTGTTTTGCTAGTGTTTGTTTTGTATTGTGTATTGATATTTTTGTTTTGTTTTACAACCTCTTGTGATGGAATTGATTTGTAATTGCTCTACCTACTGTTTTGCTTGATTGCACAGGAGGACAGTGCTAGCCTGTCAAGTGCCAAAGTGCGCAGCAGTCGTGGGGGCGATGAACCGCACATAGGGAAATACCGGCTAATCAAAACCATCGGAAAGGGAAATTTTGCCAAAGTCAAACTTGCGCGGCATGTACCGACGGACAGAGAGGTATGAAACTGTGATGGGAACTTTTTAAATGGGCTATATAAACGTGACACTTCTCTTACGTTACTGGATTATGGGATGCCTGCCTGTTTTGTTTATGTGCATAAGTCTTGTTACTTCTGTGTCTGCATACAATGCAATTATAAATGTTCAAAGTTCTAATGCCATTTACAATTGCTCAGAGTGTAAATATGTCGGACCTTTGTAGGTCTTTTTCTTAATGCTAGTGTTTTGTCTGGTAGTTTGTCTTAGTCTGTCTGCAGAACTCGAAGTAATATGAATATTGGCCTAATTATAAGTTTATCTGAAAAACTTAACAATGGCCAGCAACTTATGCATAAAATTCTCCTTAATTGCATTTATAAAGTTTTTTTAGAATTTTATATGGATTGGCTCAAAGCAGAGTAGAATATTTTCTTAAAATTGAGGCAAAATATGAGTTGTGTAACAGAGTTTATTGTGTTCTTTAAAATTCAGGTTGCCATCAAGATTATTGACAAAACCCAACTGAACCCTTCAAGTCTAAATAAGGTTTGTTTTAGCTTTGCCACTTTGTAGTAAAATTTGTTTTGCATTAATTTGTGGATTGTAAGATAGTTTGCATGATTTTTTAAACTGAACATTATATCTCGCTATATTTTGGTTACATGGCTTGATGTTAGAAGCAGATATTTTATGCAGTATTGATGTACTGAATTAAATGAAATCTTGAATGAAATACTTGGATGAAAGGACTTAATTAAATTTTTTGCAGTGCTATTACTATTTAGTAACATAGTTGTTACACAGAAAATGTTTACGCTGATGGCGACGGCTTGATTAGGCATCGTGTTTTGTTTTAGAAAGGCACATAATAATGATAGCACTTGAGGAATTGAGGATTTTATGATATCATAAAGTCTATGATCATGAGAGATGGTCGATATGATGAGAATTCCTAATTGTTTATCATTTGTGATTTTGCAGCTCTTTCGTGAAGTGAAAATCATGAAAATAACAGATCATCCAAATATCGGTGAGGCATGAAGTTATTATACATGCCAAAATATCTTTGTTTTTAGAAAAAGTTGCCATTCTCTTTGTTTTAAAACTGGTTCATACTGCTGTGTGAACTTGTCATAGCAGTTGTAAAATATGCAAACAATCCAGGGCTGTATTTGGCACCTCGTCTGAGAAACTCTTGGGAGATGCAACACCTACCACACATAATCAAATAAAAAATGGTTTTAACCCACTGATGAATGGAATGTTGCCTTGAGAATCTCATTCACAGACCTATTACTAGGCAGGTTTCTTGGTCACCCAGCCAATCCTAATTAATTATTTTGTAATTTTTTGCATTTTTTCACGTATGTAAGGTCAGTAAAGCTAAATTTGTCTGAGTTGTGAAAACAATATTGTGTGACTGAATTGGAACACGGCAGTACAATTTCAGTTATGCTTTGACGATATATGCTATGCCATCATCTTTTTGCTGTAATTTCTGAGGAGGTTATCTCTTCTGTTGCCTTCTTATTGCAGATGTCTATTTTCTATCTTAAGGTCAGTGCCAGTGACCTTCTGTATATGAAGCCATTTCATGTGTTAGTGTGTACTTTCCAGCGTATGCAGAGACTGAAATTCTGCACAAAGAGTGTGTCCATGATCTTGCAATTACACTTATTTTGCAAGCATGTGCAAACTGTACGCCCAGGATCATGAAACAATGCCTGCTATATACAAAATCATAGGATTATAAGGCAGGCACTTGTCTGATTGTGTTGTGCTGAAGTTATGATGTTTTATTGTCTTTAGTTAAACTTTTTGAAGTCATTGAGACAGAAAAGACACTGTATCTCGTCATGGAATACGCCAGTGGAGGTGAGGCAACGAAGTACAATGTAGCTTTAGCGTTTTCAAGCATATTTCAGGGTTCTACAAACTCACCCCTCTTTTTTGTGTTATCTCAATGTGTGATATGTACTTGGCAGTTTATTTTACACTGGTGATCTCCAGGTACTGTATCTCTAGACCATACTGCAATGTCTGAAATTTTTGCATTACAGTACACTGAGTACAGTGAGTACACTGATAGATTCTGAGTTTGCCAAGGTCTTATAAGTTACTGCCGAGGATTACTTTTGTTGTGGTTTAATTATTTTGTACACTTTCAGAATTTAGGACCTGTTAATTTTGCTGTGCATTGTATTAGTAGTATTATATTTGATTGCACAGTATTGCAAGTACAAAGAATCTAAATGTAGTAACTAAGGATATTGTAACTGGTCGAATGCCTTTGCAGCTCCCAGGTAAAAATAAGTATATAATAGTAATAGTAATGCATGAATTTATGGAACACTTGTACAATCTACTAATAAACAAATAAATAAATAGCTAAGTAGGCTTGGTTATACAGGTGGAGCAGAAATCTTAAACCAACTTTCTGTCATGGCAAGAATTTGTATCCCGCCCTCTCTCTGTTGACAGTCCAGCTTGCTAACTGCTATCAAGCACCCCAAATAAAAATTATAAACTATAGTAAATTTTGCGATTGCTATATATTGTTGGCAGGTGAAGTCTTTGATTATCTTGTTGCCCATGGAAGAATGAAAGAGAAGGAAGCACGGGCAAAATTTCGTCAGGTAAACATTCTAACAACTGCTTCTGGTATTTTACTAGTATCTTTTTCAAGGCATAATGCCGTTGCAACGTCGGAAACGGCTTTATATACATGTAGAATTGTAGGTATATTTGCGTGGTGCTGATTACGATGTTTTTTAACGGCTCTATTTTTCATTTCATTATTGTTACATTTAACATTTGTTTTTCAGAAGCATTTGGATGATATCATTGTTCAAATGTCTTTGTTTACAGATTGTTTCTGCAGTCCAGTATTGTCATCAGAAAGGAATTGTTCACAGAGATTTGAAGGTATTTGACTCTTGTCTGGATTTATGAATGGCTAACCATGCCCTGTGTTATTTTGCATTTTAGAATTGGAGCGCCTCTGAGTAGAGATCTTGAAGAGGCGCTATATAAATTTATGTGATTGATTGATTTATGTGATTGAACTTTAAAAATTAAAATCTGTGCGAAATCATTCAGATATTATATTTGACGCCATTCTGCATTTCACTTACAGTGGCAGAGTGGTTTCTGATGGAATGTTGTTATCATTGTCTCTAAATGACTGAGAAGTTCAGTTAACGTGGTGGAGACAATTTGGTTCACGTGTTAATCTTTTGAAGTATGCAGACAATAATACTTACCATTAATGTTGTGTTCAATACAAGAGAATTGCTTGCTTGTTATTTGTTTTTATTATATTGCATTAATGAACGTGCTCAAGCTCGCTACACTGCAACAAACCCTGAGGTGAAGTGTGAACCCATAGCGCTGTGTTACTAGCCAAACACTGCAAAATCAGCTCCTTATTTTTTTTATAATTTCAGATTGTTTGATTGTCTGATTGAGTGATTGATGGAATCTGAAAACTTGTAGTGTTCCTATCCTAGCGTATGGGACATAACTTGCGAGAAAGTTGTATCGCAGCGTTAGGTATTGTCCAAAATCCATATCTGAGTCGTAGTGGACCTAGTGGTCTGAATGGGCTTCCACAGTAGCTACACCTGCTTTCTGGCTCTCTTTCTGAGGTACTTTTTATTCCACTCAAAACTGTGCTTTTTGTCATGCTATGGTCGGGAGTGCTTCTGACCATTCACCGTTGAAGTGGTGCTGTAGATATTTTTGAACGAAGGAATGAATATCAAGAACGTATTGGACATGTTTTAGTGGAGATTCATTGCTCTTGAGGATCAATGACATCATCGTCATCATCATTATTTTCATCAAAGGCAGGATGTTTTGGATTATAATAGATTATGTTCTTCACAATCTTATGGTGTGTGGCTCTGTGTTTTGTTGTTTTTTTATCAGGCAGAAAATCTGCTTCTTGATGCTGATCTCAACATAAAAATCGCTGACTTTGGCTTTAGCAACGAGTTTACGTTTGGAAACAAGCTAGACACGTTCTGTGGGAGTCCTCCATATGCGGCACCTGAGCTCTTCCAAGGTGAGGAGGGGGACTGTTTTGCCTTTGTTGATCCTGCACAGTGGTAAACATACAAAGCACACCTACGAGTTGAACTGTCTAACTGCTTAACCCTTTAATGCCGAGAGTGTAGTAAAATGTATGGGAAATCCTATACCCTTCGGCATTAAAGGGTTAAGGTCTATTAACTTAGCTGAGATGTGCTGTAAACACTGTGCTGAGTTAAATGTTTCAGCAGGACACTTAATTCTTTGGAAATTTATGTAAATAGGTATGTGATCTTTATTTGCACTAGAAATATATAAGTGCACTTTGGAATGAAACCTAACAGGTTACAAATTTGAGAAACATTATCGCCATTTTTAGTCCAGATTTGCCTTGGGCTCACAGAATTGCCATGACTTAAGTTCCACAGATTGTACCTTTCTCAGTTTCAGAAGTGCCTGACCTCTGTATTTTATTTGATAGTGATTTTTGCTGGTTCAGCTTGGGAGTGCCAATGATAAGTTTATTCTTGAAGTGATGTTTATACATTGACCATTATGTTGATGATATATACATGTAGATATATATTTTATTTATACATATATGAGAAGATCCTTTTTAACAAGGATGTTTTATCTTGTTTTAATGTCATATAAACCAAAGTGCAGTGTAAATAGTTAGTCATCATAAGAACATACTTATATCGGATTTAAGAGATCTGTGTTATTTTAAAACATTTGACTTTTGATTGGCTCTATGGCTGATGTAAGTTTATTAGCCTACAATTTCTGTACAACGAAATGTGGATAGCTATAATGGTCAATTAAAGAATATTCTTCTGTCAATTTACAATTACAGTTTCAAGACATGCAGGCGACTAAATAAATAACCAGCATCTTTTACCTTTCGTTGTGTACTGTGTCATAGTGCTGTAATATATTCAAGGACTCCTCCGAGGAGTTTTACTCAAAGTTGTGTGTAATTTGATGTGCTGTTGCTTCAGTATAATTTTGTTTATTATGATAATTTTGAATTTGCTCAAACTCTCAGAGATGTGAATCTGGAGTGTGTTACACGACTCAATGGTATAATAAGGTTAAGTGCTTTGTGTTCACTGGATAGATAACATAAATGAAGACAGAGTTCACTTGGATTCAAAGTGACTGGAGCAATGGAATTGACTATGACCTAGGGCACTGGATGTCATTTATTTGTACCCACCGCTGCCAAATGACAGGCATCAGGAACTACTGATGATGATGATGATGATGATGATGATGATGATGATGATGATGATGATGATGATGATGATGATGATGATGATGATGATGATGATGATGATGATGATGATGATGATGATGATGATGATGATGATGATGATGATGATGATGATGATGATGATGATGATGATGATTGCTTTGTTTGGTATATCTTTCATGTATTATACTGCTTTGCATATTTTATGATTGTATATGTTGTTTTATGTGTAGGCAAGAAGTATGATGGTCCGGAGGTTGACGTCTGGAGTCTGGGCGTGATTCTGTACACTCTTGTCAGTGGATCTCTTCCGTTTGATGGACAAAACCTAAAGGTCTTGTTTGCTACGAAAAGCACTTGCTTATAAATCACTATCCTCTTTGTTCATAGTTTCTCTCTTTGTTCCCAGTATCAGTGGTTAGATTATATAAATGAAGACATCAGTCATTTGGACTAACATTATGGGGCTGGGGGGAAATGAAGTTAACAAATGACATAGGACTCTGGAGATCATTTATTTGTAGCTGTTGCAACGTATGTAATTTAGCCAAATTTAATAGTCGTAATCAGTTTTTGATAATTACCTGCAACTAACCGAACTGTTTTTCTTGCTTGTTTTTTTTCCATTTTATTTTGGTGCACAACCAATATGTGTACTGTATCAGTGACAGGTTATTAGGCACACAGTACTAAGTACCTGCTATTATATACTATAATAGTGTCAAGTACTTGTTGTAATGGATAGTCACTCTGATGCATTGCTGTGCATTGTTAATTTCACAACATTGTTACCTATTAACTGACAGGCCTACAATGGTGTGCAAGGTACACTTTCTGCATCTTGTTCCATGATTGCAATAAAGTGATTGATTGATTGATTGAATGTTTCTGCGTTTTGTTGTTAGGAATTACGCGAGCGAGTATTGCGAGGCAAATACCGAATTCCGTTCTACATGTCGACTGATTGTGAAAGCCTACTCAAGAAGTTGCTTGTCTTGAATCCTGCAAAGAGAGCGAGCCTCGAGGTTATTTTTTAGTTGCTGTTAACTGAGATATAAAAACTATAACTTGTGAAATAACTAAAATTAATAATAACTGAAACACCTAGCATCTGAAACTATTAATAGTTGAAGCTAAGACTGAAGGCAAGGCTAGAGCAGCACTAGTTACAAGCGGCGTTGTGAGTGTGTTTTGCAAACGAGAAACCCTAATATTAGATGAGATTGATTGTAGACATAAATGCACAGTATCTGCCATTAGCTGAACATTAGCCATTGGCTGAACATTAGCCATTAGCTGACCATTAGCCATTAGCTGAACACTAGCCATTAGCTGAACATTAGCCATCCACACATGGATGTCATTGTATGTATGTATGTATGTATGTATGTATGTGCACTTGTTATAGCGCCCCTTCAAGCTCTCTCTACTCAGAGGCGCTCCCGATGCAGAGCAGACACTGCATCGGAGTTTCACGCCGAAGCGCTGAGCAATTGTGAGTTAAGGACTTGCCCAAGGTCCTTACGCGGGGAGGTGGATTCGAACCTCGGACCTTCCGGCTCCAAGGCAACGACGCCACCACTAGACCACCGCGCCCCACAATAGTCATTATTCTGTGTGTATATGAATTCTAACATATGGTTTACGGTTTTGCAGGCTATCATGAAGGACAAATGGATGAGTATCGGTTACGACGAAGAGCTAAAGCCATTCCAGGAAACAATTCCGAATCTAAACGATTCCACACGTATTGGTGAGTAGCCACAAATCCCACAAATCCTGTGTCTAACGGCTCAAGCAATGCTTTTGCTTCTTATCATTTTAATTGAAGCAGCATGAACTGATGAGTCTCAGGTACAACACTGAATCCAAAACAGCAACACTAGCTTTCTGTCACAGTAAGCGAATGTTATTGCTTAGTGCATGCACTACTCTACCTCTCTTTCTGTCTTTGGCGACGAGCTCAGCTGAGAGTAGCTACGTCTGCAATGTGATACTAATTGTTCCTACCTCGTGACAGTACTAGATTTGGGAGGAAATGGATGACTGCAAATGCATGGATGTTTAATTTTCGTGGTTAGTTGTTGTATTTCGTTTAGCATCGATTCAATTCTCGTATTTCAGAAAAGATGATTGCGATGGGCTATTCACGAAAAGAGATTGAGGATGCTCTTTCTGACGGTAGCTATAATGATGTCATGGCCACCTATCTTCTGCTTGCCAAGGATATGTCACAGGTTGGAAATAAAATCATTATTTCTTTTTTCATATCTATTGTAACAGTGTAGCTGCACTTCATTTGTTTAGCAGTGCTGAGTAGTTTTACTACATGATGACACTATTTGCCATGCCACATATCAGGATAATGAAAAGTCAAGTTTCAAATTCTGAATTCGTAAACTATACTATGAGTATTTATTCTTGAATAACATTACTTTCCCCTTTACAGACCATGCAGGGAATGACAAGTTTCAAGGTGACACTTGCAATAATGTCTGCTAAATGATAATATTTATGCTACGCTTCACTTTAACGATGTAACGATGGTCTCCCAATAACTAATTGTTAACTCATTGTTAAAATATTAAGTTGCAAAACTGCTGTAAACCTGATATGTACAGGAACTGTGGTGCAATGCTAATTAGTTTTTTTCAGCATTATCACTTTTTACACACATTGTGGTTTACGCACTGTACCATAAAGCATATCCCATTAACCGCCACATGTCTTATCAAAATTTTGTGTTAATATACGAATTATACGTACAGTCGTACAATGTATACTATACATTGTATATAGGTTTCCATTGTCAATTTATTGTTGTAAATTATTATTTCCATTTGTAATCCATGTATCATTGATTTTTTGGGGATTGCTTGATATTGAAGTGGTTAGCGTGCTGGACTGTCAATTGAGACTTGCCACCAGCCCTGTATGCTGATGCTGAGAAAATGAAGTCGCAAGCACCTTATACCCATGACTTCCTCAGGGTAGGCTTTCAAGAGAGACTGACCTCTTTGTTATCGCATGTTTTAGCAGTTGGAGGCAAGTGCCTTGCAGTCTGGAAGCAGTCTTTCCCTCCGCCAGCCACAGACGTCGTCCGCTTCACATCCGGGCAACGATCCGACGTCGATTTCCATGACACAGTCCGTGACACAGGCACCTGTCTCGTCCGCCTCCTCCTCATCATCGGCCAGAGTCCCACGCACCACGTCGGCGTCAAATTCCCAGAAACGTATGCGCTTTACTTACTTGTTATTTGCGTCATTATGCACTACTAATAATTATTATTTTTGTTAGTTATTATGATAGAATAATTAATTAGTATGCTATTCAACTAATGTTATTCATCCTCAAAGGAAATAAGGTCCTGAAAAATTGCAGGAGAAATAAAATGTAAATTTTATTATTAAATGTAGGTACTTATTATTATTATCATCGTATTAGTGCCTAAATTAAGTGCAGACATTAGTTGACCTGTTCATTTCGTTTCCTGTTGCATTCCTATTACCTAACATTTTTGCACGAGCAATTACTTTCCTGTCTAGTAATCTACATCAGTACCTCCGATGCTGTTCTTATTATTATTATTATTATTATTGTTATTGACTTTATATAGCGCTCCCAGTTCAACAACGGCTAAATAAGGCAGTTTTTAAGTGAGAAAGAAACATCATGGTGTGACCTCTAGGCACAAGTTGGAGTGATGTTGTACATATCAACTCTTGAACCTCACAACTTTACACCACCTACGGTATGAATGATGACAGGAATTTTATTTCTAGAGTCTTGTATAGTAGTCTGAATTGGTAATCATCTCCAATTTCTGCTCGATTTACGCTATTTTTCAGTATGTTCCTTATTACCCACTTGATGTGCCAGGTTGTGGCGTGACAGCCTGCATGATTACTAATACAAGAATGTAATAATAAAAATTACCGAAATTGTCACCTTTCTTTCCCTTACTTTTAACCATTTCTATCGATATCCTACTTTGCCTAGCCATTGCTTACGCCTGCATTGTTTCTACGTCAGCTGCCTCAGGCACCAATCAGATAATGCGCAGGCCTACGACTGCGGCTGCTACCGATTCATCCGCATCAAAGGAGAATGCCACTCCCTCCTCCTCCTCATCCTCTTCAGCTGCCACGACAACCACGGTACAGCGGCCGAAGACAGCCAGCGCCAGTGGAACCAATACGCCAGTCACTGGAGGTCATGGAGATTTCTCGAAGGTGACGATCAACTTATGATATAAATGCCTGTTAATAGAACAGTGATACATGCAAACCATGTCTTAGTTTTTTATTTAGTAATTTCTTGTTTTTATCTATTGTATTGTACTTAAACATTTATAAAGCGCCTCTAGTAGGGTGAACCGTTCAGAGGCGCTCCCAGTGCGCAAGGCCCCGCGAGAAGAAACAGGTTTTGAGAAGAGACAAAGCAGAAGAGAGACTACCAGAAAGAAGTGTAGAGCGAACAGAAGGAGAAAGAGCATTCCAAAGAGAAGGACCAATTGAGACAAATGATCGAGACTGAGCCATAGTAGTTCTAGACCGAGGAACCAAGAGGTCAAATCTGTTGGATGAACGAAGTGGACGATGGGAGGAAGCCGAGTGAGGACGAAGTAAAACATTAGTCAGATATTTTGGGGCAAGACCCCGTTGAGCCTTTAAGATCAGAGTGAGGATCTTGAATTGTGTGCGAGCACGGAGAGGAAGCCAGTGAAGTTCATGAAACATAAAGGTAGAGATGTGAGAGTACTTGGGAAGGCGGGCAATCAATCTAGCAGCTGAGTTGAGAACAGACTGAATAGGTGAAAGACGAACTTTAGGAAGACCAATGAGGAGAGCATTGCAATAGTCAATTCGTGAGCATATAAAAGCATGAATTAAGGTAGTGAAGATGGAGGAGGAGACAGAGCGACGAATGACTCTGAGACGTCTTAAATGAAAATATGACGAGCGTGTCACATTGGAAATATTTTTATCTCATGTGAAGTGATCTGTCGATGGTGGTTGGTATACATTACTGCTTTGACAAGGAGTTAAGTGCTCAGGGTTTCTGTACATATGATTTTTATCCAGGGCTGAAAGTGGTTTGGAAATGTTGCCGGGTCTGAATTTAGTGGACGAGCACGCTTTTGAGCCTAAAATTTTTCTGACGAGGTTTTTTTAGCCGTTTGCCCAAAATTATCCAAAAACATACCATTTTTTAACCTAGTTTTTGCACCTCTGGGTCTTTTGAGACCCTGCTGAGACCCGGCAACAGCAGGTCTCGAAAATCGACCCAGCTGACTTTTGGCCCTGTTTTTATCTCATGAGATGTTCAAGACTTTACTCTGTATTGAAAGTTGTGTTAACTTAACCAGTTAGGCACCCATGCTGTGCTACGAAAGGGCCAGTTAAGTCTTGGAAGAAAAAGAAACTAGTGCAATCCACAAACATGAATTTTTTAGACTTAGAGCACTTGAGCAACTAATTGCGTGTCTGACCTACCATTTTTTTTAAAGATGGTAGTGTTTCTAGGTGTTAATGTAAGACACATTAAAGATGCTTTTTCAGCTTCCCTGGCCGGAGGAGAACAAACAGTATCCATCAGCTGCATGTACAGAGGTCTATGTGTGCACACGTCAGATCAGTGTTTACCTATTGCTTTTCTGTTGCTTTTAGATGAGAAAGGTCCATAGAGAAAATATAATTTGTAACTCGTTTGTATTAAATTAGCATAACTTTGTGGGAGGTGACGGTGGTGTAGTGGTGGGTTCGGTGTTCCAGGTTAAAATCCACCTCAAAGCACTGCGTGCTATGGCATGAAACTCTGATTCAGTGTCCGCGCTGTAGTCGGGAGCGCCTCTGAGAAGAAAGCTTGAAGGGACGCTGTAGCAAATGCGAGAAATAAAATAAATAAATAAATAAAAAATAAGTTACCTAGCATGTTACCTTGATCTTGCAGAATTTACCTGCACGAACTACCATTCCGAAAAAGGTGACGCCTTCAAGGACAGGTGGCGCACCTGTTCAGAGGCGAACGACATTCAACAACAGTGACACAGGCAACTCTGGACGTGGCATGTCGCTGGATCGATCCGGAAAACCAGTCTCAGCTAACCCAAGCCCGGAACTAAAGAAGTTAGTAGTTAGTTGTTTTCGTTAGAAAGAATTAATCTGCCCCAGATTAATTGCTTATCTGATTTCTGTAGGGCCTTATGTGTCAAATTACGTTGAACTGTATTGCATCATGTTACAAAATGACATGTTTGTAATTAACTGATGATCATGAACAGTTTCATAAAGAGCTGCTGGTTTCCCAATTACTTTGGTGGACACTACTGTGGCGCATTACTAAATGGCGGTTAATATAAAGCTCATTTATGCAATGCATGGCAGTAGGGTGGCCCAGAAATATAAAAGTTGGAAATTCAATTCTCCACAAGGCTGCTCTTGTTCCATATGCTATTAGTGATTTATTTGCCAAGTTTCAACAAAATTGAAGAATGTTTACTGGTACCAATTTTCTGCAACATTTTAATTAAGCATCGAAAAATTGAAAAAATCGCTTTTTGACTGTACTCTAAAGAGGCATGCAATTATCAGCTTGAAACACACATTGTCGTCAATATGTGTCTTTTAAATCACTCTATTAAGACTGTCAAGCTAATGTAGAATCAATCAGTCTTACAAAAATTGAATATAACATGAAACATTTTAGATGTTCTTAATCATTCTTAAAATTTTAGATTTAGCTCGATAGGCAGGCTTTCACTAATTCTTGACCCTGAGTAATAAGAAGGTCAAACAGTTTTTAAAGAGATCTCTTTGTGACATGCACCTCCATTAGAGATTTCCTGTCTAGGCATTTCATGATAGCCCCAAACTAGGCCTATGTTGCAACACGTGCTTCCAAGTTATATCTAATGACCAACCTGACATTTTTTGTGAAGAGACTAATTTTTCCGATTTTTGGTTTTTGATGAAATTGTAAATAATTATTGTTTAATGACATTAAAACAATAATTTATGAACAATTTTTAATGATATTTAGATAATTTTTGGCTGTTGTTTTAATAATTCAACGACTTTCCTAAAATTTGCCATTTTTCCCGCCATGAATAGCCAAACTTGGCATAAGGCTAGCATAGCAGTGAGGTATGATTTAAACAAACCAGACTTCCATCTAGATTCTTATGCAGCCTGTTTATCTTTTTTCAAATTTCACTCAATTCTTAACATGGTTAGCCTACTACTAGGAATTTTGCATTCCAAAAATTATGCAAACTTTGCATTTTTCTCATAGCCAAATTTGAACAGCTGAATCATATTTCGATTCAACCTATAGACAGGAAAATGATAGTGCAATAAAGTTTGTCATTTTAAAGCAGATACTTAAACAAATTCCACTTTAAAACTGTGTATGACACTAAATTTGTAAGGGGAATGTCATTCGGAGATGTCTAGATTAAAAACTGATTACCAGGGTAGCAACCATTACTACTTTTGTGACATCACCAAACTGTTAATTCATTTTCTTAATGAAAATATGAAATTCTTCAGGATTTCTCAATTAAATTTTGTGACTGTCTAGAAAGAATGTTCTTGGCATCCATAAGAGCCAACAATGTTGCATGGAAGCTTCTGGATGATGCCCTGATAGAGCTGCGGTTTTTGTAAAATGGGCGATTATTACACAAAGTCAAAAGACCAACATTAATCTCATATCATATTCAAGGTGTGCTTAACAAATTACTGTAAAAAATACTGGAATAACCTAAATTAGCAGTACAAAGAGCAATTATAAGTAAATAATCCATTTGTATTAAAAGCAAATTGCAAGCGAAAAACTTTAGTTTATAAGTTGGCAGGCAAAATTGTGAAATTACTTCCAATTCAGCAACAGTTTTCTAACATAAAGAGCTTGAAATAAGCTTCTGTTTGTACATAATCTTATAGTTATCTATTTATTTAAATACACTTGACATCTTGATTATGATTTAGAAAGATGGTCCTTGGAATTCATGGGTGCTACTGTCAATTCATAATGTTACATTAATGTATACCTGTTAAAAGTGTTCAAATTTGAAATGCACATTTCACGTGAGTCCTATATAAAAGCTTTCGAATATTGGTACCACTAAACATGCTCAGATCTCTTCAATTTTTTCAACACACAGTCTTCTAGTCAAGTGGAACAAGGGCAGCCTTGTGGAGCAGCATGTTTTGACAAAAATATTTTTACCATGTAAGTTTGGGCCACACTAGCATGGCAGTCATACTGTCAGATGGAGTGCATACATGTACAATTGTACATAATGGGCTCCCGCTTGCACTGCGCTTACTACCTCTGAATAATTTTACTGCTTTCTACCAGTTGCTTAAGACCTTTCTCTTTAGCCGTGGATGGACTGGGATCGCCTCTGAGTAGGCTTTTTGAAGGGAACTGTATAAATTTTCGGAATGAACAAATGAGTGAATCAATGAATATGTGACGATATAATTATTACCAGAGTTTCTGATGTTTTTTTTAGCAAACTCTACAATGTCAATGCTGATAAGTCGGCGCCTGGTTTTGGAATGCGCGCTCCTCGGGGTCACATCAAGTCGCCGAGCAGTGCGTCGACCACCAGACCGGAGTCATCCATGTCGACGGCATCCGCTACGGAGCCAGGTGGTGCGTCCGGAACACGATCTGCGCCCGGGACGGGATCGCTGCAGAGGAACGCCAGTGCCAACGCTGCAAGTGTTGATGTCAATGAACCAACTGCTCCAATAAGTCGACAAGGGTCAGTGAAAACAAGTCTGGTGGTGGTGGTGGTGGTGGTCATGGTCATGGTGGTGGTTGGTGGTCATGGTGGTGGTGGCTGTGGTGGTGGTGGTGGTCTTGGTGGTCTTGGCGGTGGTCTTGGTGGTGGTGGTCATGGTGCTTGGTGGTCATGGTGGTGGTGGTCATAGAGCCTTAGGATCATGACTGAGAGTGAAATTGTAGATTTTTTAGTTAAATAATAAGCACAGATCAGTCTTCTAACATAACTTTGGCTTCTCTGTTAATTGTTTGGTAATAAATTTAAAGACCTCTGACTGCTCTGTCTGGGTCCGGAATTGCTTTTGCTGGCCGTGAATCCACCAGAGGCTGCCTTAGTCTTAACCCTGTCAACTCGAGAAGCCGCAAAAGCGGCATTTACTGCAATTACGTATCCCGAGAAGCCGCTTTTGCGGCTTTTCATCTTTCTACCTATCCCCGAGAGCATACATACATACATACATACATACATACATACATACATACATACATACATACATACATACATACATACATACATACATACATACATACATACATACATACAAACATACATACATACATACATACATACATACATACATACATACTAACATACATATATATACACATACATGCATACATACATACATACTAACATACATATATATAAAATATATATATATATATACATACATGCATACATACATACATACATACATATATATACATACATGTATATACATACATACTAACACACATACATATATATACATACATACATACTAACATACATATATATATATACATACATATACATACATATATATATACAATTATACATATACATACATATATATATATATACATACATACATACTAACATACATATATATATAAATATATATACATACATATATATGCATATATATATACATACATACTTACATACTAACATACATATATATATACATATATATACATACATAGATACATACATATATATACATACATACATATACATATATATATATATATATACATACATTTATATACAGGGTGCGCCAAAAAAAAGACCCCCCCCTAGGTTTTTTGCCAATATTTTTGCCAAAAGTAAGAATTTCCAAATGAAATTTTACAAGCTTAAAGACAATTCATATTGACACACGATGGCCAGATCTCATCAAAATATTTCAAACGAAACAAAAGTTATGCCACTTTTAGGGAGGTCACCCCCCGTTTTTTGACGTTTCAAAAACGAAACGCAATTTTTTATGGTTTTTTGCTAATATCTTGGCCAAAAATAAAGATATCGAAATGACATTTTACAGTCGTATAGACAATTCCTATCTACACATGGTGGCCAGATTTCATCACAATATTTCAAACCGAACAAAAGTTATGCCACTTTTAGTGAGACCACCCACCGTTTTTTGACGATTCAAAAACGAAACGCAGCAAAAAGTTACAAAAACACGATTTTTTAAGTCTCATCTCAAATAACTGTTGTAAAATGAACTTGGTAGTGCTTCACAACTCGTGTTCAATGTGCCCACCACCCGTGCCAAAACTTATTTTGAGTCTCTATGCAGAGTTCTTGATGGACCTGTTGATTATCTGACAGATTCCGTATTATTTCTTTTTTTAAGAATTTGATTGTCATCTTGCTAAGTGACTTCTCAGTGACGTGCAGCTACACTGGTACCCTGTTTCTTTTTTAAATAGTAATAATAATGATCATCTGTCAATATCAAGACTATTTGATAATAATTATTTGAGATGAGACTTAATAAAATCGTGTTTTTGCTGTATTACGTCTTTGAATCGTCAAAAATTGGGGGGTGGCCTCACTAAAAGTAGTATAACGTTTGTTGTTTTGGAAATATTTTGATGAAATCTGACCATCATAGGCAGATATAAATTGTCTTTAAGCCTGTAAAATTTCATTTCGATATTCTTACTTTTGGCCATGATATTGGCCAGAATAATTCGATTAAATTTTTATTACTTTTTGTTGCGTCGCGTTTTTGAATCATCAAAAAACGGTGGGTGACCTTCCTAAAAGTGGCATAATTTTTGTTCTGTTTGAAATATTTAGATGAAATCTGGCCATCATGTGTAAATATGAATTGTCTTTAAGACAGTAAAATTTCATCTCAAAATTCTTACTTTTGGTCAAGATATTGGCAAAAATCTTAGGGGGGGTCTTTTTTTTTGGCGCACCCTGTACATAAATACATACATACATACATACATAGGCTACATATCGCAAAGTCAACATTGCTCTTTCTTCTCAGGAGCCCAGGGGATAAGGAAAATCTAACCAGGACAGCAGGGGCGACAGGGTTAAAGGCTGATCAGTATGGACGCGTTTTCATCAGTTAGATAGCCATTTATGTTCGAGATATTGATCTGATCAATGATCGTGGCTTGGTTTTGGTGAACTATTATTTGTAGCTTTGTGTTTTAAACATTGGCACAATAGAAGTTAATAAGGCGTAGAAAAAATTGTTGTGTTTCCGGTAACCCGACCGACCCATTTTTACGGCCGCGACTCAAAAAAATTTTTAAAAATTTTTTCCCCCAAAAAAATTTTTCCCCCCAAAATTTTTTTAAAAACCAACCTTTTTAAACATTTTTTTTTAAAATATTTTTTTTCAACATTTGTATTGACATAACATAAGAGACGTCAACAAAATGAAATTAATAGGACTGTTTCTAGAGCAGTTTTAGGTGCAGACAGTCGGGAAATAGGCGGTTTATACTTGCTTAGAACAGGTACTTTGTTTCAGCGTGCAAAAAAGACTAGTGGGATATACTTTTTCGGATAGTCACTGCATAAAAATATTTTACCAAAATAAAAATATTTTCCGACCTACCTACCCAATTTTTTTTAGCTCTGTTACCGGAAACACAACATTTATTTTTTTAGGCCTAAGTACAATTTCCTGGAACTCACCTTTGCTGTCATCAACACTTGTTTGATCTTTCTGGTGTTGCTGTCAGTTGATTTGCTTCTTGGAAACCTAAACCCATTACTCATGCAATGTGTATCATCCTCAACTGTCCTTTGGCTGCTTTTAACTTGTTTTAAACTGTGGTCTGTTCTACTTATTAACTTGCCATTCCTTTGTTTCTTTCTATATACTAAGTTTTTGCACTTTGATGCAGAACTTTTCTTTGCAGATCATTTTTATGCACAGGTTATCGAATCTGAGGATTATGGCAAGTATGAACGTATTGGTATGTAACTATGTATACATGATTGCTTGCGTACATGTTCATTGCATGGATGCTTGTTTCTTTGCAGGACTTCAACCCTCACGTCTCCACGTGCTCTTCCACCAGGTCAGGCTGGGGAATCTCCACAGCCGTACTCCAGATTCCCGAGGGCGGTGACCGGCCGACGCACTTTCCACGGTGGTCAGGTGACCGACCGGCGACAGATCGGTGCCCCGGTGGCGGGGAACGCTGGTTCCCTGCTGAACAGTCCGGGTGGTCTTCAGCAGGATCCACAGACCGGTCGGCTGACGTTCCTTGATAAACTGACTTCCAAATTTAGCAAACGGTTGGCACTGCTTCCATTTTACTCAAGGTTTTGTTGGCATGATTGCAATTGTATTGTATTTATGTATGAATTTATGTAGTGCCTCTTGCAGTGCACGCTAATCAGAGGCGCTCCCAGTGCGTGAGAACAAGATAGAGGAAAGTGGTCTTGAAACAATGAAAAGAGGCATTTGGCTCACCAGTTAATAAGGAGGTACGTGTCGAAGGAGGAAGCTGGTTCCACGGTGCAGGGCCAATGAAAGCAATGTTGTTTATTTAATGTATTCCTATATCTACTGATTTGCTAGAGGCAGATAGCTATTTGTATTGATCAGCTGCTGTCCAGTTACTTCCTTATCTTTAGTTTATTTTACTTTCACAGCTGCATCAAAACTTAACGATACTACAAGTCTTGTGTTGCATTGATATATTTTAACTTATGTTATTTTCGATTACTTTAGCTTAATTTGTCTACGTCCTAACTTTATAGGGGGTTGGGTCGGGAGCGCCTCTGATTAGTAACCTGAAGAAGCTCTATAGAAATCCATGTAATGGATAGATGAATTATCAAACTTTGCTTTACAGATAGATGTGTGAGGTTAGGTTGGGAGCACCTCTGATTAGTAACCTTGAAGGGAAATCTTCGTAATGGATAGGTGAATTATCATTCCTTGCTTTACAGGTGGATGTGATTTTCTTTGACTTTAAACAATTATACTTTGAACAATCACACTTTAAACAATTAGACTTTGAACAATTACACTTTAAACAATTAGACTTTGAACAATTGAACTTTAACACGTTCACCGCCCAGTACGAGATAACTCGTACTGGATTCAGTCATTTAACATGGCGTGTAGGCGGTGAACGTGTTAAACAATTATACTTTGAACAATCGCACTTTAAACAATTATACTTTGAACAACCACACTTTGAACAATTAGACTTTGAACAATTACACTTTAAACAATTAGACTTTGAACAATTGCACTTTCAACAATTAAACTTTGAACAGTTGCACTTTCAACAATTAAACTTTGAACAGTTGCACTTTAAACAATTATACTTTGAACAATCGCACTTTAAATAATTATACTTTGAACAATTGCACTGTTTTGAACAATTGTCCTCGCTTGTCTTCCTCTGTTCCAGCTCAGTGAACGAATGGCAGGAAAACGATCAGTCGAAGCCTCGGTCGCTCCGCTTCACGTGGAACATGAAGACGACGAGCGCGATGGATCCGAACGACATCATCATCGAGATCCGAAAGGTGCTCGAGGCGAACAACTGCGACTACGAGCAGAGCGAGCGCTACCTGCTGCTCTGCGTCCACGGCGACCCGAAGACCGACTCCGTCGTCCAGTGGGAGATGGAGGTCTGCAAGCTGCCCCGCCTCTCCCTCAACGGAGTCCGCTTCAAACGCATCTCTGGCACATCTATCGGTTTCAAGAACATTGCGTCGAAAATCGCCGACGAACTGAAGCTGTGAGGATGAGGCGGCGACGCGAGGAGGCGTGGCCGGCGCCAGTCGGGTCGATGGCGGCAGCGAACCGCATGCTGGTGGTGATTTCTGGTGTTTTCATTTTTGTGATTTTTGACCCCTAGGTTAATGAAATCTTGTCGTTTCCTTATTGGTTGTCGGCGGCGTCCATGTGTGTGCGTGTGGATGCATAACGGTACGGTTGGTTGTTGGCGTTGAACTGGATGCTTGTTGTTGGGATCGAATTGGAACGTACATGGCTAGACTGAATAATGTTACCACAGGTGCAGACTGATTTTCGGTTTGCATACTACGGGCTGGGATGATTTGGCAAGTGATAGTTTTGTTTGTTGTCGAAGGTAGGAAGGAAGGTTGAGCGATAGTGGTTAAATGGATCAAAATTACAATCATGAAATTGGCAATATTAACGTATGAGATCATCGGCTGCCCAAATTTATGGCCAAATTGAACCTGTAGTCATGATAACAAATCAAAGGGTAATGATGATAATGATGTCCAAGACGATTGGGAGTGTCCTAAATATAGGATTAACTTTTCCGAGCTGAAAGATCTGTCCAAAATAGGTTAGGTGAACAAATGGGTCGGGTTAGCCCAGTTAAATAACCCTTAAAAACTCGATTACATGATTTATTTGAACAGAATTCTAATTCTTTGTGCGTAAAACAAAATTGGCTACTGTCTGGTCTTTGCTGGAAAGGGTTCTAAAGCTGATAGAAGTTTGTCGACAATATGTGGTCCTATCTAAAATAAGAGAATTATAAAAATGATCGTGAGTTTTCGTGAAAGAGAAAATGTGTACCAGCATTTTAGTCGTCATGCAACGTGAGGCGGCATATCCAGTAAGAATGGGAAAATTTCAGCTGTGTGGTAGTTACCTTCAAAAGCATAGAATGTGCCAAGTATCGAAGTTTTGGCTGAAAACTGAGCCAAGATTTCGTGAATGCAGGACATCATTGTCTTGATGTTGGTGGTATTGTGAATGAAGATATCCAGAATAATTTTTGTTTCGGCTAACCCTTTGAACCCGGAGCCCCTGTGAGTCTATGGATAACGGGCCGGAAAACCGGCCTGTCGGGTTCAAAGGGTTAAGCAGTGTCCGACTGCTATTTCGTACATCACTTGCGTTGTTGTTGCATGCAGAGCGACCCGCTTCCATTCCGCTGGCAGACGCCGACTATGATCATCGTGTTAAGGGGCATCAGCGACATACTTTTGTGTGTAATCAGACTAAATTGCACAGCGTAGAATGCGTTTTAGATGTTTGTTGTAAATTTCCTGTAAATTCTGAAATCATGTAAATAACTGCATTGTGAAGAGAGGCAAGCTGTGCTCTTCCCCCCACACACCCCTAAGATAGTTGTGCTTCAACCTCAATATAACTCGTGATTTCCGTGGCTGATTTGCTTCGCCCGAAATCTTTTCAGTTGACTTCTGCTGGTGTTATGCTGCGAATCAAAACCTAGAAATAGCATGACTTAGCTGTGTTTAGAGATCAGATTGGTGTACCATGACGTGCAGCTTGGCACCTGAAATCCATTTCGTGTTATATTGAGGTTTTAGAGTAGAACGAACGAACCCAGATTTTGCATGATGCAAAGAGATTTTTATCGTTAGCAAGACAGAGGTATACGATGTGGGTTTAGGGTGTATGGTTGTGTGCTGCTAGCAGGAGATTCGATGTGTGGTACGTGTGTAAAATAGCCTATCTGTATAAATGGCCCAACTGTAGATATATCCCCCCAAATATAGTAATTGTCCAAATGTAGATATAGCTCATGATGTAGAAAGAAAAAGTGTTAGATAAGTAGAACCCAAACAACCTGGCCGGTGGATTAAAGAAACCCACGACCAATTTGTAGAACTTTATTGACCAGATCTAAATAACTACCCAAATGTAATTGGACCAGGCTGTTAACTAACTTTTATTAACTCCTCTTCGATATTTATGTATGCCCAGGTTGTTTGTGAATAGATTGCACACTTTAAAAAATTAATATTATTATAGTAATGTATTTAGTGTAACTGTCTCACTTTGGATGTAACATCGGATAAAACATCCTTTTACACAAACTGTTCAAACTTTAAACCACCCAAAGTTAGGAGGCTATTATTATCCCAGATTACTTAGTTCAAGTTCAAAAGTAAGCAATCAAACCAGGGTTGGAGAAAGCTTGTCCGCGATATGTGTACCTCTGTCTTGAAGTTGTGATGCTTTTTCAGGCTGTGTGTTGTAGCTGTTATATTGCTGTTATCTCTGTCTGTCTCTCCACTTGACATAGTATGTCTGTCTCTCAGTCTCTAAGTGTCTTAACTACAGGAATTTGGATAATCGTACATGTGTTCTTACTTAGACATGGAACATACTTCACAGTTTTAAACATCTTTAGTATGCTTTTTAAACAATTTTAAAATAATAATACAATTATTACGACAATTAATAACAATAATGATAAATATTTTTTATTAATAGTATTTACTATGATTGACTACTTTCCTATAAACAAGTCAATACGACTGTTCATGTAATTATATTGATTGTTGTTTTGTTTAGATTATTTTTGCTGCATTTAAAATGCTTCCTGTCTCTTATTAACCATGAAGAATCTTAAAATTGTTTAGTGGCTAAGTGGTGTCGCTGTGCTCTTTTCTCAGTTTAGTTTGTCTGGGATTATTATCCAGAATCTTGTATGAAATTTGGGAATTGTTCTGTAGCCATGCAAGCTAAAGGTTGTCTGGTTGCATTAGGTTATTCAGTAGTACCACTGGTTCTGAACAGAACCAGTGCGATTAATTATCAACGCTTAAATTCCCTTTATCATGCTGCGCTTTTTTATCATTTTGTTTTGAAAATCTGTAGTCTGCATCTTTAGTTACGCTTTTGTGTTACGCTGTACGATGTAGTTGTAAATCGGTTGCAGTTTTACCGTAATTCTTTTTTCGTTTTTGACTCTGGTTATTGTGATTTTTAGAGAGAGTCTGGTGACAGTATTTGGGTATTCATAGGATTTCTATAACTATACCTGTGAAATTATTTTGCAATTCTTGTCGGAAAAACTTGGCATTTTGCAGCCAGAATTGTTTCTTATTGAAATACTATTATTTTTCTGAAACCCGAAGGAAGATCTCCCAAGATCAACGTTCAGAAATAGTGTATGCTGCTTTAGTTTAAGTTTGGTTAATTATTGCTATTATTTTGCTAAATTATTATGCCAATATCATTATTATTCTGAGGTGAGAATAGGCCCTTGGATTGGAAAACTGGGATGTTTCGACATGAAGCATCTTGAGCTACCATTCATATTTCCCACTTTAGTCTTCAGAATAACCATGATACCAGCTATGTATTCAATAAGTACTTAATGAGGTACCTGACATTGTTGGTGAAATTTTTTCTTTTCGCCCCACCCCAAGGTCAGAGGTGGGGCAGGGTGGTCCTGGTGACCTGCTGTCTGGCTGGAAGGTTTCAGGTTGCCTGGGAAATTGAGGTTTTTCGCCCCACACCCTGACCCCATGGTCAGAAGTGGTCCTGTCTCGGATTAGGGGATTTGACTAACCCCTCCACTGGGTGGTCCTTGTGGCCCTCTGTCTAGGTACATGCAAGGTTTCAGGTCAATAGCTGTGAAACTGTGGGCATATATTCTGGACAAACATACATACATATATTGTGGTCTTGTTAATGTGTGCTTTAGAGTAAGTTTGCAGTGCACATGATATGAATGCAGAACAATGAGAAAATTAAGGATAAAATCAGGAATGAATATTTTAGTGACGAGCGTGTACTGAAATTAACTGGAAAACCAATGCATCTTCTTTTTAAAGTGTTAAAAACAGGGTTGTGTATAGTTTCGAAACGTGGTCTTGGTCTCGAGATTTCTTGAAACAGGTTTTCGATGCCTTAGTCTCGGTTTCGGTAACCTATTGTCTTCGCTCAACTTCGGTCAACTTCAGCAGTTCAGGTCATTTGCTTGACTTCTTAGAAAATTTAGTGATCAAATGGTCTGAATCATAGATTGTGGACAGAAGTCTCTTTCTTCTTGCTGTCCTTAGATTTTGCAACATATAAAATTGGCCTATTTACCACTGCACAACAGTGCACACAGTCAAGATGTAGGCTACATGCAAAATTCTAAGGGAATTTTATGGACAAGACTGTTGGCTAGACTGCAAGGGTTGGCTAGAGCCGCTAGACTGTAGACAGCATAAACAGGGCTTTAAGTGTGGCTGGACACAGTGGACAGTCATGGATGGCGTCCATGAACTTTTTCAAAATCTGAACACAGTCCTGCCGCTTATTGGCCAGCACAGCACAGTAAGGGGCGTCCAGGCACTTCTTTTGGAAAGGTAGGGGACGTCCAGGCACCTATTTTCCCACACTTTAAAGGCCAACCTCGCTGGGCTTGGTTTCTCCATAAACCAGTCACGTGACTAGGCGTGTCTATGTAGAGATGTGCTTGTCAATCAGCCTATGCTTCAAGTTTGCCCGAGTGGCAGGTGCCCAAGATCATTTCAGTCGCTAAACATGCCGAGCTGCCCGGTTCCTCAGAGGTTATTCATATGCAAATTATCTACGTATACCTTGTTGGCCATTCAAGGTCTCTTCCCACTCACCTGTGTCTTTACCACGTCCTATAGGTCGTACAAGTGATCTTTCCACTCACCAGTGTCTGCAGGCCTACCTCAGCCTAGATTCTACAAGTGTTCCTTTGTTTATATATATATATATAATACATGTAAATAATCATTATACCATATCGTCCTTCCTTATCGGCCAGGGCTGTTTATATTTCAGTATCTCAACCTGGTCAGCTATACATAATTATAATAGTTCCTTGCATGGTAACATATCGTATCTTGCATTAATATTCATCTCAATAGGCTTTTCTTCTTGACGGGGCCTGGGTCGGGAGCGCGTCTGAGTAGTTTCCTTGAAGGGACGCTATATAAATTGCATAGATAGGCAGATAAAGCTCTAGCTGGTATTGGAAGAACCTTGGTTAGGGACTGTCCAAAACGTGGAGTCGATTACTCAGTAACAGACCCTCCCGCCCCTCTCTTCACGCGTGACGCCCTAACCGCTCATCATGCCTGAATGCCCCTCGCGAGCCAGAGGGTTATTCGGGGGTCAGAGGGCGTAGTCTCGATTTTTGTGATTCGCTGCATACCCCGCACATCGGGCATCCTAGGGGCTGATTGACGGCCGGGTGGAGCAATGAAGAGGGGATAGCGATGCTCGGGACGGTCGATTGTGGCTGCGGGGGGACGCGGGTTGTGTGAAATCAATTAGGAAGCCGTGCTCGTGCTAGGCGTAATTAGGAGGCGCGGCATTAGTGCGTTCTGAAGCAGGTGATTTGTCGGGTGCATCGCGCTAATTAGCAGACGAATTGAGCTGATGACGTAGCAGATGAGCAGACGACAATGCGACGCTCATAGCAAACGAGAGCAGATAACATATCGTCCATTATTAAGCAGACGATTGATCTATTCTGCTTTTGAGTAGCCTATAGTAGTATAGTATACCGTAGACGATAAACTTATTGCTTCAGTCGAGCAGACGACAGAACAGGGCAGACGTCCATTTGACGACTTTCGCTTGCTTGAAGGATATCGTCACCATTATAGGCGAGTATGAATGCTGTTTGCAGAGGCTTCTATCCCTATTCCGGGGGGTGAGGGGCAGCTTGAGCCCAGTGGAAAGCAGGTTATATCAGAAAGGAGCTCAAACAGACGCAAAACCGGAGGGTGAAGTCGGGGTGGGGAAGTTCAAATCAAATCAAATCAAAACTCGTTTATTCAAAGAGATCAATGCAAAAAACACTCAAATAGATCAGATGAAATAATATAATAAAGCACATAAGAATTGAGTAGCTAAAATGTTAGTCTAAAGTGATAGAGAGGATCCCTAAGAATAGGTAGCCCAGAAAGGGTGTGAGCCCGCTAAGCCTGGGCAACCACATCAGGCAGGGAGAAATCAGATGGTGGAGAGCAAAGAGAATTGAGTGTGTGGCGAAGCAATAGGAAAACGAGTTGAGCAGGGAAGAATAGTAAAGGGAAGATGAGAATGGTCGTAGTAGAAAGTCAAGGCAAAACAAAAGTTAGAGGGTAAGTGTATACATTCACAAAGTTCAGTTGTTTAGTGGGAATAGAAGGTAAGTATATATCGTCTGTTGCACAACAGAAGGTAAAACTGACGCAAAACCGGAGGGTGAAGGCGGGGTGGGGAAGTTCAGTTGTTTAGTGGGAATAGAAGGTAAGTATAGGCCTAGGCCTATAGGCTAAATCCGGTGGGTCCAACTGGTGGGGCGAATAAGTAGACAATTAGAACAAAATAGGCTACCCTTCTATTCAGAGACTGACGGCAAGGGTTAAGAGTGGTAGAATTGTCGATTTTAGGTTGCAAGCAAGGATTGAAGACAAAAGGCACCGGACTGTAGGCACATATAGGCCTATGTAATATGACTGTATTGGCCAATAGCCCAATATATACAGCCTCCTTCTGTCTTCGCTTTGCACTAGAAGCAGTGCTCGTGAATACACTCTGTATGCTCTGGGCTTGTCTTTCGAGTGGCACTTCAGAAATCCGCAGATTACGTCAGTTTGAGAATTATTATTGTAGAAAAATAATTGCAGGGTCAGACACTAATATGTGCATATGGACTTGGGGTGTACAATGAAGACTGTTGACCTATATACTCTGCGTCCTAATAAAGACTATAGGGTGTGTGTGTGTGGGTTGAACCCCATGCACTCTCTGTCTATCTCTTTCTGTCCCTGTATCTATGTAGGCCTAAGACCTAGGCAAAGCTTAAAGTGTGGTTGGACGGTCATGGACGGCGTCCATGCACTTATTTTTATTGTCCTAAAGCAGGGTAGCCTAGCGCCCTATAGCCTATAGGCCTATAGCCTATTGTAGCGTGGCCGTCTCGTTGGATGTAGACTCGCCTACGAGCTGCCATGCATCCGAAACTGCAGGGGTGCAATATAGCCTAATGAATCACAAGTTGAAGTAGCCTAGTAGTAGGCTAGGCTATAGGCCTAGTGTAGGTCTCTAGGCCGATGTCTGAAGCCGACTATGTGGGGTTTAAATTTATAGGGTTGAAGCTGCAGGTCGCGTTTTGATCCGTGGTATAGGCCTAGGCATATGTATATTATCAACTTGGTGAAGTTGCGTCTGGCCTTAATATTATTTGTCGCTCTCGTTTTCGGGACTTTGGAGCAGGAACAGATAGGCACGACATCAGCGTGATGCATGCATCTGAACGTCCAGATCCCGCGGCGAGTCAGATCGGGTAGTGCATGGGAGGGGGAGAGGGGTAGGGCATCAGCCTGGCACATAGGACTAGCATATTATTTTCACCCGGTGGCCAATATGGGCCCAGGGGCGGATCCAGGGGGGGGGGCAATCCGGCCATGGCCCCCCCCATTTCAAATCTCCATGGGACGTGGCCCCCCCCCATCCATGACGCCCACAAGATTTTTTGCAGGGTTCAGTCATGTCCAGGAGAATTAATATATAAAGGTAGTTAAAATCTAAGCCTCTCACACAATTACATTAAATATTATTTATTATTATTATTATTATTATTATTTATTGTTTATTATAATATTGACTTTTTATATAGCGCACCTTCGAGGTAATTTACTCAGAAGCGCTACCGGTCTAACGGTAACGTGTATTAACATATATCGCAAAGAAAAGAAACAATCTTTCAACAGTATCCGATTATGATTTATGCCTTTTATGGCATGCAGTGTATGCTATTCGTGTATATACTCACAGTAAGATGTTAAAATATTAGCACTAACAACACTTGCAACTAAAAACAAATAACTATTAATCAGGAGCGGATCCAGGGGAGCCAATCCGGCCATAGCCACATTTGAAATTTTAACAGAACTCGCCCCATTTGAAATTTTGACAGAACTTGGCCCCCCCCTCATTACTCAATGTGTTGTATGAAAGAAGGTTTTAGCACCTCATCTTCATAAAATACTTCTTCAGTAATTAAGACTTTTATTTTCATGTCTTGCTGATTCTCTTCCAACAGTGAAGTACACACCATGCTGAATATATTGGCAACATTTCCAGTTTGTAGTGCTAAAGCCGAAAGAGCTTTCTCCAAAGTAGAGCAAACGTTAGCTAATAATTACTATACTTCAGAACACAATGTCAGAAGACCGACTAAATGTTCTAACGATGTTTCGGACTGTAGACTCATTGTGAAATAATACAGGGCTTTTTACCGTGCAGTTCTACACAAAATGTGCAGTTCTAAATGGATTTGTGCAGTTGTAAAAGCATTTTTGTGCAGTTAAAAAATAATTTGAAATTTTGTTGTCTTCCGATTTGGAATAATACGCCACTTTAAACAGACATTTACAGAAGCCTATAGTTACTGTAGGCCTATTGCAACTTTTGTGATTGAAGTTTGTAACTGCACTTTGAAACCAGCCTAACTAAACCAATAACCCATTTTGCGACTCTGCTTAGAGTAGAACAACTGAGTGGAAGGAAAAGTGTGCCCACTCGTGGATGTAGGCATTGTAGGGCCTAACACATGAAATAAACCCATGGAAACACCATCCGAAATAAAAATGTAAAAAAATAATAGAATATTAATCACTAGCACATAATGAAAAAACCCATGAAATTAGGCGAAAGATACTAAGAAAGCCGTTTCTGATTACTTAAAATGGTCTTCAGAAATTTTGACGACTAAAAAAAGGTTCAGAAATTTTGAAAACTAAAAAAGGTGTCTTCAGAAATTTTGACGACTAAAATAAGGTGTCTTCAGAAATTTTGATGACTAAACAAAGGTGTAGACATTTTTACGACCAAAAAAGGTGTTTTCAAGAATTTTTAAAACTAAAAAGGTGTCTTCAGAAATTTTGATGACTAAACAAAGGTGTCTTCAGACATTCTTACGACTAAAAAAGGTGTTTTCAGAAATTTTGACAACTAGAAAAAGATGTCTTCGGAAATTTTGACACCTAAGCAAAAGTGTCTTCAGAAATTTTGACGACTAAAATAAGGTGTCTTCAGAAATTTTGATGATTAAACAAAGGTGTCTTCAGACATTTTTAAGACAAAAAGTTTTCAGGAATTTTGACAACTACGTGTAAAAAAGGTGTCTTCAGAAACTTTTACAACTAAAAAAAGATGTCTTCGGAAATTTGACACCTAAACAAAGGTGTCTTCAGAAATTTTACGACTAAACAAAGGTGTCTTCAGACATTTTTACGACTAAAAAGTTGTGTTAAAAAATTTTGACATCTAGAAAATTTCGTAAGAAATTCTCCACCAAAGAAACACGCTCCGAAATCAAATCCTGGCTACGGCCTTGGAGGTTGGTTGGAAGTTGTGCAGTTCTAAAAATTCCTTTTAAAAGCCCTGAATTAATACCAGATAACAAGCCCATATAGGCCTATCCAGTTTTTTTTTAATTTAGGCATCTCTAGGGAGGGCACAAGTTTTTCCACAGAAATGAAAATTTTCACCCAGAAAAACATGTTGTAATATACATGTACCTTGATGTTATTTACTATTATGATCATGATTATGATATTATTATTCACTGTTATAAACAATTATATGATACTATCATTTTACAATAGGTATACTTTACTGTTAAACTTTGTACAGATGCTATTTTTGTACAACTATAGGCTATGACTTCTTTCCAGAGCTATCTGTTACATTTCAAGCTGTAAAATTTCAGCATTTTGTTCGATGAACAGTTAGTAAAACAACAGCCTCTGGCTTCGAATTCTGGTAGTTTGGTAGTTATTTCTTGGTTTGTCAGCATTTAAGTAGTGGAGAGCAATTTCATTAAGATGACAGCTTAAAATGCTGCCATTGCAGTGCGGAATCTAAAAAAATTTCTGGTTGGGGAGGGGGCACATCCCCCTCCCCAAACCCCTCCCCCTTTCCCCCAACCTCTCGGCGCTACGCGCCTCGCCGATCGGCCTTCGGCCGCTCGTCCACGCCTCCCCATTTGGCCCCCCCATTTCAACCTTCTGGATCCGCCACTGTATGGGCCCATATAAAGACTGCGTCTTTGTACATATAGGCCTATGTCTGTGTTACTATAGGCCTATAGTCTAGCCTAATATGTAGCCTAAAGCCTCTGTATGTGTATGCATGTCTGGGTATAAAGTTAAACCTAGACGTTCGTAACCTTTCGGGTGATAGGTCGACTCCAGCGCGGTTTTCAAATGCAACCGAAATATGAAATCTGATATCGGTCCTTGGGTAGGCAAAGTACTTGCCCCGTCTGTGGATGGAGAGACGGAGGACGAAGCAAGGGGGAGAGTTCGAGGGTATGCGGGCACAGTGGGATGAACGGGGAGGGCCGACGGTGATTATTAGATTAACTGGCCGTCGGCCTTAAAAATACAACGGCGAGCGCTAGCCTATAGGCTATGGCATATATGCGGGAGGAAAGAAGAAAACAGTCGCATTGCACATGCATGCAGGCCTACATTGTGCTTATAAATACTGTAGGCTACATATAAGCTATAGGGCCTAGGCCTAATCTTTATTTTGAAAAACTTCGTTGTTTGTCTATAGATGTTCAGCATGGGACGCATTTTCTACGAAAATTCGGCGGCCACGTGTAGCGAGCTCTATTGGAATTATGATGGATATTTTTAGCACGCCGTTTGCACGTTTTTCTCTTACTATACGGACTTTTGGACCCTGAATATTCTACGACATCCATCGAAAAGGGTCGGTCGCCATTTGCAAAATGGCGTCGTCATCTCATGGATAGGGTTCGTGGGGTCTGTCGGCCTGACCCCAACTCAAAGGTTCGCATTATCCGTTCGGCCGGTCGGACGGACGGATCAGCGGCCCATGATAGTCTCTAGGGCCGTGTCGACCACGGCATGTCCTCCCGACGGAAACGATCGACGCCTGCCAGGCTGGCCAACGAACCCGGTAAGTTCATGTGTGTACGCTGCTGCACGTTAATTCATATAGCGCCTCTGTAGTATGCAATGTGAAACACGAGTATACTGTCGAATTTTCAACAACTGTTTATGTGTCAATCATTTTATGCAACTTTCTATTATTTACATTTTGATGAGCTGACTCTGTTTCACGAACTTGTGTAGCGCATTATTATTCGTCATTGTATCTGGGACTATGTGTATTAGCAGGGAGAGAATTGCGGAGGAGGGGTTTAACCCCTCATTCTTTCTTAGAGCTCCATCGTAAAGTCTGTTTTTCACACAACCAATTCCAAGTGGATCATAATAATTATAGCCCAACCCCAAGTTATTTTTCTATAATGCTCACACTGTGGGTCAAGGTTAACAAAAGATTGAAGCAATGGTAAAATGCTGACGAAGGAGCTGAATGTAGGGCTGATAACTTATATGTCTTTTATAAGAATGTGTTGAGAGATTAGTTGTTTTATATATATGTGTGTGTATGTGTGTATGTATGTATGTATGTATGTATGTATGTATGTATGTATGTATGTATGTATATATGTATGTATACGAACATTTATATAGTGCCCTAAAAAGAATCTCACGTCTATCTTGTTCATACTTCCTTAAAACAGTGCACAGTAAATAGGCTAGACAGGGCATGCAGCATTAACAGCATTTTGGGGATTTTTGTGACTGTAATAATTAAATAAATTATTTGTTTTACTGTTTATTTTGATGTCTATATTAATTATCAAAATTACATTTGACAAAGTCAACACCATTTCAAAATCAACAATGTGGCAGAAAGGTCAGACACGTATTGTCTGATTCATGGGCGCCCGCAGAAATTATTGCAGGAGGGGGCAAAACACGATGGCCAACATGAAAAAAATTAGCAGGAGGACAAAAAATGCAAAGCGGGGAATTAAGAACATGCATTGGTATTTTTTCACAGAGGTTTCTTGATGTAAATTTCTCAGTTTCACTTTTTAAAATTTCTAATTTGAATTGTTTCTTTTTGTAAAAAAATTTGTTTGAAAAATCGAAAAGTATTAGTTAAAAATAGGCTTTTTAATTCTCTAATGTGAAGAAATTAATTATAAACTCAAAAAGTAGTAGTGAGCAAAATAGGTTTCAATTTTCCAGGGGGGGCATGTGCCCCCCTTGCCCCTATGTGCGGGCGCCCATGGTCTGATTATACTTGTGATCTCTGAATATGTAGGTCTCGACATATTATGGCAACTTGCATAGGAAACTGTCAATGATGAAATTTAGCCAGAAAATTCGGCATTCATGTGTGTGTTGTAACTTGAACTTTCTGTTCTATTTCTATCACGCTGCTTGTGACTACCGGTAAAAAAATTAATATCTGAAGCATTTTCGATATTATGTAATGAAGAAATTTTTGCTCAATATAATTCAGTGATTAAAGTGGTTTGGTTGAGCAGTGGGAATACCAAATCGGTGAGCACTGAGCAGCAATGCTCTATATATGCTCAGTGATGCTCATTCATTCAGCATTCCCACTGCTCATGCAAACCACTCTAACGACTTAATAACACTGTCCTACGACCAGCTGAAATTAGTTGTATCATTTTATTATTACTATTATTGACTTTTTACATAGCGCACCTTCAAGGTAAACTACTCAGAAATCCCCAGTCCAACAACGTTAGCCGTAAGGCAGTACTTTTAAGAAAAAAACATACTGGTTTGACCTCCAGGCACCAGGCGGAGAGCAATTTTGCAACAATTATTTGGGTGAATTCTCTTGCCTGGTTGGGGTGGGCATCAGAGTAGCCTATAGTAGATAAAGAATTTTAAAAACTAATACATAATTTTAAGAATATAATCATCGACAAAAAGGATGTATGAAATCACAATTAGAAAGTGTTAATGTGAACTGTGTATAGACTAGCACAAATACACGATTTTTGTGCGTACCACTTTGCAAACCTGGTACACTTTTTGTGCTCAATATTATTCGATATATTTGAAAATCCCTGTTTTAGATAGCCATGTGTTAGTACCTTTTCAATTTTTCAAAGGTGCTTTCTGAATGGCGAAAAAATGCCAGACATAATAGCAGGAATACATCTATGAATAATAAATAGATGTATGAATAAAAAAATTGAGTTATAGGCCTAGTTTAGATAGCAAGCAGATTTATACCAACGATAATCTCAGGACTTTTTTAAATGTGCAGTTGTACACAAAATATACAGTTGTAGAAGCACTTCTGTACAGTTAAAACTAGTTAGCAAAAAAGTGTCATTGTCCTCCGATTGGAAGTAATTTACCATGGATGTAAGCAAAGAATGAGTTGTGCAGTTCTAAAAATTCTTTTAAAACAGCCCTGCAGTAATCTTATTGTCTGCATTTAACATTTTGTCCTTAGTGATACAGCTTCCTAATTTAATAATAGTGTACATGTCCATTATGTTTGTTGTTCAATGTGTTCATGAAAAGATCTCGTTATCTGTATTCAATTCAGCAGTTGATCAGTTAGTCAGTGATTGGTGTGGACTGTATAGACAGTGTAGAGTGTAGTGGGAACTGGAGACGGCATTTGATTGATTCCAAATGCCCCTCCCGTCCCGTTCCTCTGTCCCCCGGGCAACTGACCATGCAGGCTGCCCACTGTGCCCAGTGCCGAGCTGTCAGTCTGACCCCGCCTTGACCAGTCATTCCGTTCCCAAACCAAACTTTTATAATTCCCTCTTCCACACCCTCCTTCATTCCCTGCGTCCGTCCGTCCATCTGGTTGTCCGTCTGACCTGCCAGAGATGACGCGCTGACAGTTTCTGAGCTGGGATGATTGTCAGACAGGGCAGAGGTGAATCTCGGACGAGCCCCCCCCCACTCGTTGGCCACTTCTGATATTAATCTGCCTTATCCGGCTGTTTTTGTCCATTGGGAAAGATTGACGGATGGGGTCAGCAGAATGAACGACCTTCGGCTGGATTTATTTATTTTGTATTTTGTGCGTATACATAACACTGAAATCCTTCATGTACCCATGCCTTTGTAGATAGAAGCATCAGAAGTAACAGAATTAAGATATATTATATGTAGATAGTGATAGTGATCCAGAAAGGAGAGTTCCACAGGGAGTGGAGGGATTTTTATAAGGAGGGTCCAATGATGGTAAAGAATTAACCCTCTCGCCCCGATAGCCCTACAGCAAGCGGAACGCCCACCCGACGGCCCTGAGCATATATATTATACATTATATTATATATAGTATAATATATATTATAATATATATATATTATAATATATATAATATATATATATATATATATATATATTATAGATATATATATATATATAATATATAATATTATATATATATACACATATACATATAAATATATATATATATAATATAATAAGCCATAGTAATAATATACATATAATATATATATATTATTACTATGGCTTATTATATATATATATATATTATATATATATATATTATATATATATTATATATATATATATATTATATATATTATATATATACTATATATATATATATTATATATTTATATATTTATATTTTATTATTATATATTATATATAATAATTATTATATATATTATGTATATATATATATATTATATATATATTAGATACTATATATATTATATATATATTATACATATATATATAATAATTATAATATATATTATTTATATATATAGTAAAACAAAAGCCAATATATTGTCCTTAGGGGGATACGGTTTATATGTTGAAGCCTCTATAGCGGCTTCACGGGTATTTGTCAAAGACCACCAAGCCGCTATAGCGCCCATACGGGGTAAGAGGGTTAAGGGACATGGTCAATATGAAAGCATGCTTAAGTGGTCATAATTAATGTACTTGTGCTTATTTAGGGTATTTTATATATATATATATATATCTACTTTTATATAGTGCCTCTTCAATATAGGCTACTCAGAAGTGCTCCTGGCCCAACCACGGCTAAATAGGACAGTTTGAGATTATTAATCTTTTACCCGTTTGCCCCGAGAATATCCGCTGAAAACGGGCTTAAAATTTAAAAATGAACGGGTAAAGGGTTAAGGAACAGAGTGAAATGAGTTGAATGTAACTCTAAAGTTATGCCATGAATATGCATGATGTAATTTGGAAATAAGAGAGTGCATCTCAGATCAAAATAAGATGCTGACTAAGGCTTAATTTAGGTTCAAGGTTCGTTGAGCCTTCGGCCTACGGGTAATATCAAAGCCAAGGTTACAAAATCCTATCCATCTGAAAGTCAAGATCTGTAAAGTGTATGGAATGTAACAGAGTAGGCTATACTGAGTCAGAATAGCATGGAGTGATTAATTGACCAACAGAAAGACACACAAAAACAGACACACAGACAGATACATACAAAGGCAGGTACACATGCAGACAGACATGTTTATAGATAGATTCACAAGAGCAGAAAGAGAGACAGAGAAAGTGTGAATGACTGAGGAGGAAGGAGACATCACCCTGTTTTGGCAAAAAATATTTTGACAATCGGAATGGAAGTATTAGAAAACATTTTCATATTAAGCTGGACATGGAACAAAAACATAATTAATAATAACTAATTATGCATAATATGAGTAGATCAAAGGCTTTCGTTCAATTAGGTTTCTTTCATCCAGGTTTTCATTGAAAACCGAAGGCTGCAGTTTTATGGTCTTTCGCCACCGACCTTCCCTCTGGCCTGGCATGGGTCAGGAAGGGGACTGTGCGGAATGCGTGGGGGTCAGAGTGACAGCGTTAGAAATCGCCGATTGACGTGATGATGGATATCTATCCCTTCCCTTATCCCTTAGATATCCCGTCCTATATTTGGTCGCTAAGCGGTGACGCCCTCCAGGCTTTGACCATTGTCAATTGCAACTCACAATTATTTCTCACACACCATCAATTAATGCAGGAAATGTCCTCTTTCTCCATCGATCGTGCTCCCCCCGCGCCACTCCCCTATCATTCATTCCAACTCATTCCGGAGGCCCACTGACCACTCCAGATGGATTGGAGGCGGTCAAGCGTGCCCTGACCGCGGTCGCCAATTGAATGACGGGTTCCTAGCAGAGCACCTGTCAGTGGCGATTTGATTGACAGCTTTTGACGTTGACGGCTGATTGATCGGGCGGGGGTCGCCGGTTTCGTCTATCCACCTGTTGGAACTCTGACCTCGTCGGGTAGAGGGGCTCTGTGCCTCGGTCGGCGACCAGGTGCGTGCTTACCCCAGGAATTACACATCTGACATGGACCCCCAATATAGTAAGGGCAAATTCAAATGATACCTTTTGAATTTCGGATATGTCTACCTTTGAACTATGGGTTCTCTTACCTCTGTCATTGTCATTTCCTTTCATATTTGAATTCCTTGCTTTCAGCGTGACTGCCAGAAACTTCCCTGATACCATCAAGTTCAGTTCATCATGCATGACTGTCAGCAGACCTGTATATGCTGGGCATAACGAATAACATAAGTAAACATATAGCAGAGGAAACTCAAACCTTTCTTAATTGCGGACCAGTGGTAATATTTTCCAGCAACTGGTTGGTTAGGGTGCAGAAGACACCTTCAGGGGCAAAATGGTGTAGGCATAGATGTAAAAAATGATAGAAACGGAATAAAAACTGAAAAAGCATTATTCTATTGGAAAAAAACGAGAAAAAGCGGCCAAAAAACGGAAACCGAAAATGATTCAACTTTGTTACAACTTAAACTGCATTTTAAACTTAAAAACCTTGTTTTTGCAATGTTAATCGGCAAATAACACAACTTTAGGCCAAAATTAATCATAAGCAAGATTAGTTTGCACTCTTCAATAGTTATTTTTTATATATAACTTTGGTTTAATAAACAATTGAGAAAAATTAAAAGTTATTGAAAATCAATCTTTTTCAATTTCAATGGTGAGCATTATAAGTCCACATAAGTTCATGCTGATCAACGTAGCACAATTAAAATCTGATCAGAATTAGAGACTACAGATGTGTACTAAATTATATATTGTGGGGAACGGACATTATCCCCCCTGGACACTATCCCCCCCGGACATTATCCCCCCCGGACATTATCCCCCCCGGACATTATCCCCCCCGGTTTTTCGTAGGACATTATCCCCCCCGGACATTATCCCCCCTTCATGTACAAATCAGGGTAAGCGTCGTGAGGGTCGGTTAGGGTCAAGTTGAGCGTCGTGAGGGTCGGTTAGGGTCAGTGTAAGTGCCGTGAGGGTCGGTTAGGGTCAGTGTAAGTGCCGTGAGGGTCGGTTAGGGTCAGTATAAGTGCCGTGAGGGTCGGTTAGGGTCAGTGTAAGTGTTCGTGAGGGTCGGTTAGGGTCAGTTTAAGCGTCGTGAGGGTCGGTTAGGGTTAGTGTTAGGGTTAGTGTCGTCATTAGATGAATGAACGAATTGGACTCGAATTGGACTCGTATACAGTCAGTAGGCCCACAAAGGTTTGTTAACGTGATTTGAACTTCGTAGACTTATTAGCGTCAATCATTTTAGGTAATAGACTGGGGGGGATAATGTCCTACTTCGGGGGGGGATAATGTCCGGGGGGGGATAATGTCCGGGGGGGATAGTGTCCGGGGGGGATAATGTCCAGGGGGGATAATGTCCTACCCCCATATATTGTATATACTTAAAATTGTTACTTAATTATAGGTTAAATAGGCCTAAGAAGTATATATCAAAATAACTCTTATACAATTCATTTCTTGTAGGGGCCTACTGCATGTATTTCTCAGTTGAAGCAGAGGTGGTCTTGGCAGGCCTATAGTATAATCTTGATGGTTTATCTAAGCCACAGATTCGGGATGGGGGGGGGGGGATTCTTCAGCCATTTTAACACATGCATAAGGTTTGAAGTGATCCCAATGGCATTTCATTTGCAGTTCCAACTTTAAGTATATCATCTATGGTTCCAAACTCCAAAGGCATATCATCTATGGTTCCAAACTTCAAAGGCTTTTCATTTGCAGTTCCAACTTTAAGTATATCATCTATGGTTCTAAACTCCAAAGGCATATCATCTGTGGTTCCAAAGGCATATCATAATATGGTTCCAAACCAACCTGTGGTTCCAAACCAATCTGTGGTTCCAAACTCCAAAGGCATATCATCTATGGTTCCAAAGGATACCATATATATATATATGTGGTTCCAAGAGCATATCATCTGTGTTTCCAAAGGCATATAATCTGTGGAGACTGTGGTTCCAAACTCCAAAGGCATATAATCTGTGGTTCCAAATGCGTATCATCTGTGGTTCCAAAGCTCAGTGTGTTGTTGCTTATGATGTGTGCTGTTACAGTAGTCCTATCTATATAGCACTATCGTTTGCAATGCACTGTGTGCTCCAGTTGGTATATTAAACAGTTATTAGACATTGCTATAAATTGTGCATTAAATTTATTCAAGAATCTAGCTTTGTATTAGGTTTTCCTTTAGGGTATATTTAGGGTATATTTGTCTGTTACACGTTGAATGGCGGGGGGTGGGGTTGTTTCCCTGGGGCAGCGGAGACGAGTGAGTCTCGCCAGTCAGTGACCCCGAATGACCCAGGCCCTGTACAGCCCAACCAAGGTCCCCCAGAATGACGCCAGTGCACCTGCAGCCTGCTATGTAGCCCTGTAGGCTACAGTGCCAGTGTGCCTCATATCTGTATCACTCAGTTTGTGGGTTGTTGTCTCTACAAAAACTCTTCTTCTTCCAGTGTCTGGCACTTTGTCTCTGTCTCTCCGTCTGTCCGTCCGTCTCTGTCTATCAGTGTGTCTCTGTCTGGCTGCCAGTCTATGTCTGTCTGTCCGTCCGTCTCTGTCTGCCCGTCTATCTGTGCGTCTTTGTCTCCGTCTGTCTGTATGTGTGTCTGTGTTTGTCTGCTGTGTGTGTCTGTCCGTCTGTCTGTGTGTCCGTCCGTCTGTCTGTCTGTCTGGGGCAGATGTTTTCCAATCATTCGTTCTCTTTCATTGTCCGGCCGTCAAACCGCAAATTAAACCGTCTCAGTTTTTTCTCTTCCGACTCACTCGACATCGCCTTCGGTACAGTAGAGCAAGAGATTAGACCGTGTGATTGATAGACTTCTATGGTCCGCGACGACACTCAATGGAACTGAAGAAGACGATGAGGGGCGATAGGGTGGGGGGGGGGTGGATTGGCCTCCGGGACAATGACTGAGGGGGAGGACGGGAGGATAATTACACATGACAACCAGTGTTGTTGTTGTTGTTGTTGCTTTGTTGTCCGGATCGGTGCATCATCCTTTCCATATGTTTTAGGACTGGGTTGTGAGAGGCAGGACAGGTGGATATAGAGATACAAACAGACAGACACACACAGACACAGGGTGATGGTAGGATTACTGACCGAGTGGGTCATTAGTGAGTGCAAGAAGTCCTCGCTAATGACAGGCGGTTTGTTTGCTGTCATCCGTGGTGAGGGGGGATGGTTGGATGGTTGCGTGTAGTGGCTTTTGTGGCTGTAGGGGTCTTGGAGTGTTGTTTAGGGAATCCTGGACAGTCACTTGTGTGCTTTATTACAGCCTCTATTAATGGATGATCAAAGAGGAACTGAGTGGGACTGGGCGACTATGAGTGGACTGTGGGAGAGAAAAGGGAAGAGAGTGGATAGGAAATAGAATAGAAGAGGGAAACAATGGACTGATGGAGAGGAGGAAGGAAGAGGGAATGGTAATGGTAGAGAGCTGGAAAAGGGAGAGTTAGTGAAAGAGGAAGAGTGTGAAAAAGAGAGAAAATGCAAAAGTGGAAGAGTTTGGAAGGAAGAGACAGTGGAGGAGGAAGAGAGAGAGATAGGGGAAGGAAGAGAGTGTATAGTAGGAATACTGAGTGGAAGAGAACTTGCTTGGAAGAAGAAGAAGAAGAGGAGGAGGAGGAAGAGGAGGAAGAAGAGGAAGAGCATGGAAGAGGTAGGAAGCAAAAGAGGAAGTTTGCATTTGGAATTCGGAGGTCGAGTGTGGCATGAGACAAGACTAACAGAAAGGAAGAGAGTTGGAAACGGAGAAGCATGGACCAAGGAAACAGTAATGAAGAGGCAGAGTGAAACAAAGAAGAGAAGATTGATGGAGAAGAAGGGACAGAAGAGGGTAGAGGAGGATGACTATATGAAGAATCTATTATAGGATGATGGCCATGAAAATGGAACGGAAGAACAAGAATGAGATGCCAGTCTTGGCATAAATAACCACACATAACCAGCAGGATCCAGACTAAAAATGGAGACAGACAGTTAACAGACAATACACACACGGAGTCAGACAGAGCCAAAGTTTTGTATGTGTGTTTTTTTTAGTTAAGTTTACTATACATTAATTGTCATTTCATTCTGTTTTTAGCCTACTGTTCAATTCATGATATCAACCGTTTAGCCATCAGTTAAAATTGTACATGTAAATAGGTGTCCCTGTTAGAGGGATATTCATTCCTTAGGGCCTTCCTTGTTGCCATCCAATTATGTGAAGCATCTTGTACTATGTCTATTGTTTATGGTTGATGGTTACAATAAATGAATTGAAAAAAAGAGGGATTGCTATGACTTAATACCATGGAGCCTGGCACTACAATGGCTGGAACTATTGAAACTCACAATGGCTTACCTTTCCATCTTTCATTACTTTACCTGTTCATCACCAAACATTGCTGTCTCTGTTACTTTATCTGTGAACCTTTCTTACGTGCTTTTTTTTCTTTGTTCTTAATTCTTCCTGTTAGATCTGATTCATCCTTTAACCTGTCATTTCTAGTTTCTCTTCCCATGCCTTCTGATCTTTATCGCTTGGCCAGGTTTTATATTACATTTGAAGCTTATGGCCAGTTGGGCATAATATTTCATGGCTTTGGTTTAAATAACACACCAGGGGCTGCCTTTTTGCCTTTACCTTGCAGATACTTCTTGAACTTTTCTGATCTCTTACCTTTAACCTTGCTGCTCACCCAACATTTCCTTTGATCTGTCACCTTTAGGGTCACAGTCACCTTGTCGTGGTAAGAATTTTACCCCAGTCTCCATATGGTGATGATCTGATTGCTCTCTTGGCACAACAGTATTGGATGTTGTCCCATTGGGGCCAGTCATCAAGGGAGGCCTGCACTAGTCAGCCGTTAAATGTGGCCTTTTATGACTAAACATTGTCCAACAGCAGTGCGTGTGTGTCTTGGGATCATCAAGATAGAAAGATCTAATAAGAGAAAGAAGAGCAACGGGTATACTCAGTCCCCCACCAAAAACCTTCATCATAGGTCACTCCTTTGAACTTATCTCTTTTGTTCTGCTTGTTTGAGAACACTCTGCCACCTGCCTAATGGGGATGAAAATGGGTAAATCCCAAAGGAATAAAGAGTAGAGTGGTTCACCTATAGATGAGACAAATGGTCTGTGAACTGAAGCACTGAAGACCTTAACCAACGACCTTTATGAATGTCCCTCATCCCTCTGGAACAGTTGCCCCATTAACAGCGCAGTGGGTCACCTATTGCGTGCCGTCAGGCAATGAAAGCCGACCTTAAACTGACCATGGTGAGGGGGCGGTGACCTTAAACTGACCGCTGGGCAGCGTATCACCATTAATTAGTCTGGTCAAGATGTGGCCGGTCTATAATTCTGGTCCCATTAGGACGCCCCTTCCATTCTGTTGCTCGCTTGAGCGTTTCTTACAGAAGGGAGAGGAGAGGAGGTAGCAAGGGGAGTGGGAGTGGGAAGGGAGTATGAGTTTTTCCTGCACAGGGATAAATTTATTGTGTAGCTGCTGCTGGCGATTTGGAGATTGTCTTCAGTTGATGATGGTTTTTGCTTGGGGGGGGGGGTCATGAAGGTGACGTTTGCCTATGACATTATACATGAACAAGAATTGCAAAAGGTCGCCTGTTCTTATTAATCAGAAATGTGCAAACCATTATCCTACTTCACATGGTGTATTTTCTCATTTGTAATAATTTGTGATAAATAAACTTGAACGTATACCCCACCGATACATAGGCTTTTTTGTTTTTAACAATAAGCTATTGATAAACACAAAGTACTCATCATGTCTTGCAAAGTTCTTAGGAATCATTGATCTGTGCTATAAGACTCAATATTATTTTTTATTTGTTTATTTATTTAGTATTTTTATTATTATTATTTTAATTATTAGTATTATTGTAATTAATAGTATTAGTAACTTCTATAGCGTTCATTCTACTGCACAAGAATCAGCCAAAGCCAAGCTGTATATAATCAGGTTAACATCCAGTCTATTGAAACTGATTTTCTTGATGATGATTTACTAGTTGTAATAATAATGACCCTGTAACCTCGTCGTAAAAGAAACATATCTTGATCGAAGGATAATTAATATTTATGGTACAGTTACACGGCAATTTTGTCATTTTTCTTGAAAAATGTTAATTAACACATTGGCCGCTGATTTGCTGTGTTAAATGACTCAACTTGGGACGTGTTAACACGTTCCTTGCGGCCAACGTGTTAGTAACATAAGCATTAACATTAAGTCACTCAAACCCTACTTTTTTTTATCTGTAGCTGGGCTGGGAGTGCCTGTGAGCAGTTTCTTGAAGAGGTGCTACATAAATTCTTGAAATGAATGAATGAATAAATATGCAGTGTATATAGAGCCAAGTTTGTTTTCTGTTCTAGAGCCTGATCTCCTGACGTGTGGTGGCTGTCGGAGAGTCTTCATGTTGAGCGAGATCGTGGCATTCATCGAGCACAAGGCTTCCGTCTGCCACCAGTCGAGTGCTGCTCAACCGGATCCCACTTCTCCGCTCGAGCACTGTCACGCTCCATCGGAGTACGTCTCTGCTCAGTCAGAGCGTGAGTGTGCAGTCTCTGATGATGGTAGAGTAGAGATGACCGTAAAGCCATGTGACCGTGCATCTGGTCTTTCTGGTGAGGGAGAGACAAAGAGCGAAACTGCTGAGCACCAGGATGACGCTCATGGTTTGCAGGAATCAGATGGTTCAGTGGGTGAAGATCAGGCTAATGGTGGATTGTCAACTCCAATAAACCAGGAGGTACCACCAGTCAGCCATGAAAGCCCGGCTGGCCAAGGATTAACTGGTAGGATTGAAGCAATGAACCTTGTTTTCTTTGTAGTTTCTGGTTAGCTAAAAAGACTGCTCTTTTTCTGTTTCTTCTTATATAGTAATTGCAGTGTCAAGTTGGTTGAGGAATTTTCTTGATGCTGTGTAAGTGCCTGATTATAATTCATTACATTAAATTTCTTCATGTCTGCATATATATGGTAGATGAGGTGAGCAGGAATGTGCTTTGGATTTGTGATGATTGATTAGACTGGAGTTAAATTTGACAAGAAAGAAAAGTTAGCTGTTTCAGAGTGTACAAACAGTGTATAACTTTAGGAAAGTTAGATAATTAATTAATGTATCTATAGGTTGTTATTCTGTGATCACTGGGTAGTTTAGGTAATTTTTTTATAAACACTGAGCACAACCAGATGCAAGAAACAACTTCCAATAAGTTGGAAGAAAATGTTGCAGGACTTCTAAGACAGAGTCAAGACTTGGAGCTAACGAGAAGCCAAATTATGCTACACAACGTTTTGGAAAAGGCTCTTTAGGTTTTTGCCTTTAGGCTTTGATCTAGAAAGCATTCTATGGTCAATTATTGTTTGTGCTATCGGATTGAGAGCATCCCACGCTTTTTATTGAAGTGTCAATACTTTAAATCTCAATTTAGATGTTTTAAATATGGTTAGAACTTAACATAACGTCTCTTTGTGTTATCATTCCATTAGAGCCATTCGGCATTCGATGCGCCGTTTGCGTCAAAACGTTCGCTTCGTCCTGGTCGTTGCTACAGCATGCCGAGAAGGTCCACAAAATCGCCGTCTACCGCAAGGCCGACCCTTCTCCAGAGCCGGCCAGTGCTGCAACTGCACACCCATGCCACATATCAGATGACATTGCCAACATATCCAGTCGCCAGAGAACAACACCGCCTACGTCCGTCTTTCCAGTTGCCTCTCATTGCTCCTTGTCCAAACGCAAATATCCGACATCGGAGGAAAACCTGTCGTCTGATGATGCCCGGCTTTCCCCCAGTCCATCCCAGTCTTCTTCGCATCTTCCCAGCGAAACCTTCGTGAGGGAAAATGTCTTGAACTGCTCTCGGCTGAACAACTTGCCACTGAACCCTGCCGCTGAAGAACTGCCACCGGCAACTTGCCAGAGCTACGCCAGTGTTTCCCCAAGTTGCCGGTGGAAGAACGAGTCGAAGGTGGGTAGCGGGTTCTTCCGATCTCCGCCGGAAGACCGTCGCTTGAACTCGGAGCTCTCGTTTGCTCCAATCTTTCCGTACTCGTCTGTCGGAAGCTTGTACGAACCTTCGCTCGCCTTCACCCCGGTGCCTACTCACGGCATCTGCTCACGACGTCTGCGGCAGCTTGCCGACCAGCGCTCCTCCGATACTCGGATGCTTCCCGAGTCGCCTCCGTCGCAGATCGGCCGCATCTCGCCCTTCCGTCACCTCTTGCCCTCGGAGAGAACATCCTCGGGTGGGCAAGCGTCGCACGAATGTCATATCTGTCAAAGACAATTCAAGTTCCACAGCAGCCTGTTAGTGCACTGCTACGAGGCGCATCCGCGTGAGATACAGCCGGCTTCGGAGGCTGGCGTATCTCTTGCCAGTGCGTTTCACGACCCGCTGTTGAGCATCCAAGACAGACAGCAGGGTCTCGCAGGAAGCAGGTCTGTACCGGGTGTGACCGGATCAAGTTTAGATCAGAGGTCATCGAAACTGGCCGCGTCCAACTTCCATCTTGGAACAGCGGAGGATGACCGCACATTGAGAACAGCGTGGAAAACCGAGGCGCACAAAGCGGCTGATGTAGGGAGTGAGGATTTTAAAGCCAAAGAAGATGAACTTGAGGCAGAGGAGGAGCAGGAGGAGGAAGATGAGGAGGAGGAAGAGGTAGATGACAAAGTAGAATGTGATATTCTGAGAACACCAGAAGGAAACGATATACGAGATGATCTGCTGAGAGATCACAGAGAGCGGACGACTTGTAAAGAGAATTCGAGTTCATCAAATGTCGAGCCGAATCGGACGATACTTGGTGAGATCATGCGCAAATCCGGGCTGTGTCAGATCGCCGAGTACGACACAGCGTACAAGCAGGCATTAGCCGAGCAGACGACAATGGACCAAGATCCGTCTGATCCATCTCCCGACATCTCGGAAAGCTTAGACGAACATTCTGAGCAGCGGAACGAGCAACAATTTTCCAAATCATGTGACGGGAAAAAGCGGCTGAGGCTGGACACGGAGGTTTTTGGATTGGGAATTGGTCTGAAGTCTGGTCAGACCTCGAACCGTTCAAGCACCCTTTGGATTCCTCCACAAACGAGTCCAGCGATCCATGATTCCGCCCAAAATTTTAATCCGATTACAGCACGGCCTGATCCTGCTACCGGTGGTAATGTGACAGCACCGAACCAGCGTCGTCGTAACGATACCTGTGAGTTCTGTGGCAAGGTCTTTCGCAACTGCAGCAACCTAACTGTTCATCGGCGTTCACACACAGGGGAGAAACCGTACAAGTGCATGGTGTGCACGTACGCTTGCGCTCAGTCGAGCAAACTGACTCGTCACATGAAAACGCACGGTCTCTTTGGTGCTCACATCTACCAGTGCAAGTTCTGCGAAGTGAATTTCACACTTCCGTCGGACCTCGAAAAGCATGTTCGCCACTGCGAGCGAAACCAGCAGAGTACTGTAGACGAGCCGAGCGCAGTACCTGCAAGCTGCTCGCCAACGAGCTCTGCTTCGTCCACACCGTCTAATATTGTCGTCTAGAGGTTGCATGGCTTGTAAAGTAATGTCATTAAGCTTTTCCCCAAGAGTTTGTTTGAGGCATTGTATGTGATCACGTGAAAGTTTTTCTAAGAATAACTGAGGTATTTCATATGAAGTGAATGCCATGAAACGTTGCCCAAAATGGATTGGCAAAGCAGATCCATGATGCTCTATCTCACTGTACGACCGATGAATTGCATGAAGAATTTATTTTTACCCATGAAAGCAGTGGGTTCATGAATAGAAGACTTCACGAACATCATCTGTTCTATATTTTACAACTGCTTCAGAGTGTTGTGTCCCCTCCTTTCAACTGACTGTGCCTTGGATTGGAAAAAGTTTGATGCATCAACAATTTTATATCTTCTATTACTTTTATTTTTTAAACTTGTTTTCAGTTTACGCATAGTTGTTATTTATTTACTGAACAGGCACGCTTCAGCTGTTGCAATAACGAAGTAAGAGAGAGAAGCTTCAAATTAGATTGACTGGTTTTTGGTGCCAGTTGCCTTTCTAAAGAAAGTTCTGGAAGGCAAGTGTTTAAAAGGAACTAAATTGGATGATAAACGTAGACTGTTCGAAGCAGGAATAAATTCTGGTCATCTAGTTTTATGTAATAGCAGTAGCAGTAGTGATAATAATTATAATAATTAAAAAAATAATTTAAAGTAATACCATTATTTATTAGTACTTACGTACATTATGATGTCATTATAAAATTATTATGCTTTTAAAGTACATAAAATCTACAAAATAATTAAAATATTTAGAACTTGGAGGAATTTAAATAAGATGGAGGGAATATGGTGTGTTATGGAATGGCTTGCATTTGCTGGTGTCCAACAGTGCTAATATTGTGCCTTTGAAAGCAATATTATTGAACAGTTTTACTGGTTAAAGAATATTTTGAATCATTGTTTTTGAAAATCATGAGATTCAGTTTTCTGATGAATTGTTTGGTCGAGCAAGTTCTCGACGTTGTACGTTGTTGTTGCACATTCTATGCATTTTTGTTGCAGTTTGTTGCTTAGGTTGTTTTTCTAGCTTATCGTTGCTTTGTTTTCTGTTTTAGTTAGGCATTCACCTTTGACGCTGTTTGCTTACATACTGACCTAAGAACAACGGCTGTAGTCAGCACTTAAAGTGTAAAAAAATAAGTGCACATCTGTAGTCAGCGCTTAAAGTGTAAAAAAGAAGTGCCTAGATGCGCCGTAACTTTCCATTATGTGCTGGTTCTATAAGTGCAGGGCGGCGTTCATATTTAAAATAGTGCATGGACGCCATCCATGACCGTCCTGCCACACTTTAAGCCCTGGCTGTAGTATTAGTAACAGTGGAAAAGTCATAGAAGTAAGCTTACAGAGCAGCCAAAGTGGTCATGTATTAGCCTGTGATTTCTGTACTTGTGGTTTAAAATCCTGGTACACCAAGTTTGTTCATTGGGTCATGTCACCAATCAAGAGATCTGCCCCCAATTTTTAAAATGCTTTGGTTGTTTTCCACTTGCAAAGTTACCAGCCTTATCATATTTTAGCCCTATCATGATAGGAAGTTGCGACTGTTTTTTTGCTCGTATGCCATCTTTGTGGTCACACTTTGGGATTCCATCTTTGTTGTTGAGCTCAAATATTAGATTTTTCTCCTTTTCTTAACATGGGCTGGGTGCCATTCTGAACCGATGACACTAAATACTTGTTCTGAAAGAATGAAGAAATGAACAATTATAGGAAATTGTTTGTATTGTGTTCTCACTTTGCAACGCTCGGTTTTCACATTTCGATGTAAGTTCTTTATTAACCAATTGCTTATTGTATGTTGGTGTACAGACATCTAATAAACAAAGTTAAAAATTATATGGCATCCTGACAATTTCTAAACCAATCGGTGATACAAATTAAACGAAATTGAAAGTGACATAAAGACCGGTACCCCCAGGGTCACCTGATTGCGTCGTGGTTCAAGTATGCAATCAGTTGATACAAATATGCATTAAACACTATGCATGTAGAAGTTCTAAATCGGAATTTGCAATTACTGAGTAGGCGACCTTTGAGTTATGGTAGTGTTTAGTGTAAAACAACGTAAGGAACTATTCAAAGAAATGGAAACTTATAAGGATGATATAGCGGTGTAATTGAGAAGTGGGTGCACTTGTCTCTATTATAATTGTACTTGTAATGGTGATTTCTTCCATCAGCAGGAGCAAGTCATTGGAATAGTGATGGACAAAATTGAGGGATAATGAAAGAAACTTACTTCTTAGTTATCCCATAAGTATTGTGCATGCTGGTCCATACAAGTATGCACTAAATGTTCTATATCATAAGTAGCTGTGAGTGCAGTAGCTGCATGAAACATGCATAAGTACAGTCTTAAGTGAGCATTTATGAGGTGGATGTAAACTTACTCGGTTTAATGGTTAAAATGTTCTTTACATGGTTTAAAGGATGCCTTACAAATCAATGCCCGTCATTCCTTAGGTTTTTCTTACCGTTTCATGTACATATTGTCATATTCCGTGTACATTTTCTTTATCGGTTTTTTGTAAAATTGGTCACTTGTTGCCATTTCATTTTTGCACAGCTGATTAGGAAATTGTTATGGTCATATGGGGAGTGATCAAGTACTCTTGATGTCAGTTTCATCTCTAATTCTGATCTGCCTTCATGTCTGGTAAAAACAGAGATGCAAGTTGGAAAAAGTTGTCTATATGGCGATTAGAAATTACTGTACTCGTGTCAGTATCTGCTGGCAATACTTGCTGATGTTCAGGAAATGTTTGATTGTACCAAGTCTCACTGAAGTTTGCTTATTATTTTAACGCTATTTTGAAACAGATATTGTTGTATCTGGTCATGAGAAATGAAACAGGTTTAAAGCTTTTGTGTCCTACTTGGTTATTGCAAGACTGTTTCTATGAATATTTTACATCTTTTCCAAGTTAACCTCGTGTTCAGTGCTTAGTTGACCCAATTCACTTCCTGTATGCTTATCTTTACAATTTTATAGGTTTTTTGTATCGGTGGTCTGTGCGATTTGTTAGTTATTTCTAGGTACTGTATAAATTCCTTTAGCAACCCGATTGTCTTTTCCAGTAATATATCAATTTAATAAATTGTCTATTTTTCAGTCTGTGTCACCTGATTGGGTGTCTAATTCCACTTGCTGTGTTGTCATACACCTTGTGTCCCTTGTTTAGCTTAGAATACAGCACCCCTTTACTCATCAAAAATGTAGAAATCCAATGACCTGTTGCATGAAACAGCCTTCAAGGACAAAAGCCTCCTGATTTGCTCACCGAACAGCCTTGTATACTTGCACTAGATCGCTCCTTAACCTGTTACTAAAAGATTCATTAATTGAAGACTCGGTACAGCCTGTATAGGCTACTGTGCAGTATCCTGGTAGTACGCTACCTGGTATATCGTTTTTCGATACAGTTCATCATATAAATCAGCTCAGCTGCGCCAATGAAATGTTTGTTGGATAAGAAACTTCAGTTGCTTTGAAGAGAAACTTAAATCGTTTCATAAGATAATTTAATTTTTTTCTGTATAACAGATGCTCAGTGACCCATATCTACCCAGAGAATTACTCCAAGAGTACTTCAATCAATTTATGACAACAGCAAATGCAGATCTGGTGGCAGAAAATCAGCTCTTACTGCAGAATTAAACATATCTACAAATGTCATGTTACAGTTCGCTAAGTTACATGAGGTGAAAGCTTGATTTGACAAATCTTGTTACGATAAATTAGCTTTTGCACTATATTTTAGAAACTTTTAAGACCAAGTGAGAGACTTGGTAGCTTCACATCTAATTGTATTTCGCATTTGAATTCCAGTTTTGTCATATAAACCTTCACAGCACAACCAATAAGCAAAGCTTGCCCACTTGTTGCAATGCCATGGTTTGGTCAAACCCATCTGTATGCATTGTGCATTTATCGGAATATTTATCTATTGTCTGAAATTGGCTAATAATAATAATAATAAGACGATTTATATAGCGCCGTAGATCAGCCGAGGCCGAAGGAAAGGGCGCTGTACACAGGATAACATGTTAGCCTACTGGCTAAGTGCCGAATTACATATTCTATTTTATACAACCCATTTGGAGTGGTGTATACTTTTAATTCATTGTACCATTTATAAAACATGTACTGTGCAGAGATATGAAGTCCCTGTATCTTGCTGCTTTGCAAAGTTTTAATGTGACCCTTTTTCCGTTAACGAGTGCCTTAACAATATCATGGAGTACCTTCAGAGTTTTAAGAGTACCTGTTGTATTTTGTAGTGCCTTGTATCACAGCAAGTACTTTATGCTATAGTTTGAGGTCATCATGTATTTTTATGGTACTAAAATCTGTTATGTTGACAAATAATTGATCTTGATCATGAACAGCTCCAAGAAATGCGGTTTGATATATATAATTTGCTGATGCTTCATGCTGTGTAAATGTTGCTATACTGTCTTGCCTTTAATTTGCCTGGTGCAATGTGTAACAAAGTAACTTGTTACGAGTCTTACGACAGGCAATGAATATGAGTATTGATGATCACCCCAACAATCAATGCTCATACCTTGAACTGCATACCACACATGCCTTATGAGAACTTTACAGGAGTTTTAAGGATTGCAGCATTTGTATTGCTTTGCAAGTAGGTACGGTTTTGTCATTTTATATGCTTTTGGAACCATATTCAGTTGTGCACTGTAGTACCGTAATATGTTTCATAACGAGTCCCTGTTATAAAGCTGATCTGTGGCTTGAAAGTCCCAGCTTATTATATTCATTAATAAAACGTTCTACACAACTTGTTCTTGTCATAGTAAAAAATATATTACTCTTGCTATATTCATTGGACTTCATAGACCACCTAGCATCTACAAGTTAATCTACATGCTACAAACCAGATGTATCTTGCACCACCTTTTAATTACCTGGTAACAAGGACCTTTTCACGTTACATTCATTCAAGAATACGACTAGAACATGATCTCTTGTTTAAGACAGCTTCAATTTGACCCAATTTGAATGTAAATGTTTTGGAGTGACTTTCAATAAGTTAGGTAGACCTATGAAACATATACTTAGGTCAAGGCTTAAACTTGAGTATACAACTTCCCAGCTCTGAACAGAAACGTCACAATAGGAAGACCAGAAGAAATTTAGATTCTCTTAAACTAGGGTCAACTAGTTGAGAGTTGCAACATTTTACAACTAAGAAAAACGCTATCAAAATAAGAGTACCGTAAATCAAGGCTGAACAGTTACGAGTAGCATAACATGTTGCATCTCTGAAGTGAATTAGCACCCTAACCAAACAAATGAAGAAATACATACTGGCAAGTAATAAATAAAAATGCCAATTACAAAGCACAAAGGCTAAGTCATCAGCTAACAGAAAAGATTCCAGTATTTTCATAGCATGTCTTTTTTTCACAGCCTATCTGCTCATCCATAAGTTAATTTCAGTCATTGTTTTATGTAGTTGCACAGCATTTGCATAAGCATTGTCATTAAACTTCTGTTCGATGAATCTGGATTCGTGTTGCAGAACCAGGTTTCGAACTCATGAAGCTCAAGTCACCCAGAAGATAAGAGCACAAACGACGGGTGCCAATTGAACGGTCAATCATGGCTCGACATTTGAAACAATTCTGTTGATCTGGTTCATCAAGAAAAATCTGAAACAATATAGTTGCCACGATATGTAGCATATGTAACGTAACAATGTTTATAGCATTTTCAACATATATGATACATCCAACTTGACTCTAGTTAGTGTCTAAAGGAAGTTTCACCATTTAAGTTTTACGAAATTTAAACATCTTGTCGATTCTGTACATCAAGAAACCAGACTAACACAAGAGTGCCACTAAAACACCAAACAACCTACTTTTACAGAAGCTAGCTTACAAATTGCATACAAACAAATATGACCATTTCAATACATAATGTCTTGTGTATTATGAAGATGGATTGGTCAAACATAAAATAACCTAGTTACACTAAGCTGGACTACTTCAGCATACATGACCAACTGAACTTGTCATGACCCATTTTAAACACAAAAAACATATATTTTAAAAAGAAAATACCCTATTCGACACACACGGATGTATTTAATAAAAAAATCGTAACAAAATATGACAGAAAACAGTTTCTACTATCATACCATTCTACTTCAAAGAGCTGCTACTGGTAATATTTTTAAGACATTACACTGCGGGTATGGCGGAAAATTGGTTAGCGCTCGGCATGTAATGCGGAGAGTACAGGAGCCTACAGTACAGAGAGTAGAGACTCTTGTTAATTATGTAGTGTAAGGGATCTTTAGCAAGTCCCTCACACAACACAATTGCTAAGCACTAGTGATGCTCTGTAGCATGGTTGTGAGCACTTCTGAGCTGAGGACATGGGCGTCCGCAGCGGGGCGCAAGTGCGCCCCCCCCCTGATTTTTTGAATAGTTGTACATAAATTTAGATTATTTGGTTGTGATTGTTACAACGCAATTTTCAATGTGATTATCGATTCGTTCTACAAAATGAACCTATTTATCTTTCATTGGGCACATAACGTACGTACGTAGATAGGCTATAGTCCTGATTCTCTCGTGGTAATATGGAAATTCAAACTGTCACCCATTAATTTGAGACCATGTGACAATTATTTAAAAGTTTGCGCACCCCCAAGAAAAATTCCTGCGGACACCCATGGCTGTCGAAGGACTGTAATATCAAAATACAGAATAATGTTTTGTATTCTACATAGTCCACTCAGTGAATGAACTAATGAAAGAACAATGTATGACTAGAGATAGAAGAACAATTCTCACCTGTTTTTTGGAGGCAGATGCGCGATGCACAGCTGAAATACAGGGAACCTCACAGCATTCCAAGTCTGAAAGATCATGTGCAAAAGTCAAGCAAAGAACGAAGAGGTAATGCAAGACAATTTCTAATTCATGGCATGCTTGCATGAACAATGGATTTCGGTTTAAAGGTTTTTAGCAGAAGTTCAATCCACCAATAAGACATTCTTCCCCTATCAGTCATAGAGCTTGAGAACATTTGTCAATATCAAAAGAAACTTAAAAGTCGCAACAAATATTTATTTAAAAATCACAGATAAGAGGCTAGTATTTAAGATCAATTTCAGGTTCAAGCAGAAAAGCAAAGATTTGAAAGCAACTTAAATGTAAATCGGATTATGTGGAAATCAGTAAAGAAAGGAGTGAAAATTTAAGCAGATGTTATCAGAAAAACTGATCAAGACAAGAACCAATTGATACACAAAAAATGAAAAGGTAAACGAAAGATTTATGAAGATTGGGTGATTCTAAAATTGTTCTTTGAAAGGATAAACTCAGCAGGTGTAAAAAAAATAGCAAAGAAGATAAACAAATTAATAACGCTACAAATTTCAGTTACATATCACAGAAAGTTAATACAATAAACAAAGTAACACATAAAATGACTAAAATATATGTAGGAGAATTTGACAGCATAAACTATGTGAAAGTATAACAAATTCTACCCTAATATCTGTAGTGCTCTAATCCTCTTGTCCTAAATCAGCAGAATTGATACAGCAGAATGGCTGGAATCACACAATAGGCTTGCTCCTCTAAAATTGATTCATGATAGATTAATATAATGAATCTAAGAGTTCGTACCTGCAATGCTGGTTTCCAGAGTTCCTGATTGAATCGAAGAAGATGTGGCATTCTGGTCAAATTCAGACAACACACTTGACAATCTTTGACATGACATCTTGGTTGAGCGCTTGTCAAGAACGTTTAGGATTCGCTTGGTTGTGCTTGATAGGTTTCGCTCTTACCTATGCGGTCGTCAACAGTCAGTGCTCGACGATGGAATTTTTTAAATCTGTCCATTCCCTCGTCTGTGGAATCCCTTAGGGCTTCGTGCTCACTCAGCTGCTATTCCTGCTCTACATGGATGACATACAGCGCTCCATACGTCAGGACCTCATCAACAATTGTATACCAGCAACAGTGAATGGAGCTTGGTATTGAGCGGATTGCTGAGTGGATGAGATCAAGTAGATTGCTGTTCAATCATGAGATTGATTGATTGAAGAGAAGATGGTCTTTCTACATGGTGCGCAACCAGCAGACGATGCCTTCATCTCGACACTGGCATGCCGAGCGTCTGCAGGCTTCTATTTCGATTCATGATCTTGGCGTTGTACTGGAGTCTGACTTGTCGATGAGGCGCCACGCCACGTTGCTTGACCGGTTGGCAGTTGTTTTCGCCAGCACCATCTCATCAGGAGCTGTGTCAAGTCCTTGCCTTTCAAGGCTGCTAGAGTAGCTGTCGTTGCCCTTTGTCATATCTCGAGCGGACCGCTGCAACAGCTTGTTTTCTGGCACACTCGGGCTTCTCTTGAATGGACTTCAGTCGGTGCTTCATGCAGCAGTGAAGCTTAATTTTAATAGTAAGAAATGCAATCACGCTACACCACTCCTATGCAATGTCCTGCATTGGCTGCCTGTCCCGTTCCGAATTGAGTTCAAGCTGTTTGCTGGTTCACAAATCGCTTCACGGGACACGCTTGAATATATTCGCGACTTCTGAGGCGATCTACCCCACAAGACGATCATTTCGGGTTGGGTACTATACACCGTGGACAGCTAATATTGGGCACCGAAACCTCTTTTCGACTTGGCTCAAACGATGGACTTGGCAGAATGCCAAACAATTAAAAAAAGAGACTAAAACAACCAGGCTCCAACCAACCAGTTCTAAACACTGTATTTCCCATTTGAAGTTTACTGATGTGCTCAACAAGAAACTTCTGCCGCAATGGCCACAGTTCAACATGAATTAAAAAGTTTGGAGCAGTCCTGCATGAAGCTTATTTAATCACCACACATAAGATGTCCTTGTTTGAAGCCACTCACTATGTTTATTGTTCACAGAATGTACGGTGTACATTTTATCAAATTAACTATTGTCTGTATGTTTTAATTACACAATATAGGTACCTAGTGTAAGACAGATACCAGTGGCATTAGGTAATTCAGTGGCTTCATATAAAACTTAATTAATTCATGAGGCTGAAGAGAACGTGACGTAGCACCCTGACGTAATGAGACGTTGCTTAGCAACAAGGATGACAACGAATCAGATTAAAGGTTTGCATCTTTAAAAAGAGCCGTTTGGTCAGTTGGGAGAGAAGGCCAACGGAAGAAGGATTCGAGTTGTGGAGACCGGATCGTAGGGTCGTTGAGAGAAGATTCGAGTCGTCTAGATCGAATCAGGAGGACTTCGAGTTGTCGTAGTCGTCAAGTGTAGTCGCGTTATTATACCCATTGCGGAAACTACGTCGGACTGCGAGAGTCAAGTGGATGTATTAGAAAAACGACTAGTTTAAAAGGTCGTTGTGCGTTGGTTGGAGAGTAATAGCGATCGGTTGAGCTGCGGACTATGAACTCTGACAGTTGAAATCGAGAGGAGTTAAATTCGTCATCACCAGGTCTTCATTAGGTCTACACTGTTGTTTGGAAGAACTTAGAAAATTGCACATCGTTGAGTACGGTTAGACTTTCCTACGTAACATTCAAAATAAAGGCAGGTTTCATCCAGCTAAATTTATGCTGGGTACATGGGCGCCCACAGGATTTTTTGCAGGGGGGGTCAGTCATGACCAGGAGAGTTAAGATATAAAATATGCCATTAAAAACTGCGCAGCTCACACTAATGCCGTACACAGTCTTAGTATAACGTAGGGCCTACTACTATTAATTTCATGATTCTTTTGCAATGAGACGAACAAAATCTGTCAACAGTTTTTGACTTTAGATTATGGCATATATTATTCATGTATATTTGTATACGTCCACACTAAAAAGAAAATTGACTTTGATGTTAACAGGTCACTTCTAATCAATGATGTCCCTATCACCCAAACAAATTCATCTAAATTTCTGGGGATCATTGTTGATAGCCACCTAACATGGAAGGATCATATTTCAACTATTGTGAAGAAAATTGCTAAAAACATTGGGGTCCTTCACAGGATTAAACATTGCCTACCTAAATCAGTTCTCTTTAATCTTTATTATACGCTTATTTTTCCTTACTTATCATATTGTAACATTTCCTGGGGTTCTAATTATCCATCTCGACTCAAACCACTGATTATATTACAAAAACGTGCCATACGATTAATATGTGGTGCTCATTGGAGATCCAGCACCGCTCCTCTCTACTTAAGCCATATGTTACTGTCCTTACTAAACATCAATAAGTTCCAAATATGTCTATTTATGCATCGCTACCACCAGCGCCTATTGCCTCACACTTTCAATAACTACTTTACTACTGGTTCTAAACTTCACGATCATGCTACTAGGCACGCTAGCTGTTACCGTAGTGAATATGCACGCCTAAAAATTAAACAATTTTCAATAAAATATTTGGGTCCTAAGATTTGGAACGGCCTTCCGGTTCATATATCTACCTTAAAATCCACCAGCCTTTTTAAAAATCGTTTAAAAAAGTTTCTTATTCTGAACTGATTCCTCCACTGCCTTTGACTGACATTTTTACCCGTTGAATACATTTTTTGGTTACAACCCTATGGTTTTAGTATATTTTCCTTTGGTGTAATATTCTCATTTACTGATTTCGTTAATAGTTTGACCTTGCCTTGTTTATTATGTCTATAATTCACGTAGTGTCATTACAGGTCTTTCTGTGTTGATCTGATATATAGTATTATTTCGGTACTACAGCTACAGTAATTATTTTTTAACCACCTGTTGTGGATCATAACTTTCGTGTCTGGCTACTGTCTTATTGTTGTCCGCTATATGCTAACATTTGTTCCCACTAGTTGTGGTCATTGCCCATGGTCTGCAATCCCATGGCCTACTTTCATCTAAATTATGAATTAGCTCTAGTTTGTTCTGCATCAACATTGTATGTATGTTTTATTATTATGCTCTCTGTTTTCACTGCTTATGTTCTGGATCTCTCGCTCTCTCTCTACATTAACCCATCTACTTGATTTCGTTTTGCCTACATTGTCTAATAACAACATCACTCTTCTGACACCACCATCTTGATATAAACTCCAGTTTGTGGTTGCCCAGGTTTAGCGGGATCACTCCCTTTCTGGGTGACCCTTTCTTAGTGATCTTTTACCTATTAGATGTTAATCATTCGTTGGCTCCTTATTTCACTGCACATTCTAATTTTATATATGTTTTTTGCTGTTTTGATTTGATTTGTTGATCGCTACGAATAAATAAGATTTGATTTGATTGATTTGATAAGACTTAGTACTAACAACTGACTAACAGTACCTGAGGCATCATGTCTTTTTTCCAGGACACAGAAAAAATGGCAAAATTTGGCGTTTGTTAAAATATTTTTTACATGTGCAAGACACTGTGGTTGAATGATCAAACATGTTTTCTTCTTGCTTTTGTTTATTTCTAACTCTGTCTGATTCAGTTATGGGAATTATTTTAAACACTATAGTATTTAAAATAGTATTTTACACACTGTCACAGTAGAAGACTCAAATTTAAATAGTCAATGTGCAACCTATCTGGTTCCTATATGCAATTACAATATTATATAATTACTATAGCCTACTATTCGCTCAAGCAATCATTCCAAGAAGCTATTTAGTGGCCCTTCAAGAAGTCTGCACAGAGGTGCTCCAAGTCTACTGAGCCAAGGATAAACAGAAGACCTGAGTTGGAAAAAGCAGGCAGATAATGATGGGTGAGCCCATAACAACCAGGAAGGTACAATGTTCAGACTTCAGAGAAAAGAAATTATTCATAGTTCAGACGGTTCGGGACATGCTTATCCGATAAATTAAAGTCTATCTAATCATTATTAAAAACTAATTACTTATAGTGTGATTTCCAATTCAGTAGACCACTAGACGTCAAATAATAGGCCTGCAGCCTACCGTGGATCCGTTGGGACGATGGCGGAGTGGTTTTGTCTGTAAACTCGGTGTATCTTTTCGGATACTGCTCCATTGTTGTCAGATCGTTCAGACCGAAACGGATAACTCGACTCCATGTCCCCGGTCAGCCTTTTCTTTTCGAGCATCCACTCTCCAGTTCTGAAGGAACTCTTATCATCAGGGGTTAAGATCCCTCCTAAGCAAACTGGTTCAATTCCTCTCCTTCCCCTGCCCGGCCTGTCTTTCACTCAGGGCGGCTGTCTTCCCGAGTGAGTTTGGCTCATTTCTGATTTCTCCCCGTTTTTCATCTGGTTCAAGTTGCGCCCGCCCTGTATAGGGATGGAATCTACTCCAAATGATCCGCTCTTCTGTGACCCAGTTTTACTATCCCTCTCCCTCAATGAGCCCTCATCTGTCGCAGTCAGTCCTGGGTACTAGGGTGTAGTGTGTATCTCATCTTTCACCTCTCTATTAAAAATCTCCTTCATGTTCGTCCGACAGTGTGCGACCTTATTCGCTCTTACAGATCGCCCGTCGCTGGTGTTGAGGGAACGAAAGGCGATGCAGCTGGGCCTATAATTTATATGCTCCACTCCCTATCAGATGGTGGTTGGGGTACCCATCGGCTGTAAAGGGTTCATAGGTTACCAACTATAAGCCTAGACCTGTTTATACATAATTAAATAAATATAACTTTAAACTCCTGACTTGCACATTATATATTTATATATACTGATATATCAGTATATATCCCATATCCAACAGGCTACAGGACTTAGTTCAGAAACTGTGACCATGTTGTGGCCTTGTTGGAGTCATTTGAATACTACGGCGTAGGCAAAAAAGGTCACCTGTTGGAACAATTGGTCAAATTTGGCATCCTTTCCCGTTTTACCACTGCCATTTCCCCAGAAAGTGTCATTGTTAATATTTTGTCATGATTTCCAGGGGGGTCACGCGACCCCCCTTGACCTATGCTGCGGGCGCCCATGGCTGGGTATCCCTGTATTTGAAATGTTATTTACGGCAAGAACTTGACGGCCGTCAAGTCAACGTCTGGGTCATGACAACCGTCAAGTCAACGTCTGTGTCGTCAACATTCTACAGTGGGAACTTAGCGACTACTGGTGCGAATCTTCGTATGCCATCCAGCATCTCCATCTTCCGTGTCTGAACTGTCCGTGGAGAATAAACCAGTCAAGCAAAAGAAGAAGAATGATCTGAATAAGCAGATAAGACCTCAAAATAATATATTTTAATATAAGAATACCACTGTAGGTAAAAAAAGATGATGGACCGCTTAAATACGATATCGCTGAACTACGACATGAAAATAAACATAAAGAAAACAAAGGTGATAAAGATAAGAGAGGAGAGGAAACGGTAAACATCACATTAAATGGGGAGGAAATAGAACAGGTGAAGTTCTGCTATCTGGGAAGTGTGGTTACAGAGGATGCAAGGTGTCACGTAGAAATAAAAAGAATAGCTATGGGAAAAGATGCATTCTACAAAAAAGGGGAGCTACTCAGAGGAAGTCTAAACATGAAGCTGAAGAAGAGAATGGTGAAGACATTGGTGTGGAGTGTTGTTCTGTACGGCTCGGAAACGTGGACAATGCGACAAGAGGACATGAAGCGACTGGAGGCCTTCGAGATGTGGATCTGGCGCAGAATGGAGAGAATCAGCTGGGTTGAGTGAAAAACGAACGAAGAAATCTTACAGTTGGTGGAAGAAAAGAGATCACTGATGGACACTATACGTGGGTGGCAGAAGAAATGGATAGGACACATCTTAAGGAGCGACACCCTACTAAAAGACATCATTGAGGGAAGAATGGAGGGGAAAAGGATGCGAGGTAGACCAAGAACAATGCTGCTGGACTAGATGCTGACAGAAGATGGATACAGTGGACTGAAAAGAGAGGCGCAGGACAGAGAAAAATGGCGTCATTGGACATACGAACCTGCCTGACGGCAGAGAACATGAAGAAGTCTGTAGGTAATATAGGAATTGTGAGTTTGTAACTTTGTATATAATATAATTTAACTTTATTTTATTATATTCACAAAAATCTACAAATCCTGATGCCTTTTTGTCATGATGTTTGCAGGAATTGCAGTAAAAACCTTGATGTAATGTAATCAAGTTCCCGACATACGCAGTCGTTATATAAGGATTATATTGTCAGTATAGACTATCATAGGAAGTCCTATTTCTGCCAGTATAGTGCTACACTGTCCTAGCTTTGCCCTGGCTGAAAAGTGTCTGGCACCGCCACTGATAATAGGCCTATACAAAGTCCATAAAGTGCGTTTACTTTTACATAAGTAGACGCACTTAAAGGACTTGGTCTATTATAGGGTGGGATATGTCCGATTTCGAGGGGGGAAAACGTCCGGAAGGAAATAATATTTATATTGCTTTGGTTTTATTTTTGGGCAAAATAGAACTTGCTTTCTCAATCAAACAATCTATAAAAAAAACTGGACAATGCCTTCAGGACCATTATATCACAGCATATTCTCAAAATGACTTTATCAAAGCATGGAGCTCGAAAGTTGTTTAATAAATTCATGCAAAAAAGGAAGATCAAAGCACTTTTCATTTCAATCAATGCTACACCTGATAGTTCTCATGTACCGAACAATGTTTCCCAAGTTCATGCCTGATCACATCTGCAATATCTCAGGATGAAAGTACTGAGAATTGGAAAACACACCCAGAAATGGCAATAAGTCATTTGGTCATCACGTTACGTTTTTTGTACACAGTAAATTCCACAAGGTTGGTTGATAATTTCAGGAAGAAGTCGTTTTGCAGAGTCGCAAAGTCAAAGTTTTATTTTAAAAGAAACAGGTTCCCTCTTTACAATAACCACAAAAGTTAAAACTCTAGGCCTTTAACAAGTTTGTAAGTATACTGTCATATAGGCATACAAAAACCCTAAGAGCATGCAGTATTTACGGGGGGATGGATTATGGGCTCAACCACCCAAAATGTATCAATTCCAAATTTTTAACACTAATTCTGTGTATGCCTATACTTTGTGTATTTTGCAACCATTACTTAGTGTTGAATCACTGAGCAGAGGGAGGAGATATTGTTATCAATTTTTAAAGATTTTCACACTGCAATGGTAGTAATTTCTAAAGATAAGTTGAATGGACTGGATGTGTGGGGCCTCCCACTCTCTGTGGCGAATTCGGACATCAACCCATTTGAATTGGCTGATGTATGCTGCTATGATAATCACCTATTAATCTCATCTCTTTAAATATAAAATGTAATTAAAAACTTCTGAATGACAGTAAGTGCACGATCAGTTTGCCAATACCTCCAGTTGGTCCATGAATACATGAATAGTTAGTTGTGTGTTAGAAAACTTGCAAGCTCACTTAAATGACAACTACCTTTTAACGGTTGGGCAAACTGATTACTTGGCCACGTCGTTAATTACATGTGCGACATTCTGCATTGGCTCCCCTCTGAGCAGTGGATTGAATTTTTAATAGTTGTCCTAGTCTGGCACTGCTTACTAGACCTTGCTTCTGCCCATTTTGTTAGCTTTGTTGCACTGTCCCTATTGCGAGGGGAATTTATAGATTCCTCTGGTCATCTGAACATGGTCTCTTCCTTGTCACTTTGCCAGTCCCTCTGCTCCAGTAGACAAATGTCACACTTTCAAGTAGGTGGACCCTCGAACTCGAATGACCTCCTCTCCTATGTTCGTTACTCACCTTGAGACTGTTCTTTTTAGCTGTGCTCGAGTCTGGAGCAGCTCTTAGTAGCTTTCTTGAAGGGGTGCTAAATAAATGTTGATATGACTGAATGAATGTATCGTTGCTAGTAACTATGATGCGTCATCATAATTGTCTAATATCATTGCCTGCTTGCCTAAACATTGACTGCTTTATGGCTGTAAGTTTTCTTAAATACAGTATTAGCACAGATAGCTGTTGAATATGTATTCAACAAAATGTTTTTGTTGCACCATTTGGGTCTTTGCACTTTGCTGAATTGAGTAGGTAATAATAGTAACATGAGCAACAGCTGCTAATGAATTGTTTTGTCGAATGTGATCTGATGTTGTAGGAGGATGTCGATATTCAGAACTTCACGGGTGATTGGGAAACCTGCTCAGAACCTCCTTCAAGATTTATTCACGTGGGAAACATTCCGTAAGTTTTCAACACTGTCACCCGCATGTGAAACATCAGTGTGGATGTTCTTTGAGGTTGCTTCTCTTATAAGAGAACAAGAATAAATGTCCTTTCTTTTGTTTCCTCTGTATAGCTTCAATGTTGATCTTGCTTATATCTTGCAAAGTTTACAACTATAACAGAAGGAGTAAGGAGAAGGCTGTACAATAATTTGGCATATTTATCCAGTGCTTAAAGTTGTCTATTCGTTTATGCATGAACATTCATGTGATTAAACAATGCCGCCATCAATTAGAGGTCAAATGGCTAAACTTGGTGATCAATCTGCAGATGGACTCTGGATTTTATTTATATCCCTTCCAATTATGATCGTTTTACAATAAATCTTGATCAGATTTGCCACATTAGAATTCCTGTAGGTCAGTCCTATTCTGATTCTGCACATTCAATGCATTTCTATGAACACCATGCCAGACTACAGTGTCATCAAGATGCTGAACAAGCGTGGGACAGTTGTCAAGCACTCTAGCGGGTAAGAATGCTACTAGACTTTCTCACCTAAGAAGCACTGTCTAGGATATGAGACAGAGGTGCCATGTACCGTAATTTCTTCATAAGAAATATTTGGTTATATATCAAAATGCTATATATTTATATAGAGCATTACACTTGAATACACGTATGCTCTCAGTTATTGTTGCCCAATAATAAGACAATCCATTGAAGGTTGACATTGTTTCACTGTTTCAAGTTATTAGGTAGAGAAACTGAAACAGCAAATGTGCATTTCAACCGCATCACATAATTATGCACTAATGAGATGTTAGCTGTTACTTTATCTTTCATTTTAAACCTGTGGTGCTTTAAACAGCCTTTAGCACTGAAACTGAACCTGTGTGATTGTCAGTAGCATTATTGAGTGGTACTTAGTTCCAGAGCCTTGCAATTTGCAGCAGATTCTGAAATGTTCACTTTCAGATATTCTAGACAGAAAAAGGTTGTCAGATGTGAAATGTGATCGGTCAGCAAAGCGGCTGAGGCCATTATAGTACAACATGTCACTTTAACCTCCTCTCACACCTAGCAACACATTTTTCGGGCATGTGTATCTCTTAGCTATATCTTTCATATGATGACTCATCAAGTTAAATATGCATCTAATAACTTCAAGAACTGAGGAAGATGAGACTGAAATCTGAGAAAATTAACTTACTACAGAGATTGCAACATTGTGACTCCCTTCTATTGGTCCTTTGTTCTGGAATGAACTCACTTGCTACATGGTGCAATTCAGTACAAACTGGGGCATTGCTGTATCTACTCATTGTCTTAAGACTTCTTTTCCCATGGGGCATGTGTACTGGGAGATGATCATGGATGATATGGTCTGTAATGAAGTCAAATATGATTACTTTTATGGTGTTTCTAGCCAAACAGATGATTGAAGGTGTGTGCCTTTTGGCCTTAATCTCAACGTTGACTTTAAAGAATGGTCTGCAGATGAAAATGATGTAAGCAATCTTGTGTGTTTTCATCATCACTGGGATGATAATCACCTAGTAAAATATATTTTATCTAGAATAGGGTGCTCCAAAAAAATAAAAGTCAAAAATTCTTAGCTTCCCGGATATTTTCCCATGCGTCTGATAGAGATGAGTCTAAAAAAAACAAATTTGAGAATTCTACATGTACCGTATATTAACCCGTAAAACGCCGGAACCGAACGGGTGCGGTTCCGAATTTTTTGGGCAGAACGCCGGAACCGCCTATAGGCGGTTTCACTTATTTGATATTTGTTGAATGTCTTTACCGCCTATAATCGCTAAAAACGTGTATAACGTATGTACTGACTGACGTATATATGTGCTGCCTCATAACGAGTTTGATGTTCAGTTGTGTTAGTTATCGAGTTTTTCAAAATGTAATCAGTTGAACCTAGTAAAAGTAAAAAGTTAGGCAGTATGCATTGCCAGTAAAACGCTTTACAACAGCACAGGTTTTGGCTGAAGTATATAATGATTCTGATTCTGATAGCGGAGGTGAGAGTGAGGACTCGTTTGACTGCGTGTGGAAACCAAATACTATTGTGCTGGTTGTGATGGTGGCCCAGCCTTGTGCATATCACCCTGCTTTGCAAACTATCACACTTGCAGGAACTACTGAACTGCTTTATAGGTGATTACATGTAGACACTGATGAAATAGGTTTTTTGGTGACGTAACATAGACAATATGTCAATAAATTTCACGATTTTAGTGAAACTTTCACTGTTTCTCAATGAGTTGTGACGTTTCGAAGTATATTGCAACAAAAAAGTATTCGGCGTACGGGGTGCATTAATCCCACAAAGTATGCGGCAGTTTAAGGGTTAAGGTTAAGCCTTGCCACCAGCACGATGAAGTTTAACAATAACGGCTATTTTTCGGTTGAAAATACAAATTGCAGGTAAGTAAGTATACATGTGTACACATGAAAAATTAGTATATGTCCTTATTGTCCTAGGGTCGTTGCATGTTGTTCAAGGTTTATTTGGGATCAGCAAGACTATCAGAATAAATTGCCATGCTCATTTCTTAAATACTTAAATAAATACTTCTTTCTGTGTGAGTTTGCTGATAGTTTAGGATAGTAAGGAAAAAAGGTTTGCTGAAATTCAGGTAAGCTGTTTATTGAAGATGGCAGCTGGCTGGTTACTCCTCCAACTGGAAACCTGGGAAAAACGAGAAGGATGAAACTGGATCTGTGACAAGTGAGGCAAGTTCAGTTTACGAGGACGACTTCATTGAGTTTGCTGATGGCTTCGTGAGAGAATCGCACATGTGTGCAAATACACAATGAGCTACGTTGAATGCATGTCACTTCAGCCGCGAACTGGAACAGTGTTGTTTGGAAGCCCGGCGATAGCTGATCGTGTCAAGGCGTACTATGACCGACGAGATATTTACGCGCTACGTCTCATCCACTGATGCGGACAGCTTCAGGATGCCTATCATAGTGCTGTTTCCGTCCAACCGTGTTTGGTCATATTTGCTGAGATTGAGCTGCTTTCAACCACGTTGGAAGGATTGCTCTGTGAAAAGGTATCAGACCTGACTGCTGAAGAGAAAGATGTGTCAACTGTCCTGATAATTAATCGACCACCGGTTCTACACAGTGTGAAGCACCCTTTCAACTGCTTTCAAAACGAAAGTGCTCAAAGAATATGAGGTCTATTATAGAAGGATCCGTTAGATGGTGTATATGGCACTGCCCTTCCTTCTCTACCCTTGCTGGAAGAAAAACTGCAAGAAATTTCCGGACTACTATTACGTTACTGTTTCAGTGTTCGAGGGATATTATTGTTTTACCTTATTTCAGCTCTCTGAGCTCTAGCGACCGACATGATCCATTTTCTCCATTGCTTTCTTTCTGATGTCGCTTCCCTTAGTTCTTCCAAGTTCATTCCTGTAGTTTCATGAATCTCATACATCCACCTTTTCCTTGTTTACTACCGTAAAATTGCTCTGCTTACGTGCCTGATTGGGCTCTTCTTTCCTGCATAGAATTATACAATTCAAAAGTTGGTTCCTCTTCTCCAAACCATTGATAATGTGCAGATTAAGATAATTTATGAGTTTTGAAATGTTGTTTTTGAAAAGTTTTTTCTTCAATTGCCACTTGGTGGCTCAGGTGCAAAATGCTAGGCGATTGCGCCGATGTTCGAGACACTGAATATTGCTTTCTTATCAGCCTTGATAAGAAGTATTAGTTGCTGAAGCAATCCTGGTTTTGCAAAAAATGTCAACAAATAAAATTATGCAGCTTTTTCTTATTTGTTTGGTCTGGACATCCTGTGGTCACTGGTCAACATGATTTTGTTTCTTTAATGAAATCTAATGATTATTGCAAGACTTGAATGTAGGCTAAACTTAAAGTTGACGATCAGAACAAAGCTTGGGCATGCTGTTGTCGTTGTTGTAAAACGTGTGAAGTGTATCTCTGAGTCGGGATTACGGATTCTTGACGAGTGTTTGCCCTGTGTGTACCACTTATGAGGTGGCAACAGAAAAACATTAAACAGGCTGTTTCTTCTGCCAGCAAATGTAGGCTAAACAATTTCTTTTTTTAAAGCAAGAAATCAGTTCGTTGTTCAAATCTGCTATCAGCATAGAGATCAGTGCCACTTGATGACATCCTTCTGTGGTGGAAATGCCACAAGCAGAGATTGAGTATTCGAATATTATGAATATTAAGATTTTAAAATATTCACAAATATTAACGAATATTAAAACCGCCAACGAATATTATATTCGTAAAATATTATGTTCTCTTCAAAAATTCTTTATTCTTAAATTTTATTTTGTTAGTTTATGAAAATGTTTAACTTTTACCGAATGAATTGTACAAAATTGAGTTAGCAAACGCGTAGGCCTATATCAGTAATGATAAAAACTTCAATAGATTTATTGTTGAAAAATTCAAGGTCTCTGCTGGGTCTGGCCAACGTGGCCATCCGACATTCGTATCACATTTGATATTTAATGTTAGTCACTTTGTCTGACTTTTGACCATTCCCCCAACTGAAAAGAGGCAGAGACACCGACGGCAGTTGGCAAGTAGCAGCAATAGTAAATTAGAAATAAACTTTAACTGCCTATGATGGTAACTGAAAATTGATATTTGTAGTTTTATATCAGTTTAGCAGGATGAGTAAATATAGGCTAAATGCCAACGCAGAAAATAACAATGGCAGATTACAAGCAAATATTATCCCCATCTCAGCATAATAATTAAGCGCATTGCATAATTTAATTGAACCCTGCCCTGGATGCGAGTGAATGTCGTAGAGACATACATGTACATGTACAGAAACTTAAAATGCTTAACACCGAGTAACATTGTGGTATTTTTGTTCACCTTAATTCGTTAACGAATATTTGCGAATATTAAAAAATCTTAATATTCACGAATATTTACGAATATTAAAACCTAAAGTCACGAATACTCAATCTACATTGTATGGCCACCAGAATAATAGTCGTCATTTAATTTAAACCTGAAACTGTACCGTAAAATGGGGTAACATTGGCGAATCACGGACGTTTCATCCAAGGACGATTCTTCATGAACTGTTCGTCATGGCCTGTTCGTCAGCGGATGTTTCGTCGTAGTCACATAGGTCAAGAATTTCGTTACAAATGGCAACAGCGTTCGGATTGTCTAAGCGTGGCAAAAGAACATTGATTGATAACAGCTATGCATATTGGAGAACACGTGAAAACGAAGAAGACACATTGTGGCGTTGCTGTAAGTACGAAAGCAGTAACTGCAAAGCAAAACTTCGAACAGTCAATATTTAGTTGTTCATGTAGGCCTACAACTTGGACTGGTTTACATCATTACAATACATGTGAAGTTGCAGTATCCCGTACAGCAATTTTTTCAAGCGATCAAGGATGGTTAAAGCAGAAAACGTGGTGCAAGTTGCACGATAAAGCTCATGAGAAAAGTGATGGTCATAAAACGCGTTACATACAGTGGCATATAACGAAAGACGACTTCTCCAAGAAAAGGATGTATGAAGAAATTGCAAAAGTGAAGTACTGGAGAGATTAAATTAACTCAAAAGAATTTGAGCTTTAGTTTTATTTCTGGGCAAAAGAGAATTTGCTTTCTCGATCAAACAATCTATAAAAAACTGAACAATGCCTTCAGGGCCATTATCTCGCAGCAGATTCTCAAAATGACTTCATCAAAGCATGCAACTCAAAAGTTAAGAAATTCATGCAAAAATGAAGATCAAAGCACTTTTTTCAATCAAGGCTATACCGCATAGTCTCATACCGAACAATGTTTCTCCAGTTCATGTTTGATCACATGTGCAATATATCAGGATGAAAGTACTGAGAATTGGAAACACACAAAAATGGCGGTTAGTCATTAGGTCATCACACTACTTTTTAGAACACAGTAAATTCGACAAGGTGGTTGAATGTGGGAAAGATGTCGCATGAGGACAAAAATGTGAATGCAGACGCTACGTGAACAGGGATACGGAGCAAAAGCAATAATTCGTTCGTACCCGTACAAACAATGGAAATTAAGTACCGTTCAGAAAATTTGTCGCCGCATTGATACTACTGGATCTGCGGCCGAACGCAAGGCTGGCTGTGGTCGACCAAATCCGTCCGCACGGTGCCGAACATTGACCGTGTTGAAGAACTGATTTGCTCACAAGAAGGCGAGAGAGAGACGCATCACAGCACTCGCCAGATTGCTGCAGAACTACACATCAGCGAAAGGTCTGTCAGGCGCATAGCAAGAAAAGACCTGCATCTGACTTCCTTTCGTCGTGTACCGGCACAGATCATCACAGACGCTATGCGACAGAAGAAGCAGTATAATTGCTGCGGCTGCAACGCCCAGAAACGTTCTGCCTTCAGATGCAGACGCGTTTAATTCTGACTCCATTTAACTTCTAGTGTTCTACGTGGTAGCAAGACAAGACAAGACAAGAAAACGTCGACAAACATCAACAACTTTAAGACACAGCATAGATCTGCACTGTAGTCTGACTTATAAAGTTCTTCGATACGATTTAAATCTTCACATTTAAAATTAGCGACGCATCTTGACGATCTCGTCCATAATCTCGTCATAATCTCGTGACTTCTCGTCAAAAGACTGGAACGCGCCACTGCCCTGCTACGTCGGTTAAAAGTTCGTGATACCAAACGCGTGTTCTTCATGGATGAGAAAAACTTCTACCTCAACCTACCTGTCAGCAACCAGAACAACCGCGTGTGGTCAAGAGGAAAGAAGGTCGATGTCAGGCCAAGTTGCTTGCTGGTCCAGAGGGAAAAGTTTGCAAAACGCATTATGGTGTCTGCTGGGGTCTGCTTTGGGTGTAAAGGTCGGCTCCACTTCATCGACGAGAAAACGAAAGTTAACACTCATTATTACCTTCGTCGACTGCTTCTGCAGCTCATTGAGGACTGCAACCAGTTGATGCCAGTCGGGTTCATTTTCCAGCAGGACGGCGCTCCAGCGCACACGGCACGTGTCACACAGGAGTGGCTGCACGCAAACTGTCCTGAGATCATTGAGGAGGACCAGTGGCCACCAAATTCCCCAGATCTCAACCCCCTTGACTATCACGTGTGGGGAGCCATGCTGGACAGATATCACAAACTCCAGCAGAAGCCAAAGATAATCGCCAAGTTGAAAACCGCTTTGCAGTCAATATGGGACGATATGCCACAGGCGCCGATCAACAAGGCCAAGAACTTTACCAAACGACTGAAGGCAAGCATGCAGGCCAATGGTGGACACGTTGAACACTTAATGTAAAATTGAAAGTGCAATTCATAAAGCTTTGATGTAAAAATATTTCAAGCTGTACCATTTATTTTTCTTGTTTCTTTACAAAGTAACTATTTTTATCCAAGTAAAATCGTGGGGGGTGTCGTGTTTGAAATAACGTAACTTTGTCATAATTATTTCAAGATTGTTAAATAACATTTGGAAGTTATATGTAGATGTGAACAGACAATATCATTACCAAGTTTTATATGAAAATTCTAAGCGATTGCTACAGAATTTGCAACACACTGCAGGGGATTACTTTATTTTGCCGCACCCTGTATATAACATCAACATTCTCAAGCATTTACTTGGTGATGTGTGCTCTGGTCTACTGTTCGCCCACGGATGCATTTTCTGGCTGTAACAGTACTTTAGGAATAGGCCTACGTGAGATCGGCAAGAAGTCAGTCTTCCAGAAACTTGTCAGTGGCGATCCCACGATTTTGGAAAATTTGGAGCCAAATGACAAAAAAAAGTTGTCAGAAATATTTTCAGCTCAAAGGCGTTGGCTCATTCGCCAAAGTCAGACCCGGCAACTTTTCCAAACCACTTTCAGCTCTTGGAGCAGTAACCACACAAACCACTTGGTTCACTATCAAAGTTAATCTTAAATAATGCCATTCATACCATCAAATGTTCTAGAAGCTAACCAAATCTCATGTCACTTTCAACTACTGGGTACCAGCAAAGTTATGTATAAAATTTTTTAAACATTGCATTGGGATGGAAAGATGATATCCACCCTTACAAATCACCAGGTTACTGAAGAACGCTTGCCAGTAATTGTGGGTGATGTGATACAGTTGAAGTTGCTGGGAATGCCAAGTTACTTCAAGGCCGAGGATAAATCATCACAGAACAATGAAGTTCACAAGGAAATGACATTGTAATGATGGCATTGTACGCATGACATTTGCCACAACAAACTCAAATAGTGGTCGCCTAGCTGCAGTCTATTTCCATACAAGACAAGTTGCAGCGCACAGGCAGTCGTCATCACTCATCATGTTGGTGAAGTTCTTCACCATGTATTTCATATGTTCACAGATCTGAAGATTGAAGCATGAAAGTCACGAGATGCTACATAATTAAAGTACTCACAAGGTTTGGAAGTAATTGGGATATGATGCCACACATTTGCTCTCTGGTTAATCCATTTTGTCCAGCTGATCATGACATACATTGATTAAAATCTTTTTTTTAGTGCATTAGGTACTTTGAACAATGACAGAGGACTTCTGAAGTACTTCAGGATACCTGGAGACCAAATGCAGTTCAACAAACGATAGTAGATGCAGCTCTTATAGTACCTTACAAGTTGCAGATGTTTTCGCTCAAAGTGAAATCTTATGGAAGTCCTCATGACTTTTGTTAAGAAAGTTTGTGACATGTCCAATGATGTTCTGGCCACCAACCAATCAGCTGAGGATGCAGAAGGATCAAAAGGACTGGTTCATATTACTAATGCTTACGAGGAGAAGAGAAATTGCTCCAGGTCTTCTTCGAAAACCAGTCAACTATGGCTGGAATATCAGTGAATAATTAACAATGCCCTTCAATACATAATAAGTGGCCGCTTTGTATTTACTTAGGACATTATGGGGCACTTTGTATTCCTGTGCCTCTAGGCACAGACCAGCAGACTCTTGTGATGATGAATTTTAGACAGCAGGTAAAAAAGTTTTGCTAATGGGTTACCATCTAAGAGAAAAGAGAAGATATCAGACTTCTGCAGGTTATGTTGATATCCTGACTTCACATTTCAGAATACTATTGTGACTTTCAAAGCTTTGGAATGTTAAATAGGAGCAATAGCACTCCAAATTGTTATGTTGTCCACTATCAAAATTGGTCAAAAATCTACCTGAATGAATTTTAATGACAACAGTGGTTGTGTAAATAAGCCACAAAGATGCCTTTGTATATATCTGACAAGTGCAAATCTGTTTTAATATTATCAAATAAGAATATTTGTAGAATGCAACTCACAGCAGAGCAAGTGTGAAGGGCAAACTGTAGAGAAACATTCACAAAACATACTAAAACAACTTGAGAGAAAATGAAAAGTAAAATCAGATTATGGATGACAAGTGTGTATAATTATGTCAAATATGAATACTATAATGTTGCTTCGAGCAAAAACGAATGCTGGATTCCGTGTCGATATGAGGACTTCAACTAAACATTAATCTGGTAACGGACTGTGAGAAGACGATGATGAAGTAAGCAATCTTGTACATTTTCATTACAACTGTGAATCACTGATAATCACTTAGTAAAATATATTTTATCGAGACCTAGCATAATAAAAACTTGATAAGACAATATGTCTCAATGCATGGCCGTCTGTTCATACACTTTTGACATTGGCAGACTACTGGTTCCTCACACTTGTAACCTCGGTCTCGAACTGCAAATACCCAACATTATGCTTCCCTTCTATTGGTCCTTTGCTCTGGAATGAACTCACTTGTTATGGTGCAATGCAGAACAAACTGGGCATGGGGCATGTGTACTGGGAGAGAATCATGGATGATATATATGGTCTGTAATGATGTCAAATATGATTTACTTTTATGGTGTTTCTAGCCATGCAGATGATTCAAGGAGTTCAGCTATTTGGACTGTACATAAACGTGGAATTGTGGTCGAATGGTGCTAATGACGTAAGCAATCTTGTGTGTTTTCATTATCACTGGGATGATAATCACCTCGTAAAATATATTTTATCTCGATCTAGTGTAATGAAAACTTGATAGGACAATATGTCTCAATGCATGGCTGTCTGTTTACACACTTTCGACATTGGCAGACTACTGGATCCTCACTTTGCTGTGATGACACTTGAAACCTCGGTCTCGGACTGCAAATACCCAACATCATGCTTCCCTTCTATTGGTCCTTTGCTCTGGAATGAACTCACTTGTTATGGTACAATTCAGTACAAACTGGGGCATTGCCATATTTACTCAGTGGTCATATGCGAGATGAAGAAAGAGTAAGAAAATTAGACTTTCTTGGCTATTTACAATGCATTTCTAGGTGCAATGTTAAAGAACTCAACGTCACCTGCATGCTAAATCTACGCGGAACAGTGGTCAGATGCGAGACATGTGTTGTGTACTGGGAGATAATCATGTATGGTCTGTAATGATGTCAAATATGATTACTTTGATGGTGTTTCTAGCCAAGCAGATGATTCAAGGCGTCTGCCTTTTCGGACTGGACATGAAAGTGGATTTAAAAGAGTGGTCGGCTGATGCTAATGACGTAAGCAATCTTGTGTGTTTTCATTATCACTGGGATGATAATCACTTAGTAAAATACATTTTATCTAGAGTTATGAGTGTAATAAAAACTTGATAGGACAATATGTCTCAATGTATAGCTGTCTGTTCACACACTTTTGACATTGGTAGACTACTGGTTCATCACTTTGCTGTGAGGACACAAGTTTTGTAACCTCGGTCTCGGACTGCAAATACCCAACATTGTGCTTCCCTTCTATTGGTCCTTTGCTCTGAAATGAACTCACTTGTTAAGGTGCAATTCGTAATTGTTAACTGTAATTAATCACTTTGTGAACTATTATTAATGCATAATAATAATTATTGTCTGTTTGATATTCTTGGGATCAATAAACAAGTTCAGTTCAAGTACAAACTGGGCATGTGTACTGGGAGATGATCATGGATGATATGGTCTGTAATGATGTCAAATATGATTACTTTCATGGTGTTTCTAGCGAAACAGATGCTGGAAGGAGTTTGCATCTGGGGTCTTCGTCTGAACGTCGATTTAAGAGAGTGGTCTGCAGATGCTGATGACGTAAGCAATCTTGTATGTTTCATTATCACTGGGATGAAAGCCCGGCAATCGATGGTTGCCCACGGTCTCCATGGTCAACGTCTGTTTGACGTTGTTAGAGCTACTACCATTGCAAGATTATTTTATGCTTCCCGTTTGGTGGGGATTTGCGAACTCAATCGAGTGTAAGCATCTTAACGGTCGATTTACAAGAGTGTTTCGTAAACATAAATTGTCAACCTCTGGATTCTATTCCTGTGGCTGTCCAATAATCTGGGATGGCATTAGTATGATTTTTATTTACAATGCATTTCTCAGTTAAAAGTGAAGGAATCAAACATCGTATGCATGTTCAACATACGCGGAACGGTCACAAGATGCGAGATGAAGAAAGAGTAAGAAAATTAGACTTTCTTGGCTAAGGGGCAGTTTCTAGAATATGAGAAAGAGGTGCCATGCAGTTGCTTTCATAAAATATGTTTTGTTACATTAATAACCTAGACACTTTGACAGCAGTTAAGAAAAATTGTATGTGTTCCATCTGAAGCAACTCAAGTTGATAAAACTCATTGAGCATTTACATGTACGGTAGCATGACACTAGAAATCATGCATGCTATCAGGTTTGTTCATGGTTAATAAGAAGCCTAGAAATGTGCCTAGCAACTAGAGTTGTTAATATCAGATTTTTTGGCAAACCCTTTGTCGATTCTAGAAATCTGACTTCAAGCCAGTTATCAGATTGCTTACTGGCCTTCTAGAAAAATCGCTAATTTCCAGCTGGCAGTACACACAAAGATGGCAGCAGCTCGGATGCGACAACGTTTCGAACGCAAAAAGGTTTTTAAGACGTTTTGTATTTAACTTGTCTCGTTCACTGACAGTGAAATTTATATTGGTCCTCATTTTTACCGTCAAAATTTGACCAAAATAATGCTTGATGATGCATTTGAAGTGCCATGTCTATAGTACAGTGAGTCAACAACCTCAGATATTATGGGTTGCATGTAACGCAGTGTCACATATAAAGTATTTGTTTCTTGCAATTAGCTTTATGTCATCACTTCATTCTCTAAACTTATAAGAGTCTGTACAAATGCATACCATATAATTTTTGAAAATGATTTGTTTAAAAGAATTTGATTATCTGTTTGTAGACAGTAAAAGCCGATTATAATTATCGCATTCAGAACCGATGATGAATTTCTTGTTATCGTTTAACATCCCTATTAGACATCAAACAGTTTATGTTGTAGCATTGCAAAGGTAAAGCATCTGCACTAAGCAGACATGTACCTTCCATTATGGACTTGTGATATTCTAAACTTGGCCTTGTATTATGTTGGCAGTTTCTTATATATTTGAATTTGAATTTTCAGAGTTGGTGCTGACGAGTCCAAGACAGCCCTGGTTGAGATGCTTACAATGAGTGAGGCGATGGAGGCCATCATGGTAACTTTATTTTGATATCTGAACTTGTGTTTGCACTTGTGCTGAATAATAATAATAACGATAAGAAGAACAAGAATAATGAAAAAATAATATCATAATATTCGATTATTAATTCATACTGACAAGTATGAAACAGATGATAAGTTTTACAAGAGTTGAATTTAATAATGGCAAGCATTACTGTAGCTACATGTTGCTCATCTGTTCTGCTCATATTATAGTCGGAACTATGGAATTGTAAGTCCGAGTAAACCCTTTGTCAATTAAAGCTGCCTTCTGATCTCCAGATTTTCATAACATGGGTACTTGACCTCACAAGCCAACATAGAATGACAATCCTGCATGTGGAATATGATATTGCCTAATTTACGTGCATAACGGACAAGTGCATTTTTCTTATGTGCATAGAAAACTGACCCATCCTGTTTTAGTATACAGCATCTCAATAGAAGATGACTCTGGATGCGTGCATATTATGTATGTGCATAAGTTGGTTGGTTCTGTGCATAGCCAACTGCAACCCGTTACGCATTACTGTGCATATCTGAGCTACTTAATTGCATAGGTGGTGTAGTACATTCTAGCCAGTTTACTATGGATAATAAATTACTCTGGCTGTCCAGTAATCTGTCTTAGGTGCAATTTTGTCCATATCATCAAGTTTTGTAACACTGCTACCAATTGACATACCAGAGTGCAAATCGTATCATAAATATTCTGCTTAGCTGAATGTATTTTAAAGCTGAAGGCTGCAGGCTTTATCTGTGTCATTATAATATGAATACATTTGGTCAATTTTACACAGTATGTATTATGGTAACTTCTCTTACAATGCTCATTAGTCAGTTACCCAGTGTATATGTTTAAGGCAGACCAAAGGCTATGCACTTCAGCATCGTCAACTGTGATGTTGTGATGTATAATGGTTGCTGGGCTTGTTTCCTTGTGATTGCAATTACCTGGTGTGTCTTAGAAAAATCGCTTACTTTGAGTTAATTGTGTATGCTTTTGAGACTATTTTATTGTATATAAGACATTGCAAATGTCTGTTTTAATAACATAAATAATAGTAATTGCTTTTTATGTATTTATAATTTAACTTGATGTGCAATCATTCTGAATCGATAAACTCTTGGAGCTTAACAGATTTATTTATTTCTGAACAGGCATATCATGGTAGATCCATGTCGTCTGATGGCAAATGCATTTATGTGATGTTCGCAAAGTCTACTTTGATTATCGACTAGCCGACATCTCAAGTCGTGCGTAAGGTTCTAGTCGTCGACTGACCACATTCAGCACGTTGCTGCGCCGTTTGACTCTAAACGTATGTCGAATGAGAGTCAGAACATCTCATTCATTGTTTACCAGTTCTTGTTAATCTAAGTTGACTGCCTATTTAAACATGAGTCTTTACTAAATGTCTGTTCAGTTTTGTTGTTTAATGTTTATCAATTTGCTCTACCTTAGACCTGAGTAAAATGGTCATCTGATGGCAAATGCATTTCTGTGATGTTCGCAAAGTCTACGTTGACTATCGACTAGCCGACATCTCAAGTCGTGCGTAAGGTTCGTGCGTAAAGTTCTAGTCGTCGACTGGCCAATATAAATAATAGTAATTGCTTTTTATGTATTTGTAATTTAACATGATGTGCAATCATTCTGAATCGATAAACTCTTGGAGCTTAACAGATTTATTTCTTTCTTTCTTAACAGACACTCCATGGAAGGTCCATGTCACCTGGCCCTGACAGCAAGCACATATCCATGAGGTTTACGTCATATTAGTTCAGGTTGCCAGTTAATTCTGACTGTGAGGTCTGGCAGGTTGTTGTTTTAACGTACATGTCATGCGAGTGAGCACATCACAGGTGTATCGCGGTAGGTCATGATAGGAAGCCAACCTCCATTATGTTTTCAAGTGCCAGCTGCTAGAGCTCTGCCATTCCAAGACACCAGCATATGTCTTTTTAAATGTTTATGTGGTGTTGTTCTTTCCCAGAACTTTCAGTTTTTTTAGCTATGTTTGCTATGGAGTTTGAAGCCGAGTTCTAAAATGGTGCGCATTACAACCTCGACCGATCAGAGTTTACTAGAAATCTTGGGTTACATTCATCAATTCGGCTGGGTTATGTAAAGGCCCGGCCTTTGAGCTTTCTTATTACCGACCCAAACGCGTGCGTAACTAACCGCTGAAATCTAGCGGGGGCGTACGGACTAGCCGCGACCGATACGTAGTAATAACTATGGAATTAAGTACCTTTTTCTTTTCGGTTCTGGTTTTGAGGCTGACATGTTTGTCACATGGCGAGTTTTATATAATTAAGAAGAATTCTGAGTGATTGTTGTTGGTCTATATTAATTACGATACGTCGCGAGTGACGGAATAAATTGCGTGTGTTGTGTGCGTCTTTTGTTGTGAAGTTCTCAAGCCAACAATGGCAACAAATGACTTAATCCCTCCACATGACACAATGATTAATAACGTCCCATCGTATCATAATGATAATGACTATGCCTTTGAAATAGAAGAGGAAACAACAATGCACGTCGGGATAGATCCCAGAATTATATCAGCGTCAGAGGAGGTAGCCCAATTGAAAGCGCAATTAGGTTTATTGCAGATGTTGAACGCTACCCTCGTGTCAGCTCAGACAGAACAAGAGGAAAGCAGAGAGCGGACGGACCCAGCCCGACCCTTACCGGCGAGCGTTTCCAAACCGGAAACCGTTGACCTGATGTCCCTTGAACTACTCGCGCGGCATCCTGGTAAGATAACGGCGACAACTCCGAAATCTGATCTCTTTCCAAGTAATCGTCCACGTGCAGATTTGCTCTTCCCACGGTATACTCATTCGCTGGTAGAAAGGAAACGACTCGAAGGGGGCGCGCAACAGTTACATCAATAAGATTCAATGAGTGATCATCAAGCCCCGATCTGGATTTACTTTGTGCTTGCTCTAAAATCTCAAAATCTGTTCTAGATATGGCAATTATTTATGTTTCAGGTTTATTAGCTCTGTATTGTTTGGTAATTTCACCATATATCTAAATATTGATAATTTTCCTTCAGACCATTCTGCCTGGATGCAGCTTGTTTGCACCATCAAGAAATGAAAAGAACTTGCTGGAAGGCAAAGATTTCTTTTCACACCAGATAGCCCAAGAGACGGTGCATCAAGAGCAGTTCCTTAAGGCAACCCCAAGTGTGAAACAATAGTAACTTCATTTTCTTAGCTCCAGCATATGAGAGTGGATGACTAGTCCTCTCCCTTGCTTTCTTTTATTCCCACCAAGAGTGTGAGGTTAGGATAGTCGTAGCTGAGTTGGCTGGGGTGTAATAGAAGAATGTTTAAACCAGATTTCTGACCAGGTGGGGATTTGAACCTCACCTCTCGATTCACATTACAGCTCAGTGACCACTGTACTATTGAGCACCCCGTAACTCACAGCAGCAGATTAAATTTCTTACTTTATCCATGTCATAGTTTTTCATAAAGTTGATGATGATGATGTGTTGCTCTAAGTATAACATGCTCATCTTTTGCTTGTTTAAGGTGCTGGCTGAATTCGATTCTTCTGATGCAGCGGAGCAATGTGTTTGCTTTTACAGAAGCAGCACCAGACTGTCAGTAAGCCTGTTTGGGGACAAGGCGAGTGATTAGCTAATAATTATTAGTCTTAATGATGCCAGAATTTAGACTAATATATACAGCTGCTAGGCTAATAGCATGCATTTATTGGTTTTCTCACATTTCCACTTGTATGACTGAAGTCTCCGATTCTCCTGGTCTCCAAATCTCAACTTGGTCTTGCCCCAAATATCTCCAACTATATGCATAATCATAGTTGTAAAAAACGTTTTTCGTCTTTTATTCTTTCCGAAAAAACGTCGTTTGTTACCCCTGTAACTCGTTGAGCATCCCTTTAACTCACAGCAGCAGATTAAATTAATCACTTTGTCCATATCACAGATTAAAAAAGTTGATAGCAATGTGTTGCTTTAAGTATAACATGCTCATCAATTGCTTGTTTAAGGTTCTTGCAGAGTTTGATGGCGCTGAGGCAGCTAAACGGTGTGTTCACTTCTACAAAACCAGCAGCAACAGACTTTCCATCTGCCATTTGGGGAGAAGATGAGTGATAAGCTAATAATAATTGGTCTTAATTCCAATACATGTGATTCAAGTTATCGACTATTATTGTTCTCTCATGACTCTGTACATCAGCATGTGTCGCGACCATAGTTGGACTCCGCCGGAATATCGTACTCCGGAAGTAAATGTCCAGTGAAGGACTATCTAGATCTGTTGGCTTTAAATTAAGACAGAATCGTCGTTTACTACTGGGATCATTTGCGAACTCAAATATTTTTAGTTGGCCAGCATTTTCTCAAAACATTTGACACCTTTGACTCGCTAATCATCATAACCGGTGACCTGAACACTCATCTGGAAACTCCTTTAAGCACTTCCAGCTTCTACTAAATTCTTAGACATTCTTATGCAATTTGCTTGCTTCAACATGTGGCTGAGTTAGAATCGGAGCACTACAGAGTAGATTTCCTGAAGGGGAACTATAGACCTGTGACAAGTCTTACAATGAATGTGTACCTAATCTATCGAGTATAGCACTGTAATCATATAATATACGGCATCATTTGATGGTCACTCCAGACGAAGTCATAATCAAACATCATAACTAGTCCATTGGAAAAGCTGGAATAAATCTTATAGATTGATGAAGATGACCCTGTCGGCAACGGGACAAAATGACAGTGGACAAAATGGTATTAGGTCTGTTGTACATTAATTAGTTTGTGAATTGTGAAGCCTGTTATTTTGTGACCACGTTAGAATCTGTTACTTCTCAAAACGAGAACATCTAAACTTGTAGCTAAAGGCCATTTATATCACAAGAAACCAATGGCAGTGATGGCAAAAAGCTCTGGTGTTGTGAAAGAAGAACGTGCAAGGCACAACTTCATACACATGTGAATGCAATCATTCTGCAGTTTGAATTTCATAAATCACATTGTAATGCATGGCCAAATCAAGGTTGAAAGGGTTCAAGCCAACATAAAAAAGTAGAGCTGAAAGACTGAAGAATCAACACGATCAATTGTTCAGAACGAGTTGCTGAGTGTTCCGGTGGTAGCCGCCGCACATCTACTTCCAATATTGACAAATCTTATCACAAGACGTACGAAGGCATCATCACATGGTGGAACGAGCAATCTTATTGCTTATTATCTGCAACCAACCATTCATCCGTGTCAACCAAAATAACAGGATTACATTTTCAGCCGATGATGATCCTCCTCTGGGGATGCCAGCAATGGTACCATTAAATCTATACCATTTTATCCGTATAATTTTTTCCCCAACCATTTTGTACTAGAACCAATGTGTCCGCTGACATCTTCATAACCCCTCCATTATTTTTGGCTTGTGAGAAACTGTGGATTCTTGATTCAATTTCTGCAAACAGTTGAGCTCAAGAGAGGTGATTGATACTAGTGGGTTGGTTGTCATCATTGCTATCTTCAGACAAAATGAAAGAAATGTAAAAAAATCTGGACAGTCAACTTGGAAATGGAAAAGTGGAGATTTATCTGGAGAAATGCTTGTACGATTGCAGATAAAACCAAGTTTCTACTTGTAAACCGTAATTGGAGCCTGGTTGAGTTGTTTGAACTCTTTGATGATGATGTCCTTAGTTGAAAAGTCACAAATAGTGAGAGTTATATGCAAGAGAACAGAAAGATCACTCCTGTGAACTAACCAATGGCAACATAAAATACCGGTAGTTGGAATTCTGTTGCTCATTGAGTAAGCCATTCTCCCAAGAATGCGCTTGTAATGCTGCAAAGCCATGCAAAGAAAAAGTTTGAGGATATGTCGAGTCACCTGCATGTTGTAGACCAGAGGTTCTCAACCGGTGTGTCACGACACACTGGTGAGTCGCGACTTGACTGGCGGTGTGTCGCGTAAAAGTGGTGTGTCGCTGGTGTGTCACGAAGAATTGGTGTGTCGCGAATTAATAATAATGATAATAAATTATCTTCGTTTCTTTTCCAAACTGACACAACGCAGTAAGCCCATTATTACATGAAATAATCCTAAATAATATCAGTCTACTAAATTCTCACAGCACACGTCCGTTGTTCTTGCATTATACACTGACTTACTTTACCTATAGATAGCCTAATCACAGTAAACGGAGAGGAAATAGAACAGGTAGAGAAATTCTGCTACCTAGGAAGTATGGTCACAGATGATGCAAGATGCCATATAGAAATAAAAAGAAGAATAGCCATGGGAAAAGACGCATTCAACAACAGAGGGGAACTCCTCAGAGGAAAACTAAATATGAGCCTTAAAAAGAGGATGGTCAAGACGCTGGTGTGGAGTGTGGTCCTGTATGGGTCAGAAACATGGACAATGAGAAAGGATGACATAAGAAGATTGGAGGCTTTCGAAATGTGGATTTGGCGAAGAATGAAGCGTGTCAGCTGGATGGAACACAAGACAAACGAAGAAATACTGCAGATGGTGGGAGAGGAACGATCAATGATGGAGACAATACGGAGGCGACAGAGAAACTGGATTGGACACATCATGAGGAGTGACACCATAGTACGGGATATCATCGAAGGAAGAATGGAGGGGAAAAAGACAAGAGGAAGACCAAGAACAATGCTACTGGACTGGATGATGACAAAGGACGGTTACAGAGGGCTAAAGATGGATGCACAGAACAGATATGCGTGGCGTCATTGGACATATGAACCTGCCTGACGGCAGAGAACCAAAGAAGAGAAGAAGCCTAATTTAGAAGTTTAGCGGATGACTGCAATGAGAATTTGTTGTGCTCTATTTATCTATCTATTTTACCGTGTCTGGGGTAGTTATGACGTTTATCTTCAACGGATATGACATAGGGCCTGTGTAAACACGTTTGCGATCGCATCTGTTATAAAACTTTTACCCGAGCAATCATCAAGAACTCAGTTCTGGACAGAGACGTACAAGGAAGAACATTACAAATCACTTGCAAGTTGCAAGCAAAGCTATCAAGGAACTGGTTTCCTTTCATAGCTCATATTTATCTGAACAGGGCTTTTCTCAGATGATCAACAAAAAGAACAAGAATCGGAACAAACTATTCGAAGGTGCCCTCTCAGCCTGCTTACGAATTGCACTTACAAAAACTGTGGAACCGCGTTTTCTTATGTTCCATAGAAAAATCCAAGAACAAAGATCACATTAACTGGTTAGGACTACAATCAGCAAGATCTTCAAGTCAGCTGACAAGTTTGCCAAGGTAAGACCACTCCTTGCTCATCTCAGTGAACAGTGGTTGATGGTCAAGTCATGTGACAGTCATATTTCCATTGATGAATCAATGATACCCCACTACAGAAAGCACAGAGCAAGGCAACCCATATATCGCATACCCATCTGCTTTGGTTATGAGATATGGTGTGGTCGTTGGCTACCTCCTCTGAATATCTTCTTCAAGGTGAGTCAAACTTAGGTACATTAACCGGATACAACATTCTAGAATTTGGAATGAGTGGCTCGGTTTTCATGGACTTCTGTAAACTTTGATATCTGAACTGCAATGGAGCCAAATAATTCTATATTTTGACAACTTTCTATATGGTGTCACTCTATAATTTAGGTCCCCGTAAATTCATTCGCTAAAGAAAGGACACCCTAACTAGTAACCCTTTAAAATTAATCTTTTATATCAGGATGTCATCCTAACATCCATTAGATTCAAAATTTTCAGTTAGCTCCTGATGAAGACCTTATTCGGTCGAAACGTCGTGTGTTCACAAGCAAGTCCATTAAATTTTATACTAAGGCCTAAAAAAATGTTGTGTTTCCGGTAACCCGACCGACCCTCTTTTATTGCCGCGACTCAAATAAATTTTTTTTTTCAAATTTTTTCCCCCAAAATATTTTTTTAACATTTGTATTGACATAACAGAAAAGACGTCAACAAAATGAAATTAATAGGACTGTTTTCTAGAGCAGTTTTAGGTGCAGACAGTCGGGAAATAGGCAGTTTATACTTGCTTAGAACACGTACTTTGTTGCAGGCTTGCAGCGTGTACCTTTGTGCAAAAAAGACTAGCGGGGTATACTTTTTCGGATAGTCACTGCATAAAAATATTTTCCGACCTACCTACCCAATTTTTTTTAGCCCTGTTACCGGAAACACAACATTTTTTTAGGCCTAAGGCTTTATTTATATTAATGTTGTGTTCGTGGATATACACCACGGAAAAACCTAGAAAGTCATTCAGATCTTCCAATACCATGGAAAAGCCAAGAAACTACTTCCATTGGAGATGGGAGATGTGCAGTTTGTGCCAGGGCATTCTTCATTACAGACTTCCTATAAAGGAAAATTTGTCATCTGATGTAATCTTGGTTCAGGGACACGACAACAACACTGTTACACTGACTTCAACCTATTATTCTCAGTGCCACTGGGTCAAGCACAACGTCTACAGGTCAAACAAGGGCAAGACCATATTCTGTCCCTCAGTCAAAACATTGAACTATGAGGAATGCCCTACCAGGGGTTATTGGAGACACCCTCTGCCAGCCACATCGAAGCACACAATGAGAATGTGCCCATTGAAGTCAGCCCTGTTGAAATCATTTGCTCTTTTTAACAATTTGGAAATATTACTCTGCTGAGAAGAAAGAAGTCCTTTAAAAAAGCAGGTTCAGTCTGCAAGAACTCTTGTGGTTGCATTATTTGTTTACATATCTTCTGCATCACTGAAGAGATCGCGTAGTTTGGCTGAATCTACGAGTCTACGACCAGAAGTTGGTGTTGAAATGTTCTGGCCCAAATGCACTTTCATTACAAGACTCAAAATGCAATTGATGGGTATCAAAATATATCCACTGAATAACAGTGGTCATTAAAGGGTTAATTTCCGAAATTTGTACAAAGTTCATTTCTGCAAGACTGTGGCAGTCCAATTTAGTGCCTTATAATGCTTTCAGGGTGAGTATAGTCACAGTGGCTTGATGCATGTAATTAGTACTTGCTGTGCAGAACATGAAAAGCTAACTTCAGTCCGATGGAAGGCAAACTCTATTACCGTATATTCAGTGAATTGCATTGGAAACAATGCCATAAGTGATTATCAGGAAAATAATTCTCCAGCAGTTAATATTCACAAATCCTGTCAAAGACAATTCCCAACTGAGAATAATATTCCAGACATACAACCACAGCAAGAGGTTGGTACATTTTTAAGATCATAAATTGCTCCATTTCCTTGGAAAGAAGAATCCTTTTTGTCTTAAATTGTAAAACAACAGATTGATACATACAAGTGACGACTGGAGAAATTCAAAACAAGTCAGAAGCTTGAGAGAAACAAACGTACGAGTGGAGCGTTCACAAACAGGTGGTTGTCTTGTAGCAGAGCTGCATTATGTTAACACATTAATAGTAAACCTATCGATTGGCAAACGAAGAACATTTTTGAGCATTTACGTGACTGGATGGAAAACGCTGAACATTAACTTAAGACAGTTGCTGAGCTTAACACGTTGGCCGCTTATTTGCTGTGTTAAATGACTCAATTAGGGACGTGTTAACACGTCCCTCGCGGCCAACGTGTTAAAACATGACTGAGCTGGCGTTAATGCTTGTGATAGTATGTCTGCACCTAGATCTATACTTTAATGTTGGAATGCTACGGTGAGCAAATACATTGTGCATCCACATGTGGTCATAAGCACAGCTCGGGTTGTAAACGACAAGTAGTAAAGCGAATAAAAGATAAAGACATTGCAATGGAAAGTCAACGTATTGTTACTGCAGCAGCCAAGCTTATCACGGCCGCTATCTGGTAAATGGAATACAACATGGAAGAAAATTCTTCAAATTCAAACATTAGTGATCAAACATTGCAGCTAAGTTGAAGAAGATGAAGAGAGATAAAAGACTGACCAGTTTTGATTGCAAAGGCATAACACCAGAATACAGAGTAGAGATAAAGAATAGGTTTGAGATCTTAGAGACAGCCGATACAATAGAAGAGCAGGATACGAACACGTTGTTGCATATGTCCCTGTTATGAATTGAAGCAGATTGTGTTGGGTCACAGTGTCATGCAGGCCTCGATCTGTGATAGCGAGTGACTGTTCTATTTGGAGTTGGTGTGTCCTCAGCTGGCATCTAAATGATATCTAACTAGGAATTTTCAATATCCCACACATGAGTTGACTTCATGCACACAGATCCCAGGGACTGAACCTTCAGTTGGCTAACTAGGAAAGCTTCAAACAGTGCTCAGCTGATAACGTTGACCAAAATGTGGTAACTCTGAATGGATTGGGAGTCTTTCATGGAATAGGAATTACTTCAATGTCTGTGAATTGTAATAATTCTACAGGTGTCAGCTTTGTCACCAGTATTAGACACAGTTGTCAAGGGCTAATGTGGCGAAAACTGACCTCGCTTAGCTAATTTATGCACAACCAAATGAGCCTCTACTGTTGTCAACAAAGTACCAGCGGTGAATGACCTCTGCAACGCACCGGTCATAGGTGAATTTTAAGTTAGATTTGCTATGGCAGATGGTGCGGTTGTTTAACAAATGAGGCAAATCCACAATCAAAGAGGAGTGGCTTTATGCAGACTGCACTCATTGGAGAACATGCTCCACCTTGGGATTTTCGAATGATACCTCTCACCGAACAGGATTCCAAGCAATAAAAGCTGCATCTTGTCCACTTTTAAATCTGTTAATAGCAAAGTGGAACAACCGAATGTTTAAAATGTTTGTGTGACCACCGAACGCAAGCCTAGGGGAATTTTGCGTTGAAATTGATCAGCTGTTAACCACACTAGTGCATGGTGAAAAGCATATCGTTATCTTAGGAGACTTCAATGTGGATTTACCAAGACTTGTAGATCATAGAGGAATGAACTCCTTCCTTAGCACAATGACATCCCATAACCTTTTGTCTACCATAACTAGACCTACTAGGATCACTTCTTACTCTGCATCATTAATTGATAATATATTTACAAATATCTGGTCCTCAATATTAGAATCTAAGATCATCACCTCGGATATATCTATATCTGATTACCTTCCTATATAGGTGTCTTAACTTGCTTTAAATTTGAAACTCATAGTAAGGGACTTGCCCAAACTTCTGGCTCCAGATTAATTAATGATGACAGACACTTCTCTTTTAAATTCCTATTGGACCACTGTAATAAACGATTGTAGCTGTGGAGATGCTAATGGTGCATAAGAACGATTCTTAAGCCAATTGAAAGATTTATACGACAAAGTTTTCCAATATTGAGGAGAGGGAATCAGAATGGGATCTTTCAGGCAAGAAAACTACTTCGACTCAACTCTGCATCTACATCTTCTCATGCCTATCAACATGCAAAGTTATTTTTCCACAATTCTCATACTGCGTGACGCCACATCTGTCAGACGATATAAGTAATGAAGTAACATCACATGACATACCTGCATCTTTTGATGGAAGTATTACATCACATGCATGACATATAGATCTGCCTCTTCTGATGAATTAACATCCCATGACATACCTGCATCTTTTGATGAAGTAACATCACATGCATGACATACCTGCACCTTCTGATGAAGTAACCTCACATGAAATACCTGCTACTGAAAGAGACAATGTCGCCGATGAATCTTCTGATGAAGCAACATCACATGAAATACATATATACCTGCAACAACAAACATGTTCGAGATGCATCTTCTGAAGAATGGGTGGGTGACCATGGTTCATTCATGTCAAACAGAACTAGTGAAAATTATGCTAAATTGTTTGGACACATTACAAACGCTACATAGTTGCAAGAGGTGGATTTAATTGTTGCATATAAACAGAAACAGGATATTTGTGCATTGTTCAAATGTGCACCTGTTAACATTATGAAGTGATTACAGGCCATGAATGAAATAACAAATTGTATTGTATTGTATTTAAACATTTATAAAGCGCCTCTAGTAGGGTGAACCGTTCAGAGGCGCTCCCAGTGCGCAAGGCCCCGCGAGAAGAAACAGGTTTTGAGAAGAGACAAAGCAGAAGAGAGACTACCAGAAAGAAGTGTAGAGCGAACAGAAGGAGAAAGAGCATTCCAAAGAGAAGGACCAATTGAGACAAATGATCGAGACTGAGCCATAGTAGTTCTAGACCGAGGAACCAAGAGGTCAAATCTGTTGGATGAACGAAGTGGACGATGGGAGGAAGCCGAGTGAGGACGAAGTAAAACATTAGTCAGATATTTTGGGGCAAGACCCCGTTGAGCCTTTAAGATCAGAGTGAGGATCTTGAATTGTGTGCGAGCACGGAGAGGAAGCCAGTGAAGTTCATGAAACATAAAGGTAGAGATGTGAGAGTACTTGGGAAGGCGGGCAATCAATCTAGCAGCTGAGTTGAGAACAGACTGAATAGGTGAAAGACGAACTTTAGGAAGACCAATGAGGAGAGCATTGCAATAGTCAATTCGTGAGCATATAAAAGCATGAATTAAGGTAGTGAAAATGGAGGAGGAGACAGAGCGACGAATGACTCTGAGACGTCTTAAATGAAAATATGACGAGCGTGTCACATTTGAAATATGCTCAGTAAAGGTAAGTGAGCTATCAAGTACAACACCCAGATCCCGCACACTTGAAGAGAAGGAAAACAGCGGGAATTTTTCAGAGAGCAGAATGAAATCAAGCTTCTGGAGCTGCTGGGGAGTACCTAGCCAGATGAATTGAGTCTTTGAAGTATTAAGCCAAAGGCGATTAGAAGACATCCATGAGTGGAGATGATTAGTAAGCGATTCAATATGCGCAACTAACAGCAGCTGGGAAGATGAGGGACCATGGACAAAAGCCTGGACATCATCAGCAAATAGATGGCCAGCAGCACTACAAATAGGAAAAAGAGAAGAGATGTCAGCCGTGTAAAGAATAAATAGGAGAGGTCCAAGAACTGAACCTTGAGGAACACCCAGATTAACATGAACCCATTGGGTTCGAGAGTCACCCGATATAATCATTTGAGTTCTTTCAGAAAGGTACGACTGGAACCAAGAAAGGGGGAGACCCTTAACACCATAGGAGATCTCAAGACGCTTGAGTAGGATGTCGTGATCGACCATGTCAAAAGCTGAAGAGACACCATAGAGGGCCAACAGACTGACCTCAGACCTATCAACAGCAGAATAGATTTCAGATAATAAAGAAAGGAGAGCTGTCTCAGTGGAATGATGGGCCCTAAAACCAGATTGGTTTGCAGGAAGGAGACCAGATTGCTCAAGGTAAGGTAGAAACTGCAGAGAGACAAGACGTTCAAGTGTCTTAGAAAGAAAGGACAGATTTGAGATAGGCCGATAATTTTGGCAAAGGTTGGTGTCAAGGTTAGGCTTTTTGAGGGAAGGAAAGACAAGAGCCCGTTTCTGTGAGGGAGGGATGCAACCTTCAGAGAGGGACCTATTAAACAGGTAGACTAAAAAGGGGCTAAAGTCATCCAAAATGTCATTGATTACGAATGGGGGTAGAGGGTCAAGTTCACATGAGTTTAAATTTGCAGTTGTAAAAGCTAGCCGAAGGTCAAATTCAGTGATAGGTTTAAAATCATCAAAAACAGTTGAAGTAGTGGTAAACGTTGGAGGAGGTACGTCAGAAGTTGAGGCACGAAGGCGATCGATCTTTGTTGACAGTGCCTCAAAAAATTCACATGCAGTAAATGCAGGTGTTTCTGAGGATCGAGATGTCTTGCCAAGAAGCCCCGAGATCGACGACCACAGACGTCTGGGATTCTTGGCGTTGCGCGAGACTAGCTTTTCCCAGTGAGCTGCCTCTTTGTGGTGGTAGAGACGATGTAGGGCGCGTAGCTGGGCAATCCAAGCCAGCCGATCACTGGACTGAATGAATGTCGATCAAAACGAAAGGGCCAATGAATAAAATTTAAGGTCATTGTTGTCACCTTTCATTGCATATACTTTTAGGTCAACACGGTTGAAGAGAAATTCTGTATTTTTCAATATCCAATTATCCATGTGAAAAAACAATTATGGAAATGAGAGAAAAAAACAAAACTCAGTTCATCCCCCCCCCCCCTAGAACAAGACGCTTGATCTTTGGAAGAGGTTCGGCGATCATGTACAAAAGACACTGTATTTTTCGCCCCCTGATAGTACATGATCGCCAGAGGTTCACCCACGCGCGCACACATGCACTAGGCCCCGCTTCCACAAGCGCAACAGTAATGATTCCCAATAGGCCTGTAGACTTTAAAAAATAATTTATTAAGAGTGAAAGAATAAATGTCCATTACTTCCAAGAATTTATTTAAAAGTGAACTGCAAATTAACTCAATATTCGCGCTCAGAATTGACGCAACGACGCAAAAAGCCTTATTACGACAAGAACATTGTCTCATTACGCCACGAAAATAGTCCGTCGTTAAGATATAGTAAATTAAATACCTTTTTCCTGCTATCTTGTTTGGCATGTAAAATATAGTGCTGCTCATCTAAAGGTCGCGACCCACGGTGGACATCTGCAAAGGCGGCAAGGACTACATAATAAATCTGCGTTTAACCTGCACACAATCTCAATTAATCAGAAATGCCTTACCAAATGTCTAGGTTGAGGAGCAAAAATTCGGATTTTTAATGCATTTTTATTCACGGTCCGTGCCTCTTTTCTTAGCAAATATGATACTTTAGTTACTAAAAACCTCAAACGTAGGCGTACGACGCGTTCTGCGAAAGAATACCGAAGTAAGCTGGTGCTCTGACCGCGCGAAGTTTCGCGAATACGCTGGTGCTCTACATTAAATTATGTAGCGCACGAGTTCTAACATCCATTGTGTTTTGTCATGGCATATCGCCATCGTCGCCTCGCGAAAGTTGGCTACACGAATGTACATGTATCATCACTGCCTAAAGTCTCCTATCGCTAGCCGCGTTCAGCAGGTGTGTCCACAAGCCAGTCCATTACGAGACGTTGTCAAGCCACAAATCCTCGGTATACTTCGTCCTCGAACTCCCTCCATGAGACCGTCATCAGATTGCTTTCGATGCGGTCGTGCGACTGTCTTTGGATGTGGTCAAAATATCGCAGTTTTCTAGCTTTGGTTTGGGTCTGCTGATTTGTAGAATGGTAAGCGAGAGCGGCATATGTCTGTTGGTTGCAATGGACTGTGATTCAAGCCCTGGGCTGGGAGTTGACATTGAGAGATTGAGATATCTCGGGGTAGCACGTGTGGGACGCAGGGGCGCAAGCTGCTGCGGAGTGACCTTGAGCAAGTTGCTTACCCATCATTGTCTGTGGGGAAGGCAACGGGGAACCACCTCACTCATCTCATCCCCAGGGGCGTAAAGCCAATGAACCTGCCTTCGGGCAGAGAACCCTCATCACAAGTGCATAAAAGATGATGCCATGAGACAGTTGCATTATTTTGCATACTGTACTGCTTGATGTTTGGAGTGTAAGTCTTCTGCAACTGGATCAATAAAGAATATACTTACTTACTTCTCAGTTACTTGTATGAATGGAAAATATTATTTTCACAAAGATAAGTTCTAAAGTGCACAAAGACTTGGTTCAAGTGTTTTGGTGTCGAGCATGTGTATTGTGTGCACCCAATTTGGTTTCAAGTGAAGTACAAGTAATGCATCAACTAGTTACTCTGACAACTTTAAAATACCAGTTGAAGAAATAGGACAAAAGATTTTGCCATGAGACAATGTATTCATTTGGAATTGCTCCCAAGAAATATTAGTAAACTAATCTCAGGTTTTTGATTGTGCAAAAAATGCAGGTATACAGAATGGTTCACAAACATTGTTCACAACAGCTTTGTTCAATTTCAAGAAGTGAAAACAATCTCCTCAGTTTCAATAAACTGTCTCTCTACGAGCAACAATAAGGCAAAATTATGGTTTAAAGTTCAATGATTTAGATTTTCAAATGTGATTTCCCAATAAAATTAGAATAAAGTTCTACGACAATTTATAAGGCGAATTATTTCACGAATTATGTTAAAACAATATACAAAATAGCAGCAGAAAATCTGAACAAAGAATGCTGAAATTTTCACCCTGACTTCCAGAAGGCATCGGCTTATTGAAAATGCTTAGGCTTATAACTCAAAATGCTATTCTATTTTTGGATTTACATGTATAATAGTCTCGTGCGTTTGTTTGACACCATTCCGCCAGCAGTAGAAAACCATTATGTTTCATCTTGTCAGAACTGGAATGTATTTAGGTGAGTTTACTTAAAAGGTCTGGCTTTCTACACGCGTCACTACAATAATAATAATCACTAATCAATCTGGTTGTTACTGAAGTTCCTGCAGCCTTGTAAAAATTATGTACAATATATTTATGCCCCAAAACGTTGAATGACTACCAAGTATGACTATACCAAGCAACCTATTCAGTTATTGTTATCACAGCACAAGAGATCATAGCTGATCTGTTGGCTTCTCCAGCTCGGCTGACTCAGACACTGTCCGACGGGATGATGTAGAACCATTAAGCGTCAAGTCACGACAACGTGTTTCAAGCGAGAGTGACCTGTGAAGGGCGGCGGCGGCCATACTACTCTTGTTCTGCACAAGTGACATTGTGTTTGACCCACGTGGAAACGGGCGCAGGGCATCCTCCGCCTGAGGCCAGCTGTCGAAATTCTGTCCCGACTGATACCAAGAGGCTGAAGAAAAAGAAGACCACAATATTTATATAAACTATTAAAATAACATGCAATCAAAATAATCAGTAATAATAATAATAATAATGATGATGACAATTTATATGGTGCCGTAACACAGTACGTGTCGTTACAAGGGCGTCTCTACAAAGACAAGAACACAATCAGTCAGAGGTGCGCCTTAGAGAAGAGATACGTCTTGAGTCGAGATTGAAAAATAATTCAATGTGTATGCAAAAAACATGACAATATTCCTCAGACGTTACAAAAACTTGGAACGCAATACATGCTGGTACATAAATACTGTAAATCTACCATTCAAAGTCCTCAACAGCATAGGTCTTGTTGTTGAATAGGGTTGCTGATAGAAACAACATCTAAACATGGAGCAGGTTTGCTTTTAGGTTCTACAGAGTGACAACTGTCACTTTCACACAAGCACACCCATGACATGAACCCCCAAACATAAAACTTGAGGAAAACAAGCTGAGCAACTGTAAATAACACAACATCCAGTTCTGCACAACGGAATGAATCTGCTCAGGTTACATTTCCTTATAATATCTACCAGCTTTCTGAATTCACATGACTAAATTTTCCACTGTTAGATGCCATTCTTAAGTCGGTGATGGATGCATTACAGATTGTATTGTATTGTATCAAAGTGTGTTACAACACAGATGGGACTAACTTGTTCTACTCATTCCGTCTTCCCATGAAACCTTTGGAGTCCATCCCAACTGGTGGAGTTTGCTGGAATCCATTCGATATCGAAGGTCATTGTAAGGTCGGTCTTCAACAAATTCTAGGTATCGGTTAATATCCGTCTCTGATGTAACACCCTTTAGCTGCCGTAACAAACATAAACTGCTTTAAAATACCCTAGAAAAAACACACTAAAAAACTGTAAGAACCAAAATCAAATAAACATCACTTTAGCGATGTGTTGCATTAGTTTCTCAGTCACTTCTGGTACACACTTGAAAGTAAAGTGTTAAACAAGAACCTATAAAAACCTATTATTCTAGTTTTCCAACAAAGAGCAAAGAGAGCAATCTTTTATAAATTAAAAGCTTAGCACGTTTGAGCATTTATATTAATTGTAAACAAAGAACTGGCAGAGGGAACAATAAAAAACCTTAAAATATTCAGGAGAAACCAATAAATGCGTTTCAGTGTACCTCAACTTAAGTAAATGTTGTAAACAGAAGCACCAAATAGCTTCCTGACTTATTTGACTTCTTCAATTCACTAAGAATTTTACTATGATTACTATTGATACAAGTATGCATTATAATAATGGCATTATAAATGTTGTTAGACAAGATATGGATGAGCTTGTTACTTTCATTCTTAGGCAACAAACCTTAAAATCATTTTGGTTAGCCAAAAGCACCCTCAAGAGGTATAAAAAGACCCTATATAAATGTTTAGCTGTGTACACACACATTTCAACATTTACATAATAAGTTCCAACCCAAAGTCGATGAAGAATCAGATCACAAAACCAATCGTGATTTTATAAATTTCTTTAAAATAATCATAGATACATAATTATTCTATGGCTACATAGAAGCAAACAGAATTTGAAACAAACCAAGGAGATAAGGTATCTTGCCAACTTTATGACCGAAATCTCAAAGTCTGTGCCAATGTTGTATGTCTCTCCGGCCTTGCCATAATGGAGGATCACATCAAATGCTTCGGCTACGTCTGACACGTACATAAAGTTACGTAACACGTTTCCATCGCCATGGATACAGCTATCAATAATAAAAAGAACAACAAAGGAGTAATAGTTGCTTGGTGTTATCATGAACTACACCAAAAAGATCGCTAACAAAGATGTGGATCAACATGCATCCGATAGACTAACAGACTTGAACAAAAGGATTACCAGAAAACAAGCGTGGAAAACTACTTTAGCTAGTCTTTCCATAAAGCGTATTAAACCCAAAAAACAAAAGGATATTTAGGATTAAAGTCTTCAAGTTTTTCATTTGATTGATTGAGTGCAAGATATAGAGTGCAAGAGTTGTAGACTTATGGCATAGTTAGCATATTGAAAACGGACACTGAGAAAAATATGCCCCCATAATCTACTCTGAATGTGTTCAGTTCTGGAACCTTTTTCTAGAAAAAAGTACTTATTGAACTATTTTTTAAAATGTAAAATAAATAGATGATTACCAAACCTAACTTTATACAAAATCTAAGCAACATAAAAATTGTTTAAAAAAATTCAAAAAATTAGGCAATAAACTCAAACCAGAAACATACACCTCACTTGTAAGTCAAAGTAGTGCGTTACTGTAAGCTTTTATCAAATGGTACCATTACCATTAATTTAAATTATAGTACTGGGTAGGTAATACGGATAACATTCAACAATAGTGGAACTAAAATCAACTAAGATAGCAAGAAAAAGTCTGTAGAGAAGGAAGAAACTAAATTACCACTTTCTGTTCCGCTCCAAAAGTGCAATGAACTTTGGAATGACCTAAATCAGAATACCACATAAATTCACTTAATTATTAAAAATGGTACAAAAATGTCAATAGCTATGTTCTGCTTATTCAAAGACTTATCAAATACATAATTTTCCATAAATTAAAAGAAAATAATGAATCAAACTTAAAGTGTACTATTCAGTTAATAGACCACTTATTACAGAGCAGTAACTAATTGAAGACTTATTACAAAGTAGTAATTGAGGTATTACTAAATATATGTGTAATTAAATATATTATTATTTATCATTAGCAATAGCAGTAGCAGTAGTAGCAGCAGCAGCAGTAGTAGTAGTATTAATAGCAGTAGTGGCAGCAGCAGTAGCACCGACTGCTAGTAGCAGTAGTATTAGCAGTAGTAGCACTGCTAGTAGTAGTATGTTTGTTTGTATGTGCACTTGTTATAGCGCCCCTTCAAGCTCTCTCTACTCAGAGGCGCTCCCGATGCAGAGTGGACAGTGCATCGGAGTTTCACACCGAAGCGCTGAGCAATTGTAAGTGAAGGACTTGCCCAAGGTCCTTACGCGGCTTGAGGGTGGATTCGAACCTCGAACCTTTTGGCTCCAAGGCAACAACGACGCCACCACTAGACCACCGCGCCCCACGGTAGTAGCAGCAATAGCAGTAGTAGTAGTAGTAATGCTGATTTAATAAGAAAAAGTAGTTATCAGTGACACAGAATATCGAACCTTTTCTGGATACTGGTGTGGTCCATAAACATTGTTTGATCGCGTAATTATCACAGGAAACTGTCCAAAAAATCATACAAAACAAAGCTAATTATTTTAAGCTCAACAAAGAAAGGCAAAGTCTGACTTTTAAATATAAGACTTATAATCAGAAATTTTCAGAATATATGTAGAATATTCAATTATTCATAGTAACAGAAAGAAAATACTAGCACAGTCAGCAGCCATGATACAAGATCATTACCACCTCTTACAGTTATACCTTCTCATGTTCATCATCATCTCAATCGTTTCTATTACCACTAACCCACCCCCACCAATACCATCATGACCGTGGATTACAATATCACTGACCACCACTGCTGCCACCACCTTCTCCTCCACAGAACACCACCCCACCACCACCCTATACCTAAAACTGAAGCATCTCAGCAAGTGAATCGAATAAGCAAACCTTGAAGCATTCCCAATAGGAAGACACAATGAACTCAGCTGAAGCTTTTGTTGCTGCGTACGGATTGGTCGGCTGCAGTTTTGCATTCTCCGTGTTGGTCGACTATTTTTAGCAAACAGAAAGATGGAAAATCTCATGAATATTCATAAGACTAGTTAACCTTAATCCCGTGCACTTGCCAAATAAAACAATATTCAAATAATTACCATTTAATTGGCATCGTAAAGCGTTACCCTAGCAAATAAAATCCCTAAATGCAAATCAACAAGCATTAACGGACTTAGCGAGTGATGTCATTTAACCAATTGATATTCTAGACGTATCAAGCATATCAATGTGGCAATGTAAAATAAGTTGGTATTTTTTATGGCACCTCTAGCGACATACACCATGGCATGTGATACAAAATGTAACAGAGTTTATATAGCACCTTTGAAAATACTTCTGCAACAGCCACGCAAGGTGCTCATCTGTCCTAGTGTCCATTTTAGCCATGCCAAATAGAGAAGCGAACTTTGGGAAGACAACAGGGCAGGAATTGATCCCACATGAATGATGTTGAACTTCTCCAATTCATGCCATAGCAATACCCCACCCACCCCATGCTAACCCCACCCACCCCATGCTACATGGGAGAAATAGGGCATGAACTTTGACCTTGACCTCAGTGCTGTGGCCACCATAGACCTCGTCTGTGCTGACGTGGATGAAGAGAGAGACTCCAGCCTCGTACGCAGCGTTGACGAGAACATGACTACCGTAGACGTTTGTTCGAGTGAAGTCCAACGAACTCCAGAAAGACAGATCTGCAACGATTGGTAAAAGAAATGAAAAATACTAATAGCAACCACTAAAAACTAGCGGTTCAGAAAGACATCTCCTCAAACATCATTTAATTTCACAACCACATGGGCAGAAATAAAAAAATAACAGTTAACTTATTTAAAAATGACAGTTGCACCACAGCAAAAACATAAGCTTATATAGTTTGGGGAAATAAAATAGCAAAAAAGAAAAATAACTAATATTAATGGCAAGAACAAAAAATAAAACCAATGTGCAAACAAAGTCACTTCAAATGCTAAAAAGAATATTCACAGTGGTCGACATAATCAAACACAGTCATTCAACCACTGATTGAAACTAATGGCCAGCCTTCAAATTACCTGCAGATTCAAAGGAAAAACTCCTAATAATAATATCTCAAAGGAACAGATCTTGATTCATCACAGAGCATATCAAACCTTTGCCAATTGCAACATTAAATAATTCAGACAAACTCAAGATTTCTAATGGCTTTACTGACAACAAAGGCCTGCACCTCATCAGAGAACGTAAGAAGACGTAATTGACCACACACGGTTTTATCAAATATAACCAACAGATCTATGTGAGATCATCCACGGCTGAATGGTTGAATTAAAAACATAACGAGAGCAACGAAAAATTATGAAACCAACTGATCATCTCCCATGTTATCCAAAGTTTAATTTATTGACTGACTTACTGAGTGACTGACTGATTAACTGACTGACTAATGATAATCAAATCTGCTTCTCGGGTTTCATCGCTGACTTGACGTAGACTACATCTCGGAGTTCTTCCCATTCTCAGCTTTCTATGGCCAGATCAAGGTCCATCTCTCTTGCACATCAATGCAACTGGGTGCATGTTTCCTCTATGGAACAATGTGCCACTTGATATATGTCGCTAGCATCCTTAACAGATTCAGGAAACATTTTCTCCTCAACTTCAGACACATTTGTTCGGTGATTGCCAAGTATACCGAGCTGGGGTTACTTAACAGTTCAGCTATCCAAGTGCTGCACTACATACATGGATGCAAACATCGATAAACTGCATGAACCTAGCCACCAAAGCAAGAACCTTCAACAGCTCTATGTTAACAATTAACACGCTACATGGATCAATTGATATCGCCATGAAATCAAGTAATGCCGATCAAAAATTAATTAAATATAAACGATTTTCAATGATTGATTGTCTGGATGGCCAATTATTGCTGGCTGTGAGAAGAGATGATAAAGACTACGGAGGTAACTAACCAACATGAGACTGAGCAGCAAAATGGAGAACTGTGTCGATCTTTTCCTCTTGAAATATATATCGCATGAAATCAGGCTCGCAGATGTCACCCTGAATGAAAAATCAAACGCAGCCATGAAAACGTCCATTGTCAATCATCGTTTTTACGCATGCACAAGAATTAAAAAGCAATTTAAAAAATCAATCAGAGGTTTCAGATCAATAGAATTCAATAGTTCTCAACAGAGTGGATACAATTCAACCAGAAACAATTCAGACAGGCCTATCTTCACTGACCATTTTATCAAGAAAGCAAACTTATCTGGAAATGATTCTGATTGTCTGCAGATCATAATCATTTTCAGAATAATAATGATTTAGGCTCATAAAAATAAGCATTACCAGTTTCATGAAAAAATAAGCACTACAATTTAGCAGCTGGTTGCAATTTCTACTGGTCACATTCCAAAATGTTAGAACTTTATGTTTACATCTGATTGAAATGAAACACAAGATAGGACATTATAATAATTTCGTAAACTAAATTATGTCAATCTAACAATTAAATCATCATTACTGATACTAAAATTGATATTTTTCTGCTGATTTGTGTCATTTTCACTTCTCATGCAAGTCTCCTTGTTTGTCTTGGTTCTTGCGCCATTACACATGAAAGGCGGCCCTGACCAGTGTTTGTAAACAACCACAGTCATAGAAAGCAAATGCCCCTGCCTCACTTTAGGGTTCATACATGTCAGACAAGTAGGCATTGGGGAAATGCTGAACAAACTACTAAAAGTTCAACACTCAGGACGTTATCATGCCATCTCCCAGCTTCAATTTTCACAATAGTAGCTACTAGCTTGCAAACCATAATAACATTTACAGCTTTATTCATTGATGTATTGAATTAATATTAACTTACTTACGGTGCATCCATATAACCATCTACCTTGTGGGTTGGGTAACTTCATTGGTAGATGTCTTGTGCTTTAGACATTACTAACTAGTAGAAATCTACTGAGTAAAATATGAACATTTCTGAAAGGTCTTAAGTGTATGGCTTTCGGACTGTTCAAACTGTAAAACTCATTTATAGATAAAAGTCATTTATAGATAAAAGTAGGTTAGAAGTGTCAGTGTACATGCCTGTACGAATTTGTAGTTAGGTTTACCTTTGAGGCACTCCAAGTTCTTCAGACTAGCACAGTAGTCCAGCTAAAATAGGCAAAAGAAAATCATGGATTATGAAAATCGTCATCACCATAACTGGGTCTAATTAAGGTCATTCATTCACTCTCATCATCGTTATTATCATCGCAACATCAGTATCTGTTGTTGCAACTGAACAGTGAGATGGTGCACAACTGTACATGCAAACAATATTTTGAATTCAGTCCAAATATGGCTGTCTAAAACAGATTATTGGTTTCTTTAATTCGCTTTATAATAAAATTCGCTTAATCATCATAATCAAAGATTAAAAAGGTGATAGCTTAACTCGTCTTGTTTGCAATCCAACTGTCGCATGTCATACATCGATATCCCTCGTACTATGGAATGTTCAATATATGTTTCAGTAAAACAGAATTATGGCGTCACATTTAGAAAATTCTTATTACGTGAGAACCACAAGTTATGTATCGTCGTGTAAAACTAAAGATTATTTACATAGCAGGAAATACCTTGTCAAGGTTGACAATGAAATATTCCGGATAGCGTTCAACAAGCAAGATGACAACATGCGAACCGCTGCAACAGAACCAGTAGAATGTTGAAAATTTTAATAAATTTATAACCAAAAAATTCTGTGATAACATGCTAGTCATGAACTACTACACTTGACGTCATAATTTCATAAACTCAGTGCCTCAGGAGAACTTATGCAACTGGTAAACCATGAGACCAGCGTAAAAAGGTTGCCCTGTTGCTGAACTGGCAGAATTAGTCTGGCTGATGCAACATGAACTCATTTGCATTTTTAAAGTTAAGAATATATTTGATTTTGCACATATGAACACTTTCACGGGCATAATAAATGCAACGTTTTAAAAACTTTTACACTACACAAACAATGCTACAAAGCAGGGTCTCTAGTCATCTGGGTCTGCTTCTAATACCTAGAGGCATATTTACATGTTGTATCAGTGGAAAAGGTAATGAAGAAAGTACAATTTCTGCTCAATATTGTTTGTACTCACATAAAGCCTGCTCCTCCGGTCACCAAGATGCGCTTCTTAAAACTTGTACTTAGGCAATGCTGACATCCCGACATTTTAAACTACAGCAACAGTCTGAAAAGAAATGTCTAGTATTGTACACACTCCTCTACAACATGCTATAGAAATAACAAACAATTAGCTTATGATGTCAAGGCTATGTCAATACCTGATCATGTCAGATTTGCTATTGAATCATGTATAATAATAAAGTAATACTGATGACATGCAATTTCCAGAATGATCATGTTTCAATGCCATCGCAAGCAATTATCGCAAGCCATAAAAAATTAATAGATGTTATGCGTCATCATACAAAATACGAGCGATCAGTTGATTCAGTTCATAGAGATTTTATTATAATACATCATTCTGCCAGCCAATGTAAATTCTGCTCACGAGTGCAGCTTTGTTCAAATGATCTGTAAAACTAGGTAAACATCTCTGAAAATTATATGAATCTCAAGGAATTTATATTTAGTACATATTAAAACGGCCCTTGGCTGAATCCTAAATACAAATACATTACATTATGCAGTAAGACACTGTTGCCATTTGTTTAGAGCGATCGAGATGTAAAGCGGACAGACGTAGACTGGTTCGATCCTCGTACGAACGCCAGATAGAAACAGAATACAAACGATCTGAGTATCAGCAGGTAGAAAAGTGTAGTGTTTGGAGAGCATGACCGCTGGAGTACCCTTGCACAAGTCCTTCACTCACAACTGCTCTGCAATATAATTGCGGACTGCGGAGACGTGTGTGCACTCCTGAGCTTTGTAAGGGCGATATCAAATTTAATTGCTTGCAAGTTGTACTGTATTAAATCAGCGCACCACCCTGTCACATTAAAGTAATCAATGCTTATCGATCTAAAAAGCAAGATTAATAGATATAAGTGCATTACTTTTAAAAGAGCAGAGTTGAAAATTACATTAAATCAATTTCCAGTATAAAAGGTACAACTTTACAATAAAAATAAGTTTTGTTATAAAAGGTCGTTGTATTGGTTGTTAACAACTTTTTCTATTTACACGTATTCGACTCTTTCTATACTGGTATCACAGCGGCTAGGTAAATATTCAGCCGCTGAACTGTAATAGTTGTCAAATCGGCCAACAACGGCTCGGTAAATATACGGCTCCGCAAAAATCATCGCATCTAGGGGTTTTCATAAAACGTTACCCAAGGACTGATATTAGTCCACGACCGTCTGAATCCCAGTAATCTCGATGGTCACGTATAGTCACCCAAAAAATATCTAGACCCGCCAGACAAATTTAATCAATGGATATTCGACGTTTCTAGAAGCAGAGAAAAGATGCTGAGGAGCTCAGCTGCAATTCCTGCGGAAGATAGTTTTCCAACTAAGCTTAAGAGAGACAGACTTGCAGGCGGTTCAATAAAGTATCAGAGGTTGCAAAATAACTCTTAAGGTGTGTGTTGTTTAGGTAAAAAATAGACGCTTGAGGATCAGATGAGACCTATAGGCTAGGCCTACGGAGTGAGAGATTCTTGAAAGTTGAAACTGTGACTTTGATTTCAAGTGGAAAGCTCTATAGGATTATTGTTTAGTCACTCACCATCACCTGAGGAAAATGATGGGGAATGGTTGAATGAAACAGAATTTAGGCCTATTGCTGAAACTTTTATAACTTAAGCAGCTCAAGACAAGCAGAACTGTGATCACTGCAACCTGCATTTTAAGGGAACTGTGTCATATTAAGGATCAATGTCGTCCTCCTTCTTAAACCAGAAGAGCGGAGTTTTAGCAACTTTTGTAACTTTCTATTAATCTATTCTGTCATCCCTCAATATTTTCCGATTAACGAAGCTCAATGTAGAGTGTAGACGCACACCCCTACGTGACACGCGGTCTACACAGTATTCGGTGGCGTAGTTGATTTTGCGTTTATGGTTTCTACGTCATGTATTTTGCGTAGGTTGCAGGTTGTTATTTAATGTGGCATTTTGCGTAAGTATTTGCTAAATTTCGGTGATTTCTAATAATCGTTTGGCTTAGCTTATTGTGGACTGCATTGAAAACACTGAATTTAAGTTTATTCAATATGTATTCAGCGATCGCTTTATGGGAAAATTCTGTTAAAATATTGTCGCTCTGTGCAACTGCACCGAGTAACATAGCGATATGATAAAATTGTATAGTTACACTCGTACTGGTCAATAAAGTACCCGACCAGGCCAGTCTTTAAGGTGATCAGTCAAAGCAGCTAGTTGTTTTAATCAGCTGACCATCAGAAAGAAAGAGCAGGGAAATAGATCAAGCAACAAGTCGATCCGCCACCCAACCAACCTGCCAGTAGGTCAATCAATCGATTTTCGAAACCAATTTTATTCTGAGCGGTTTACATGCACCATGTCATATGAAGCGATCATTATGTATGGTAAACGAGTACATCGAGTACATGTATTTGTGTATCTAGACACTTAATTGAATTCAAACTAAATTCATAATCCTCGTCTTAGTCTCCAAAGTACAATGGAGTCTTGCCCCGTAAGATCCAGCTGATGTGATACTCCTTCAGCTTCCTCACGTTGTCAACTTCACTCTTCAGGCAGATTTTAGTTCGTTTAGTTTCTCATTTTAGAACATTCCCGGTTCTTTATCTCAATTGGTCCCTTTCTTTGGAATCGCTGTCTCCATGTACTCGATCTCAATAGCATTTGTTTGTATGTGTGTGCACTTGTTATAGTGCCCCTTGAAGCTCTGTCTACTCAGGCGCTCTTCATGTGCTTATCGTATGTACGTTATTGAAAAAATAATGTTCATACACTTGTAATAAACATGTCTAACCTTTTTCCAGTATGCTCCATACACATGCCATCTTCCTCATCGGTAGACGTGGAAGTGGATGCTCCATGTGTGGGGCATATTAATCTTTTACCCGTTTGCCCCGAGAATATCCGCTGAAAACGGGCTTAAAATTAAAAAAATGAACAGGTAAAGGGTTAAACATGACTTTGAAATAGTGCATAGAACTGTCGATTTCTGGTTTTAGCTGTCGGCAAATCAGCGACAATGGCAAACAAGCGAGAGAACGGTCTGTACATAATCCAGGGCGAGGTGAACCTCCTCGTCACTGAAATGCGAAGGAATAGTCGCTGGATGTCACACGGTCATCAAGTGCATCAGGTGAATGATCTATGCTTTGAATTTTAAAATTGATAATTTAATAAAATAATTATGATTATTATTATTTCGGAAATTCATATAGCGCCTCTTCAAGGTAGACTACTCAGAAGCGCTCCCGGGAGTCCCGGCCCAACCATGGCTAAATAAAACAGTTTTTAGGTTCTTTAATAGTAATTACCAATGTCTATCTGCATATAGCGCTTTAATGCCATGGCCTTTAGGGGGTTCGTTTTTGCAACATGATGGAGATGAGAACCTTAAAATAAATCAATTGTTTGGCTTCTTAGGACCTGAGGTATTTTTCTAACTCGGGCGTAAAAATAATCGTAAAATCATCATCATTGTCAGCAGCAGCTTGGCAATGATAGGTAGAAATAAGAAACTCCACTCTTTTCAGTCACTGAACAAATGCAATTCTGTTTTCTTGTACAGTCCAAATCTTTGTACATATGGCTAGTTTGTATTGTTTAGGATCACTGCAGGCCTGCAGTACTTTTTTGAGGTGCTTAAAAAGAGATATACAGTAACATGCATGCATCCAGCATCTATGCATGATCTTCCTTTGCTTCTCTTTCCTTCCTTCACATATTAACACAGTTGCTTTGAATTGGCTGTTACATTAGGGTGGGGCAATTACACATTTTGTGAATACTAACCAAAGCTGTCAAGAATGTATAATATTTATATTGAACAGGAATGTAAATGCTTTGGTAACTAGGAAAAAGAACTTGACAAAATATAGAGTATGCAATCGCTGTGAACAATTAAAACTCTTATTTGCATTTCAAGTAGCGTCAAGCTGAGCATTAAATCAATGCTTATAGGAACGTTGTGTACATTGGACCAGAGCATTTGATTGCAAATAACCGTTGTAGGGTACAAGCAGTCGTGCTTGTTGACAGACATGTTGACATGGGCCTGAACCCGTATTTAAATAATTGAATCTTACGTGCAGATTTTATGATTTCGAGCAGTGCAGGTTTACCTTATAAACAGAACTACAGAAATGTGCTCAGCAGGCAGTTTGCTGAACATCCTACTTGTTACTTGGGTAATGACCTTTTTCTTGGTTGGCCATTGTGTGTGAATCACTGTGTGTAAGATTTGGTCCATGTGTGTTTAAGACTTGGACAAGTATTTTATACATGGCTGCTCTGTGATAAAGAATTGACATCTACTGAATGAAAGCTGAAGATTGCATGGCATATGCAGTGAAATTTTGTGTTTGATTCATCTGACCTTTCATGTGTGTTCAGAAGAGAATTTCGAATATCGTATGAAACTGATTTGTTTTTGCTTTTCAGAGCGACGAAGATCAAGATACACTCAACTCCGGTTTTTCACGTTTAAAAGGAACGTTAAATAGCATATCAGGTGAGTCTAAGGCTTCTTTTGTGTGGTTAAAGCAGTTTTTGGTGAGAGTTCGTGTGAAATTGAAATTACTAACAGGATAATAATATTAATAGTAATAATATAGAGTTCATGTGTTTTGAAACTTCTTACAGGATAACAATAATAGAGTTCATGTGTATTGAAATTTCTTGTCGGATAATTCTATTGTGCAATGACATTATAGCAAATCGTTTTCTATCCAGTCGCTTCTGTTATTGAATCAGTAAATAAATTGTAATTTATTTCTTAACAGTGCAGTTTGAAAAGTCAAACTGCACTGTTAAGAAATAAACTACAATATTATGGTCCTTACTTTTGAATGACCAGAACAATATTATGGTCCTTACTTTTGAATGACCAGAACAATATTATGGTCCTTACTTTTGAATGACCAGAACAATATTATGGTCCTTACTTTTGAATGACCAGAACAATATTATGGTCCTTACTTTTGAATGACCAGAACAAAAAATTGTGTAACTTGTTCGTCTTGGTGAAGAATACAATTGCTTTATGAATTTACATTATCTTGCAGATATTTCTGAAATGTCTCCGATTGAGTTCCTTGATCCTTTCCTTGACGTCATCCGGTCAGAGGATACCACCGGCCCAATAACGGGCCTGGCATTGACATCCGTCAACAAATTTCTCGCCTACGGTCTAATTGGTAAGCCATATTCACATTTCAGGGCATCATTATAAACATTTTTATGCTATGATTTATTCCTCATTTATTATAGTTTATTTGTCTATTGCTTTGGACGCATTGCCTTGCAGGTTTGTACTTTATCATTGGTTGTACTTCATGTATGATGGAAAAAATAGAGTGACCGTTTAACTACTCTTACTTAAACCTATGGCTGGTCAATATCTATGTTTTAAAACTGAAACTGTCAGTTGTGCTTAACCCTTTAGTTCGTTTAAGTTGTACACAATGTACAGCATCCACTCATAGAGTGCATTTGCTTTTTTTGCAATGTTGCTACTGCCAAATAATATCCAGAAAAAGGTCATTCTGGGCTGAACGGGTCCACACGACCATATTGGATTAACCTTAAATTGACTTTTGCATGACGTTATTGAAGAGTTTGAGTTTTGTATTTATTGCTGTTGTTGGGTTTTAACAATATTGATGCCTTGTCAATAAATTACTTACTTGAATGCTTTTCTAGCTATATATAGCTGATCCTTGCTGGTCAAAGGATGCTGGTCTGACCCCTTAAGTTTGTTTATTGCTTTGCTTTGCATTGTGTTTATTTAAGATCTGGGCTGTGAGAGAGCGGCACATGCGATTGAAAATGTAGCAGATGCTGTGACGCACGCGCGATTCGTGGGAACAGATCCAGGGTCCGACGAAGTCGTACTCATGAAAATACTTCACGTATGTATCACTGAAAAGGAAACTTAACTGGAGCCAGCATGAAGCAGAAACCAGTGCATGACATTTGGACGCATGCTTGCTGCTTGCTTGAAGTTACTGCAATTTTGTAAAAACTCTGAATAGCTTGTGCTGTAAGAGGCACTTTAAAAAAAATTCTCACTCATGATACGATACATTCAGTTAGATAATATAATTATCTTGTAAATATTTCTTGAATGCTGAACTTTGAGACGAACTGCTCAAGTTCATCTCTTGACCAACTGTTGATGCATAATAATAATTTACATTGATGCATAATGATAATTTACCTAATTATTATTTTCGTCTGGTGAAAAACTCAGATGAGTATAGCCATGTCAATGATAATTGCCCAACTATTAGTAATAGCAGGTTTTTAAAAATGAGTGATTTTATAATTGGTACGTATAATTTAGTCACCTAATAATTGGTACACAGTGAAGGATAGAGTGATCCCTAATGACTGTGTTGTCTTTTCTGTAGGTGCTTCGTACTCTTCTGTTGACGCCATCTGGTGCCCTGCTCACCAATGAATCGGTCTGTGAGATCATGCAATCCTGCTTTAGGATCTGCTTTGAAATGAGACTCAGTGGTGAGTATTAATTATTTTCCACCTGCATAACAGAGCTCATATCTTTACCTTTCCACTTACAGGTGTCTGTTTGGTAATGCTTGTTTGGCAGTATGTCAGCTCATGATAAAACTAACCTGGTGGTTGGGTTTATCATCAGTACTGAGTGTGTTTATTTCAGACTGCGGTAAGTAATTGTTTACAACAGATTTTTCCATTAGTCCTCCGTGTACTCTTTGTGATTGCCTCTTAATTTGACTGCAGGTGATGACACTATGTTGAGGCATGACCACTTTCCTTGAGACATCTGTTTCATTCTCTTATCGTTAGTTGAATGTTTCTAGATCTCACCATTCAACTGAAACTGCTCTTTTTTTCTTCCATTTGGCATCTATTCTGCTGTGAATAAATCCCATGTTACTCTCTTAGCACTTTTTTTATGCATCTTCAGCATTCAATATGGTAGACTATAGTCTATTACATCACCTCTTCTTTTCAGAACTGCTTCGTAAATCTGCCGAGCATACACTTGTCGACATGGTCCAGTTGCTCTTCTCACGCCTACCACAGTTTAAAGAAGATACGAAATGGGCAGCAAATTTACGAAAGGTCAGTTCCATCAGGTTTTACTCTATTCTTCCTTGCTTTTTGAAAGTATTTACTACTGCTTATGTGTATACTTGAATCTGTAAGACCTTTTCATTCTCTAGCTTGTGTGTGAGGTTTCTTGTTGGAGTTTTGTGTGAAATTGCCAAGTTTACATATGGTTTTGCTTAACTACATTGTGTTCTGATGTTACGTTACGTAGATAATAGATATTTTACTTTTGTGTTACTTTACTTTTACAGCTGAAGATGTGACCGGGTGGAGGAGTTTGCATATACATTTGCTTTGCTAAATTGCATTCTAATGTTATGTAACATAGATATATTATTTTACTTTCATATTACTTTACTTTCATGTTACTTTACTTTTACAGCTGAAGATGCGACCAGGTGGAGGAGTGGACCCGTCGAGGAGTGGCAAGATTCGCAAGAAGTCGCCAAAGACTCGTCCGAGAAAGTCGCAGCACCGCCACCAGACGGATGATGTTGGCGCCACGACTTCTGATGTGCCACTACCAATCCCATCTGCCCGGCCGGACTATGCAGCGTCCGATGTTATCGCGGGAAAACCGATGGGACCAAAAGAAACGGAGCTAACAGCAAGCACTGAAGGAGCACAGCTGGAGATGTCCGGTAATCGATCAATCAATTAATCAATCAATCAGTCAGTCAGTCAATCTGAAGTCAGGAGAGAAATACTGTTAACTGAATAATATGGTGTTACACTGGCCGACTGATTTATGCTTCCTGATGTGGAACAAGAATATCCATGTTTATTGAAACCTCACTTATTCTCTGTGACATAACTTTTCCTCTACTTCTAATTATAACTGGCTAATCTCTGGTAGTATGTGGATGTCACTTAACGCTGACCAATGATTCGGATCTTTTCTTCTTTCTTTAAAACATACAAAACCAAATTGAACTTCAGCTCAATCTCCAGCATTCTTCAGACAATTTGACTATCCTTCTTCCATTGATTTTAGAAGTTGGAGCCATCACTGAGATAGTCCAAGTGCTAGAGTTACTGAATTTATGCAATGATCCAATATATAATATAATGTAAATATAAAAGATATTCGTAAGACATACAGATATAGATAATGAAGATAGCATAATGTAAAAGACCAACAAAGTATTGTGGATTTCGTTCTGGTATTCTGTTTTTGCTGATTACCATTTTACTGTTGTTGTTGTTGCTGCTGTTGTTACCATGGTTACTATACAACGTGCTCTTCAGGTGATGCTGAAGTCATCAGAGACGAGACGGTCTGTGATGCCAGTCGATATCCATCTTCTCCACCGGACTCTCTTGCCGTCAGCCAGGAGGCCAGTGCAGTGCCATCGGATGTGGAGTCCACGTCAACGACACCGGTGATGGTTGCACTTACAATCGTCGATGTACACGAGGGTTTCAGGGATGTCGGTGTGGCCGATGACAGGACGGACAATCGGACACTACTGTCGGATGGTTTGATTCCAGAGGAGCAACAGACAAACGAATCCAAGCCAGTGGCTGACCAATATGTCTGGGTAAGCAAACAGGTTTCTTCTGTTTCTTCCTCTGAATATATGATGCCTCCTAAACTGTTATCGGTTTCACCAACTGTTGAAGATTGCTTTTTTGCTATTTGCTAGGCCTTGGCCGGAAGTGCCACTGAGTAGAGATCTTGAAGAGGCGCTGCATAAATTCTGATTGATTGATTGATTGACTGACTGACCGATTGATTGTTTTATTGATTGATTGATTGATTGATTGATTGATTGATTGATTGATTGATTGATTGATTCTATCAGGCATAGTGTACATTGCAACTTATGGGTTGGACGATTGGTAACATTAGCGTGAAAATTCTATGTTTGATTGATTTAAGAGATGGTCATTGTACGACTTGATCAAGTCATTAAAACACAGGTGCTCAGGATCAGGCCTGTCAATATTGATGCTATATTATGTGATAGAGGCTAAAAATAGTTGTACAAGGACATGGTTGAAGAGTTTAAGGAGCAGTTGACTAATGCTATAACACTCATCAAATCTATGAATTGTCAGGTATGTCAGATGCCTCAGAGTAGATCAATTCTTTGAACTTCAGTCAAGAACATTTGTCTTGAATAGTTGTTAAAGTGACAAAAAAAACATCGTCATCATCTTTAACACATTGGGAAATGTTTTCTGCTCATTTTGAGACACGTATGTTTGGTGATTCCCTTGCGAGTAATACAAATGCTCTGATACATTCTTAATATATAGTTGACTAGTCAGTTAAACTTTTGTTCTGTAGAAACTTTTATCTTATCCGTGTATTTGAACCTTAACTTTCAGTTATTATATCCTGATTACCTTAGTAGTATTTTTGATTCAATATTTATTCTAGGTACTGACCCTTGTTTGCGGCATGCTTAGGCCTTTTTTTTAGGAAACTCCTATTTGACCAAACATTATATTTTGTAACCTATTATATCTATTGAACTCTTTTACTTTTGGTTTCAATATTGAGTGTGGTTATGGTTTTGCTGTTTAATCAAAGGTTGGTTGGCTTTGTTTTAGCTGTTTGATCCTTATATTTTTCATTTGTTTGGTGCAATGATTTATGATTTCGTTGGGTTTGTCTGAAGGAGCTTTAAGTTCATTTGTAGCATTTCCATTCTTCCTTAATTAATCCTAATAGTCATATTAATGGAAATTTTGCTTTTGTTACAGCCTTAATGGCCTTTGGTTTGACACAATTAAACAATTAATAGTGTGATCCAAAGATTTCAAGTTGCAGATTGCGGGGAGGATTTTGCTTAAGGATTGTATTGTATCGTATTTGAGCATTTGTAAAGTACTTCTATTAGGGTGAACTGCTCAGAATCACTTCCAGTGTGCAAGGCCCCTTGAGAACAAGGAGGTGTTGGAGAGGGGCAAAGGAAGAGGAGACACTGGCAGAAGGAATGTAGGAGCAGACAGAGAAGGATATATGGCATATTTTAAAGAGAAGGTCCAGTTGAAGCAAATGATCGAGACTGAGCCATAGCGGTTGTCGTGCGGCAACCAAGATGTTAAGTCTTCTGCAGAAAAAAAGTGGCCAGCGAGAAGAAACTGAGGGAAGCTGAAGTATCACATTAACCACATGGCAAGACCCTGCTGAGCCTTGAAGATCAGAGTGAATATATTTTAGATTGTATGCAAGCATATAGAGGGACGTTCATCAAAACATAAAGGTAGAGATGCGAGAGTTCTTGGGAAGGTGGGCGATCAGTCTAGCAGTCGTGTTGAGCACCGACTGAGGGTGTGGAGAGGGATGGATGTTGGGTTATATGTTTAAAAATGCAAATAATTTACTATATTGCCAAGCGACATTATTTGGAGCGTGAATCTGCAGAGAATTGAAGGGAAAGACCTCCCTTACACTTGCCCAATATCCACAACTTCGATTTTCAGCTAAAGGATGCGAGAAAAGGAAAGAAGAGGATCCTCTTTCTATGGGGAATGAGGAACTTTAAGTAGATAATTAATTTGAGACATGTTGGCATGTGTTTTTTGCCATTTTGCATTGCCGTGTGTTTCTGGTTGGTGCTGGTGTTTGATCTTACAAGGCATTTGTCATCCAGTTCTTGATGTAATGTAAATCTCCGAGAATTTTTCATCGCCCGCAAAAACCACGTCAGGAGACCAGCTTATTCACCGGCGCTATATCAAATGAAGTCGCAATAGCCAGAGTTGCCATTTTTGTTCTGGTGCCAGGTCAAAATCCGGGAAGGTCTCAAGCCGAGGAAGCAGCGTGGTGCTACGATGGTAGTTGGTGATGATGGTCCTCGTGTGATGGAACTGGATTAGAATCTGGATAGAATTGCTTGAAGAGTTCGGTTTTCAGTCGTGAATGGAAAGCAGCAGAGGAGGGATCATCAGAAGCATGTGACCTGTCAAGTTCTTGTTATTCTGAGGAGCTCAGTCATTGATGATCTCAGGACATTCTCAATCTTCTTGGTGCACGATATTCAAAGTTGTTTTCGTTGCTTCTTGATGGTGTTTTGGTCTGCGGCAACTTATCCTTTTGAAGAAGAATTCTTATTTTGGCATGCTGAGACTACTTTTGAGGAATGCCATGCTACGCTGTGGTTGAGGAGAATTTCTTTCTAGAGCTTTCGTTGATTCTGGTGGTGGCGGGCAGAGTAGAAAATTAAGAAATGCAAATGATTGGCATAACGTTTTGCGCTCACTCGCAGGTCAACGATGCTGAAGGAGGGTCATTTCGTAGAAAGACAGAAGAGGGTGGCTTTTATGCGTGGGTAGGTAAACTGACGCATGTATTGTAGCTTCACTCTTTCTTGCCTGAACCTAACCTTCTTGGGTTTGACTTGAAATTGACAGTTATATAGGTTTTGCCTCATCATCTCAGGGTTTTATTATTGTATTGTATTGTATTGTATTTAAACATTTATAGAGCGCCTCTAGTAGGGTAAACCGTTCAGAGGCGCTCCCAGTGCGCAAGGCCCAGCGAGAAGAAACAGGTTTTGAGAAGAGACAAAGCAGAGGAGAGACTACCAGAAAGAAGTGTAGAGCGAACAGAAGGGGAAGGGGCATTCCAAAGAGAAGGACCAATTGAGACAAATGATCGAGACTGAGCCATAACAGTTCTAGACCGAGGAACCAAGAGGTCAAATCTGTTGGATGATCGAAGTGGACGGTGGGAGGAAGCTGAGTGAGGACGAAGTAAAACATTAGTGAGATATTTTGGGGCAAGACCCCGTTGAGCCTTTATGATCAGAGTGAGGATCTTAAATTGTGTGCGAGCACGGAGAGGAAGCCAGTGAAGTTCATGAAACATAAAGGTAGAGATGTGAGAGTACTTGGGAAGGCGGGCAATCAATCTAGCAGCTGAGTTGAGAACCGACTGAATCGGTGAAAGACGAACTTTGGGAAGACCAATGAGGAGAGCATTGCAATAGTCAATTCGTGAACATATAAAAGCATGAATTAAGGTAGTGAAGATGGAGGAGGAGACAGAGCGACGAATGGCTCTGAGACGTCTTAAATGGAAATATGACGAGCATGTCACATTGGAAATATGCTCAGTAAAGGTAAGTGAGCTATCAATTACAACACCCAGATCCCGAACACTTGAAGAGAAGGAAAACAGCAGAAATTATATTTTGCTGGTAGATATGTGGATAAATGTGTATCATGAAGGTCTGCAAAGTTTCATATCTTGATATTCAGCAGTTCCACGGATCCATATAAACTTGTTTTGGATCATGATGAGTTTAGTATTAAGGTATGATTTTATGTGTTGTGATTAGCATGAGTTATGTAGCATGAGTTGTGTATGTGATTCACTATGAGCCAAAAAACCATTGTCAAATGTTCATGGTTTGACATACATATTAGTTACAGATCTAACCAAAAGTTGTGAGCTTAAAATTGTGATTTTTATCATACATGTATTGTTTGTCTTTGGGATGTCAACAATAAGTTTTCAGTATGTGACAAACTTGTATTAGAATTTGTGTTTTTATTGAAACGTGATAAATTTATGATATATATGTAACATTGTAATGTTTCACGTTAACAGAACGCAGAGTTATGTAACAAGGTTCCCGGTGCAGTGGCAGAGGACACGCCAGTTGCTCCTGGAGGTGGAGGAGCGAGTGAAAGTGGTGGAGGTGGCGTTGTGGAGCACGTGGTAAATCCCGCACTGTCTCCAGCTGACCTGGAATATGTCAATCCACACGGCGTACGATTTACTGCACATGCACAACCAGGTTCTGAAGGTGAGAAACTGCAATACTCGTGTTGCTTCTCTTTTATTCTTGTGCTTGGTGAAATATTACTGTCAAGGCTAAATATTTTAGGTGAAATTATTATTATTTGACTTCATTATAAGTTGGCTGTCATTGCTGTCGTTGCTGTCATCACATTACTGTGGCATTGTATGTCATATATTTAAGAAGAAAAGATGCCTGTAAATGCGTTGATGTATGAGTGTAAGTCTTTATTATGTATGTGTGTATGTAGTTATTTGTAAGGCACCTTTTGAAAACCTTGCAATGGTGCTTGTCATGACAATTCGACTGATTTAAAGGATGCATCTTAAAATGTCTTGAAAATGTTTCTTTTGAGTTGTATGTGACAAAATAAGTACCGGTAGTAAGTTTGGTAATTCTTAAGTTTTTCTACACAATTTTGGAAATATGTTTGATCATATATTGACTTTAACATCAATTATATTAGCACAGAGTAAAAATCTTCAATGGTGCTGTATAAATTTTCAAAATTAATTAAATAAATAAATAATGCACAAATTTAAAATCTTAATTGAGATTGTACTGAATCTTGAGGATGTTTTATTTTAAGTTACAAAGTAATAGTTTTGTTAATGGGCAATTGCTGTATAAACAGAGGACGCCCAAAGAAGACGTGGAGGAGCACGTTTAGAGAGGACTTGGCGGACATGGAAATCGATTGGAACGAGGCAGCCGCAAGCAACCGCACAAATTGGAGGAATCTTGTCGACCTATGTTCCGGAAGGAACGGAAGGAACTAAGAGAGAGAGAGAGAAAAATTTTGCTGTATTGTCCATAGACAATGTACCAACATGGCAAGGATTTAGGAACTACCCTTTCTCCTGGAGATTATGTAATTTTTCTGCTAAATTTCGATTGCTTACTTTGCAGGTGGTGGTTCCGCAGGTAGCACTGGTCCGTTGATTCCTTACGGTCTGCCGTGCGTCCGTGAGTTACTTCGGTTCCTGGTCTCGCTGATCAATTCAGTGGATGGTCATAACACGGATGTCATGATCCAGATGGGACTCAGCTTGCTCACGGTCGCTCTTGAGTCGGGAGCCGACCACATTGCGCTCTTCAAGTCGCTGCTCATGCTTGTTCGAGATGACATGTGCAGGAATCTGTTCTTTGTTAGTAGAAGTTTTAAAAGTGTTAAAATCAGTTCTTATTCCACTGTGGTATTGCTGGTCGTCAATCTCATCTGAATTCCTTTCTTTGGTCATACCTAAAACTAGATCAGCATTGGGCAAATGAGTTTATTTCGGATGCAGAACCTAAATTTGGAATCTGTACACTTCTGTTACTTTTTGCTCAGTCACTTGTGTCGTTTTTTTCTCAACCGAAAATTTGTCTGTTTCAAGTTGCTTTGCCTTTGCCAAATGACATTGATGTTGTCTTGATAACGAGTTGGCTTTGATGCGCCATCAGTGGATTCCTTGTGCATTAGAGAGTAGTGCTATATAAGTCATTTTATTACTGTTACAAGTTGGTCATCTATCACTGACTGTGTTCAGCTTCAGTTTGTCTTTGTGGAGCATTATCTTTCATGCTAGTATGCTTTTGATCTAGTTCTACAAGATGATACCAGCAATAAGCTGATTTAGTATATAGATTACTCTTTGCAATGCTCTTCTACTACAAGATTGATACCAGCACTAAGCTAATTTAGTATATAGATTTATCTTTGCTATGTTCTTTCTACTAGAAGATTGATACCAGTACTAAAACTAGCTTAGTATGAATTACTCGTTGCATGGTCTTTTCCACATCTTTGCACTTAGCATATGGAACTTTACTTCAACTTGGAGGTTATATACCGTGTTGCTTTTAGAGAGCTCTCCATGGTGCTGATTTATTTGCAGCTGCTGAAATTTGACCGTTTGACGCTGTTTGCGGCTTCAATTCGAGTTTGTTTCCTTCTGTTCGAGTCAATGCGGAGCAAACTGAAGCTTCAACTTGAGGTAAGTTTTGTCCTTTGGGAAAACCAAGGTCATGTTAATCTTCACAGTCAATCAATCAATCAATTTTTTATTGGTCCGTGTTTGTTCTTCTGCGAAGGACTGACTGGAACTTTTTCTCAGTCTAAGATGAGATGCTTTATGACAATCACTGCTTTATAAATGCTTTCTCAATTCTACGTCTGCCAACATTTATTTCGTTGTTACAGGTGGCCCCCTAGCGGAACCTAGTGTTCCTTAGGGTCATGTCCTTTTGATCCCTTGTAGTTAGTTTGCTTTAAACTGTACTTGTGATTTTTTCTATATCAATGCTGTTACTTGTTAAAATTTATGGTTATGGTTACAAGTCTATGTGATGCATACAGTTGAGAGTTTTGTTGATACAGGCTTGTTATAGAGCTCTACACATTTATTTACAGTACTGAGCATTGGTGGTTCATTTGTTTTTTGAAGATGTACTTGACTAAGCTGATGGACATAATTGTGTCCGAATCTTCACGTATCTCGTACGAGCAGCGTGAAATTGCGCTAGAGTCGATCGTTCAGATGCTAAGGATTCCGGGTCTTGTGACTGAACTCTACCTCAACTATGACTGCGATCTCTACTGCACCAATCTCTTTGAAGACCTCACGAAACTTCTCTCCAAGGTTTGAAACAAGAAATTTCTGATTTCTTTAATGATGCTGTTTAAAATAGCGAGTTTAGCTGCGTCGGCCTTGTCTAAAAAGAACATTGCATTTATTTATGCAATTTAAGCTAGCAATTGATATGATAAGCAATTGATTTCAATACACTGATGTTTCTTTGGCATTTTATTGGCCCACAAGTCATTGTGACTTAGTGGATGTCTGATTTAGGCATTAAGTTGCGTGAACATGCGGACAGAAAAAAATTGTGAACATTTATTTTAATGCTGTTAATTTACTTAACTTTTGGCTTTGTTGATTTTGAACTGCAGAAGGTTTATTAGTCTTAAAGTTATATAATTGATAACTGTGGTACGCCTGTGCTGCCAAGTGCATACTACATGAATACAAAGTCTATATTTGATTCAACTTAAATTTTTCAATTTATCCCTAGATTCCCTACACTTAGCTGAGCTTCATGTGTTTGTCTTACTTTTGATGGTTTTGTACTCTCGTATTGTGTCTAAAAATTCATAGAGCACCTCTTGCAGCATAGAGTATTGAGAGACGCTTTCAGCACGAAAGTCACTGGGAAAAGAAACATCTTGATAGAGTCAGAGAATGTGGGGGAAGGGCCAATACATGAGATTAGCCTGTAGAAGAGCGGAGGGGAAGGTCATTCCATGTGTGGGGACCTTTCACAGCAAAATCCCAGGCCAAGGCATTGTAATTGAAAACCATTTTATGGTGTTCATTGAAGGCCGTATGAAATCAGACAATTGTCAGTTTGTTTGTATGTGCACTTGTCATAGCGCCCCTTCAAGCTCCACACTCAGAGGCGCTCCCGACTGCAGAGCAGACACTGCATCGGAATTTCACGCCAAGCGCTGAGCAATTGCGAGTGAAGGACTTGCCCAAGGTCCCTACCCTGCGACTTGAGGTGGATTCGAACCTGCAACCCTTCTGCTGCAAGGCAATGAACATACCCACTACACCATCGCGCCCCACAGTTTGACAAAATTAAACTTGATTGGAAAGTTGCAACTTACTAGCACTAAATAAGTTGATAATGGTGCCAACTGTATCAATTTGTTTTCACGTTTTAGAACGCGTTTCCGGTGTCTGGTCTGTACAGTACTCACTTGTTGTCACTCGACGCTCTCCTGGCTGTCATTGACAGCATCGAACAGCACTGCCATCATCGGTTGCCACGCCAACCAAAGTCATCATTAACCGATCAACATGTAGCAAAGATCGAACATGGTATGTGTCAAGAGATTGTACAATCAGACAACTATCTAATTATGATTAGCTCCTGTTTTTGATCACCAGATTGAGCAAAGTTATAGGGCTTTTGTAAGCTATTGCCTGAAAGGTTTCTTTGGTGATATTGTTCAAAATGGTAGCTCAGCATTTTCATTAAAGCTTTAGTAAGGTGTTGACAATATATTGATGAAAGTCTGTCTGAGTGTATGAGAAATAAGACAGTTATACATGCAGATTATTATTTTAACTGACTGATAATATAATCAACCCAACATTCAGTGAAAAAAGACTGAAGTTTTCTGGTTTAACTTTTTTTTGTGAGCTAATTTCTGCTGCAGTATTTTAAAATTTGGTGTGATTTTACGTTAAATATAGATGGCACATCACACAAAGCAGCTGGCCTTGTCCTGCCGCCATCTAGTGGCTGCTACGTTGCTGACCAAATGAATGAAAGTTCTGTCAGTGAAAAAGACAATGGTAAGACCCAAATGACACAGCCTTTGTCGTTAGTTCATTCGCTTGTTACAAGGGTAAGGGTTTAGTCCGTTGTGATAATCTTTTCTTTATAGTTATATGCTTCATAGCTAACTGTTTGCCTATCCTAAGACTGGAAGTTTATTCGAGTTTGAGAATAATTCTGCTGTTTACTGAATTGATCAGTTAGCCTTATTTTCATTTTAAGTTACATGAAATTATGTACAAGCATGAATTAATAGAGCAGCATAGGAGGTTCGAGAACGATTGTAAATCTATTTGCAGAATCATGTCATTTTTTAGTCAGATTTCTATGTTTTCATTAGCTTTTGTATTTGTTTAAAATGCTTAGAAAAATGACACTTATATGTCAGTGACAAGGTGACACTGTCACAATTAACATATCTTTTATAAGCCATAACTAGCAAAGTGTCTCAAGGACAGGAATTTTGTTGTTTTTGTTCATTAATCATTTTGTTTATATTGCTATTACTGTTTTCAGACTCGGTTGGTGGCAGCATGCAAGATTTGAGGACAACATCTAAGATTCGTATGAATCGAATGAAAACGTCCGCTCACATTCCAACAGACGAAGAATTGGCTGCGATTAAGGTCAAGAAGAAGGTAAGGATGTTAATGGAAATCAAAAAGCAGTGACAGATCAATCAGAGTTGTTTTAACCGTTTAATGCCGAGATGGTAGTAAATGGTATGGGAAATCCTATACCCTCCGGCATTAAAGGGTTAAGCGCATCTCCAATCTATGCAACCCATGACTAACAGCTGTATAAATTGATCAGGTTATTTATATGTATGGGCCGTGTAAGAACATCAGAGATGCGCTTTTACGACTTGAATTAAATTGATAAATAGTGCTGAAAGGATGCCATTCAGTAGTATTGCATAAATGAGAGGTGGGTAAGTAACTAATTGATGAGATTTGAATGGATTAGCTAAACGATTTGACGATCAAGTAATTCTGATTCGAATCAATTAACCACGAGATTTTGCTAATTCTAATCAATTTGCAGTTTAGCTAATCGTGCCCATGAATCATATGGTGGTTCTTGGCTATGACTTATGGCACCTGGAGGTCTGCTGGATGAGCAAGAAGCAAGGTTTCAGGTACATGATTCACAGCTCACTGTTGTCTATGACCTGTGAAACCATGAGCTAGTGTTGATAGAAGAATGACTCCTTGGCATTCTTAACCCTTTAATGCCAGAGGGTATAGGATTTCCCATACCATTTACTACCATCTCGGCATTAAAGGGTTAACTGGATTGAAAGTCTTGATATAGGAATGATCCTTTTGCAATTCTTCAGACTTATAGAAAATTGACCTTCTTGCCATGTTTCAGTGAACTAAAATTGATAAAGGAGCATCCAAGTATGAACTGTGTTCGCTATTTGCAATTGTAGATCTATCAAACGGGAACGGAATATTTCAACACAAAGCCATCAAAGGGAATCGCGTACCTGCAGGAGCACGGTCTTTTGTCCGTACCAGTTGACGCTGGCGAGGTTGTTACGTTCCTGAAAGAGAATCCATCGCTTGACAAACGAATGATCGGAGAGTTTATTAGCGTTCGCAAGAACAGCCAAATACTGGAAGCATATCAAAAGTATGTCTCCACATGCTTGATGGAGAATTTTTTTGTTGACTCGAAACTTATCTTGTTATTTGTGCATTGCATCTTTTACACGAGGCATTATGTCTTCACACGCTTGATGGAAAATTTTTTTTAATCGAAACTAATCTTTTACAAAGGCATTATTTGATAGCAGCCTAAAACTGGAGTCTGCAATGATTGTACATTGAAAACACAAACGTCTGTGAAGTTCGAGTTAATCTAATCCGAGCTAACTAATCACTTATGTGGTTCCATTTTCTTAATGCACAAGGCAGCAAGACATTCGAAAGATATCATAGTAAGAAAATTATAATTTGTTGGGAAATCCCAGTTGAAATTCGAGAATGGTCTTGAAAGGTCTTATATCATAAAATAAATAGATGGACTATGAGCATACTCCATGTCAAGTGTGAATTTACACAATGGCATGGTTTTGCAAGTGCAATTAAAACATCTAGAGAGGTTTCTCTGGAGGACATATTTTTCTTCCTAGAAATTTTTCAGAGAAAGCAATGTGAATTTTACCATTTAGCTACGTCGTTTTTGATAGTTTTTCACCATTTCATGACTTTCTCTGAAAAGCCAAGAACTCTGGTGGTTGATTATATTCCATTTTCCGTATTTACCATTGCAGTAATGATATATCTATTTGTTTCGATGTGTCTAGGTCGTTTAACTTTGAGGACACGAGAATCGACGAGTCGCTGCGGATGTACCTGGAATCATTTAGGTTACCTGGAGAAGCGCCGGTCATCTCGTACATCCTGGAGCACTTTGCAGAGCACTGGCATGTAAGTGTTGCTAATTTGTTACCAGCAAAACAGGCTGAGCATGATGACAAAGTTGCCATATCTGTCTTTATCTGTCTTTTGTATGTTGTTCTGATCTCTGCCAAATGGATATCATTATTCTTATGACATGATTACTAAATTGAAAACTTTGTGATGAGCACTAAGCACGAGCTATTTATTGTTAAATAGCGTTTGTTTTTCGGTGTAACTTCATTGCTGACAATTCGGCCCTCATATCTACCAAGGGATACCAAAAACTTGATTTCCAGGAAGCCTATAGATATAATCCTCTATATAACCATTTAAAAGCTAATTAAGTTTTGACCAATGTTAAAATGGCAACCCAATGCTTTCACTTGGCCAAGCATTAAAATTGCATTGCATTCTGACAATGTGTGAATGAATTAACAAATATTGTATTGTCACATTCTATGCATATAATACTGTTATAATTTTAAAAAATTCTTGATGCTTAATGTGTAATTAAGGTTTTGTGGTTGAGCCATGTAACAGTTGTCTTGCTGTTGAAATGGACAAATGCTGTTGTTGTCTGTACATGGTGAGTCTCAACTTCAACAAGATGTTGGCTGCTGATGGGAGTGTGTAATGAGCTTACATTTCTCTTCTATAAACAGTGGTAAATTTGTTTTCTCTGTTCTTGTTTGGTCTCCTTGATTTATGCTAATGAAAACTGCTGTTTTTGCAGAAAATGAACGGTGAGCCATTTGCAAATGCGGATGTGGCATTTACGTTATCGTATGGTGTCATTATGCTCAATGTCGACCAGCATAACCTAAACGCTAAGAAGCAGAATGTGCCCATGACGACCGAGGTAAGAGGCAGGCTAGCAATTTTCATAGAAGGAAACATTTAAAGCATTAAAAGCATTTAAAGCATTATTTCAGAAATAGGTTTTACTACTTTATGTAGTTGCTCTCTATAATCCGACTAGGATAGTTTTACTTAGTAGTGAGTTTTTGATTATTGATTTTTGATTTCTTTATTATTTCAGTGGTGATTTTTGGTAAATTAGATCACCTGTTGCAGAGCAACCCCTCACCAACAGCTTCCTAGCTTGATAAAAAATATATCTGTAAATGCAAGAGTGTCAGTAGACCTTGTGTCAAAGTTTTCCATCCATATTTGACTAGTAATTTTTTATCATTTCGTCACGTATTTAGTTAGTTGCTCGTAATGTTGCCTGACTTCATTGTATACTTCTGAATGAAATTGTAAGCAGGGCATCATTATCAAATTACAGTTGTATTGTCTCTACTTGTTTTTTGCTGCTGACAGAATTTCAAGCGGAACCTGTCGAAGGTGAATGGTGGTCAGGACTTCGATGAAGATATGCTCGATGAAATCTATCAGGCAATTAAGTAAGCTGTTAAATTAATTATTGTTCTAGTTAAGTCTTCTTGCATAGTCTTATAGTCTCAGTCATTAGTTCTAGTCTTGTAGTCTCAGTCATTAGTTCTAGTCTTGTAGTCTCAGTCATTAGTTCTAGTCGTGTAGTCTTGTTCCGCAGTCTGGTGAATTATACTGCAACACTTACCATGATGTACAGCACTACAGCTACGGGTATCAGTTGATTATTATTTCATTATTAATTTAAATTAAAGAAAAGATGTACTTAATTAATTAATTACTTATTTTCTGGTATCTGCTGCTGTAATGTAAGTTTTTCTCAGATTTATTTTTTCCACTCTTGTGTCTTTACTCATGTTACTGCTATCCAGTTGCACTGTTTTACACATTGCTGTGTTACATTACTGAGCCACTGATGGATCAGAGAGTGAGAAGCTGGTCTTTGTATGTTTCAGGAATGAGGAGATTATTATGCCAGCTGAACAAACGGGCATTGTCAAAGAAAACTACATGTTCAAGGTTGGTTTTTGCGAATGGTATGAATGTAACTGTTAGGTAAGAAGAAACAGGAATTCTCATAATTTAGAGATCTGACTGTTTTAGATTGACTCTTGCTAATTAATGCTACTTTAGAGGAATTCAGTAAATATTTGGATGTAGGTCTAGTGATGTTATGTAGTTTTTCCAATTTATTGTGAGTTTCAGGCAGCAGTACAATTCCTTACAGTTTTACTGAACAATGTTGTAAAGTTGATGTAATTAAACTCAGAACGAATTGATTTGCCGTGATAAAATGTGTGTAGCATATGCGAGTATACGGATAAGTTCTGAGTTACGGAGGACATCTAAATCTAAGGCTCTGCTTCCCTATCTTTTTTTACTGAATTATGGAGACCTTTTCGTCTGTTCCACTGCTTACCATGTGATTTTATCGTTCTTGTGCCTGAAAGTATCATGATTGTAGAGAGTGATCAGAGAAGATGTAATTTCAATCCATAAAAGTTTTAAAGTTAGAAATTATTTTAAATAAATTTTCTATGGAACCATTGTCTTCACCTCAAAGTCTATTTTTTTGTCTCATGGACCCTTTGTCTTCCTCTAAGGAACAATGTGATTCCACTTTTGGAAATGCTGTTCTCAGGTGTCGGACAGGTATTGGTGAATGGTGATGCTAGAATACTGATGCTATATAAATGTTCAATTACAATTAGTTTCAAATCTAATATATGATTGACTGTCTTCACTCATTAGATCCTCTTGCGGCGAGGTGCGAACAGAGAGAACGAGTTTATCCATGCTCCGACAGGCGCGTTTGACTCGGACCTGTTTGCCATTGTCTGGGGTCCAACAGTGGCGGCATTGTCTTTTGTTTTTGACAAAAGCAATGATGAGAACATCATTCAAACAGCCATCTCTGGCTACAGGTATGTCACAAAAAACACTATGTAACACTCAGTTTTATGCTTTGAGCGCAGTTTTAGGGAGGGAGTAGGATTATATATCCAAACTAGTTCAGATAATCCAACTGAGATGCCTTTTTTTGCTCAGTTGCTTTTTTTCTCACTTCAATCTGCATGTTGAGTTGATTCCTATTGAGTATGATCACTTTCTGCAATTTTAAACCTTTTGAAGACATTACTAAAGAGGAACGTTTGGAAATTTCGTTCTAACGAGTGCTGCTTCTCTGTCTGTATGTCTCTCTCTCCCCCTCTCTCACTCTTTCTCTCCCTCTCCTCCTCTCTCTCTCTTTCTCTCTCTCTTTTTTTCTATCTCTCTCTTTCTCTCATTCGTGGTCTAATTAGAATATTACTCACTAGAAAAATCAGTCATTTCATAGAATTTTTATTGATATTATAAGTGGAACTGTTAGAAGCATGTTAGTGTAAATTATATGCAAAATGAAGGTCTTTTTTATGCATTCATTTGATTGGCTGAACATCTTATCTTATGACATTGTTATTTATTTTGTGATATCTGAATCAAAACTTGGTATTATGTCATTTGAAAACTGGGGGGTGGTTTTCTTACAAGGATCTCTATCAATAAACATAGATTTATTTTAAAATTTCCCAATTTTATGCATGCATAAATCTCGGTCTTACGCTAATAGATGTTTGCTGTATCAATGTTTTCGGCTCTGCTTATCTGTGCAATTCTTGAAGACAGCGTGTTTCTTTTGATAGAATATTACATGTACGACTGAAATTTAAAAATGTTGAAACGGAGATGAAATGTGGGCTAAGGATTTAAACTCCTAACAAATATATCACACGTGGACTGGACAACGTACCTTTAAATGTATAAAATATAGGAATAGTTGTAATGCTTACGTCTTCTATCTATGCAGGAAATGCGCTCTGGTCGCAGCTCACTACAGCATGAGCGACGTGTTTGATAATCTCGTCATATCACTGTGCAAGTTTACAACTCTTCTCAGTTTCAGTGAGGTGTGTAACCTTTGCAATTTCAAAATGTTTTTAAAAATATCACTTTAACAGTGAGTGTGTGCTAAAATGCGTGGAAGGTTATTCCTTTTCATTGTTAAAGGTTAAGGAGTTTCTTATGGATGTAGCCACAGGATTTTCAACAATTTATATCAGTGTGCTGTGTAACTTTTGACTGTTTGATGCATTGTATCGTTGCTATATATACAAATTCTCATATTGTGCTGTTTTGGTTTAATATTTTGAAGATTTGCTGATGGCTACAAGTTGAGATGTTAACATTGGTAATTAATTAATTAATTGCCCAACATATTCTTGCAATTATTTGCATTTTTGATTATTATTTATGTTGGTAGAACTTGGTAAGCTCATCTGATCTAGCTCCTTTTCTTTGGTGGAACACTTTCGTTCTAAAAATATATAAGAAATGCTTCTAATTGGTAAAAAATTCTTTGATCTGGTTTTGATTATATGGACTGGTGTTAGCTTTTGTGCTGAAATATTCAAATTAACCCTTTAATGCTGAGATGGTCGTAAATGGTATGGGAAATCCTATACCCTCCGGCATTAAAGGGTTAAGGTTTTGGATAAATTGTTTTGATATCTGGTGTCTGATTATAAACTTTTAAGAGTTCCGAGAGTTTTCCAGTCATCTTTGGCAGCAACAACAAGGCGCAGCTGGCGGCACGGACGGTCTTCAGCCTCGCGCAGGCACACAGCGGAATCCTTCATGAAGGATGGAAGAACATTCTCGACTGCCTGCTCCAGCTTTTCCGCGCAAAGATGCTCTCCGAAGTTTTGGTTAAGGTCAGTCATAGTTGCTTCTTTGTTGATTTAATTTTAAAGTTAATCGTTTCTTGCGGTGAGACTTATTTTTGGTATAGTCTTGGACTGTATAGTATGATTAGACTGTGTGACAGTCTTGCAAGGATGTCTGATTGATCTTAAGCATAGTTTCACCTCGTCAAATGTTTACAGACCGAGGGTACAGGGTTGCCAGGTCGTCGCGAAAAGCGCGAATTGGGCGACTTTTAAAAGTGCTCGCGACTGAAAATTTCGTCCTCGCGACCTCGCGCTTTTTGGGCGACTTTTGATTTGTCTCGCGGTCGCCACGGCGACATTTTTAAATCTCATAAATTCACAGCTGTATATTAAAATTACCGTGACCAGTTTTGAGTGGCGTTGTCTACCTAATAAGCGGGTTCACCATCTCAGTGACCTAATTCTACACCACTACAGGAAACGGAAGTGTCGTTGTTATGGAGGATGCTAAGGGTTTAGATGATTTAAAACTTTGGAATGCAGACACTTTTAAAAAATTTGCCGGAAGCGCGGATTAAGAACTATGAAGCGTAAACAGAAGGAAGAGCTAGTGGCTTCATTTCAGAACACGGGACCGCTAGCTTTTAGCGATATTAGCACATAATAGTATATACAGATATTAGCGTTATTTTTGGTATCCTTAGTGATGATCTCTGTCACGCTGTGATTGGTTGACTAAAAATAAACATGGATGATATATTTTTGAGACACGGTCTTAACGTTGGTACAAATCAAAAGTAAAAATGAATATTTTCCACATTAAAACTGCACAACGAGCAGGAATTCCCAAAAAATTAAAATTCAGATTGATTTTGGCCGTCAATGGTTCGCAAACTCAGACTCGCGAGCTACCGGTTTACAATGTTTTTATATAATCCACACCTCTATGGGTTTTAGGGTCTCTTTTGTAGTGACCCAATGCGCATGCGCGCTGAAATGGTGAAACGGCTTATAATAAAAGCATTAGGCTAATTCTCTAAGGAGCATCTATAGACTAATTTACCGTAGGCCTAAGCACTAAATTGCTTGTCATCTAAATTTTTGCGTCAGTGTTTTCATCATGTAGCCTATCTAACGACTGGCGCGTTTTTTTTATTATGCTCTAAGAAATTTGCCGCCAATAAATGGCGGCAAATTTCATCTTTCATGCACTTGCCACGAGGTACGCGGGCACCTGGCCAATTTTTGAAAAGTACTATAGATGGTATTTGAGCACGCTTACACTCTGCACTTCTTTCTGGTAGTCTCTCCTCTGCTCTGTCTCTTCTCAAAACCTGTTTTCTTCTCTCGGGGCCTTGCGCACTGGGAGCGCCTCTGAACGCTTTATAAATGTTTAGACTATATACAATGCAATACAATATTGCGCCAAAGTGGCAAAACAACAACCAAACAATAGGAAATGCAACATGTTAAAAGTAAAGACAGAACATTAGGCTAATAAAAAGAAATTGATAAATTGTTTTTATAATGTAGAAAAACACATGTGTATTGAGCTCATACAGTGACATAATAATAAAAGCTTAAAGCCCGTTAGCTCATAACCTCGCGATTTTCGCGACTTTTGTCGTGATAATCTCGCGATTTTCGCGACTTTTTTCGTGATCTCGCGCCAAAAGTTTTCCGAAATCTGGCAACCCTGCGAGGGTATAGGATTTCCAGTACCGTTTGCTACACTTTGGTCAATAAAGGGTTAATCTCAGTTCTGATCTTCTTTAGATGAATCCATTGTGATTTTGTGATTGGCTTTGGTAGCAGATTCAATGTCATAAATAAATAATAATTATTGTTATATGAAGGTTTTGAGGGTAATATAACACAGCTGTAGCTTGGCTCAGTGCGATGACGTGAATAGAGAGTTCCAGAACTTTAGAATATTGAGTGTCATTTTGTTCTTATCTTTCCACACAAGTATTGTAGATTATTTCCGTCTATTATTGTTTAACATCATTTGGTTGCAGGTGGATGATTTTCTTGATCCTGAAGGTCGGATATCCTTGATTCGTACTGAGACAACCACACAACAGCGGTAAGTTAAGTACTGGATAGTAGCTGATGTATTCTATTACACCGGTGATATCATATACATAGCACCTTTTTAGAACTTTCCCAAGTGCTCCATGCTAGTTCAAGTGATGCAAGAGTTCAAGAAGAATGAATGAAAAGAGACTGGAGAATTGTCTTGGTATTCAATGAAAGCAGCAGAAATCCATGGGTCTTCAGCTATTTAGTAAGAATTGTATTGAACACTTTCTGGTATTTGTTTAGAATTTTTGGTTTTGTAAAAGGTGGTTCTTCTAATATTCTAGGAACAGAGATAGTTGCTTTGCTGCCACCTGGATGGTGGGTTCGGGATCTGACCTCTATGATCTTGTGATGTCCCTAGTGTTCGGTTTGTCTCGACTTAATTCTGGGAATTTACTGTGACAGGTCCCTCCACTTGAAACGCTCCCTCTCTGCCAGTCGTATGTTTGGTTATCTTCCCTGCATCCCCTTGCTCTCTCTCAAGGCATTTTTCCCCTATGGTTTCTGTGCTTAAAGCACATCTGGATTTTTAGATACGATATGATGATGTTGTTATTTTCAAACTTGCTTTTTGTGTCAGCAGTTCAGCTTCAGACAGTTTTCTGTTGTTTGCTTTCATGAAGGGCGGAGTCCGGTGTTCTCAGCAGCTTTTACTCGTACTTCACGGACACGCCACAGCAGCGTGGCCCATCACCAGAGGAGCAGGAGGCGACAAGACGCGCCCATCGCTGCATCCAGGATTGTCATGTGGAGCAGCTCATCATGGAAAGCAAGTTCCTCCAGGTCGATGCTCTCCAGGAACTTCTCAAGGTGTGTATGTCAGATGTGGGGCACGGTGGTGTAGTGGTGGTGTCGTTGCCTTGGAGCCGAACGGTTCGAGGTTCGAATCCACCTCGCCGCGTAAGGACCTTGGGCAAGTCCTTCACTCACAATTGCTCAGCGCTTCGGCGTGAAACTCTGATGCAGTCGCTCTGCATTCGGGAGCGCCTCTGAGTAGAGAGAGCTTGAAGGGGCGCTATAGCAAGTGCACATACATACCAAGCGGAGGGGCAAGTCTGATAGTTAAGATGCTTGGACTGATTACCACACAAGGTATGCATTGGTAAGTAAGTAGATCGTAGTAAGAGTAGTCAGAAGCTGCAAAGATTCAAAATTTTCACGAGTCACACAACAAATAAAGACCCATAAATATCAACATACAGCCTGTGCATAAGGTGTGAGGAAAGAAGTGCCTGGACACCTCTAACGTCTCTTTCCAAATAAGTGGCAGGACGACATTCACGTATGAAAAAAAAATGCCTGGACGCAATTTATGACCATCCTGTCACACTTTAAGCCTGCTTTATGTGGTCAACTGTCAGCATAAATGCAGAGAGTTGCTACAGAGCATGTCATTTTAAAGTGCTTCTTAAAGACACAGAGGCTTTTGACTTCCTGATCATGAGGTGCATGAAGACTATCACCATAGACTTTTGCCATACATCTTTGCTGTAGAATGATTAGATTAGATTAATAATAGTAATAATTGCGGCAATTTATATGGTGCCCTAACATGGCCATGCCGTTGCAAGGTGCCTTGAATGGCCTGTGGGTGGTTTGAAGATGAAAGTTAATAGAGGACTTAATGTGTGACTGTTCTCCACATGACCTTTACCTTATAAATCTTATATCTGTTGCAGGCCTTGATCTATGCATCGCGTTGTCCAGACAGTCAAGAGAGCATCAATGGAATGCAGTGTGATGAGGATGCAGCCACACTCTTCCTTGAAATCCTCATCACAGTTATTCTACAGAACAGGTAATGCAGCTGAACGTGGAGAATTTTTAATTCTGAAAAGGTTCCTTTTTATACTTCAGTCAATAATATACATGTAAGTAAGTAATCAGATATATATCCATGCTGCTGATACAAATGCACAGTACATGCACACATTAAAGTCCTCAAAAATGTTAATATCCAACTTAAAGCCACTGGCAGTCTGGCACATTGAGTAGGACCAGTTCTTGCTTACCTAAAGTCTAATTGGAAAGGTGGACGATGACAGATGGATACAGAAAGCTCAAAGAAATGTTCAAAAGTAAGAGAAGTTGTTCGGACAATTTAACTGACATAGAGAGGCAGCAAGCAGAAGTTCTGGAGATTCAAGTAATAGTTAGTAAATGTTAGTTGTTATGTTATAGTAATGAACATTTTTTTCCAAATGGGCCTCACTAGCGGGATCACTCCTTTTGGATAGCCTATTGCTCCCTAACACACACAGTAACAATTGTACACTAGGCCAGTGGTTCCCAAACTTCAGTAGGCCGCGGACCGGCAATAATTTGTGGTGAAGCTCGCGGACCGCTAACTTAGGCCTAAATGGCGATGGCAAACAAATTAGCCTACATTTACGTGTCCTTGAAGCCTTATTTGTTTAAGGCGCGTTGATTTATTTCAATTTTTTAATACTAATACAGAAATATGAATAAATTTTGGACAACAATTCAAATAATTTCACAATTTCAAACAAATAAACTAATAATTACATTTAAAAAATGTCTAACTCTTCTCCGCGGACCGGCGATCATACCTCCGCGGACCGGCGCCGGTCCGCGGACCACCACTTTGGGAACCACTGCACTAGGCTATATCATCATATTTGTCAACTACAATTAATCACTGTGTGTACTGTTGTGAATGTATAATTGTCTGTATTTTTTGTGATCGATAAACAAATTTAATTTAATTTAATTTAGTGTGTCTTGATTGTAGAGATCGAATAGTTGCGTACTGGCAGATGATCCAGGATCATTTCTACAACATAATCGTGAATGCCAACGAACACACGTTCTTCGTTGAAAGAGCCGTCGTTGGCCTTCTCCGAATCACAATTAAACTGCTGCGTCGAGAGGAGATTGCACAGCAGGTAAACCAGTGGATGACATCATTGTTCAATTCTATTTATAGATGCAATACAATTGTGGATTTCTGGTGTGATGGGTTTGATTGAATTACTTATAATTGTGACATGTTTTTCTGTTATGAATTCTGCAAATCTAAATCCAGGGCTGAAAGTTAACCGGATCTGTCGGGGTCTGTGACCCAACATTGATTTTTGTGACCTGCTGGTGCCGGGTCTCAACCGGGTCGTGTTTTTAACAATTTTGGGCAAAAAGATTAAAAATTGGTAGAAAATGATATGATTTTGGAAAAATTTTGACAAATGACTAAAAAAGGTTGTCTGAAATATTTTCGGCTCAAAGGCAGACCCGGCAACTTTTCCAAACCACTTTCAGCCCTGTCTAAATCTATCTGCAAAGTCCATAGAACGAATGAATGAATGAATGAATGAATGAATGTGCCTTTTGCTTATCCAGATGCTTGGCTCTCTTCGAATTCTGTTGCTGATGAAGCCGGACGTCATCCATTCGCTATCGAAGCACATCGCGTATGGCATGCATGAGCTAGTCAAGACAAATGCAGCTAACGTTCACTCCGGACAAGACTGGTTCACACTCTTCACTCTCATGGAGGTGGTCGGCGCCGGCACAAACCCTCCGCCTATCCTCCAGTCGAACTCTGGAGTCAATATTCCAGAAGTTCTCTCCGATGCAGGTACGCTGATGTTCAATCAATCAGTTGACCAGTTAGTAGTGTGTTATATGTCAAGACACTTGATATAAAAACCTTTTAAATTAAAGTTGATCTTAAAACCCTTTGATGCCGAGAGTGTAGTAAAATGTATGGGAAATCCTATACCCTCCAGCATTAAAGGGTTAAAGGTTGCTTTTGAAGGCACGTAAATGTTGCCTGCAGGCCTGTACTCATAAGCACTGGATACATGGCTATGAAGAAATCATTGAGGTCCCATTTTCAAATTGCCTGTTGCATCTATTGTGGGGCACGGTGGTGTGGTGGTGGCTACGGTGCCTTGTAGCCGGAGGGTTCCAGGTTCGAATCCACCTCCTCAAGCCATTATGTAGAGACCTTGAGCAAGTCCTTCACTTTCAATTGCTCGTGCGCTTCGGCGTGAAACTTTGATGCAGTGTCTGTGCTAAATAGTTGAGTGCACCTCTGAGTAGCGAGATGTTGAAGGGGCGCTGTAGAAAGTGTGAAAAATAAATAATAAAAAAATGCATGTTTTACGATGCTGTTGTCAGACCATTATTGCTTAGAGGTACTGGTGACATGTACAGGTGCGCAGAGTGACAGCGAGGTGAACATAACGGGGAATCAGAGTATTGACGATGGCACGAACAGAGGCTACACGTCAGACAGTGAGCTGTATGGAACGCACAATCGTCATGACAACCGGTCATCTTCATTCCCTAACGACATTCGACATCCGACGTCGACTCACGGAAGCTGGCTCATGGTAAGACTCGCTTAAATTTTCATCTTAAGTACGTGTACTACCGTGTGGTATCTTTATATGGCGCCACCAGTTGGTGCTACGCTCTGTTCAAATAACTTTCTAAATGTGACCACTGCATGATTGTCATCATCATCATCAGTGACAGGCTCCTGTTTACTGCATCAATGTTCATTTCTTAGGTGCTCTATAAAATCTCTGTTTATGAGAAGGGAGTTATGACTGAATGTGAGAGGTGCAGGTTACAGCATCTTGTTTGAAGTTAAGGCATCTTGTTTGTGGGTTAAAGCATCTTGTGAGAGGTTAATGTATCTCGTTTGTGGGTTAAAGCATCGTATTTGAGGTTAAAGCATCTTGTGTGCAGCTTAGAGAATCTTGTTTGCAAGTTAAGACATCTTGTTTGAGGTTTAAAGCATCTTGTTTGAGGTTAAAGCATCTTGTTTGCAGGTTAAGGCATCTTGTTTGCAAGTTAAGACATCTTGTTTGAGGTTTAAAGCATCTTGTTTGCAGGTTAAGGCATCTTGTTTGCAGGTTAGCGCATCTAGTTTGAGCTACGATCAATTTTCAATACGTTACCAGATAAACCACGACGAAGTGGAAAACTGCGGCCAAGGTCATTCCTCCGTCTCTGCCTCTTCCGTCATTCCGCCGAATCAGTTCAGCATCGTTCTGAACGAAGAACTGAAACATCACGACTTGCGATCGCTGCTCAAGTGTTGCGAGACGCTCGCTTTTCTTGTGCGTGACGCGGCACACGTCACTCCAGACAACTTTGAAAGCTGCATCCACGCTATCCGAATGTTTGTGGAAGCAAGTATCGACAGAGGTAGGGAACCAGCGCGTCGTTCTATCGATATTAATAATAATGATATTTAATGATGATAACAGTTTAATTAGTGACGACAATTGCTGTAGCACATGTCGTTACAAGGGTGACTCAGTAAATGTAGGCACACAATCAGTCAGGGACATGCCTAAGAGAAGAGATCTGTCTTCAGTCTTCACTTGAAAAACTCAACCGAGTAAGCTGTACGGATACGTCGGATAGTGGTAAATCAATATATTGTGATTATAGTGATGATTAATCAATGCAAAGTCGGTTTTTTCTGTGACACAGTTAATTCATGTTGTGTCATTGTGGATGAAAAAAATAGGTGGAATTGAATTTGTTGAGTGCTTTTAGCTTCTACAGCATCATCTGAGTGCTTTGGTGATCTGTTAATGTGTTGTTAAATAACATTTTTCATTTAATTTCTGTTGATTGGTACTTCAATTAAACCTGTAGACCTTTGCAGTTGTTCTGCCTCCTTTCTGTGATAACCAAGCTTAGATCTCCATAAGACATTGCTGTCTAAGTAAGTAAGTAAGTAAGTATGTGCTTTATTGAACCGCCTGCAAACGCACTGAAAAAGAAAGAAAGTAGAAACTCTGATTTGAATCAGAACTTGTTAATAATACTTGATGCTTAGCTTAAGAATAGTACTTTGGAAATTTGGAATTTATGATATGATTTGTAAAATGAATGATTTAGCCGAAGGATGGATTTTATTTAAGCATTTGGCTTTCAAGAGATCAGTCAATCAACCAAATATATCTCACCTTCTGACCTATATTTGTGTGGATCTTAACCCTTTACTTATCAAAATGCAGTACGTGTTGTTCAATCCTAGACCCTCAGTCGGTAAGGTGTTAAAAGATGCTATGAATTTAGTGATACATATACAGTTACTTGTGGTAGTTTCGTTAAAATGTTGATGACGAGCATGTACTAAAATGCATGGTAAGCTAATTAATCCCTCTCGCTGTTAAATGGTTAAAAGTGTTGCATTATTTGTTTGTTGTTGTTGTTTGTAATCTTGTACAATCGTTGTTTTGCATAACATTCAGGAATTCATCTGCATCAGAAGCAGCAACATTCGACGTCAGGCAACAAGAAGTCGCAGCGAAAGCAGAGCAAGAAAGACGGACACAACATGAAGAAGTCGATGTCAACGCCGAGTCATCTCGTGGGAAAAGCGGATTCGGATGAAGAGAAGGAGGCTGACAGTTACCAGACCATTGCGGTCCAGGTGCGTGCAAGTTAACTGATTACATTACATTTGGTTCTGTCATGTTCTTCTGTCGCATTTTGTAGGGTGCGTTGGTGTAGTGGGTATGTTCGTTGCCTTGCAGCCGAACTGTTGCAGGTTCAAATCCACCTCAAGCCGCCGCATAGGGACCTTGAGCAAGTCCTTCACTCAGAATTTCTCAGCGCTTCGGTGTGAAATTCCGATTCAGTGTCTGTGCTGTAGTCGGGAGCGCCTCTGAGTAGAATCCTTGAAGGGCGCTATAAACAAGTGAACATACATTCATTGCTGCTGTATCATACTTTCACCTCCACTTGTCGGGCAGCTACCCCAAAGCCACATAGAACAGGGGTGTTTAAGCATTGGTTATTATTAAGATGGGTAATGTGTCACTCTTTCACCTGCAAGTTGAACTTATATTCCTATTCAGCCAGTGATATAAATTATGGCAGCTTGATGTGCCCAGCATTAGTCACTCCCGCTTAGACCTGGTAGAAGGTGTACATGTAAACAATGTTAGGAGAGGTGATGCAATGGTATTGTTATGCCCTTAAACCCATGTGTTTCAGTTCCTTTGTTGGAATTTCATTGTAGTTTGTGTTGTTCATGTACTTAGTGTTCTTGCTGTTGTCGACAGTTGCTTGATCTGATGCACACGTTGCACACGCGAGCAGCAACGATCTTCAACAGCTGGGCTCAGGAGGAGGGGGAGGAGGAGGAGCGATGGCAACAGTTGCAGCAGAGAGGAAGCAATGAGGGATTGGCGCTAGATGGCACTGGAGTCGTCGTTGGAACACTGTGGGTCATCTGCTGGTGTCCGATACTACAAGGTTAGCAGTGCACACTGTTGATGGTGTCTGGTCTGTATTGTCTGGTCTCGTCTGGTCTGGCACTTATGTCTGTCTAACTAAGTAAGGATTCCTTTCATTCATTCATTCGGACATTTATATAGCGCTCCTTCAAGTAAAAGAAACTACTCAGAGGCGCTCCCGACTCCAGCGCGCCTAAAAAGAACAGTTTTTAGTTTAGTAAGGAATGATCCTGGTAGAGTCCCAGGGTGTAGGAATAGCTCAAAAGGAAGCCCATTCCAGACCACCGGACCAACCACAGAGAAGGCTCGATGTCTTGTCTGTTCGGGTACTTCTGTCTGTCTAAGTAAGTAAAGATGGTCTTTGATAAAACCATCTGTGAGAACACAGTGGGACACCGATTATATGTTAATTATGAAAAAAACAAGGTAATTGTATTTCTAATAATTAATAAAGTGTAAATGGTTGTATGTTAGTGAAACAAGGTTGCAACATCTTAGTGATGCTTCGTATACTACAGGTCTATCTGTCTTGTCTGTCTATCTTTCTCCATTGTCTGTTTGTCGGTAATAGAATATTATTGCAGTGCATAACAAATAAATATATGTATAATTTATGTATTTCTATATATTAGTGTTTAGATATTTCTACAGATGTTTATGCATGAGAAACATTTTTGTTTTTGTCGACATCTATGCATTTATCTTTCCACTGATTTATGCAAATGTACGAAATCATGATGTGTGTATCCTTAGTTTTCTTAGATTTTATTACTAACAAAACACACACTTTCTTTTTTTGTTAACCCTTTACCCATTCATTTTTCCCGTTAAGCGTGTGTTTTCAACGGATATTCTTGGGGCAAACGGGTAAAGAGTTAAACTTATATACGTTAATCTTCTTTCATAGGAATTGCACGTCTTTGCTGCGACATGCGACGTCACGTGCGAAGTCAGGCGTTAAACTATCTGCAGAAGGCGCTTCTCTTGCACGACCTTCAAACGCTCTCTGCCATCGAATGGGAAAACTGTTTCAACAAGGTGAGCTACTCGGATAAGCTACCTGAAGTTCTAAGGTATTTGAATTACCTCAAGTGGTACTTCTCGTGTGCTCAGTTTAGAGAAATACTACCACAGGAGGTGACATAATTGCGGTTTTGCTATGTGAGCTTATATCAATTATACTGGTCCTTACAGTTTATGTTCTTGAACTGAAGAATCCTTTGATGTGAATTATTATTATTATTATTTTTAAATTATTATTCATCATCATTTATTAAAAATAATTTTTTTTACAAGATACAGCACGAAAAGTTCTTTGTTCTCTAGTTAGCGATCCTCATCACAAAGCAACTGTGTGAATGTACCTCGATAATTATATTATTATTATTATTATTATTATTATTATTATTATTTATTGTTAGTATTATTAATATTACAGTAAATTTATATAGCACTTCTTTGGAATTGATTGATTGATTGATTGATTGATTGATTGATTGATTGAGTTGTGACTTTCATTGCTAATATTCGTCATTCAAAGCTTTTCTTTTATCGGTCATTGCTCGTCAGTCTGTTTTGATTGTGAATCTCGTAGACTTTATCATATATTTACTTTCTGCAATGAATCTCTCTTTGTTTATTTTGATTGTTTTCTTGTATATATGTGATCTTTTCTTCAGGTGCTTTTTCCTCTGTTGTCTAAACTACTTGACAATGTCAACAGTCTCGATCCATCTGGGATCGAAGAAACTCGTATACGTGCATCGACTCTGCTTTGTAAGGTAGGAAATACAATTCTTATTCGATCAGGTTATTGAGTAGAGCTGTATAACAGTGTATATTACATCCATTGTGTGTTCGTTGTATTGGCTACTTGTCAAGCAAAGAATTCAATTTGCCCCATTTGATGATCCTGATCGCATGATCCTGATCTACTGATCCCATGATCTTGATCTCATGATTCTGATCTCATGATCCTGATCCCATGATCCTGATCTACTGATCCCATGATCTTGATCTCATGATTCTAATCTCATGATCCTGATCCCATGATCCTGATCACATTATCCTGATCTCATGATCTTGATCTCCTGATTCTAATCTCATGATCCTGATCTCATGATCCTGATCACATGATCCTGATCTACTGATCTCATGATCTTGATCTCCTGATTCTAATCTCATGATCCTGATCACATGATCCTGATCTACTGATCTCATGATCTTGATCTCCTGATTCTAATCTCATGATCCTGATCACATGATCCTGATCTACTGATCCCATGATCTTATCTCCTGATTCTAACCTGATGATCCTGATCTCATGATTCTCTGATCTCATGATCCCATTCATTCATTCAGAGTATTTATATAGCATGATCTTGATCTCCTGATTCTAATCTAATGATTCTGATCTCATGATCCTGAACACATGATCCTGATCTACTGACTGATCCCATGATCTTGATCTCATGAATGATTCTAATCTAATGATCCTGATCTCATAATCCTCTGATCTCATGACTGTTTTACTGCTAGCTGACTATATCATGATAGAAACCTTTACACTGTAGTAATCGTTCCATTGTCTTACTGTTATCGGTGAATGTGTTTTAGCAAATTAACTGTGATGTGTTTGGGTTGGTGTTTGTTAGGTGTTTCTTCAGCATCTGAGTCCTCTGTTGAGTCTGTCGACATTTACGGCTCTCTGGCTCACCATACTCGAGTACATGGACAAGTACATGCACCTGGAACGCAGCGACTTACTTGTAAGACAACAATTGCTTTATTCTATCCAAAGATTTACTGTGATTGTTGCCAAAACACGGAAGTCTTTATAATAACAGCCAAAGACATGACAAGTCAATTTTTTATTGCAACCAATTTCACACACGCATTGTAACAAACCGGTGAGACATTGGCTGCAAAGGGGACGCCCAAAAGGCGTCACAATTCTGCTTGGAGGGACACCCACAGAACGAATAATTTAAAAATAAATTTAAGGATGAAACAAAAATACACAGTGGAAGGTCACGAAACAGTCACGGTAGAGACTTCTCGAGCTGGTTCTCGATATGGTTCATGTGAGAGTTCACATGAGATGGATGTGTAAAGGTGCATGATGGCGCTGTGTGGCAGGCAGTTTTGAGAACAGAAAAGGTTTTTGAAAGATCGGATGCTGGGGGTAAAGTTGGCCAACTCAGGAAAGTGATGCGGTCTTGTTGCTCTTTGTGCAGCTCAGGGAACAACCGTGTGTAGTCTCAGAAGGGACATTTTTCATCAAACTAGCGTGCAAGTTTGGAAGATGTGTGGTTAAAATGATGTTTACTGCAGTGAGGGGTCATAATAATACTGGTCAGCAGAAACTCTTAACCCTTTAATGCCGGAGGTATAGAATTTCCATGCCATTTATTACCACCTCGGCATTAAAGGGTTAAGTAACAAGTGCGATCGTATCAGAATATCGTATGATATGCAATACTTCTACGATGTGCAAGGAGTTACGGTATTCAATGCGGAAACAGATGAAGGCATAAAAAACTACGCCAACTGCCGATCCCTACACTCTGGGTGTATATGCAGACACACTTCCCGAAGTCCCCGTAGTAGGGTATCGATAGGTCACCTTGTCTTGGCATGCAAATTCTTCATCGGTGTAGTTTGGAAGTTTGATCTTTAGATAAGCCATCAATACAGACATTCTACATCTGAACAGCCTTTTGTTGGAGTAACATGCGCACGCACACACTCACTCAATCACTCACTTGTGGGGCACGGTGGTGTAGTGGTGGCGTCGTTGCCTTGGAGCCGGAAGGTTCGAGGTTCGAATCCACCTCGCCGCGTAAGGACTTTGAGCAAGTCCTTCTCTCACAATTGCTCAGCGCTTCAGCGTGAAACTCCAATGCAGTGTCCGCTCTGCATTCGGGAGCGCCTCTGAGTAGATGGCGTCGTTGCCTTGGAGCCGTAAGGTTCGAATTCACCTCGTCGCGTAAGGACCTTGGGCAAGTCCTTCTCTCACAATTGCTCAGCGCTTCGGCGTGAAACTCCGATGCAGTGTCCGCTCTGCATTCGGGAGCGCCTCTGAGAAGAGAGAGCTTGAAGGGGCGCTATAACAAGTGCACATACAAACAAACAAACACTCTGGTAATGAATATATCCATTGTTACGTGAAGCATGATGTGTTTGTTTTCACAGTGGGAAGCGATACCAGAGTCGCTGAAGAACATGCTGCTCGTGATGCACACAGCTGGCATCCTGCATCAGGGACAGACGGAGGAATCGCAGTTGTGGCGGCTGACGTGGGATCGCATCGACACGTTTCTGCCGAACCTCAAGAACGAAGTCTTCAGACCTAACGACGCTTCAGGTCAGCCAATCAATCAATCACAAATTTATATAGCGCCCCTTCAAGATCTCTACTCAAAGGCGCTCGCAACCCAGGCCTGGTCAAAAAGAAAGGTCTTGAGAAGACGGTTGAAAGGGCCAGCAGAGTCATGGGGTAGAGAACGGAGGGCCACAGGGAGGCCATTCTAGATAACTGGACCCATCACGGAATAAGCTCTTCGCTGCATAGTAGCGGTACGACAAAAAGGGACAAAATAGTCACCATGGGCAGCTGACCGCAGCGAACGGCCCATCACATCCCATTCACATTCACATTTTGGGCATGGTGCTGTAGTGGGTACGTTCGGTGCTGTGGAGCCGGAGGGTTGCAGGTTCGAATCCACCTCAAGCCGCCTCGTAGGGACTTTAGGCAAGCCGTGCAACTTCTGTTTCAGCAGGAGAATATTTTTATTATCTTCTCTATATCTTTTCTTTCCTACATCTGGCTTTACGCTTGCCCTACTGCATCTGACTACCTTACCGTGACCTATGACAATTAGACGTAAAAATTTGCTGTAAGTCCAGCAGTTTCCTACAAAGTTTTGAAGCCTTCTCTGTTGCAGGACCCACTGCTTGATGTGCTCAGTCCATGTGAAAAACAAAACACCATCTCTGGAGACATTGAAATGCCAGCTCAAGTCTTTTTAAACATGTCTCATATGACTGCCATTGACTTTTTTAACCCTTTAATGTCGAGATGGTAGAAAATCGTATGGGAAATTCTATACCATCCGGCATTAGAGGGTTAAATCATGTGCATTGTACAGCGCTCCTTCCTTCGGCCTCTTCCATGCTGCGGCACCATAAAAAAATCATCGTATTCTTATTATTGTTTGTCTCTGAACAAGGAACGTGATCTGTGCTTTTACGTGAACAGATCCAGACCGTCGGTCGGTGCGTGACAACAGTCCATCTCCTCCACCTGTTACTCCTCCCACTCCTCGTCCTGCGTCTCCTCCCGTTGTCCAGACTCAGCAGCCGCAACCGTCGGCCAGCGCTGTTTCCCTGCAGACGACTGTCAGCAACAGTTCGAGTTCATCGCAGGTCACCGCTTCCAGTCACCAGTTGGCATCGGAGTCGAACTCTCAGACATCAGATGGTAGGCTACAATGATACAAATGTTTTATGTAAATATTCTGGATTGGTTCTGTTCTGTAGGTACTGTTGCTTTCTAGTGTGATCGTTGTGATATGAAGAGCATTCTTCAGGTTTGGTGTCATCCAGGAACACAGCCTGGTTGTTGTAGTAACAAATAGCTGACATGTGGTTGGCCATGAGGTATGGAATGACCTCCCTCAAGATTGAGTTGCACCTGTTCCTTCTAAGATCGCTCTCTGATGACACATTCTATAAGCACGTGAAAACTTTTCTTTTTCAGCGCCTTACACTTACCTCACAAAAGCGCTTAATGTAGCTACCTGACAGTTCTAAACAAGTGTGACATCGTGTGATGTTTTTTGAAAACCTTTGTTTGCGGCCATGCACACCAGAAATATATTATTTAAAGTAGTTAAATTGAAATTATGCACACAAATTAAGTAGGTAGACATCTGGGTCTGCGGCAATCGATTAGCTTATGATTAGCTTATGATTAGCTTATGATTAGCTTATGATTAGTGTATGATTAGCTTATGATTAGCTTATGAATAGCTTAAGATTAGCTTACCGTATACTTTGAGGATAATGAAGACGAATAAATTTTGTCAAGCGAGCAACTTACTACTTTATGCTTAGATGTGAATGAACGGTTAAGCGCCTTCTGTAAATATATACAGATGTTAATTATGATTGATTGATTGATTGATTGATTGATATGTTAATTGCTTAGATTCAGCATTGGCTGAGAATTCGTTGGCCAATTCCGCGACACCTGGTGTTCCGCAGTACTACCTTCACCCACCCCTCCCCGTGATGATCGTCAATCCTACGACTGCGCCAGGGGACCTCTCCCGAGGATCCATTCTACCACTGCTGCTGAACCCGGACATTTTGCAGCAGAGCACGACAATTCCGGTCATATCGCCTCAGGTAACTAGCTCAGGTAAATAACCAAATTGATATAACTCAGAGTGCTTAAGGGTGTAGTGGATAGCATGCTGGACTATCAGTTACGAGGTCAGGGTTACAAATCCGTGCCACACTGGAAATTGAACCTGTCACTTTTGCCGGTTTTTAGCAGATACTAGAAAATAATGAGATAAATACTTGTATTGTATGCACCGTTGCATACCTACTTGTATATGCATGGCTGCATATTTATTCTGTGAATTTATATAGCACCTCTTCAAACGTGTTCTCTGTGCTGGCCTGTATATCAATGCTGTTTCTGCCCATTCTCTTAATACCTTTCTTGTTTCAAGGGGTTCTTCACACTGGGAGTGCCTCTGATTAGGTTGAAGTGTGAGAGGTGCTTTATAAGTTTGTGAATAGAAAGCATGGATAGTTTTATAAGGTCAATGCCTATTGTTAACCACATCAAAGCATGTTATATATTGGTTACCGAGCTTTGCAGTTTGTACTGTGATATGCGCTTTATAAGTGCATAAATAGAATAAAAATTGTAGTCTTATCAGGTCACTGCCTGTTGTTAACCACACCGGTGCCACCACAGCATATTATTATTATTAAATAAATTTGTAGCATGTGTTGTTTGTTTGTATGTCTGGTAGAAGTTAATTATAATGGCCCTTTGATGTGAAATGACCCTCATGCTGTTTTTTGCTGTTTTACATTTCAGATGCCAGTCGCTAGATCGCAAACGCTGTCACAATAGACTCATGCATTCGTGAATGACTACATCAGCAAATAAATTAATTAATTTAATTAGATAAATAAATATTAACTGTGTTATTGACTAATGACTGATATACAGTGAAAATATATGCATGCCGTCATCTATATTTAAGAAATGGGCATGATTCTTTTAACTGTATACCATGTACATTGAAAATATGTATGATGCATATACATATATATTTGAAATTCTATTAAAGTATACCTGAAAGACATATAAATATAAAATGTGTATATATATGTGTGTGGGTGTGTGTATAATATATGCTATAAATGTAAATGTTATGCATTTATAATTTAATAAATCAGTATATTATGCATATACTGAATAGGTTTTGCTTGTATTTGGCATTTGAAATTTGAGCATTTGACAACAAATAAGTAAACACTTGGATGGTATAATTGTTGTCACATACGCTGCAAGAATTGTCTTGACTGATGTAATATTATAAGGTCTCTTACCATACCTGTACTTAAAGGCTGTTTATTCATGTGTATCGTGTACATGGAGGATATTGGAAAACAACCAGGATATTACGAGTGACAATAATTCCTTTACAATGTGTATCTGTACACAGTTTCTATGCTCTGAAGAAAATGTCTTGTAACAGCAGACAATGCGGTTGGTCCACTGGGATGTTCTGACATGTGTTAGAAACACAGCATCTGTAGCCTGCTGCCAGACAAAAGATGTAGCTTATGGAATGACGTGAGCTACAATGAATGTGTTTGATTATGGTTGTAGAGCAAGCATTTTGACTGCGTGGCTGACTGCTGTTACAATGCATAACCATTTTAAGAGTGTGCAGTGTGCACTGTCATATTATTACTAGGAATCAATGTACGTGTGTTTCTGGGCTATTACAAAACGCATTTATGAAAGCCTCAGAAGTGCTATGAATATGGTTGTTGTCTAACGCAGGGGTTCTCAACCGGTGTGTCGCGACACACTAGTGTGTCGCGAAGCGACCGGAGGTGTGTCGCGTAAAAGTGGTGTGTCGCTGGTGTGTCGCGAAGAATTGGTGTGTCGCGAATTCTCACAGCATACAACCGTCGTTCTTGCATTACACTGACTTGTTCACTTTAGCAGTTTGGCAGGCGTAGGCTGTGAGAATATAGGCAATTCGAAGGACTTCATTTATCTATTCCATTTGATCTCAATCGGTAGCAGCCACAATGTTTGCCTTATAAGCCCACACGCACTGCCTACATGTATGTACGGTAGGCCCGCATGACATAGACAGTAAGTCTATAAGACGTCAGCGAGCGCACCGATTAAAATTATATCCAATGCTGTAACCTTCGAAAATAATGGTAGAAATTATCATGAAGAAAAAAATTTCCGATTTCAAAATTGATGACGCGGAAAGGTTGGTTGCGTATTCAGAGAGTGACAATTTACAATAATTTACAAGGAAGGTGCACAAGGTCCAGGGACCCAGAAGTCCCAATGGCCCGTTTTTCAACAAAAAAATTACTGTAGGCCTGCGCATTCCAGTTTCCGTTACAATTATTCGACGTTTTGAAGGGCGTTTATAATTTCGGTAGTGTTTAGCTACCTTTATCACACGTTTTCCTGTTTTTTCTTGAGCTATCAGAGCTTGTGGTTTGGACTATGGACAATTTACGCTTTTTTAAATCTAAAACTCATATAACTCATAGTCTATATGGCTATTTTCAGTCGTTAGTCTCAGTTGTAAGTAGAGCGTAGGCCCTATACGTGTTGTACTCACAAAGCCTGTGGATCCTCGTCTAACTATGATTCAAGGAAACTCCAGGAACACAACTCTCATTAGGCCTAACTGTTAGGACATACAATTAATGAAGAGTCATAAAACGTCGTAGAATCGTAAAATTTAGATTAGTAAAATTTTGAATGTTAGAATAATTAGAAAATAGAGAGCATTCAGTAGGCCTATCAACATTCATTTATTAAAATCTGTAGAAATGTCAAATATAGGCCTAGCCTATAGGTAAGCTGACTTAGGTCTAATTTAATTTTTAGCGATATTCACAGGACAATTGCATGGTGTGTCGCGAAATTTGGTTGCAAGTTTAGGTGTGTCGCGCGCCAAAAAAGGTTGAGAACCCCTGGTCTAACGTATCTGAAGAGGTGCATCTTAACATAGAGAGCTAGAGAAGCAACCTTAACAGAGTTGAACACTTTAGCAATGAACTTCATTGGTGAAACCAGTGACTTTTAATACGCATAAATTGTCATGTTTAAAGCTATTTGTTCATTCTAGCAACTTGTATAGCAACCATTCAAGAATCTACACAGGAGTGCTCCCAACCCAGCAGAAAAAAGACTTGAATAATTTATACAACAGAGTTTTATTGGTCATGGGTTATATGTACAGCATTCCAGATGGAGAGCCTGCAATTGAGAAAAGTGTTAGATGGGTTAAGGAGAAAGCTCTAAGGTAAATGGTAAGATTGTGTTAAATGAATGGACCAACGTAGGAGACTTCACAATATACTCGTGTGCAAGTATGGCAGGGATGTACATGCAGATCTCTGCTAGTTAGTGACTGAATAAAACTGTGACGTGACTGAGTTGAAACCTGCACGGACAGACAGCTTTCGTGTGTATGACATGGCAGAGCTAACGCCAATGAATTTCCAGCCTAGGAACCAGGCTTGATTTTGATTCTATCCTCAACAGAGAACCAGTGGAATCTATTCCTTATGTTGGGCTTAAATATGAGAGTTTTTTATAGGCTTGCCTTATACTAAGAAGTACGGTTCTGGAGCTGACATAGTATGAACTTTTAACTGATGTACAAAGATAAAATTACAATGTGCAAGGCAAATCAGGACAAATTGGTGTGAGAAGTCATTGCAATGCTAAATGAGAGATAGCCGAGAGTTGTGTTGTATCGCATTTCAAGTGTGCTACTGTGTGTTGATGTTGTAACATTGTTTGCTATGTTACGTTGATGGACGAAGGAAATATGACGCTTTTACTGTTCTGTTTAACCCTTTGGCCCTGTGACACGATATGTGTATGGTGTTTAAGACTGAATTGCTGAGTTGATTGCTGTGTTTGAACCTTGAGCAAGTCCTTGACCAGGAAAAAATGCTGCCTAGCAATTTCAACTAATGTCTTACTGATAGATACATGTTACATAGATACATGTTTTGCACGATACAAACCAGAGGAATATGAGACGTACGTTGATAATAATATTACGATGTATAAATACGGAAAATAATGCTGCAGTTTGGTGTTTTTATGTTCATATTACATGATGCTTTCCTAAAAAATGACTTTGTAATCTTTCTGATTCTTACAAACTGAAGTGGTGTGTGGTGCACATAAGAATTGTACTGTACAAAGACTGACCTAGTTGCTTGAAATCTTCGGATTACATACGGTATATATATTTTTATTAATGTATATATGCACATATATATACCTATTTAGGTCGAAAGTGATCTTTGTCACTTTTTGAGTTAATGTGAAGACCCTGCATTTTCAAATATTCATTTAAGTAACCAAAAACTAGTTGTTTTGAATGACAATGATCATTTCAAAATTATAAACTATACAAGTCCCTTCCTTTCTATTTGTGCAGATGTACCGCTGTTCATAATATTACTGCCTGTTTTTGGAAGTTGGGCTTTGATACGACGGTACAAATATTTTCCGCTGTAAAGTAACCTTTAATTAACTAGTGTAACTTTGCACGCCTGTAAATACAGCAAAAGATTGCTGAGCAAATATCCGTGAGTATGAATTTTCGTGATTGTACAGATCGTAACTGTAGAGTATTTTGTCGAGAGTGTATTGGTTGCATTGCGCACAGCAGCAGGCCCTTGATCTTTAACCCTTTAGCGACCGGCATGTACCGAAATGCATTGAAAACGTATGTAGCTGGTCGTTAAAGGGTTAAAGGATGAATTGAAAGCATTGTGGGTATCGTAGGCTCCGTTTATTTTCATTTATGTTGTGAAGTTTTGTTGTGCTCAACTGTGTCTAGCAGTCGCTCGTCGTGTGAGATGTTTTAGGGGAATTGTATTGTCGTTTCTCGTGGTTACTTAGTAAAAATTCGAGACACTGTGTTGTCGATGTTTCTGATGCTTTTTTTAATCCAGTAAATGGAACCTGGACCCATGGGCGTCTTTAGAGACAGAGGTTTTGGAGGGGGCAACTGGGCTTTTTTAACGTGCAGTTGTACACAAAATGTGCAGTTCTAAATGGATTAGTGCAGTCGTAGAAGCACTTCTGTACAGTTAAAACTAGCAAAAAAGTCATTGTCCTCCGATTGGAAGTAATTTACCATGGGGGATGGGAAGGAAAAAAGGAGTTGTGCAGTTCTAAAAATTTCTTAAAAACAGCACTGGGGCAAAACACAATGATCACTGTTACATTTTTTGTCAGGAGCTTGAAAAAGCAGAGTAGGAAATAACATTTTCCAGTTTCATATGACCATAAAATAGAATAGAAGAAATACCCATCAACTTATCAAGAATAATGTGTGTTCATAAAATGTCATTATCAGCTCAGCAGTTTAAAGTCATGTGGTTTTAATCGTCCTTATTGATCAGCGCTAGTTCTACTTTCCTTTCAAATGTTTTTATGATGTGTCGGGTACATGTTTTCCCTTTTAAAGAAAAAGAAAAGCTTCAGAGGTTTAATTACAGCCCCCCCCCATAATTACTTCTCTCTCCTTTAAATTAGTTTTCCGAATTACGAGGCGATAGTGAAACAGGTTTGCACATTAGGCCAATAAAAACGCACCAAGGTAGGCCTAATTATAATAACAACCCATAGGCTTCAAATAGGACTAAACGTAGTCTTTTTGACAAATTCTCGTTGTATTTGCGTGTGACTGTTTTATTGCTCTTGTCAAAACTAGAAGTTGATCAGAGTAGGCCTAATCCCCAGAGGCCCGCGTCGTATAGGCTTACTTTGGTCCACTGACGAGCGTTGTGTCGCTGCAGGTGAGCCAATCACCTAGGCCAACATGGCGGCAAGTGGCCCATCTGTAGGCTAATATGTGTCCCCTAGGAAATGTGTCCATAAGGGAGCGTGTAAAAAACCTGATAATTCGATGTCGATTCATGAAAAGGAAAGTGTAAAATGTAAAAAAACATTTTCGTATTCCAAATTGTAGGCTTGGAAAAATTTTCACTTGGTCATTTGGTGAACGAACCTGGTAACTAATATGCCCTCCTTTGCATAGGCTCGACTCCTAAATAAGCCTACTCCCATATATAGCCTATTATCGTTGTGTGCACTGGCTTCCTCTCTATGGCACGCATATAGACATAAAGTCCTTGCTTTGGCCCTCATGTCCAAGCTGGGAAATAATAGTGGTCTACTATGTCAGGGATCTTATTCGGTCTGGCCCATGACTGATTTACCCAGGGGCCCGAATTTCTCTCGTCAGCCCTGGTCCCAAGCATAGGCGGAAACCTGGGCGGAGCCTTGGGATGGACGAACGAGTGACCGAAGGAAAGACGCGAGATTTTTTAGGCGTCTGGCCGAAAAGTCAAGAAAATGTTATATTTTTTAGTCATCTGGCCGAAAACTCTAGAAAATGTTATATTTCCACCGCCAAGCCAAAAAACGTGACCTTTTTCTTGTCTTCACGCTTAATTATTGGGGAGGGGGCAAATGCATGGGCCGTCCCCCCAACACCTTCGTTGGGGGGACCGTCCACCTGTCCCACCTAGGTTTCCGCCCATGGTCCCAAGCTTGGATAAGAGCGGAGGCAGTGAGAGACGCATTAAAGCTAGTGCAGAGTGCCACTTCAGACCCGGGTGCTGCGATTACCCTCCAATGACCTCCCCCTGATCCCCCCTCTGAGAACCCAGGCACCGGTTCACCACGCACGCATTTAAGCTATTACAGCGGGCTGAGAAGCGGATTTAGCCTAGGCCTATATATGCATTTTCAACATGGTTGACCGAATAAAGCCCCGACATTTAATTTAGGACCACACTCATGCAAAAGAAACGAAATTCAATTGTTTATTATTGATATATTTTGCTAATTCTAATCGTAAAAATGGCCAAAACTCCCACCAACTAATGCGAAACCACTTATTTACATTAGTATTGGATACACAACTTTCTCACATGTAGGCCCACGTGTGTGCCTGGTCCGGATGGTCCCCATCCAGGGGGCCAATCCGGCCATGCCCCCATTTAAAAATTGCATGGGACGTGCCCCCATTCGGTTTCAAATTAGCAATAGGTATAGGGGTGCCATGGCATATTTCCCCTCCCCATTGAAAAATTGCATGGGACGTGGCCGCCCCCCCCCCCCCCAATTCGGTTTTCGGCCGGACGACTAAAAAAGGTCATCAACTTTTTCTGGGGATGGAAAAGGTACTTTTCTTCAGCCAAATGACCAATGACGAAATTTTTCCCTGCGCCTGTCCGAAGACCAAAGATTTTGCGCCCCCCCCCCATCCCCTTTTGAACAGTTCTGTATCGGTGTATCCGCCACTGGTCCCCATTGGGTTTCAATTATCAGGGAGATTTATCTCTGAGTCAAAAGTTCTAGGGATACTTATTTTTTTTCTTGCTTGTTTAAACACTATACCTCGCTGACCGGAGCTCGAGTGCTATCACTGCTAGGCTATGTGACGAATTATGAAATTACGTCATTGTATTGTCACTATTGTGTACACTGCATGTGAGCTTATAGAAGAGGTTGGCAAGTGGCACTGCCATGGCAACATGCGGGCTGTGAACCTTACTCAGTTTTATATGTAGTCTATCTTAACATAGCAAATAATGTCCTAACAATTAACAAAAGTCAATGTAGCAAAGATATTGTCACCAACATATTTAGGAACAATGCTAATAGCGTAACAATTGTAGGCCTACGTGTAGAGCAATGTAGAACAATATGGGGTCGTCATAATGCGGAATAAGCCATTAGCCTATCCTAACAACGTAAAACTAAACATGTATAGCTAATGACGTGACAACAGTGTTGAAGTCCCAGAAGATGTCGTCATAAAAGTATACAAGAACAATTGTCGTACGCTATACCAGCAACATAATTGCCCATAACGACGTTAATGACGTAACAAAATTGCGCAACAAAGAGAATCCGTCACAATACGAAGTCCATATGACAAATTGATAATGTACGTAGCGTCATTGACATGTCCAATAGAACAAGGGACATAATGAGGATGTTTTAGAACAAAGAGATGCCGTCGCAACGAAATGTCAATAGCACAAAGCCAATATAGTTTCATGTGTCCTTTTGTTGTGATTCTGTAGGGTTGGTCCCACCGTTTTTCTGAATAATAGGCCTAACAGGGTAACCACATTTGCATATATACATATATAGCCTACATATTATAATGCAAACTTTTGAAGGTGAGTATTTCAGGGATTGTTGAGTAATATCTCTCTTGCAAAATTTGAAATTTTCGTACAAAAACTCAATTGCTTGCGGAGAAATAAAATTTTCCTGATGAGACTCTTTTATTGAGCCACCCTGTAGGCCTACCTACTATATCATTTTTTTATTATGTATCTATCGCTGCGGAACTCATTAACAGTTGCGTCTGTTTGTCACCAGGTGTTGAAACCGGACGTAGGTATACGTACGCGGGTTCAGAGTTCAAACCTCAATGTTTTAGAAACGGTGTGTATCGTTTGCCAACCATAATTGGTTGCGGGTTCAGACTGTCGCTAGCTCGATATCATAATGGATTTTTATCCCTGCATATATATATATATATATATATATATATATATATATATATATATATGTATCATCTGGTCACCTGGTGCCGTCAGCTACTGGAGCTCTGGCGAAAGCCCTGGTGCATCTTCTCCAGTTGATCCTCTCCCTAGTCGCCTCTCTTAGTTCCTCCAGTCTCATGCCAGACTTTTCCTGTACTTCATCCAACCATTTCTTCCTTGGTCTTCCGCATCTTCTCCGTCCCTCACCGCATGCCGTCATCAGCTCCTTTTCCAAACCGTTAGATCTCATCACATGGCCGAAGTAGCTCAATTTCCTCCAAGTTGCTGTTTGCTGCAGTGTCTCCTCCCTCTCTATTCCGAGCTCCTCGCGCACCGATTCGTTAGTTATGTATATGTATATATATTATGCCTTTGTAGTCCGCATGCGGGTTGCTATAGTTCCCGCATATCAATCAGTGTTTGGGCCTGATGTGACCTTGTTGGTCTTGGTCCATTGCTAAAAAGGTTTGGCTTGAGTCACTGGCTTCATAAATTGTCGGTTCGGGTTCTATACGCGAAGAAATGGACGCGTTCCCAATTATCCGGCTACCCCGATTCAGGTTTATATTTCTAGAGCTGGGCCTATTATAGTTACGGAAGCAGTTTAGATGGTATATCCTACACAATAAAGGGAGTACGCCTAGCTGTTCCACGATTAAAGTGGCAGTGCTCAATCCACTCTCATCTTCGAAGATTTGCATTACATTACATTACAATGATTACATCCTCCTAGTCGTGTAACCTCTAAACTTCTAGAACGCCACTTGAAAGCCAAACGCGGTGCGCCATGCAGTTCATCCACGATCGCGTTGAGTCAAAAGATTGTCCGTAAGAGTATAGTAGGCTCTTTCATGGGCAGAGTTTGGGTTCCGTTCTTGGTGGAGGGGGGGGCTAACCCCGAGTCTGGGTCTTATTGGGAGGGCTAACGCCGAAAAAGGATACCATTTTTAATGGTAAAAAGTTTAACCTGGGCCTTCTTGGAGGGGTCTAGCAGGGACGTCATTTCAGTTTTTTCCAGGGGGGGGCAAAACTTAGCTAGCTTATGTTTCGTATTTAGTCGATGCACACACACACACACACACACACACACACACACACACACACACACACACACACACACACACACACACACACACACACACACACACACACACACACACACACACACACACACACACGTACATATATAGGGTTGTGTGTGTGCGTGCGTGCGTGCGTGCGTGCGTGCGTGTGTGTGTGTGTGTGTGTGTGTGTGTGTGTAAAAGCTGCAAGCAGCACAAGCCAGTGTTGCACGATGTCTGCATAATTATAAGCCTAACGACAGAACGAAACCGGTATACATTTTAAAAATGTACATTTGTGCAATTGAAACAGTTCAGCTATATCTCTCTATTTCTGTCTGTCTGTCTGTCTGTCTGTCTGTCCTGTCTGTCTGTCTGTCTCTCTCTCTGTTATGCGCAGTTGGAGTTGTGTGTAGCCTACTTGCAATGTTTATCTAGTTCAATCAATCAATATTTATATAGCGCCCTTCAACATCCATACTCAGAGGCGGTCCTATTCAGGCCATGCAACAAAAATAGAGCTTTACTTACCATCACACCTTTATACAGCTCTTGGCGACTACCGTGATTTGGAAACAAGCAGAAAAGCAGAACACTCTCTAGGCCTCTAGGTTATGACATTTACCAAGTTCACTTAGTCCTATTTGACATTCACTAAGAATCCTCTAGATACTTCAATATCAGGTCTCGAAATGAACTGAGCTTGGTTCTGTGTCTAATTAACATACCATATAACTATTCTTATGTGTCTACTCCCACTCCCAAAGCTGATGCAGAATATACTGACGCACATATATAAATATATATAAAGCCTACATAAATACATATCTATATATAATATACAATATTATATTATAGGATCAAAGTCAGCCTTTCGCCGCAAGTCGATCAGGGCCGATGTACAGTAGGGACCTCGGTATAGATAGGGGGGGGGAAGTTCCCTTGCTTTCATCATCAAAATTTACGGCCCTGACTTCTACATTGCTGACTTCTTTAGGACACCGTGATATAGATATGGGGGTAATTAAGTTCCTCCCTTTCATCAACCGGGTTTTACGACTCTTTTGTACATTGTTGACCTCTATAGCCTATAGGGGTGCTCTGCCATTTTAGCTATTTTCTAACTTAGCACACGAGATCCATTCAATCTCTTGGGAGGTTTCTATCACTTTAGGAAACCGCTCTGTGCAAAGTTCTGACATCCAGAAATTACCAGATTACAGCACTGACATTGGATACAAGTAGTAATTGGTCGTTTGCTGTCTTAGATTCCAAGCGAAAAATAAAGATACAATGTATCTTATTTTCATCAAATGAGAAAATGCACTGATATACGTATAAAAAAATTGTTTTCCGCCAAATTCAGGGGGGGCAAATGCCCCCCCCCCCCTGCCCCCCCAAATGACGTGCCTGGGGTCTAGCCCCCCCCAGTCCCTGATAAACTCCGCACACGGGCTCTATAGTCCAAAGGGGATCCGAGTTCGGTTGCCAGAGGATCAGAGGGGCGGAGCAGCTATAGGCCTATATACTAAGGCGGGAATTGAAAGGTGGAGGATCAGATGAGGCAGGGTTAAAAGAGTTTTTGAACCAGGTGCATGTCTTTGATTTCGAATGGAAAGCGCGATCGAGATTTGACGGATATAGGCCTATAGAGAAACCTGTGATTAGTAATGATGGCTGAGGAACCGGAAATGAGCGAAAATTCAGGATCCACGTCATTCCCTTCACCTAACCTAACTCTTAACTCTAATCCTTCCGCTCGCCCCTCCCCCCCCCCCCCGATGTATACGGGTTTCGTATCAGTCATTTCAAGGCCATTAATTGCCAGGTGACAAAAGTGTTGCTTTTTGTTTCACAATCGCTAATAATTTTGTTGACTGCAAAGGGAGCACGAGACACCTATAGGCGACATTATTTACGACTCACGAGGTCGCTTGAACTTCCCTCTAACCAAAAATGACGTTGTCATGTGGCATCAAAATTCAGTGCAGCATCGGCGTATTTAGGGGTGGGGTGGTTTCAGCCCCCAAATAAATTCCAAATGTTAAAACTAATTGTACGTCTTTTTGTGAACATGACAGTGGTGTAGTCCTGAAAAATGAAGTGGGGGAACGCTCAAAATGAAGTGGGGGAACGCTCTTTATAATAATATTAGTAGTGGTAGTATTAGTATTAATATTCCATTATCCCTGAAAAAAAGTGGGGGGACGGCGTCCCCCCGCGTCCCCCCTCCACTACACCACTGGAACATGACCATTGGAACACGCATACCCGACATAAAAATTAAGCCCCCCCATTTAATTTTTTCCTGCAGAACAGGGCCATAGGAAGGTGCATGGGACAATGGATGTAGGCATGAGATAAGCTATATTAAATGAGATATTTCTGTTGGCGGATGCGCACACTGCACGTATTAACCAGTTGAACATATACACGGGAATCTGAAGACACAATCTTAAAACCTGATCTGCCTATATGCTCCAAAATCTCTCTGAGGTTAACAATTCAGAGAGTTGTAGGCTAAGCCTAGGCTATTATAGCCTAGGCCTGCTCTTCAGCTGAGACCACAGAATCGCGATTCACGCCAACTCTATAGGCCTATAGCTACTGTTAGGTCCACATAGGGCCTAGTTAACTTAGGCCTACAGTAACTGTAGGCCTATCATTATAATATTTGTAGTTTAGATATAAAACTATTAATTATTACGATAGGTTAGGTATATACATGTAGGTCTACGTGGATACTATACTGAGGCGCTAACTATAGTCACTGTATATCGTTGCAATAGGTCTACATGGATACTATAGTGATACTACAGCATTATATAAGCCTAATAGGTCCATAACGGATCTTTTTAACCACGAACTTCTTTGGACGTTGACCTGATAACAATTGAACAATACTTGTTAAACTTACAGCATCAACAATAGAGAATAGAGAGCGATATAAGCCACTTATAATAATTAATTGCTCGCTTTCGCTTTCGGCCACTGACAGCTACAAACAGTTTTCTTTTCTGCCGCATCGAGCAGGACTGCAGCAGTATCCGCAGCCTGCATTACCAATCAAGAACATCCGGGGCTGTTTAAGGTCCCAGCGAGTAGACTCTAGCAGACGGCGTGTTTCCCTTTTACAATTGCTCCCGGTCATGTCCGTTCGAAGCAATTCCCACCCCAGCAAACCCACACCCATCAAACGCAAACCACACCCCAACATTTCCCGACAAAACCTTAGCAAGGCGAGCAACTAGCCTATACGCCTTAATGTAAAACCAGAAAAGACTGACGAAATAACGGCCCAGAAGTAGTGCTCTTTCCGTCCGTCCGTCTACTGCCTAAATTAGGCCATAATTTAGGCCCCCGTTGTTAGCCTAGACAACGGCGGCCACGGTAATTAGACGCAGTATCCGTTCGGAGATAAATTGCGCTTGCGCCGTTGTTATCGTCGACAGAGCAAACAGACAGGCCTTTATCAGCGCCGTCCGATCGCCTCTTCTCAGAGGACAGCGTCGGGTGGTCGGCGGAGACATGAGAGCCCCTGCTGGACCGACGGACGGACGATGGATGGAGGATGGACGGCAAACTCTTCGCTGTGTTTGTATGCACCCGTCCTCCACGGAACGGACGGAGCAGGGAGAGAGGACGCGGACGGGGATGATGAGTGTCGCCGTGGAGTGCGGGACACCGGTTGCAGACGATGATGGAGCGGCGGTGGTGGCGACGCTGCTGCGGTAGGAGACGCGGGTGGTGGGTCCGACGGACGGAGCAGACGACCGAGCAGACGACCTTAGTTCGCGCCATCGTCGACACAAGCGGAACTAGCGACGACTAACGGGTAGGAAACGATCATATATTTAGAGTAGATGATAGCCGACCAACGTTAATTATTCAATATGCATCGGTTAACTCCATCTATTGACTAGGCTAATTAAGAACATGATATAGACTATAATATATATTGACTAAGAGATAGGAGACTAAAATTTGCGCAGGTAGCATCTTCAGAATTCTTGGCGGTTTAGGCTATTAGGCCTATACCTATCCGAAGGTTATACGGTAGATAGAATCAATGGTAGATGTGACGTCCTGTATTATTATGTAGGCTATTGTATGCTTCCATATAGGCTACGTATAGGCTGCATGCATGGGATAGAATTGATATACAGCCTAATTTTTTAATCAGACAAAGAGAATCGCAGTGTGCATAAAAGAACTTCGTAAAATAGGCCTATTATAAATCCGTTCTGCAGACCTTTTCCATGCATATCGATTGCGGCTTCACGGACAGGTTTGAGTAGAGGCCTATAGGCGTTTTGTGTGCCATTGCATTTAGGATTAGCCTAATGATTCATTAGCCTAAATTATGAAGTTTGTAGGCCTATTAGGGCCTATAGCTAGACTAGTATAAAAAGCGAGACAATCAATCGCAGGTTTACATAATATTGCGGCCGATTTGATTAGAGAGCAGAAGTTTAGCTTAGTCTAGACTAGTTATCTCGAAACAAATTTCTTCTAAGACAAAGAATTGAATCGCGACCAGACTGAATTAATTAACTATCGTAATTTCCATGGGTGCTTTTGGTGGCTGTCTTTAGTCTTGATTGTCTAGATATGTGTGGCTCCTTCGTTTATTACATCGATGCCTATCACTAATTTAGGCAGTGGACTAAGTCACTTTTGTCCTTTAATTTCGTCGTTTTTCCATTGCAGATCGGAGGATCGAGTTACGACGGTGCATCGCCGCTAGCCTAGGTTGCTCTGAAATGATCTCGACTGCTACTTTATATCCACCGTTGGCATTAGTTGGCACCCCTATGGGCTATAATTATACGGGTCCCACACGGGAGTATGGGTCTACAGACTCTACGCGGGCTCCATGTGGGCATGCTGGTTAATACCTTGACCTAGACTTGCTCAAACTCTATGCAGCCTGCTGGGCTTTGAAGAGTTTCCCTAACGTGTTTTGTGGTTATTAGCCTATAGTTGTATGGTTTTAAGATGCATACTTGGTGCGCCTATAATTTTAGGCCTAGGCCTAACCGCGGAACAGCCATAGGCCTATAATGTAGTAGGCTCAATATAGCGCCTAAACCGGAGTGGCGGAGTCCTAATACAAAACCCTGGGCGATTGTTTGAGGCCTATACAATATACTTAACGCGCAGCATATATGCAGTTTGTAGGCCTATTGGCCCAATAGGCCCTATAGTATCGACGCATTACAATTACGGATAACGATAACAGCAACAATGAAATCGTAGAGTTCTAGTCCTGGGGGATCAGTAGAACCAGGAAGTAGCTCCCTACACGCCCTAACAATGTTGGTACACGTATACTTGATCATCAGACTGATTTTGTTTTTTGAACGCGATAATTATTGTTTAAATTTCTCTGCTGTAGTTGGCTCTCACTTAGATTTGTAGCGTCCTTCATAGTAGGCATAGGGGCCTACACCCTCCCATTCGACATTGCCAGAGGACGAAAGCCGTTGGAAATAGTAAACAAACGTCTGCTTGGCGGAGGGAAGCATAGCCCATGAGCGGACCCAAATGTAACTGTACACGAGGTTTATTATATAGGCCTAATTATAGCGATCGTGTGGTCTAAACCCTGTTCGTTTTTCAATGAATTCATCAGGCCATATCCTTCATGACCCTACCCGTTGGCGTTATTTATTAGGTGAAAACAATGGGACTATAGGCGAGTTGAAATTGGAGCCTAGGGCGAACAGAGGGAGTTGAAATTGGAGCCTAGGGCGAACAGAGGGAGTTGAAATTGGAGCCTAGGGCGAACAGAGGGGGTTGAAATTGGAGCCTAGGGCGAACAGAGGGGGTTGAAATTGGAGCCTAGGGCGAACAGAGGGGGTTGAAATTGGAGCCTAGGGCGAACAGAGGGAGTTGAAATTGCAGCCTAGGGCGAACAGAGGGAGTTGAAATTGGAGCCTAGGGCGAACAGAGGGAGTTGAAATTGGAGCCTATGGCGAATAGAGGCAGTTGAAATTGGAGCCTATGGCGAACAGAGGGAGTTGAAATTGGAGCCTAGGGCAGTATGAGAATTGTGGAAAAATAACTGGGGGGGTTGGCCTATGATAAACTTGAAATTGGGGTATGAAAAACATACTTTAACATGGGGCTCTAAGAAAGACTGGGGGGTTGAACCCCCCAAACCCCCGGCAATTCTCACCCTGGCCTAGGGCGAACAGAGGGAAGGGCGAACAGAGGGAGTTGAAATTGGAGATTAGGGCGAACAGAGGGAGTTAAAATTGGAGCCTAGGGCGAACAGACGGATTGACCACAGGCAATGAATCTGGCCATATATTATTTGGAATAGACAGCAAGGCGTAATTTAAAAAAATACGGCTCATTGAGAAAAAAATCGGCTGATCATCGGCTGATAGCCGGCTTAGCCACATTTATGCGTAAACCCAGAATTAGGCCTACGACTGGAATTCAGCTAACCGTAGGCCCAATACAACTTTGGCTTAATAAAACACAGAATTTTTAAAACATAACTTACAAAATACATGCATGCAGTTTTTCCTCTCAAAACCCCACATTTCTATTAGTCTATAGCCTAATTGTCGTGGACAAAACATACAGACTATTGTGCATTTTTCTGCAAACAAACTTGAAGGAATAAGCTAAATTATAATAAATTTTGGCGGCTGATCATGGCTGACGCCGAAATATTTTCCGGCGTGACCAAAAATTGAGGCGATGGCGGACGGCTTAGGGGTCTAATTTGGAACGAGCAGCTCAGGAAGTTGATCAAATAATTTGATCAACCGCCTGAGCTGCTCGAAAGGAACGGTACAGAAAAGTAACGGTTAACGTCAACTGTTATACCATACGATGTTAAAGTGGTGCCAATAAGTGTTGGGTTAGAAGCGTATTGTCTGAATGCGCCAAAGCTTTCTCTATGTGAGGTCCACAAAAGACCGTATTTAGGGGTGCTTGAACACATCCCGAACTGAAATAGGTCTATGTAAAAATGAAATAATGCATTTACTAGCTTAACACACGATGACTTATGGGGGAGGGTGTGTGTGTGTTAATTTTGAAGCTCTTATTTCTACGTTAAATTTTACAATGATATATATTTATCACGACGATTAGCTAATCATGCAAGCGCGAGAAAACTTAAAGCCATGGCGACGGAAGACATGTACGTAGAAACTGGAAAGAAACAGAAACTGGAAAGCTGTGGGGGTGATTCGTTGAGGGATCTGGTTTAATCTCAGCAGGTAGTGATGAGTGACGTAAGAAAATCTCATGATGTCTGCTGGGATGAGACTAATCTCTAATATCAACACATCATCATGATCATCAACACATGCTTTCATCTGTCGTCGTACCACAATAAGGAATGCAGGCCTGCGTAGAGGGACATTGATGGTTGGGGCGTACAAAGACAGCGGCTGACTCAGTGAGGTAGGAAATAAACAAGCATAAACTGCCCTAGTTAGCTAGCAAGAGCGGAGATTTAGATATCTCGGGCTAGCACGTGTGGGACGCGGTGGCGCAAGCTGCTGCGGAACGACCTTGGGCAAGTTGCTTACCCATCATTGTCTGTGGGGAAGGCAACGGGAAACCACCTCACTCATCTCATCCCCAGGACCGAGATGCACAAGAGGGTATAACTCATACTCTTTGCGTAAATGTGGCCTATGCGTGAGTAGGGGGTAATTTCCGTATGCATGGCTTCTGATTAGCGAATTACGATAGGTATAACGTTATGCGAACTCGGAGGCAGGTATAAGCCCGCTACTCCGAAGGTCAACAATAGACAGCCGACTTTGCTGGACCGCGTGAACAATAGACGGCCGTTGAGATTTCCCTGTGGACCGTCTATAGGTCTCGATCTGTTCACCCCAAGCTGGCAACGACCGCATATAAATATCTTTCACGCATGCGCGCTCAGCTCTAACCTATTGAATTGGGGGGAGAGCAAGCGTCATGCATCGTCGGGTGCAAGGAATGTGTAGATTAGTTAATCCCTTCCAAATCTATCTTAATGCATACCACTACATTCCAACGACTACGCCTGACCTAGTTACGTTTGGAGGAAGGTCTACGTCTTAGGTAGCCTATACCTGGCAATGTACATACCGGTCCAGGGGTGTAAAGCCAATGAACCTGCCTTCGGGCAGAGAACCATCATCATCAAGCTTACCAAAACCTGCACCGTGTATCACACACACACACACACACACACACACACACACACACACACACACACACACACACACACACACACACACACACACACACACACACACACACACACACACACACACACACACACACACACACACACACACACACACACACACACACACACACACACACACACACACACACACACACACACACACACACACACACACACACACACACACACACACACACACACACACACACACACACACACACACACACAGGTTGTGGATGCTCAATGCGGCCGTCCGCATCTAGATAAATTTTGGTATACCGTTATTTAGATACAGCTGTTGCCTTCTCACAGGAATTTCAGCACTGGTCGTAAGGGCTGTGCAATCGATGCCTATAGCACTGCACTCCAGAGAGAAGAATGTCTGCAAAGGTAATACGACAGAGGACAAGAGGAAGTATAGGGCCTAAAGATAATTTTATGGGGGCGCTCTTTATTGACTAACACCCACACAGTATTATCAGCCGAGCAATCAAATCAAGGCTATCCATATATTACGTATAGGCACGCAGAGAAGGCGGCCACGGGACCTAGGCGATATGGGTACGGGGAGGGGGGAGGGAAAGGGCGGGTTTCGCCAAAATGTACGTACGCAACATAAACGTCTAATACGTGGCGCCAAACACCAAAATCAGCATTAAGGTGAATTTCCAAGATATCGAGTTTGATACGTTATATCAAAGGCCTTGTCTCACACTTTAAAATGACACAAAAATTATTGTTCTAGCTTTATTCTAACAGAAGATATAAGGAAAAAGTGATCAAATTGAACTAATTAATTAACCAATTACCTTAATTAAAACAAAACTAATTTGCATACCAAGAGCATTAAAATAGCTCTAAAACTTGTGTTTTACAAAAAAATTAAAATAAATTTTTAAAAAAATTATTTTTTGATTAAATTATGCACAAAAAATTACAAACATACTATTTCCCTAAATATCTCTGATGTGTAATTTCCGACTTAATGCTGATTTCGGTCTGGACCGCCACATAATATTATATTATGATGTTTAACAACAATAAAGTAGCCTACGGTAAAAACATGTTAAATAGATGACTTTCGCTTTATAGCCTTTGTAAGAGGGAGAGGGGTAGAGAAGCCTTGTACATACGCAAAGGGGGGTCAACAAAATGTATTCATTCAAGTATTTATATAGCGCCTCTTCAAGAAAACTACTCAGAGGCACTCCAAACTACTCGGAGGCGCTCCAAACTACTCAGAGGCGCTTGCATACAGGAGGTGTCAAAGATACTCAGTCAGTCAATCCATTAGCTATTCAGTCAATCAATTAGTCGGCTAGTTAGCCATCAAACCATCAATCCCATGCAACCAGGAAGTCATCAGCCAGTGTACGAGTGACCCACAGCCAACCATTATTATTATACGTCTACCAGCAGAAGTCAATCAACGATCAGATAAAAAAAATGAATCATTAAACAGGAAATGATTTAAGCAAATTTATTTAAATCATTCTTAGACGACGAAGTGTACAGTAAAAAAGCTAACATCCGGAAACTTTAAAGCATCCTTTAAATTACAAAATATGAATATTCACTGGAAACATGCACATAAAGCAGGGGTGTCAAAGAGCTGGCCCGCGGGCCATTTCTGGCCCGCCGACGATATTTTTCTGGCCCGCGAAGCCTTCCCTAAAGATTACAAAATTAGAGGATAGAAGTTCAAATTTTATAGGCTATTTTAGCCTACTGTCAGCGCCAAATACATGGACTTTTTTTATTACTGACGCCACTTTAGCTCAGACGCATAGCTATGTGTAGACTGTGCATCTATGGTTTCCGATTGGTTGTCTGTTAAAATAATTATGAAAATTACGAAACACATATTATTTAAAATGTTCTGGGAATTGACTGACCAAGCCCGGAGCTCCCTCTCAGATCACTACCCATTGTACTCAATTTTGCTCAGGAGCTTCGACACCCTGGCCCGTGGCCCGCCACTTGTAGGATGATGTTCACACTGGCCCGCCACTTGTTGGAAGATGTTCATACTGGCCCGCCACTAAAAAAGGTTTGACACCCCTGACATAAAGGATCAACCCAGAGTTCAACGGCAGCAGAGACCGCTGACGACGACGAAAACTAAAATTATTCATGGCATAAAACATTCTTCTTCTGGTTCTCTGCCCCAAGGCAGGTTCGGCTGTCCAGTGTCGGCACTCTTCCCTCCGCTGGGCCTTCTCCTTTTGCATAAAACATGCAAACAAGAAATAATTTTTAGTCTAGAGAGAACACGATGGATGAAATTGATGCACATGCACCCTAATGCTAAAGGTTTCACAACTGCAAGACCAATTTCAAATAACCCTTTCAAAAACAAAGCCTCCAAGGACAAAGGATGATGACAGAGGTAGGAAATAAATGAGCAAATGAGCAAATGCTGACCTTACAATGCTTGGTACATCACACACACGCAGACACACTGTCACACACACACATGCATGCATGCAACTGCACACACACCAGAGTGAGAATTGCCGGAGGGGTTTCAATCCCCCAGTTTTTCCTGTAGAGCAATATGTTAAAGTCTGTTTTTCACACCCCGATTCCAGGTGGATAATGGTCCAACCCCCCCCAGTTATTTTTAAACAATTCTTACACTGACACACACACATGCTCACACACGCACACGCATGAACACAAGCACACATGCTCACACACATACGCATGTGCATGACGCACTCAAGCACACACAACACCTAAGACAGAAACTGAATGACCGCAAATGACCCAGTCAGCATCCAGTCCTTGCTCTCCTTCACAGCCCTCTCAGCCACTCCCTCTCCAAGTCCAACCACCAGGTCGCACTTGAGCGTCCGCAGGGTGCACAGCGGTGCCGGGCAGAATCCACGAAGCGCCGAACGGAACGCTGTCGTCGTAACCCACTTCAGGTCGCCAGCCAGCTTGCGGTAGTTTAAGTCGCCCTTGAAGAGGATCAGGCCGGAGGTCGTAAGGTCGAGGAAAAGGTCAGGCGCCACAGTTTCCATCGCCGCAAAGTCGTGAGGAAGCGTCCAGAACGGATGAACCTTGAACTTCCACGACCCCTTCGCAACCAACTCCTTCCATCTCCGGCCGAGACATGCGACGGACGCATCCTCAGAGGCGGAAAGCCTCTCCAGGGTCCAATCCCAGTCGCCTTGAGTCACATCGGACACGAACCACGGCATGGACTTGCCGTGGAAGTGAACGACTTCGACTTCGTGTCGAGTGACGAGGAAGTCCGCGAGACAAAGGTCCGTGAACAGTTCGAATCCGGCGTTGTCCAAGACAATGTCCACGCGCTTGATCGGCTTTTTGGGATCGGATAAACAATGCCAGACGGCACCGGTTTCGTCGCAGAGGATTTGCAGCTGAAGCGAATCGAGCTGAGCCAAGGGATCGACCATCTGGGAATTGGTGGCACCGGCCGATATCGAAAGATCACATTTGTTACCCCAAAGAGCCACCTGTTAATAAAACACCAATTATTAATTATTAGCATCATTTACTAATCAAACACAATAGTTTACTATTAACAGGTTTCACTGATCAGGCATCAGTTTTCACAAAAAATAACCCAAACACTGGTTATCCACATACCATTCACACACCAACCAATCAAGTACCAGCTGATAGTGATACCAAAGTCAAAGGTGGGAAACTTGACCAACTGATTAAACAGTAAGATACACTATAATAGGCCACAATAACTGACTCATTAGAAATGTGGTTTGCATATATGTAGCATTTGCTACATCAATGACCACCAACAATTGTAATTGTAATCGTACATTTATATAAACAATCAAACAGCTACACCTTGCCAGTAGATGACCGTAAAAGTAACAACTGTACAATAACACTGATCACCAAATTGGCACCTACACATATATCAATATCCCAAGCAGCCCCTTCACATAATGATCTGCCTTGTAACACTGGCACATAGTGATATCCCAATTAACACCTGTGAACAATAATCTTGCAATCAACACCAACACATCAGTTGATAGTTCCTTCAAATTTTTCTGCCTATTTATCACAACATCAAAGCAGTCTGTTCAAAGGATGTCAAAGTAGGACTAAGAAACAAGGAAACAGTAAAACTCTGATTACATTACAATTTCAAACAGACAGTGAAAATCAAGACATACATAGAAGAGTTGCAGAAAGAGTTCATGATTGGAGATGGATGATGATGGTGATGGTGAGGAGTTTTTCATAATGTGTGATGCCATCGTCGAGATGGCAGGCAGAGAGTCCAACAAGGCGGCCTGCTTCTGAGCCTCGAAAGGATCAAATGTCTTCAGATTGGTGCTGCAATAACATACATCCAACAGCGAATGTAAAGTAATGTAGGAAAAGACAACTGCATTACTGACTCATAACCCAACCAATTAATTAAAATAATTGATTTATCTAATTCATTTAATGGATCCATATATTTATCAGATCATATTTCACAAATCTTAGTAATTTATATATAATTAAAGTCAATAAAGCAATCGATTATCCATCATCAGTCCATTCACTCCAAGGACAAATGAGAGAAGGCCAAACTGGCCTTAGCGCCAACAACCAGTGGCGGATACAGAACTGTTCGAAGGAGGGGGGGGCAAAATCTTTGGTCTTGGGACAGGAAAATATTTTGTCATTGGTCGCCAAAATACCTTTTTGTCCGCCAAAAAGTTGATGACCTTTGTTTAGTCCTCTGGCTGAAATCTCTTCAGAATATCAGAATATACCATTGCACCTCTATTCGTATTGCTAATTTGAAACCGAATGAAAGGGGGCCATGCCCTATGCAATTTTTAAATGGTGGGGGACATGGCAGGATTGCCCCCCTCCCCTGCCAACAACTGACCCTAGCACAAACCACTGACTTTAGCGCCAACCATTGAGTATGCCAATCACTGACCTTAGTGCAACTGCAGACATAATGCGCCGATAGAAGTAGCACTCGACATAGAGCCATGAACTCTGGAACCACGAAGGAGTCCGACCCCCGTCCACCTGCTGGACCTGGCAGTCAGCGTCCAGATAGCCATTCCACAGCTGGACATCCTCAAGGTCATCCTCAAGAACGGTTAGCAGTTTGTTGGTCTGCACTTCGTTCTTCAGCCGAGACAGATGACCAACGATCGATTTAAGATCATCCACACCTGCCTACAACATTAAGATATTATATTTATTAAGTACTAGCTGAACCCGGCCACGCGTTGCTGTGGCTGAAAAGAGCCTCCCCCTCCCCCTCCCCCTCCCCCTCCCCCTCCCCTCCCCCTTCTCCCCCCCCCTCCCCTCCCCTCCCCCTCCCCCTCCCCCTTTCCTCCCCCTCCCCTCCCCCTCCCCTCCCCCTCCCCTCCCCCTCCGTCTTCGTCCCGCTCCCTCCGCTCCTTTCCGCCGTCACGCCGTCAAGGCCGCTTTGGGGAATGCCGCGAATCGCTTATGACGTCAGAGGACGCGACATCATTCATGTTCATTCATATTTCGTCTGCTGTGTTTAGAGACAGCGTTTAGCCGTGAGGGACGTGTTCAACTTGCAAATGGCGGACGAACGGATTGCAAAGTTCCCTTTTTGTGGAAAAGGTTGCGTTTTTTCGGGAAAAAAGCATAAGTTATCACTGTTCTATCGGAATGGAAGGTGTTGTAAAAGTTTCATAACAATCGGTGTGTCACTTTCGGCGTGATCATGTTCCGAACTATTGGAAAGTTTCATTTTTATTTATATAGATTATGAAAATAAAAAATAAAAATAACTTTCAAGAGGTTTTAGCTAAGCAGCATGTTCTATTTCTCTGGAGGTTCCTCACGTGCAAAGAGCTCATGCATATCTTGTAATTATTATTATTAAATATTATTATTTTAAAATTATTATTATAATTATTTTTTAAATTTTATTATTATTATTTTTTAAAATTTTATTACCGGTACTATTATTTTATTTATTTATTTATTGATCAACGTCGTCGTCATCATCATCGTCAATGCCAATTCTTTACAGAGGTGCGAAATCTACGCAAAACGTTGTGAGCTTCTAAAGGTGATATTTACTCATCATCATCATCATCATTGGGCTCAATGCCCGTAAGAGTCAGACGCCACTCTCTGTCTGAGTCTGTCTCGCGTCATGCTGCCCAGTTTGATATTTACTAAGTTTCTCAATACATACAGGCTTGAATACATAAATACCTGCATATCAATCTGGAGAGAGAAACTTTATGTGAAATGCGTTTATATTCCAGCATCAAATTTTATTAGCTTTGAAATAATAAACTACCGTAATATTGTTCGTATATTTAAACATCATTATTAACAAGCTATATATCAACAGTATTATTTATCATAAAACCATTATCTTAAACAATGAACCAATTGACTAGCCCTGGTTAAGGTTAAGAAAAGTTTGAAAGAAAACCAAGTACCAGCAGTAGAAAGTATTCTGCTTTTTTATGAAAAGTGTTATTTGTTATTCGTGATCCACCAACTCACAGCGGGTGAAATTACAATTTAGGAAAGATGCGTGAGAATGCATCATGTGAGATTGCATTAGAAAATATCACAAAAGCATACTGTACCTCTCCAATCTTTTCTATGATTTCACTTTTCATTCGATACACAGTGTCCACAACTTTAGTTAAAATGATAGGCAGTCTGTCCTTCACTGTTGGATATGCAAAATCACTGAAATATAAAAATGCCCTAGTTACATTTAACTTGATTTTATAATTTTCATTTATTGAACAGTCCGGTTGACAGACCGCAACCGGTTACAGTGTAGGCTACAGTTATGCAATTGAAATAATTAACAAGAATACAAATCTTAACTACTAATAATAACTTACTTACTTACTTACTTAGCACATACGGTTTGCAATACAAGGGCGCTAATAGCCGACTTAGTTATAGTAAGAGGGACCGACGTGTTGGTTAGGTTCAGGTTTAGGTGTCGTGAGGGTCGGTTAGGATCACGTTTGGCATCGTTAGGGTCGGTTAGGTCACGTAAGGCATCGTGAGGGTCGGTTAGGATCAGGTTAGGCATCGTGAGGGTCGGTTAGGGCCAGGTATGGGGTTAGTGCGGTCATTCGTTAACATAGGGACCCGCATACTATAACTAATCGCTGATCTCTATGCCAGAGTGCTATTCAATGTGCCACCGCCCCTCCCCCTACCCCCAGCTGATTCCCAGCTAGCTGCACCGGGAAGGACTCTCTAATGGTGGTCAAATTTAAATAGGAAAGTGCAGATTCCTTAAATCAACGAGTCTGATAATGAGCCCAATACCTTTCAAACTTTGCCGACAATGACCGTGGTAAATTAGTGACTTTTAACATTTTTATTCATTTAACAATTCCTTATTTTATGACCCGAGACCGCACCACCGATGTGTGTATAAAATAGATAACGGCGCAGCAATTCAAGATCTTGTATCAAGAGTGTACGGCATGTGACGCATTGTAATGAACGCCTAGGCCTATAAAATAATTTTATCCCGTTTTACTTACCTAAAAGATTAAGGACAAAGTACAATGCATCTAATTATGCTTAGAAAGCAAATGGGCGATTAGCATTATAAGCTATTTTTCATAGTTTATACTGCAACGAACTGAATTCATTTGGCAATTTAGTATTTCAGCTCACCATGTTACCCATGTATGATCTAACCGGTGGTTTTTTATATTTTGTATTTAAACATTTACAAAGCTCCTCTAGTAGGGTGAACCGTTCAGAAGCGCTCCCAGTGCGCAAGGCCTCGCGAGAAGAAACAGGTTTTGACTTTTAAGAAGAGACAAGGCAGATATCTATAGATATCATGACGAAGGCATTGATCGTCCATTTTCCAATTAAATTATCGAGCGATATCCTTTCCAATCGATTCCCGTTTTACAGGATACCACACACAGGTCCTCATCACTTCGTGTACGGAACTACGAATTGCTACCTCTGTAGGCCTATTAAAATTTCTGAAGCAGCCTAAGCCGTCTGTGAAGTTTCATTGGTAATCCGACCTGGCATAGCCTACTCATGCACCCGCGTAACCTAAGCTAGTGGATACGGCTCTCGTCTATTGCATTTCTAGAATCTAGATGCAAGTGGACGTCGATTCACGTAACCGCCAGCGACTGTTTGGAGATTTTAATATTGGGCTAGATTATGGCACAAAAAATTCTGCAGTCGTCAAACTGCTGACTAGCAGATTACTGAAGATAATTATAGGGCCACTTCACAACTCGATCCTCTTGGCCCAATGTGCCACTAAGAATTTTTTGAAGCAGTTACTTGCAGGCAAAACATTGAAATATATTAAATATTTTATACATAGACCAGTATGAATGTGTACATGTATATTTCTACATTTATCATTGCATTATTACAATGAGTAATTACTCAGCATTATGCAAAATAGACATGTATAATAAGTTTTAGAAATACACAGAGATATTAGTTAATTTAAAAATTTACATTTATTAAAGACATTTAACACTGTTGTCGTAGATTTCCAATTTTTCCCAACTCCATACCAGATTCAATTCACGAGAACTAATCAAAAGTGCCAATCCTCACAAATGACCAGTTAGTATTGAAAGTCAGTACTAAAGCTCAAGTACTGTAGTACTCTACAAGTAATATGCATCCAGTCAAACATCATCAATTAACTAGTATACATATCATAGTTTCTAAGTCAATCTTCCAGAAATGACTAAAACCAGTCAATTGGCAAGAATTGATCAAACCAGTCAATGAGCATGTGATGATCAAAATACCCCAACCAATAAGTACTTATTAAAACCAGTCACTCAGCAAGTACTGAGTAAAATCAGCCACTCAACAAGGCAGATTGAAACCAGTCAAACAGCAGGTACTGCTTTAAAACAGACTGATTAGCAAGTACTGATCGGGAACACAACAGTTAAACACGAAGAATCTCAGCAGCCATTGAACTTCCTAAATCGCCATCAGTCTCCACCGGTCTGCGAATCACAATGCGGGCAAACGTTCCGCCCACTTGACCTTTCGCCAGACGCCCTGGATTAACGCACACTGTCTTGCCAACGTTCTGAAATCGAAATACATGTACAGTGCAGTGAGAAGCCACTTATAAATTAAAATTCACTCCAAATATGTCTATCTTACCACATAATAAAAAAATTATCTGAAAATCTGTGTAAGCGTACCCTGGACACAAAAGTTTGGGTATACATGCTTTAATTGCTTTCTACTTTTTTTTAGAGAACTGTCAGGATATTTTGACAAACGTTTTGTTCATGACAAATAGATTATTCTAACAGCGTGTTTCTTAGAGTCTGTTAATTACCAAAGCTGCAATTGTCTTTGCCAAAAAGTTTCTGTGCAACATGAATTTGCTTAAACATAAAAAGTTAAGCTAGCAGCTGAAAAGCATTCCTTGCTTAAACATAAAAAGTTAAGCTAGCAGCTGAAAAAGTATTCCTCACCTTGACAAAGTAGCGTAGGTCAGAGGGCAAGAGCAGTAGGTGAGGGGTCACTGGAAGTCGTCCATGGAGGTCGTTAAGTTCAACGTCAACGTTAACATCAGCACCGGCAGGAAGCAAAGGATAGTAGCTGGAAACCATGTAAACAACTCAAACTATCAACTATTTCATTTTTAAATTATGGTACGAGCTGCAATCACTAAGAAGAAAGAAATTCTGCTCTATCACAGGGCAACCAATATTTCAGAGACGTGGTTCCGGTATGGAACTTAAGTCAATCAATTTATCAGAATTTATATAGTGCACCTACAAGACCCCTACTCAGGACATGTGCATATTCGTATATTGTGTAAAAACAGGTTGGCAAACGCAACCTGGAACCATGGAACAATGAGACGAACAAAATGCAACCAAAAGAAAGTAGGAGGAAGCAATCAGCTATTGGGTTATAAGGTTTGAAGAATCAAATACTGGTTGCAGAGGGTTAATCCAAATTTAAACACCAAAACATATCTCTTAAGATAAAAAAATCAATTGTTCATTCCTTCAAAACGCTGTAGTATCATTCCCTCATTCAGTCACTCAATCATTCCTCCATGTGGGACATGGTGGCTGATCAGTTAAAGTACTCAACTTGTAGAGGAGAAAACACGAATTTGAGTACCCGAGATGGCTACTATTTACGCACCATTTACGCAAGTCCTTCAGCCACACGTGCTCAGCACCATGGTTGATTACTAGATAGTTCAACTTAATATATGCATAAAATAATAATTCATGGTAATAATAATCATCCTTTATTCAATTTCTCATTTATGCATTTATAGATTCGTTAATCAGGTTCATCAGTTAAAGATGAAATGGAAAGCTACTGACCAACGTTGCGTCAGGATGTGTTTCGCGAGACGTGAAAAGCGATCCATTGGATGCGAACTGGAAAGAAAACGAGAACAACCAGACACTGATAAGGGAATCAGACACTAATCAGAAACTTGCAGACTATGCATCGCAACATCTACATGTAGCTGAATAAATAAATAAATAAACTCAGAGGATTTATATAGCACCTCTTAAAGGAGACTACTCAGAGGCACTCCAAACTCCAGCATAGTCAAAACTAAAAGGTTTAAGGTTAACATAAAACATGTCAGACAGAGTTCTATGTCCGAATTCAAGTCACAAGCACATTTCACTTTACATAATTATAGTCTACAATTATGAATTCAGAAATAAACACAATCCTGTGCAGTTATCACACAATATGAATAAGTTGTCACAGCGCAAGTTTTGAAGTCAATTTCAGCTACTCCAGAGAAGTAGGCATTGGAGGTTGGCTGCGACTTGCGACATACTTTGATATTTCCTCGGCTCCCATGTGAAACAGAATGTCGGTTGACGTAGCTCCGATCACAACTCCATTGATGTCCAGCGTACATGGATCGGACATAAAATGGACGCCAGCATCCTGAAAATGTCAATCAATCAATCAATCAATCAATCAATCAATCAATCAATCAATTATTCAATCAATCAATCTTTATTGACCACCACGACAGTAATACAAGCACGCAGTGTGCAAAATTCGTATGCAGGTTGTTAATAGGTAAACTCAAAGGAAAATATGGTTCCGCTAAAGAGGGTCGCCTATCTACATCATTCATTCATTTTGTACAGAGATTTGCATGGCACCCCTTCAAGGTTACTACTCAGGAGCACTCCCAACCAAACCATTCATTCAGAGCACTTATATAGCGCCTCCTTCAAGAAACTACTCAGAGGCGCTCCCAGCCCAACCACTAACAAAGAAAAAAGTCATTAGTCAACGCATTATCAGTCATTAATCAATTATTACACATTTATGGAAACTATTTAATAATTAGATTCTGTAATGCTTCAGAAGTTTATTGCACACCAGAGGTAAACACAAACTTGTCCAACGTCCACAGAGAAACTAGATAAATTTATTCAAGTAAATGCTGATAAAAATAATATTATACATAATTTTATATATGCCAGACTTGTTTAGAAAATTACACAGATGTCCTTTTGGCATTTATCCCAGACAGGCTGCGCCATACCTTGGTGGGCGTGAAGGCAAATGGTGGTTGTGGATAGACCCAGTCATGATGAACGTCCCGCTGAGAAGGAAGCACAACAAGCGTGATTCCTAATCTAAAAGATCAAACACTCAATCAATTCACATATTAAAATTCACCCTTCTCTATTCTAGCTATAAATCTGTGAATTTAATTCAGACTGAAGTGTAAATTGCAGGTTGTCACAATAATCTACCAATAACTCAGAATCTATATAAATAAAAATGTAACGGCGTTCGCACGAATCGTCCTTATAAAGGATCTTGGAAAGCCCTGGACCGATTCTTTTCAAAATTGCAGCAAAACGTTCCATTAATAGAGGCGCGGGTTTGCATAATGCTTTTTTCCTCAAATCTGTTACAAAAAAAAACAACTTTCACTCCGATTCGACCGATTCCGAGTTGAATATAATAATAATTACGACGATTTATATGGCGCAGTAACACAGCCATGCCGTTACAAGGGCGCCTTACAAAAAACAGCTACACCGGATAAGCCCTAGCGAACAAGTGTGATTTTAGCCTGGCTTTAAAAGAGTCCACTGAGCCTGCTGATCGGATAGCGAGAGGAAGACTGTTCCAGCAACGAGGACCAGCGACCGAGAAGGCACGATCGCCGAAGCACGTTCTCATTCTCCGCACACGCAAATCAGACCTCTCGGATGATCTGAGCCGAAGCCCAGCCGAATATGCGCTATATGAACCTTGCGGAACCACCATTTTGAAACGCGACCTATTTTCGGCGAAGTCATATATGGGCGGTTTGAATTTGAACTCAGAATCGGTCGAATCGAAGTGAAAGTTGTTTTTTATCGGTCGAATCGAAGTAAAAGTTGTTTTTTTGTTGCAAATTCGATCGTTTTCAACACATACGCCCGTCGATAAGCTTTGCCTTCCAATTCGGGTGGTTCAAATGTGTGTTCTATTTATGTAGCGCATTTCATAACATTCCATTGAGGCCTTTTTGCTGAAGCATTTTAGGGCGCTATCCGCGTCGCTATCGGAAAGGACGGTGTGAGGGAGGAAAGGATGGGAGGGAGCGACACGAAGAGGAAGGAGAGAGATGGAGGATGCAGGGAGGGGGAGTGGATGGCAGGGGGAGGAGAGGGGAGGAGAGGGGAGGGTCGAGGGGAAGGGAAGGGGAGGATGCAAGGAGGGAAGGGGAGGGAGCGGAGGAGAGGGTAGGGGAGTGGAGGAAAGGGGAGGAGGGGATGGGAGGATGCAGGGAGGGGAGGGGAGCGGAGGGGGGAGGAGAGGGGAGATGGAATGGAGGTAGGGAGGGATGGTTGGATGCTCTTTTCAGCCACAGCAAAGCGTGGCCGGGTTCAGCTAGTAAGACATAAAAACCAGTGTTTGAGAGCACTAGTAAGAGTTCAGTCTAAAGATACAAATAATCCAACGCAAGGGCACAAAAACCCAGTATCCAAGGGCACAATAAATCAATAATGCAGTGTAAAGGTGCAACCCAGCACAAGGGCACAATTTAGTCCAGCACAAGGGCACAATAACTCAGCTTATGGCCACAATAACCAAGTGTAAAGGCATTATAACCGGGTGTTAAGGGCAACGCCTCTTAGTCAAAAATGGCAATAAATTGCTATGACTAAAGAGTACCATACATCCTAATTGCCATAATTGCTTAAGATAAAACCTTTGAAATTGAAACATGACCAAGGGCTATCAGTTAAATAAATCAGGTCGCCTAACAATTTTTGTGATGTAAAGACACTGAGTGAAGTGTCGTGCTTTAGAAATCTTCTAATGCAATATAATAACAGGCATAGGAAGACAGTGTACATTACATTTGGGAGTAAAAATGACTTATTGTATGCAATATTCTCATACAGAAATTATCAATAACTATATATCAAACAATCGTTTCATATTAAAGTTTACACCTCTTACTTTTGACTGAAGCCGACAATTTCGCTCATTTTTTGGTTAAAGATTTCGTCAAATGCCATTTCTGTAGATTCCAACTTCTGCTGCAAAAGCAATCAGCACAAATGTTTGGGTGTTTTCACAATTGGAGCAACATAAATGTCCAGTCTAATAAATCAGAGGCCAACTGGGGAGTAGGACATGAATCCTTCCCTGCTTCCCTTATTCATCTATGTTTGCTTAGCATCAGTGCATAATGTTCTAGACTAGCCAACAATTAGCAATGATAACTTAGGGTAAAAACAGAAAACTATCAAACTAGTCTGAGATTAAATTGCAAGGTAAAGCAATGATGCTATTGCTATGTGATCTGAAGCTGTACACAGTGTACAGTGTACAGTTACTAATGCATGATGCGTGAAAAATTTCCACAACTGCCATTCAGCTTCGAACTTACTTCTGAATCAAACATTTTAGAATCGACAAACGGCCCAAACTGAAACATGAAAACAGACATCATGAGTAAATGAAGTAGACAGAACGTTTTAATTATATAAACAGTCAAGAAAAGGAAGTTATGGGTTTCAGAGCCTGCTCTGTACTGACCATAACTCATAGGCTGCTAAGCTCAATCAATTTCCTGCGTACTGGAAAAGGGACGTGGTTAGTTTTAAAAAAACACAGTATAAGCAGTAAAAAAGATTTCACTTATAAGTAGCACACAATTATACTACCTTCACTGTTAACCCTTTAATGCCGGAGGGTATAGGATTTCCCATACCATTTACTACCATCTCAGCATTAAAGGGTTAAATTAAAGCTCTAATCCCTAATAAACTATAAAGATAATGGTCAAATGTTATCATTTCTCATCCTTGATGCAACATAATAATAATAATAATAATAACCCCAAATAATAGTAATCGTACAACATATTGGGCCTGAAGACCAATAGAAAATAAAATGTCAACAAGGTAAGTCAAATATGGACAATGTACATTGAAGAAAAGAATAAAAAATCAGCAAGTACCAAACTGCACAAATGATTGTAAATGAAATATAAAATTTACTCACCAGTAGACAAATGTCGGGTCGGTTCGCTTCGAGATACGTGAAAAGGTCAGCGAGAGGTTCGTAGAGGTCGTTATCGGAGACCGTAAAAGGACCACAAGCCACGACAATGCTCAGGTCACCTAAAAACATTTAAATCAGAATAATAAATTTTTAAATGCCCGAACGTCAATTTATCCTGAAAATTATAATTTCAAATTAGTTTGTAAAACCCCACATGATTCTGTGGATTTCAATTACAATTTCAGCTAAATATGCCATGCCAGAATAACAAAATTCATCTCCAAAATTTTAACTCTTATCAACTCGGTCACAGACAATAATGTTGTCAGTGCAAGATCTGTTCTCTTAAGATTTTTCTTTTTAAGGTTTTTGCACTGGGAGTGCCTCTTATATTGGACTGTTCTGTGAGAGAAGCTTTAGAAGTTCGTAAATAGAAAAGAACTACCTTGAGAAAGAACGGGTCTTGTTGAAAGAGGTAACTCGATCCCCTACAAAAACAAGAACAAGCAACACAATGAGTAAGTAAGCAAGTAAGTATATACTTTATTGTAGCCAACTGCTAATGCGGTATACTGCACTTTGGTTTACATGATATAAGATAAAGCATCGTTGTTAAACCCTGTTGGGTTCTCCATCCTAAAGATAATTTTACCGTGCAATCTGTATAAATCTTTCTCTCTTTCAGATCACGCAAACATGCACACACGCAAACACACATTGCAAGTTCCTTCATTCTACATTTCAAATACAAAAGTGGAGAGAATTAGTAATTAATTATTGGTTAAATACAATGCTTACTTCGTATATTTTTGACACAACAAACCGCGTGCCATTGGCATTTGTGCCTTCGACCGCGACAAGCTGAAACAAAAGCATTTCTTTATGTTAAAAAAGCACTGCTGTAAATTCATGAATGAATTTATATAGCACCCTTGTAGAGGACTACTCAACGGTGCTCAGAACTCCAGTACAGCCAAAACTCTCCGCTCATGAACAATATCACAGAAATTATCCATCAGGTCATAAAATGTATAAATAATTATCTTATTTAAATTATATTGATCAAAGGATCATTTGTGTAACATTTACATAGCAATAATTCCAAATTACGTAATGTCGTATTATGATAGAGCACACTAAAAGCGACTGAAAAACGTGATTGTCATTAGAGAGTTAAATAGAAATGAATTTATATTGTTATTTAATGTTTCATCGTTTAAACTTGAATTTATATTGTTAAGTACTTAAAGTTTCGTCGTTTAAACTGTGAAACTTTAAATAACAATATAAATTCATTTCTATTTAACTCTCTAACGACAAGCATGCACTAATGTGACTGGAAATAAATGCAGCTTGCTAAAGGACTAAATAACAGATTAAAATAAAATAGATTAAAATAAAAGATTAATAAAATATCATCCTTATCATACCTGTATATAAACATTTATTCAGCACCTATTTGAAAGAGCTCTCTGAATACCGATAACGCATTGTTTAACCCTATACCAAATACAGTTTACATAGTAAGTGGCATGGGAAATCCTGTACCTTCAGTCAGTAAAGGGTCAAAGTTGTTCAAACTTTAAGTTAACTCTAAGTTACAAAACAAAGATCGCTACCTGGCCAGGGAAGAGAGAATACTGAGGAACAGCGGAAAGATCGAGGGCGATCCAACGTCCGTACGATTCTTCTCTCGATCCTTGAAGGATCACAGAATTGCTGTTGAGTCGTCCGTTGCCATCGCAACCAATCTGACCCATAACAGTCAACGTTCCCTGAAACACAACAAATTGACCATAAAAATTATAAGCTTTCAACCCAACAACACCTAACACTAAGAAAAATCCTATTAAGAAAAATTAACTGAGATAATTATTCAAATCAACAGTTCATTTCTTTGAAAAATTTCAGTCAATCAAACTTTTTACCCGAGGTAGTTCTAATCCCTCACGAGGCAAAACAATTGTCTTTTAGCCGCAGCTGGAACGGTTGTGTTGAAGCAATTAAACCATTTGGGAAAAATAATAAAGCCCTACATAACCAATCAATCAATACAGTAACTAATAAACTGACACTAAACTACAGTTAATCTTTAACGACAAGAGAGTGTACAACAAGCAACTAGAAAACATATGCAGCTTGTCACTAAAGTGTTAAGCAATTATGTTACCTTAATAATTAATCAATTGATTAAGTGCCAATCAACAAATTAACCAGGTAACCATTAAATCAAGCAACCGAATCAGTTAGGTACTTAATCACAAACAAGAATCAGATAACTAGCCAATCAACAAAGCAATCACCTGCTGTGGAATTGAGACGTGTGAAAACTCTTCAACTAAATGACATTCCTTGAAGTGATTCGCCATCTCTTGAATCTGGTTGCTCAGAACTAAAAACAAACATATAAACACAGCAACTGGTCAACAAATCAAACTCAATTTAACTGGTCGTAATGCTCGAAGACAAGTTAATCTTGAGGGGTATTCATAGGCATAAAGAGTTAAAGATTTTGTCTTATGGTTGGCCACTCCACCCCTTCTCACCAAGCAGTGTAAACTGTACACTAGTGATGTAGCTTTTCCGGAAAGATATTTTCCGGAAACTTTCCGGAAACTTTCCAGAAACTTTCCGGAAACTTTCCGTAGACCGAAAAATACATCTAACACATAATGTCACTTTTTCCCTATCAGAAAACATATGAAAATTTGAGTTTTTAAAGTTCCTTTTATTGGCAATGTGGGAAATGTTCACCTTAAAGAAATAAAATGACTATTACCGGTAAATGCTTTAATTAGCAGTTCAGAATATCTGACAATTTGACATTTTGGCAGCTGCTTTGAACCTGCTCAACTATTTATTTCACTGTGCTATTTAGGATTATATTGCAACAGTTAAATGGTGATGTACCGGTAAATTAGCTGAATCCTTGAAAGTAAGGAAAGAATGTAAGGGATTTCAGAAGTAATAAATTAAAGAAAATAATTATGGACCGTAAATAAATAAATAAGGTTACATAAGATAATAAAAAAGGCTTTTCCTTGTCCATACACTGCTTACTCAAGGCAACAACTCATAGATAGAAAATTTAAACCAAAACATATTCTTTGCTGCTTACCAAGAAAAGCAGATTTGAAAATAGATTAGTCTCACACTGCAATGGCATTGCCAATAACATCATATTTCAAGCATAAAATAATTGTATATATGTAGGAATTAATCTGTTGCAGTACTTATTAAAACACTTGGTGTCTATAGTGTACTGAATCAATTGCTGTTTTTGTTTCATATTTTCAGAAGTAAAAAATAAGAAGAGTTAGGTGACCAAATCATAAAATTTTCTTCATAATAACAGTGAAGTCCGATTGCAATTAATTCTTAAATGTATTGTCGGTGTATACACTAAACAGTAAGCAATAAGTGTTGTTTATTGAATGAAAAAATTAGCAATGACTATATAATATAGCTTACAGTGATTGATGTTTAAGCATATTCATGGATTTAAATTGTTATTTAGTAATATTGTATTGATAGAAAAATATCGGAAATTTTTCGGAAAGTTTCCGGAAAGATATGTCGGAAGGTTTCCGAAAGTTTCCGGAAAGATATGAAACTTTCCGGGAAAGATTTCCGCCTCACAACACTACTGTACACTGTATAGTTCCTTGAATGTAGCATAAGTGAAACAGAAATTCAAAAATATTCCTATCTTGGCAGCAGGTATTTGAACCTCCAACCTCAGGGATAATAGTCCAACATGCTAAACAGCTTAAACAGTAAAATACTCCATAAGGCATTCAGAGCTAGGCAATTTACAGTAGAGCTGCCATAAAAAAGCGAATTCCAAAATTAGATCAAGACTAAAAGTAGAACGCATTGAACCTAAAGTGAAGCTGAAATCAGATAAACCGAAAACCGAAACCTACTGTAAGCCTTTTCACAGAGTTTTTCGAACATGTATTTGCATTCTTTCAGGGTCATGTCAGGGTCATAGTTCGAAATGACAAGGTTTTTCTTCTGCGTGCGACTCCACGTGACGCCATCTGTTGATCCCAACTTCACCAACACTTCGCCAGCGTTGCTCCGACTCTTGTATTTCTCGGATGGAGCGCTGGAAAAAGAAAATCAATGAAGTGAAGAGATGGTCAACTGTAACTTTATTTATTCCTTGTGGTCATGCTCTATTACAACTAACACAGCATATGTCTATTTTCGCGCATTATAACATACTACTCTTCAGGTACCTCACAAAGCTCTAATGGCATGGCTGCTTAACATACACAAGAAAAAGAAGAGCAGTACAGGCCTTAGGAATGCCATTTATAACCACAAATTTTAAAAAATATCTTCAAAGCAGCAGCAACAACACTCGCAAAAAGTTAATCTGATAGCAACACTAACGCAAAGAAAACTACCGCTTATTATAAACCAAACAGAACACAGACCATTTACGTATCACTACAAGAGATTATTAAGTGTCAGCAAATTCATTTCTTAGGTTGGGTGGTCAGTTCTCTCATCATCTCACCGAAGCACAATGATTTAAGTAGTTTGCTTAGTCACTGTTGCTGTGGTTAACTGATGGTCAGTTGGGTATTGCCAGGGTAGACAAGGTCAATGGGTGAGAGGTCATATGCAGGTCACAGTAATAAATGAGTGTCAGACACAGAATTCAAACAGTTCATTTCAGCCCAATCTGGGCAAGGATCACCTCTGAGTAGGTATCTTGAAGAGGCATCATATCAAGTTCATACAATTGGTTGATTGAATACACTAAAATTGCGACACCCCTATTTAAGATTATAAGTAAAAAATATGGATCATTCCAGAACACAAGTTCTGTAATAAAATCAAGTGCTGTAATATGCCAAGCAAATTTCTGTCCAGGGTAACAGCCTCTGTTGTCATAAACCCTGGTCAAATCGGATCCATCCATCCAGAACACAGCTGCAATTGTAATAATAAAATTCACTTTAACCTGGCACTGTAGCGGTCTCTCTCTAACAAAACATAAAAGGAAACTCACGTGCAAGGAGACGACAAACTACGAGGTGAGAAGACCAATTGTGGGCTGCGATTCAGATCGGTGAGGCGCTTAGTACTTCCCGTTTCACCCAGCTTCTGACGTTTCTTCGACATGCTCTGGTAAATCAGGTTTAAAACGTGAAATAAACTATAATAATAGTGAAAGAGGAGATATGGTCAATCACATAAATGATACTTAAGGCAAAATAAGAAGAAGCAAATCATGTTATTCTATAGCATCAATTCTCATATATCAGCCTGATTGTGCAAGGAAAAGTTTATTCCATGAAAAAATAACCCAAAATTGCTCAGGCATGGTTCTGAGCAATGTCTGGCTCACCCCATGGGACGAAGAGGTAAAAATATAACTCTAGAGCAAAGGGACCCTGAGATGGCAGGAGTAGGATAAAGGAGGAGATCAAAAAGGAAATGGTGAGCTACAGAGACCAACGAGTACCATATCTCAAATTGGATATGAGATCCAATAGGGAGTTAACGTCTCAACTAGTCAGCAGTGAGTGCCTGTCCTAGGCGCATTTAGCAGTTAAAAGATTTCCAGACACTACATCTTCCTCAGACTGTGGACTTCTGAATAGCAGTTCTGCCTGCCATTGGCAGCAGCTAAACACTATATACATCAACTTTATCCTCAATTCAACATTCTTCAGGAACTCTGAACTTGCTGCTATAAATATGTCAACTCTAGTTGAAAATATGTGGGTTTGGCTCTGATCACTGCAATTTTCTTAAACTCTTGCACTATAAATCGAGCAGTAACTTCAGAATTTTTTTTAATTTATACCCCTGCCTAAATGTCAAGATCATACATGATATATCTGTTAAAATTCCACCTTAACTAAAACTAACCAATGGCAACCATCATGTAAATATTACGGACATGTGATTCCTAACCTTTGGAGTGAAGTATTGATTCACCAGATCATCGTTGTCCATGTCTCGATCAGCAAGACTAAGCTCAAGTTAAGAAAAAATATTCCAGATTATCATACAATTACGATAACATCCACTACCATAACTGGCATACCTTAGCATCTTGCACAACACACATTCGTAATTGAAAGAAGGGTAGTTGCAAAAATTAATTCTAAACAACTAATTTCTTATTTTTCAATTTTACAATGTCAGTGCCCCCTCATCATAAAAACCCTCATAATCTGTGCAAAATTCAGAATACGAGATGCATCAATTTGCATTGCCATACAACACGTCACAACCAAGAATCAGAGAAAATTACAATTAATTTTAAAAGTCAGATCATTTAGCTGAATAATGCAGACTTTACAACCCCATGATGCAACATTCAAGATGAGAGATAAAAAGACAATGAAGACATTTATCACAACAACACAACACAATAATCTCTCAGGGCTTCATCCAGTCAGTTCATTTATGATCCTGAATAGTTTCACTTCATTTTATGTATACATCAAATCTTAACCCTTTTAATGCCAGAGGGTATAGGATTTCCCATACCATTTACTACCATCTCGGCATTAAAGGGTTAAGCAGGCAAATCGAAAGGATACGCCTCACCAATGCCAAGTGTATCGCTTGTATACGTGACCTGTGAAGCATGACCTGGCTTTGCGCGAGATTTTGAGCCAGGTTTGTTAAGCCTCTGCAATTAAAACAACATAAATCACAATACAGAGAAAATGAATCTACATGGAATTTAACATGAAAATAAACTCGTACATTCCAATTAATTTTAAAGTATGTTTATTATTTTACTTGAACTCATATCAACGTCACAAATCAAACGAGCAATCACAAAGTACAAACATAGCCATACAAAAGCAACAAGCTCTTAACCCTTTAATGCCGAGATGGTAATAAATGGTGTGGGAAATCCTATACCCTCCGGCATTAAAGGGTTAAACAGGGTTGGGTCCCGATTTCCAGTATGCAACAGCTTACACTGATAGTCTCAATTGTTTAGATTATGTAAGCATGCAAATTATTAAACACAGATGACTTCAAAATAACAATGCATGGATAAGTCAGATAAAGTGAGGTCACAGGCAAACAAAGTCTCAGGTCTAAGACATATAGAGCTCTACATGTAAGTACATTAGTACAATCAAGTCTAGGTATTGACTTCATAGCAGAAATTGTACTTTAACGTATATCATATAATTAGACGCTCAGATTTTTGCATATATATAATTATATATGTCACGCAGTGGCGTAGCAATAGGGCGTGCAACCTGTGCAGTGCACGAGGGCCCCCGGCTGTCAGGGGCCCCCCGGGGTCAGAGTCAATTTTTTACTTTAAGAATATTCAGAATGTATTCAAACCTACATCTACAGCGTACACAGTTACATACCCAGTAATTTTTGGGTTTCAGCCGGAATGTCCATGATAATGATTAGGATACCTTATTACAAATATATTTAGGCCTACTTGAAAATTGTATATTTTAAAACTCTCGTACCGCACTCTTTCTGTCCCCAAGTTATGCATAAGTCTTATTTAAGTGGCGCTGCTTAGCGACAAGTAGCCTACGAGAAAAACGGGTAAAGACCGCCAACATGCAAAAAAAATTCGCATTTATGATGCCTGCGGAGAGCGAGCTTGCACCGATGACTACTACATCAGACATGGAGCAGAATCGAATTCCGGTTTGATCAGTACAGAGAGGTGGTGGTTGACATGGATATTGACACTGGACCGAGTAGGTCTCGAACTTCAGAGGCTACGGTAGCAGTAACATCACCAATGGATTCAGGTTTGACACCTCAAAAGTGGTGGATATTTTTGCACAAGAGAAAGCGCTCAAACGAGCAATTTAGCATTTCGGATTTAGACCCCGGCCCGTATAGTAGGTTAGCCGTAGACTTGATTGAGTTATTTCACACTTGCCAAATTCATTACATTTTCCCGCTCTTCTAGTCAACACACCCAGCAGCTTGGAGAATTTAAGTAGGGCCTATGGGTAATTGATGATTAATACTTCAGGAGAGGAGGCAATTTTTGTGATTAGGCCTACTTTTTGTATTGTATTCTAGTTCAATTTTTCTCTGTTGATATGGAGAAGAATATGTTTCATTAGATAAATTTGTGAAAACAGTAAAAAATGTGGCTAGTTTATTTTAATTTAAATTTGGTGTGAATTATGCAAATTTCGTAAAGGAACCCGGCGCTTCGCATAGCTTTGTTGTTTGAAATCGAATGGGAGTTTCAAGCACTTAAGGGGCCCACCACCTAAGCTCTGCACAGGGGCCCTCCAAGACCTTGCTACGCCACTGATGTCACGATAAAATTCAACGAACCTCTCTTTCAAACTGTTCCATAGTATCAACATCTGGCGAAAGAGGAATTTTCTTTGACTTGTTGAAAGCCAGCCATTCACAAGCAACATCTTCCGCTCCCAAGCCATGAAGCTGACAAAACTGGCGTACTAAAAAGTATATAAAATTGTGCAGCTGTAATAAGCGTCTAAATAATGTATATTGACACATTAAATAAACTTGTATACATAAAACCGAAAAAAACACCTGTAGATAAATATTAACCAAGAGATCTCATGGTTAAACCGCGAGATATCTCGTAGCTGGCGGCCAATGTGTTAAGGTCAATCGATTTTGTTGTGTTCTTTAGCGGTAAACGTCAAGACTGGCTGCCCGTACTCCAAACAATATGGCCGCTAACGAATGCAATAAAATTAGAGCATGACCATCGACGACATTGTTCATCAATTCAGCTTCAATTTCAGCAGAATGACTGCACTAACCCTAAAACTAACCCTAACCGACCCTCACGACGCCTAACCTGATCCCTAAACGACCCTCACGACGCCTAACCTGATCCCTAACCGACCCTCACACGCTCTAATTTTATTGCATTCGTTAGCGGCCATATTGTTTGGAGTACGGGCAGCCAGTCTTGACGTTTACCTCTTTAGCTTATTTAAGCGTATTAGTATTTCTGAAAATACACCTTTTCATGGTATTTTTACTTTCTTACTTACGGGAAAACATTGACTTATATATCGCCGTAGGTCGCGGAAACATTGGGCTATCGATCGCCGTATGTCAGGCCGCTCTATTCTGCTCCTATCTGTGACCGCCATAATGTTTACTTGCTACCGAGCCGTCATTTACCTCTGCCAAGAAAATATTTGGTTGAGCTAAAAAAAACTTGTCGAGTTGCCAGCATTTACAACTACAAGCACAACTTCAGAACAGTACGCAGCACAGCCTGAGGTAAACAATGGCATAGCAACAACTTAGTAAAAATAAGACGCACGCTTGTCCAAAACGGCAGGGCTGTCAACATCCACCCCAAAAGTGCTGAACTCTTCTATAAATTCTTCATCTGCAATATCCGCCATTCTAATCTGAAGAATTATTTATTAAGTTTTGCGGATTGAAAATACGGAACACTTTCGCGGAAAAATTGCTTCCTCAGGTAAAGCATTATGGTGGTCTTTATAAACGCAAAATAGTAATCTTATAGCGCACGACTTACGGAGTTTTGTTTTCTTGGATACTGTCAATCTGTCATCATACTGACAGGTTGAGAATTGGCGAGGGTTTGGGGGTTCAACCCCAGTCTTTCTTAAGACGCCATAGTATAGCCCTCATTGCATGTTTCAAATCCGCTTAAATCAACAGTTGTTTTTCTACAATTCTCATTCTGGATACAGAAAATTAGCAAGCTTCGTTCAATAATTATTGTGCATGTCATTGCATAGGCATATATGTAAGATAATGAAAAGAATACTCACCACAGTGTCACGACAGGCTATCGCTACAGAGGAAACATGTGTTCCAAATAATAATAATCCAATGTTTCAACGTCATTGCCTTCCAAGGCACCTTTGCTCTGCCTGCTATTGACAGTTCTGGTCATCTAAGAAAGAATTCTTATTATGTCTGAGGATAAGTTTTGGAAATTCCAAGTAATCTGATCGGGTAAAAAAATAAATAATAACTATAATAATTTTATTAAGTCAGACTGACAAAATACACTGTAAGATTGCATGATAGGCTACATTAGCAACAGGCAGTAATAAGTTGAATAGAAGTTTAATCTAACTGTATAGCACCTGCAAGGCATCACTCTATCCTGCTCAAGAGTCCTGAGCAGCTGACCTAATGGGCATAGCAAGTATCTGCAGTCTGCACCCACACTGATCTGACCTTCATGCTAGTGTCACCATTCAATTATCTTCCCATCCACAAAAGGGAAGGACAGTCACATTGAGGTTGAGGTAACTGTAGACATGATCAGTCTCCCATCACAATTTTTTCAACCACTGGCCACTACTCATCTGCTGAGTTGTTTCAACCGATCCTTACCCAACACTGCAACACATCTCTGAAATGGTTCCATCTGAATTTTGCACTTCTTGGTTCCTTCACCATCATGATCATAATTGCTATTCATCCATCGTCGCCGCCGCCATCATCATCATCATCATCCGCAATAAGCTGTACCACTTCTTTGTATGGATTGTCAATTTAACGTCTCTGGATCAATAATGATTGAAATTTTAAAAAATAAAAAGCCATATAAAATGTCAGGCCAGGAGAGCGATGCCACACACGGCCACCTGTCATCTTCGCTCTGTCTTTGCTTCATCACTCATTCACCAGCCCATATCTGGGGTATAATTATTACACTGACATTGCACTTTCTCCTTCTGTTCACTCTACAATTCTACCTGGCAGTTTCTCTGCTTCCTTCTCTCTTTCAAAACCTGCAGGACCTTGTGCATTATGTGCAATGTGCATTGGGAGCGGTTCAGAATGGTTCACCCAACTAGAGACACTTTATAAATGCCTTACCACAATACAATACAATTGCAATAGATTTAACTGAACTTTAATCTTTTGACATTTTATCAACCATTTGGACAACCAACATTCGTAGATTTTGCATCTTTAAAAAGGACAACTCTGTGTTATTTTGTTCCTTCTGTGTTGTAAAAAATGCTCTGAATGAATGAATTGAATGTAATTTTCTAGCAAAGTGCTTCACTGGGCAACACTTAGTTAAATCAATGGTCCACAGGAACAGTCTAAGTGCAAGATGGCATCACAACAAGAGTAACCATTATGGAAAACATTAGAAAGCAGACGTCACATACAATTTAACATGCACACACGCACACCCACGTTATAATTTAATCACCTAGCAGTTAAAATGCTAAAATCAGTAACAGATGTCATTTGTTTCCTCTGTTTGAATCACAGAAATCACAGAACAGCAGCAGCATCAACAATACAAACAAATCAACCTAACGTCGAGCAATTCAATTGCAATGTCAGAGGCAGAATCAGACATTTCTGGTAACCAGGGCAGTCATACAACCAGCGCAGGGGTGATTCATGCCCAAATATATTTTCAGCAGCGCAAAAATTCTTATAGCTTGCAACAGGGCATCGACCAAGGCAAAGGTTTTCCTTTACCAAGGTGCTTGCCTTGCGTTAGTGCCACAACAGTGCATGGTGCTTTGGCCAGCTGTCTAACTTTTGATGTTGTATTTGCTAGCTAAAATTTGTCAGCTGTTATGGTTCACTGTTCAGATCTTAACAGAATTTAATTATCGTGCAATAAAATGCCATCGAATGACTTTAGGATAATACAGAGTTATAAATAGGCTAATGTGGATGTCAAAAATCATAAATTTATTTTGCATACGCACATTTTGTCAAGAACCCCTCCGCTGCAATATGCACACACACAAAATCACCGAATCCAGTGACCTCCTCCTTGCGTACATAAAATATGAATAGCCAAACAGACACAATAACAACCATGTGACACAATTACAATTATTTACTTTTACAGTTAAAAGGCAAATATTTGTATAATCACCGTAAAAATTCCAACCCATTAGCAACTCTAAAGTTCAACCATGGTACGAGGTCTCCAACACCAAACTTAAATAATGTAATAACAATACATGAACAATGCTCTATTTACAAGAAGAATTGAGGGGCTGTAAGGGCAACCATCCTAGTAGTAAAAAACGGGCTCAACACAACTTACCTAAATGCGAAAGAGAAAATAACACACCAAGAATCAATGTCCCCAAGGCAGAAACACATTGGCAGAGGCAAACAACCCAGAAACAGCCAGTGCTATTCAAATTACAGAAAGATATCAACCCTGCAAACACCTCACAAAGTTACGAAGGATGAAAACACTGATAGCAACATTGAGCGTTTGGCTGATACCGCAGTATCGATTCTATTCAACATTTAAATCTATAGTTTCACCGTACTGGAATGATGCAAGTATATTTATGTATATCAACACCGTTTCTAACAATAAAAACCTTATAAGCAGAGCACCTAATAATCCTTTCCACAATCCTCGCTATACGTGAGTATTGAATTTTCCATAGTAGCTAAACAGAGCACCAAGTGGCCACGTGATCTCTATCTCGTTTACTTTCTTGTTCAGCTGTAAAAAACAAAACAACATGTGCTCATTAAACGATACAATTTCTAACAATAAGATCATTTTTTCAGTCATTCATTCATATCAAAAACTTATATAGCACCCTTTAAGAAGTCTACTCAGAGGCCATTCATTCATTCTATGGACTTATATAGCACCTTATTCAGAAGCACTCCCAGCCCAGCCACAGATAAAAATTGATTTTCTAAACAGAGTTTGAATGGTGAGAGGCAGATACATGCTGTTCCAACAGGAGTCATTCCATATGGTGGGTCTGCAACCAAGAAAGCTCAGCGTTGCCCATCAGCCAAGTGAGACGTGGAACTAGCAGTTCCCCTCAAAGTAATACAAGAAGCACTAGACACTGGCCCACTGTACTGGATCAAGACTGAGGCATTACCATTATGCAGGCTTCAAACTTTGAGCCATTACTACTGCACTGGATAAAGACTCGGTCAGATTTGGTATATTAACCGAGTCATTACCATTACTCAACACTTTGAGCTGCTATTACTGACGAGCCCTCAATTCGTTGGTCACAATTAGCCTGTTTAGATCAGAGAAAAGTAAATTGGTAAATTTACTAAAAAGATATTTGTACAAATAGACACAATTTAAGTGACACAAACCAGAAGAACTGAATTGACGTCAAATCCGAAGCCGTCTGTGAGCAGGGAACCAATATAACACAGATCTAGACAGAGGAACGGGTCACCAGTCCACGTTGGTTGTTCACATACTAAAACAAAAAAAGACAATGATTCCGTAGTGAAAACTTTCATCTCTAAGAGTTCAATTAATAATGCATACATTTAGAACAGGGGTGTCAAACCTTTTTTAGTGGGGGGCCAGTTTGAACATCTTCTAACAAGTGGCGGGCCAGTGTGAACATCTTCTAACAAGTGGCGGGCCAAGGTGTCAAAGTTAGTGTAGGCCCCTAGCAATGTGTCTTTGGTTTTTATCAATCCATTTATAAACTAGAGTCATACTCTAACAAGATAAGCCTACTATATAGGTTTACATATAATAAACCATGATGATTTGCAAGATATTTGGCACTGACTGCAAAATATAAAAATTTGAACTTTATCCTCTAATTTTGAAATCTTTAAGGAAGGCTCTGCGCCGTCTGCGGGCCAGAAAAAAATCGTCGGCGGGCCAGCTCTTTGACACCCCTGATTTAGAATATGCTGTAAAGGAAATGTCCGACAATTGTTAAGGGCTGAAATTTTGGCTAGAATGCACATTATGAAATAACGAACACAGAAAAAAGCCAAAACAATTACTCTCATTTGTGCTTCACAAAGCAAGCACTTAAAAAACAATTTTGGTAGCCTGCACCTGGTTGTCTGGCTTCCACTTTCTTCTCAAGATTCATGCGTATTTCAAATAGTTTCCAAATATCTGGGATAGCACCAACTAGAAGCACACTATGCTTTCGACAGGAATCAACCCGTTGGTTCCACGTGTGTATGTGCGCCTACCACTGGTGTCTTCCAGTTACTGAGCATTGTTTTGCTAACTGATGTAATATTCTCATTTCTGTTAGAACTAGCCTGCATCAATTACCATGATGCAGGTTAGAATAGAAAACTACTCCGAGTGAAGAGGCGCCATATAAATTCTCAGAATAATAATAATAATATGAATTAAGCATTAACACAGATTATGTCTGATTGATGATCAGTAGGTAAGATCAATCGTTGATCATTTGTTCCAACAAAGTCAAGGCTGTAAATTGAAATCAATGCCAATTGCTATTCATATAAATTGGGTAAAGTGATTAAAACAATATTTATATTCTTTCTCTTTCCTCTCATATAGGGATGTTAATATCGGTTTTTTCTTTAAACCGATTATCGGTTTGTAAAAACCGGTTTAAAACCGGTTATCGGTTTTTTATTGCCTCTCGGAAATATTAGATATGATATAATTCAAAGTAATCTATGTAGGCAATTATGTAACGCAAAGTGTGTACACGCGAAATCAAGTATTCACAACGAATTCTTTAGTTCTTATTAGATAATAAAAATGGACATAATTACACTGTATGTTTTTATTAAATCTTCATAATACAATATAAATAAAAGATATTCATAATAAACACGTATTTAGTCTTTACAAAACAAAAAGGAACTCTACAAAACAAATCGAAACTTAACGATTTCCGACCATGCTGCCTAGATCTAAGAATAGGTATAGGGATATAGATTAGCGAAATTTCCATAGAGTAAAAAACGTAGATATATAATATTCGTCCAATAGCAATCTTCGGACAGCAAAGGCCGGTTGCAACCGTCGTTGGTTGCAACTTGATTCGTTGATGACTCATCCGATTGGAGATCAGACCGCACATGAATTTAAGACAGACGTATACATAGACATTATATTATACGCTCATCTGTAATTCTAAATATAGATATCGATGCTCTCAACCGACGGACTGATGAAAATATGGGATGAAAGTTCGAATGTAATCTAAGCGCTATGCGTGATTTTTGGGCATTTCTGGTAATTATCGCTGCCATAATGGTAAAAGTACTAGGGTGTAGACCGGGTGCAAACGGTACAATTTTCATAGATTCTGGTAACTAGAATTATCCGGAGACGTTCCGGCGATTTTATATGAAATTTTGAAGTCTAGTTAAATCTATAGGAAATCCAATGATAAAATCGCAGTTCGCTCTCGGCCGCCATATTTACACACACCGGTAAAGTCATGGGCACTCGCGATATTCAAATTATAAACTTTTGTAGCGAATTTATTTGTTTTAAAATATCTATTTGTAATGCGCTTACACAAATAAATGCGCTACAAAAGTTTTAAAATTGAACGTCGCGAGTGCCCATGACTTTGCCGGTGTGTGTAAATATGGCGGCCGATAGTCAGCTGCGGTAAATATCATAAGATTTCCTTAGATTTCAAAATTCATATAAAATCGCAGGAACGTCTCCGGATAACGGGAATAGGTGCGTTTGAATACTTACGGTCTTAGTTACCAGAATCTATGAAAATTGTACCATTTGTACCCGGTCTACACCCTAGTACTTTTACCCAATAATGATAATAAAAATTAATCCGATTATCGGTTGGTCAATTATGAAAACCGGTTATCGGATTTAGAACCGATAACCGGTTTTCCGGTTATCGTTTAACATCCCTACTCTCATATCATTCAACATTAGTAGGCACAATGTCACCCCAATCCTGTCTTACCATTTTTAGCAGCATTTATGAAATCCTGAACTTTGACTTGACCACCTTTCTCCGCATCTAAAAGTGAAAATAAAATGCATATATGGTAAACACTCATTTCATGTAATCGAAAAGAAAATTCAATTCCAATGCATTGAACGCAATTGCAACTTTTTTCTTTAACCCTTTACTCGTTTGCCCCGAGAATATCCGCTGAAAACACAGGCTAAACAGAAAAAATGAGCGGGTAAAAGGTTAAGATATCAGTTTCATATAGAATTGTTGTGCTGTATATATGCTTAATGCTTATACCATGTATTTTATACTTTCTGAAACTATGCCAAAGCTGAAGATGCGGTATATGAACATTGGACAGTTTTATGCTTGTACACGAAAAAGCTATTAAAAACTAATAACTGAAAAGTACAAGAAAAAGCGTACCATGCCACACTATGCTGCAGCACTGAAAATTGGACTATTCCAGATGTGCTCTAAGCCTTATATCTCAGAAACCACTTGGCATTAGGATTACAAACATCTGCATGTATTTCTGATATATATTCATCTGCATACTGACAGAAAATTATGAAAATCTGAGAGAGTGAGAATCAATGGTTGCAATGTAGATCCTTGAATGAATGCATCAATTGTCTGACATAGAAAAATTACAAGAATTACACGATTGTTATAGACAGTTGCAGAAAATGAACTGGTCAGAACAAAATCAAACTGATACCTATGAGTTTGACGTCCACTGCCCTATCATAGTAGTACGACAAAGCATAGAACGTCTTTTTGTTGATGTCCGTTGGCTTGTTGACGTTGTACCTCGCAACAATTATCTGAGCAACTGACGAGCATGCTTCGAAACGAGATCTCGAGAAGTTGAAAGACTTGCTGAAAGAAGTTTGAACCAAATTGCAACTTCTGAAGAGAAACTGTTTTTAATCAGCAGACATTGAATAACAGTGATAAACCAGTCCTTAATCGGCAGTACTTAGCTAAGCATCTGCAATATTGCTGCTGATAATGAAATCTGTACAAAGAATAAAAACTAGTATTGAAACAAAGGACTAAAAACCCAGCTATTCTGCTTTCGCTCTACCTATTGTTTTCTCTCAACTATAATTCACCAATCTTGTTTGTTTATTTTCCCCACAGAACATTCAAGATAGCTGTGAATAATTATAAATGCCTTGTCAAGTTATGCAACTAATGAAGAAAAATCGTCCACGCTGTTGTGTATATGTTTATCTTGCCTGAAGAGCACTGGTGGAGGACCAAGTCTTTGGAGACTAAAAATGATACTAATATTCGGTGAGCACACTAAGAGCTTCTTCTATGAGACAACCAGCGCTGTTAAAGTTTTGGCGCAAATAATTAGTGCAGTATTTACTTACCAGTACTTAAAGCACTTAATTTTCATGCAAAATTAAAAAATCTTAATCTGAGGCATGGAAACATACATACTCCCATATTTCTTCCACTAACCTGGTAATATTGTGTTCAGCACTACCATATTTCCACTGGCCTGAGTAACCATTTGGCAGACAGACACTACGAAAGGAACCGGGTTGCATTGCTGCATAAACAGACAAGCTGCATGTACTAAAATACATTGAAAAAACACATGTGGCTGGTCGTTAAAGGAAACAAGAAAACTTCAGATAAATTTCTGGCGAGTTCAATTTACATATCAAGTGCTTGCAAGAATTGAACTCACGCTGAATTCAAACGTGAATGCTACCATGTTGGCTATAGATGTCATCATTATCCTAGAAGCCAATCAGTTACACAGTAGTCTTTTCTCAAAGAATTCATTAAGCAGACTTTCTTTATCAAGTTTGTGGAACCTTTTCTAAAGATGTTGAGGACAAAGTTTGATTTCCAAGTTATTCATTTCCTTCCCATGGTTGGAAAGTTCTCATAAAAAGTAATTCTACCTCAGCTACAAAAACTTTGAAATAATCTGATCTTCTGGCTTGGCTTATCATTGGCAAAAGTATTTTGCATCATAAACTGGCACTATAGAAGTTGCTAATTAATAATAATAATAATAATAAAAACAATATAATAATAATTATCTCATTGTCCATCTGAATTAACTTTCCATTTTCAGATGCAACAACCGACTAAATGTGTGGTACAGAAAATAATATATGAGATTGATTACATAAAAAATCCAAACATGATTGAAGCTCACCTTCTGCAGATTCTTTTCCTCCGAGAGCTTGAAATCGTACGGAATTAATTCCAAGACCTAAATAACTGAAGCAGACGAAGAAAAACATATTCATGAAGTCAGTCAAAGGCAATGTACCACAACACACATAATTATATGCAATGAAGCCTTGAGAATCAGCTGATAGGCACTTTCTGAAGACTTTTTAGCTGATGCTACACTGCAGCGTTTTGTTTGATTGTTAGCCAGAGACCATTTACCAGTACCTATTTGTTTACCAGTACATATTTATTTACTAGTACTTATTTATTTACATGTACTAAGTACTTATTCGATCTGGTGTTCTCAATGTTACTTGTTAACTCCATATGCTAGCTGTGCTTTTACAAACTGACCCAAATCAATCACACTTGCATATCCCATATCCATCAACTCAGTCTATCCATACAGTACTTCATTGTAATATTCCCGGTGGCACATTCGATAACACAGTGGCATGGATATCAGCGGAGCTGAGTTTGATTCCCAAAGCTCCAGGGCTGTTTTTAAGGAATTTTTTAACTGCATAACTTCTTCGTTTCCCTTCCACCCTCCATGGTAAATTACTTCCAAACGGAGGGCAATGACCATTTTTTGCTAATTTTAACTGTGCAGAAGTACTTTTACAACTGCTGGTTTCAACTCAGAAGCTCGCTACGAAAGATTAAAAAAAGCCAGCAGAGACAACTACCTGTAAGTGTAGATGTCAATTTCCTGTCCTAGCATCTGAACCTTGACCAGGTAACCGCGAGGTATCAGCTCGTTACCTTTCACCTGGAATATTCAAAGGTACGCAGACGATTACTAAACCAATAAAACAGTAGTTTTAACAAATAAGTCTTATAAGGAAGAGATAGGATGGCATCAGAACTGAGATTTGATGCAAATTTTGGTAAAAAGCACAACACAAAGAAAAAGTAGAAATAGTCATTGAAGCACAAATTAAGAGTTCACACACATGCACAGACTAACAGTGGCGCATTTCAGTAATAAACAATAACAGAATAAACACATATTCATTCATTCATTCGTTAATTTATATAGCGCCCTTTCAAGAAAAAACTACTCAGAGACACTATATACCAGTGACACAATAGAACAATAGTACCTGTAAGTGAAACTGAAGCAAGTGATCATGTAGAACCAGTGTGATTACAAACATACCCCTGGTGTTGGCAAGTATGTGATCTGGGTCGATCCACCACCAAGGTCCAGTATACCGACCGTCTCTTCATGACTTTTCAGCAAACCTTGAAACGTCAAAACAAAACATACATCAAAAGCCAATGAGAAAGAACTCCATGCTTAGTGCTTACTACATGTAATCATACCGCGTTACATCACTTTGAAAAATAAACATAGAATATTATTATTTCCGTTCTAGAAACAAGTTACCGGTAAATTAAAATTCAAAACAGTCCATAAATAATTAATTCGCTTCACAACAAACTTTTATTATAGTCAAAAAATATTTCAGCAGAAATTGTCCGGAAAAAGCAACAGAAATCAATGAATACCTTTCAGAAAACAATAAATACCTTTAAGAAAAAATGAGTATACCTTTGAGGAAGTTGATGGTGAACCAGCAGAACAGACCTTCCTGCGCTCCCTCCAGGATGGAAACGCCACCGCTGGAAGTCTGGAATGGGTAAGATCGGAATAGCCTCGATACCTACGTAGAAAACAATTAAGGATTATTCAAGATTATAACAATACGAACAATAGATGTATAGCACAACATTTTAGACGCATTTTAAACTGCTCAGAGTCAGCAAATTTGAATTTCAAGGATGCTAAGTAAAGTCTGCATTTCATCGTCGTCATCATCATCATCTCGTCATCATCATCATCGTCACCATCATCATCATCATCATTATCATCATCATCATCAGTTCCTGACAAAAGCCATTTAGTGGCTACGGGTACGAATAAATTATCTTAATCATCCTCTGTCATTTGTCAAGTCCCAATAATACTGGGTTATAAAAAATTATGCAGAAATGATCATAGATTCAGCGAGATCATGTGAAAAGATGAAGTAATGTAATGCATGACATGTATATCTTTTGGATCGTGATCTGGCTTTTCAAGTGGATTGTTACTTCACTTTAAACAAGCATAAACTCGTTGTCTTGGACATAATGATAAGAGTATCACAGAAAGTTTTTCATCAAATTAAATGTTAATTTAAGCACCAACTTGTATTGAAACTTAGGCAGCATTATCAGACTTATTCATTTTCTAAGACCTATCCTGCTGTTAGTTGTATGTGATGCACCCTGTAATGGCATGGCTGTGTAACAGCACCATATAAACTGTCATTGTAATTATTATAATTACCATCATATCATAGATCAGAGATATCATGCAAACTTATTTTAAACTTATGCTAACTCAACATTATGCAGATGACTTGACCTACTTCAATGACTTGACCTACTTCATCAAGAATTGCTAGAGCTGTTTTGTTGGACAGCAGCCGCAAGCCGGCTGTTGCCTTCAAGCCAAGTGCCGTACTTCCCCACTGCGATGGTGGAATGTGCTGTTTAGCCTTATCCAGCATACCTCGAAGACTGTCTGCAGCCTATAGAAAGATAAACAGATCTCAGTAAGTAAGCAAAAGCAGATCATATTGTACTGTGCCTTTAGAAACATTCGCAAAGCATCCCTCTCTCAGAAAAGTTCTTGCTCCAAATAAGTATTCAGGCGCATCATGCAAATAAAAAAATGATGCTACACAGTCAAAATATTTAATTGTGCATTGACCAAACATGTTCTAAACGAAGCAAATAATTGAAGAGTTTTTAATATTTCATGCAATCTGAACATTTACAAAGCACCCGTTCAAGTCATTCACATCAAAGTCACAATAAAAAAGTAAAGAATTGTGAGTGAGCAATTGAGCATGCATACATACTTTTAAAAGAAATCATGGCTTTGATAAACACTTCAAAATTCTCATTACTCACCACTATTATAAACGATTTTAAAAAAAGCTTGAAATCTGATGCCATCATCAAAGAGAAACCATCACGAGGCTAAGCACTTCAATGACAAGAGAGAACTAAAAGTGACTGAGAAAGAAATGCAGCTCAACGTTAAAATGAAATTACCTTTACAGGATCATCTGCGTACGATGATAGACCCGGTTTAGTTGCGAGAAACAACTCGTCCAGAAGCTGATCTGCACCATCTTTGGCTACGGTGAAAAACAGAATTCAACTTTGACAGAACTTGAAGCGAGTTCGAAACTCAGTAGTCAGGTTATAACTTTATATGATGGGTATTGCAATAAGTTTATTCAATGAGACGCACAATAACAACATGATCATTACGCAAAATCAGCCTGACAGGCAGTTATCAATATTTACCATTGGCGGCGCCAAGGGGCCTAAGCCCCCCCCCCCTAAATGGCGCTCAACCCCTCCCACAAAGAAAAATGCAGAAAATGTCTACAACCATGGGTACACAGCGTATACTCATCTCACAAAGAGCAAACCGGGGAAAGTTGACGACTAAAAAAAGGTCGTCAGAAAAGTCCCCGCAAAAGCCAAAATCCTGGCGCCGCCACTGATCAATACGAAGGTTCATCAACTTCGTAAATCAGATTCAAATCAGTCTGCAGTTAATTTGCACTAGAATCAATTTCCGAAAGGTGAATCCAAGCAGATCCAATGCAATTACTTTCACAATAAATCCAAATTAACCCAAATGATTGACGTAAATCAAAAGAATGCGAATGAGACCAAATAACTCCCATATAATATATACACACATTAGTTTAACTGACCGTTTGGGTCATGTCGAAGCTTGTACACGTGGATTCGACTTCCTGTGCTTCCTGCATCGAACATTATCCCAAAGAACTCGTTTGAACCATCCGAAATGGACTGCTGACCTGAACCATCTGAAGTGGACTGCTGACGTCCAAACAACGCGTGGATGAGCAGACTCCACGAAGATAATGGCGAACCTATGGCACCCTGATACGACATGATTGTCAACAGTAGCACAATTCCAATGAAGACCGCAACAATACCGTAGAGTTTTAATCGCCGAGAGCGTATCTTGTTCATGTTGTTCATCTTTCTCATGGATGCCGTGGTGACGAATATGACGACGAATACGAACGCGAGGTAACCAATGAAGAGCATTACTGGGTGAAACAAACTGAAAAATTAAACAACGATTCTTTTAAAAATTCACAGCGGTGAGGTGAGGTAACACTAGGGTCACCAGAGTGCAATCCATTTGTATGGGTAGTGAGCATGTACCACAATCAAGTCGGATGGACGGTTAAGCGGTAAACGTCAAGACTGGCTGCCCGTACTCCAAATAATATGGCCGTTAACGAATGCAAAAAAATTAGAGCGCGACTTATAGACGACATCGCAACGTGAGGGTCGGTTAGGGCTCAGGTTAGGCGTCGTGAGGGTCGGTTAGGGTTAGTTTTAGGGTTAGTGCAGTCATTCTGCTGAAATTAAAGCTGAATTGATTAACAATGTCGTCGATGGTCGCGCTCTAATTTTATTGCATTCGTTGGCAGCCATATTGTTTGGAGTACGGGCAGCCAGTCTTGACGTTTACCGGTTAAGCTGAAGTGCTGTGTGAACTGAAAATCAGATGTTGAAATTGCTTCTAAGCTCATTATAGGAGTCCTCTTACACTCATACTACGATGTCATTTAGTGTAATCAAATTCACGTCCAGCGTACACGCTCAATAATATGTGTACAAACGATTTCATACCTTTACACCAAAACAAGTTAAATAATATACACGGATTATCTAATAAATTAAAATCCTAAGATCTACTGGAAAAACATCCTTGATTAATTTGATTAATTCGCCTAAATCTCATCTTCAAACAATTTCCTTTGCTCATGGCAAAAACCTTTTATTTCGCCCACTGGCATTGAGACAACCGCATCGCACACATAGTGATCCGGCGACGTATTCGTCAACTGCAGGCATTCCATGCTGCTGATAGCAGATAAATTTCACTCATGAATTAATATAAGTATGGCGAAAGAATCTGCTAATTCTATCACATAACAGCGTCCGTGCCTCTAAAAATAAATATCAAATTTAAGACCTATTGTTGGTTTTAAAACACTATCTTACTATACTAGGTGCAGTTGAGTTTAGTTCTTCCAGCAGTATGCTGTTTGACGTCAATTTCCACGTTCTCGTATGTAGTTGGTGGTGTATGGCCTCCAACAATAAAAATTAAGCTATGAATTAGGCCTACAGGACATTGTAAGAATCAATGGGCCTTGAAACGAACATTGTAAGAATCGATTGGCCTTGAAACCACTTTAAACAGCGAATTTACATTTGAGTCATATAGACACAAACCACGAATTTAACCAATTTCAGAATAATTATGACATACCGTCGATACTGATGCCCCTTTTAACAAGATATCTCAACATGAGAATGGATCTTTCTAAATAGACTACATTAATTCCTATAGGCCTAGTGCCTCTTATGGTATACTCTTAGTCTTAGAGGACTACTCAGAAGTACAGCCAACTTTAGCACAGCAAAAAGCAGTTTTGAGTTGAATAAAAAAATGTTTCTATTGATATGATTATAGCTACCTAACCTGCCTTCATTTGTTTGTCCATTATAATTTTATTTGCTCATAGGCCTACAAGCTGTGTGGAATGAGTCTCTCTCTGCAGTCTTCAGAAGTGAGCTGCAAACAGTAACATGTACTGGTAATTCTCCTGCAATATAGATAGATTCTAATTTTTTTTCATGCATTTGCTATAGTGTCCCTTCAAGCTCTCTACTCAAAGCCACTCCCAACTACAGCTGCAACAGAGTTTCATGCCGAAGCGCACGAGCAATTGCAAGTGAAGGACTTGCTCAATGTCCCTGTATGCGGCGGCTTCAGGTGTATTTGAACTCGGCTCCATCGTCGTCATAACACCACTGTGCCCCATGAAATGTATTGATAAATGTTTCAATACTGTTGCTGCAATCCACGTAACATAATTTTTTTCCGTCCTGTCCATCACAGAAATCTGCAAAATAGTCGAGTCACGAATCAAGGTTGTGACAACAGCAGTTGATCTTCTCTACATTATGTCTATGTTGCACCTAAACTATATAAGCTGTGGCTGGGAGTGCCTCTGAGTAAATTTCTTGAAGAGGCGCTATATAATTTTTTTAAAGATTGCACATTTAAACGCCTTCTTGGAACGAGTCAATCCATCTCTCAACCACGTCATTAACCCACATCACAATAAACTTTAACTAGAGGACATGATTGCCTTCTCACGCTAAGTGAATTAAAATTCTAGACCTGTATTCGATGCTTTAACAATTCTCTCACATATTTGGACTCTATGAATGTTTAATTGTAAGTGCACCCATATTTTGCTACTCATACCATTTTGGCAGTAAAGGTTGCAAAGCAACAGCAGTCCCAAATACCTTGTCAAAGACCTGAGAACATTTTGTGTACCCAGGCTATTATATGACCAATTTCTTTGCACTCAATCGAATTACTGGGCTTCCTCATATGAATTATAATATTTAACATACTGGCAATAACTTATTGAGCCATTGAGCAAAGAATACCCAGTTCATGAACATGTGAGCTCTGGGCACAATCTGAAATGTTCAAAATAAATTAGAAAAAACCTTTATGATGTTGGAGATTATTTTCTTGAAGATAACTACACATGTACAAATTTCTTTCACAACTGCAGAAAACTTTAAAAATCTAAACAGCTTGAAAAATCAGTAATAAAATAGTAATCAGCAGCCATTAACAGCAGCTTACTGAACTGCAGCCTGTTTTTATCAAAATACAACCATATACACAAGAAAACTCAAGTGTCCAAAAAGGCATATAGATCGGACAGACAGTAAGCAACGATTAGAGCTTCATTTTCAAGTGTCATTAATTATCACAAAATAATTACCAAATAAACACTAGACACTCCCTGATCAATAAAAATTAACGTACAACAATTGAATAAACGGTTTCTACCTGAATGATTGTTCATAATAATTAATTATCATCTTACTATTAAACATAAAACTAATCTCACTTCTAATATGCTGCTAACATAATACATATGGCAACAGTCAATAATCAATTCAAGTTACGCTGTAGCCAACTGTCATAATCTGCTACAACAAACCTAAAATTGTAAAGCTACTCGAATGTCATGAATACTCTGTGAAAGTAATACCTTCTAAAAGCAGAATGAAATTAGTGTGTCCACAGACATGAAAACCTATATAAAGTTAAATTGTACAAATAATCAGCTCAAGTGCCTGTCTAACCCCCAAAATTCTGCTAATACCAGACACCTCAAAAGTGTCCAGTCAATCTACTGTCTACCATCACAAAACTTACATGAATGTCTTAAACATGATCTGTTCAAAAATTGGCAGTCTGAAGAATAATGACCACAGGCATCAGGCTATATATAATTTAGCCATATTAATTGAGGCAATTTGGTCTGAAGGCGATATGTTTGAGCTATCAACTGAAGCAGAACAAAGAAAAATCAATTCAGTTACATGTGACACAGGGTTGGGGTTCAAATCTTGGACATATGGATGAAAGGCAACCTGAACTTCAGATTTACATTATAATTAATGATCAATAACAAACACTTTATCAAATATAAACAAAAACTATTTATAAATCCGTACACAAGTCAAAGGATTTGTATTCAAACATCAAAATATGAAATCGCTTTAAAATGGCAGTTATAACGATTTTCAACCATGTTAAACACATGATATTCTTATCAACGTTTATAGCACCGGCGACCTAGAAAAACTGTAATGGAAACTCTAAGACTATGATATGCAACTTATACAGAATCGACGCCGTACCAAATAAAGTAACATTTACAGCAATTCTGCACAAATGAAATATTCTGTTCGAAGCAGGAACTGGAATAAATCCAGAAAGTTAAAGTCAGTCATGAAAATTAACTTCCTGAAAGTTCAGAAGCCAGTTCACTCAACTGTCTGCACAATCAGCTGACTCATAAAAAGCAGCTTTGGTCTCTGAGAGGCAGGCCAATCGACAAACAGGCAGCAGACTAATTGCTGTAACCGGCTGCATTAGCGGTTGATGAAGCGGTAGCGCTAGAACCAGGCATTCTTATAGCGTTCGCTTCAGAATTATTGGCAATGGCGGCACCTGAAACAGTCTCAGCAGCATTGGATGTTGCTTGGAAGAAGTTGGACAATGGAGAGAGAAGATGGCGAATCACTGGAACGCTCCACGACTGGCCGAGCAGCTTTAGTCGTCTTGATGCCGACAGATTCGCAACGTCTGTGTAGTGTTCGGGAAAGCCAAATATTCTACAACGAGGCAAAATAAGATCATTATTTAAAAGCAGTATACACGAGAATCCCAGAAAAATAACTGAGACTTAACTGTGGAGTCCTAAGAAAGACAAGGGGTTGAAACCTCAAAACCCTCCCCTGGCAATTCTCATCCTGAGCAAAACACACACTCCTTAAAGCCACGACTCTGTCAATCAAGGCATGAAGAAATTGACATTGAGTGCTAACATGAGAGCAAAAATCCAATTACTTAAGAAAGTTTCTGTTTAGATTGCACGGCTTGCAAAAGTCGACCAACCTGACTTGTAAATGTCAACAATGGTTCATTCTGTCCTCATACAGCTCAAAAGCACAAACTGCATTTCTGCTCTAGTGCTTTGGCTCACAATGTTATAGTAGCCATGCTTCACAGTGAACCACTGTACCATTGAGAGTGGTACTGTACCACATTGTACCACATTGTGGGGCACGGTGGTGTTGTGGGTATGTTCGTCACTTTGCAGCCGGAGGGTTGCAGGTTCGAATCCACCTCAAGTTGCCGCGTAGGGACCTTGGGCAAGTTCTTCACTCGCAATTGTTCAGCGCTTCGGCGTGAAACTCCGATGCAGTGTCCGTGCTGTAGTCGGGAGTACCTATGAGTAGAGAGAACTTGAAGGGGCGCTATAACAAGTGCACATACAAACAAACAAACAAAGAAACGAATGCAGCTACCTCTCGACCTCTGGAATCCAAAGGCTGTCGTCAGCATCACCCATCGTCACTGGAAACGAATCGTCTTTGTTGCGATCCATGAGAAGCGAATTGCGTTGCGTCGTGATCGTGCGTATCTTCTGAACCTGGAAGAAAGCAGTTCATCTTGTGTATTACGGTAGATTTAACATACTGTTTAACCCTTTACCCATTCATTTTTCCCGTTAAGGCTGTGTTTTCAGCGGATATTCTCGGGGCAAACGGGTAAAGGGTTAAATTGACATGCAGGTCAAGCAACAGCAGTCAATAATTTATAAAAGCTACCCCAAGATTTACAACATCAACATTGACTGTCATGAAGAAATGCTGGTGTATTTATTTCCCATAGCAACAGAATCATTTGTCTAAAAGATCTGAGGATGCACTTGTCCATGAGAACTGAAAAACTTTCAGTATGGCTTTGGTGTTACTGGATATTGGTTTTGACTGTTGAAAACCCACAGGCATAAGATATATACGGTAGATAGCCTTCTTATTCATACATGAAAAAGGCTAATTTAAGGTCACCAAAGGAATCTCATCAAATCAAAATATTAGATATTACAAATTTACAATCACCATTGATTCATTGATCAACAGAATATCTAAAACTATCAAAACTCCATCAAATTCCTGCAATGGTCAATTCCTTTTCAAATTTTCATACCTTGGCCTTCCGTGTTGGAAAAAGATTATCCTCCAGACTGCCACCAGCTTCACTTGCTGAATACTGCAGTGGGCTGAAAATGAATAAAAGCGTTAATTAGTATTCAACAAGCACAAAGTATAAGCTGAATTATGGAATTGGCATCTGACCTGTCGCTACCATTCCCCCTTTTCCTACCATTAACCTTCTCCAACTGCTGGTTTTTCCAAGAAATTTTGACCTGCGCTTGAATCCCTCATCAATGTCTTCTGCTCCTGGACTTAAGATAATAGTCAACTTCAACATAGTTAAGGATACTACTTTGGGCAATGGCTCACAAAAGATTCCAAGACCTGTTCTCCACCTTTGTTGTCAAATGCTCAGGACATATCCTCCCAAATTAATAGCAAGGATTCAACGGCCATAAACATGCTCTCCTTATATTTCAGCCTTCTCTCAGAAATCTCATCTTTTGAGTCACAGACCTTGCAATTTATGACCAAGTTTCTTTCTATCATAAGCTGCTCCCAGCTGCCATTGCACTCAAATAACTCATAATTTGCTTACAACCTATGGAAAATCTTAAATGCTTCAAGCTTTGAAGCTGATAACTTAAAAATTCTACCAAAGTGCATAAAAGTTTAACAACTTTACTTTAGCTGCCTATGAAAATAATTGCTAGATATGCCTTTCCTATGCTGTTCCCCCTTATTCACAGCACATTTGCAATGCATGTTTTTATTACTAACCAGTACATTCCAGGAATGTTTCCCCAAAAGTAGCGTGCACGACGCTGGGCTGAGAAGTACTTGGCGTCCCATAACGCCGGTTCACACTGCAAAATAACAAGTGCTCGATTTTAAATTACTTCACACGATGTCCAAATGATACTACAAAATGTAAATTTTTTAATGAAACATTGCTTCATAAAATTTGATTCTGGGCGATATAATTTCAGTATAAATACATATAAAATATAACGCAATTGATAAAATAACATCACAAAAATCAGTAGCTGGCAACCTCTGTGGTCATTAGATTCGTTCGGTGATTCAATAACTACAACTGTTTTTGAGCTATATAAACTTTACACAACTGCATTACACAACCTAAGTGTTAGAGATGTAAAACACATTCATTGGCTATCTCAGGTTGCTGATATAAGGTTCTAGAATTCTCTACTTGATCCTGTCTTGATCTGCAGAACTTTCTCAGTTCTAAGTCAATGAAGACCAGACTCAAATACAATCTTTTAAATAATGTTCTCTTGCATTAGCATACACCTAGTCTCTCTGACCTTGCAGGCCTCACCAGAACTGACAAAAACATTAAGATCACATAATACTCATTAATAGATGCCTCATTAACTAAAAAAATGATACTAAATAGAAAACTAACTTCGAACATTCTAGAGATAATCGAGCGCGATTCGTCGTTCATGCTGGCGACGTTTTCGTAAATCCAGAACAACGGACGATCCTTGTTTTGGTCTCTCAGAATCGTCAGTATCCGGACGAAATCAAAGAACAGAAGACCTGATCCAGCTGATAATATAAACAGACACAGGCAAAACTCTTAAGCTGTCACAGAACAACGCTACATAGAATTTGAGAACTGGACAACATAATGTCAGGATAAATAATAATAATAATCTAAATTAACAGTTACTCAAAAACTTTTCTTGTGAGTCCTTCCAAAACTCACTGCACGTTGATCATGCGATATTTTCAATTTAAAACATTTATTATATATGGCTTGCAGCTTCTATCTCATACTGTATCTTCACAAATTCTGATTCAGGTTACTATAGACTCACATGCATAACAAAGACTGCTTATGTCACTTAAAAAGTTTAATAAAATCTGAGATTCAAAATTGGACTAGAGCATTTTTTCTAGGTTAGGTCGATAGCGTTCCTGAGTAGTAAACTTGAAGGGGCGCTATATAAATCTCCATAATGAATGAATGAATGAATGAATGAATGAATGAATGAATGCCAACACATTTTGAACATTGAACTCTGAAGCACTAATTCTGGCAAGTAAGAAGAAAATAACATTTGAGAAGCACGAGCAAAGACGCCCTACCCTTGTAATGGCATGGCTGTGTTACGGTGCCATTTAAATTGTCGCAATTATTATAATAATTAAAGAATTTGCTCACAGAGGTCTCAAACTCCACAATATGTATCACATGGAAAGCTAAATTAACCAGCCATTTACTTACAGATGCAACATAGTGCAGCTAATTAATTATTATTTAAAATGTCTTTGTGATTACAGATTTATATTCACAAACTAATGATGATGTCAGGCACTGATGACATCAGGAACTGATGATGACATCAGGAACTGATGATGATGATGACGATTATGATGACAACAGATTTGAAAGAATTTAGGCTATGAGCACACAAGACAGAAATATGAAGTACTACATGGACTGGTGTTCATACTCTTGTCACATTGATTGTAACACAAATCAGCTGAACTCACACACGTGTATTTAACCAGAAACTAGCTTGTCTCAAACAGATGTAAGAAGTGAGTGAATCATACATACAATTTCATAGCAGAGAACAAACCAACTTGACTTTAAATTAAGTGATTTAGATGAACAGTGTACAGTCAAAAATCTCAAGATATTACCTTCAAGTCCTCTGCGAGAAGGATTTGCAACTGACAATTCGTTGCATGGTGATCCACCGATGAGCAGGTCGATTGGACCAAGTCCTTCAAGCTGAATTTAAAAAAAGTATGACTTGGTATTCTATTGTATTCCATAATCTTATAAACAAGAGCACTGGCCAATTTATAATCTGCTATTATCATTATCATCACTACTAGTAGTCAAGGTATAGTTAAGAGAACAGATCACTTACAAATAATCTTTTAAGACTTTCAAGACTCTAAATAATACTAGTTAAAAGTCACGTGTGTGTTTTAAGACCAGTGTAGAACACTAAGACTGCTCCTTAAGCATTCCTGAACATGGAAATTGCAATACCCAAATTTACATAGGACCGAAACAGTTATCAAGGGTTCTGAGTGAAAACATAGCTCTCTATTCTGTCCATGAAGACGCCAGGAAATGTTGATCAAGACTTTCAAGACCTGTTTCAAAAGAATCATCTAAAAATCATTTTCACCATCGCAATTCAACTCCTAGATATTTCACTGCATCTACCTATCCTAAGGCTTCAGTCGTGAAAACCCTTGAAAATGGTCATATTATTTTCGAAATCAAATGTGAGCGATAAATATCAGAACACAGAATTCATAGGAATCAAAACGAGTTCTCACAGTATGGCGGTTGATACCGCGTATGTCTCCAAGATGGCGGATCAGACCTCGATGTCGTATCTGGGCAACAGTGATCGCATCTTGTTCCACTTCACTGGCGCAGTATCTTTCGATCTGAATCTTTAGCTGATCAAGGGCAAGTTTTCCTACAACAATACTTATACGCGCTAACAATATGCCAAAATGGATTATCACCAGGTTTGCTAATGTAAAGAACATATTGTATCATAGTCCTAGACCTCTTCAGCATACCTGTCTAAACATCCCTAAATGGTTTACCTTATTATAGCTGTTTTAACCCTTTCCCGCCGGATCGGGTCGCGGGTGACCCGATTAATCCAATAGGTATCAGAAAAATTCCGGCGGGAATGGGTTAACAAGCTCAGGCTATTTTCTTTTAGCCATGCTACAAATGCAAAAATTATGTTATGTTTAAATAGGAATAAAATGACTTATGACTTTTTCAGTTGTAAAATTTAAGCTTGCTAGTTTAACAACACAAGTCAAGTTTTTCCTTATTTTTCTCACTGATCTGGTACTATAAATACAAAACCATTAGGATATCTGTAATAATTATAATGGGAAGAGGACAACCCTAAACTTAACAGGTTATTTTAACCATTTTGGGACGGCAACAACAGAAAACTTTTGCAAATGCATCATCAATGCATAATTGCATATAATTATAATATTATGTCTACAGGTGTCTTTTTCTAAAATTGTCTGTGATGGCTTCAAATAAATGCCTTCAAATATTACACAACAAGATAAACGATGATAAAATTATTTGAAAATTTCCATACAAGGAATAGCAAATGAGAAAAAATAATACACAGGTAAGAAAAGATATTGCACAGTCTGATGAACAACAAAGGGTAAGATCGTGTTGGGTAAGAAGTCTGTACATAAGATCATATAATACCTGTTCCGATGCCATCAAACAACGACAGAACTCTAATCGGTTGACGATCTTCAACAGCTTTGTTCGGCTAACAGAAAACAAAACATGCAAATGATTAAGACTGGAAGAATCTAAATAATGAATAGAATTCAAATCATTCACAAATAAAAGACATTATTACTGCACTAGCAGTGACAAAGCAATATGTCTTCAGATATCAGTCCATCATCTGTGCATAAAACTAATTCTAATAGTGCAAATTAAAAACACATTTTGACGAACAAAAACCGAAAGCAAAACTCTGATAATACAAATGAATCATAGGACAGTTTGCAAAGCCAGAGAGAATAGGAAGAAGAGCAGTGCCTTAATCTAGCCCTGAAGCAGACATAGGTACGAAGTGTTAGCAATATCATTTTCTTAGGTGGCCAATCCTCTCCCTTACCATCTCATTTTTCCACTGAAAGGGTGTGCAGGTGAGGCAGAAACCTCAAACCAAATCTCAGCCCTCATGGGGACTTGAACCCCAACCATTCGATTAACGCCCTAATATACTCACCACTACATCAAATACAGAACTTGTCTCGTAACAACTAAAGTAAACATTTATCAGCAAGTCAAAGCTAAAATTAAAACACTCAAACTCGATCCTTTACCATCATTGGGCCCTCCTTGTGGAATTCTCTTCCCTCCACTTTGAGTGGAACGCTATACTTTCAGGATCACTTTCTATATCTCTCTCTCTTCTTAAGACCTATTTTTTTTCTCTAGAGGCTATCGCACTGGGAGCGCTACTGAATGGCCTCGGCTGTGAGCGGCTCTATAGAAATTACTAATCACATTACATTACATTAAAATATAACAGAACAAAGATGGACATTTACAAATATTTCGATTCCAGAATCGCGAGAAAGCGAAGCGAGGTTCGAACGCCACTCGCGCTTTCCCTCAAGTAGTCCGTGCTTCTTCGGATCGTATGTGGCGCAAAGAAAGCAACTCCACGCATTCGTCTTTCTTATCGCTTCCACGATTCCTTCTCCAGCCAAGCGTGCGATACAGTCGGTGCAGTAGACCCTGACAGAACAGAATTACACCATAACATTGCTCTAAAACCGCCTTTTTAACTGTTCATTCATTCATCTAACAGATTTATATAACTAGTGCTCCTTCAAGACTTTCTACTCGGAAGTGCTCCCAAGTCCCAACCCAGCCCCGGATAAAGAGAATAGCCTTAAAGTAGAGTAGAATGTGGTCTCAAGGGAGAGTAAGATGATATACGCGAATATTAAGATAGAAAACAATTAATGAAGTCAATCAACATGTACGAATTTGAATGGGTATAAGTACGTATCAGCCAGTGGAAAACTGCTAACATGAAGTCTTCAACAGCTCAATACAACTCACTTGTTGCAACCAACAACCTCACAGACGAAGACTTCTTTTCCAAATCCACAGATGATGCAGTAACTCTGAAACATTGATTAAGTCACCATTTTAAACTTAAATATTTTGATGCAAAAGTTGACAATATAGCACAAACTATGTTAAGATAAAAAAATTAACTAAGAATATAGAATGAAAGTCATATTTTTTATTCAAATTGGTGGTATAATGTGAACTACTGCTCTCAGGGCATAAAGTTTGACTGGACGGTCTAGGACGACGTTCAGGCATTTATTTTATCATAGTAAAGTTTAACAAAGAAAAAAGTCGTTCAAATCAAGACTTCAAAAACAGAGCTACATGATTCATATAATAAAAAAGGAACTGGTGTAACTTAGGAATACCAATGAACTAGAGTAACCAAGGAATACCAATACAAAAAAGACAACAGCGCAAAGCACATAATTTAACCTTCATAAGGTGATTGCAAGGCACTATAAAAATGTTCATAATACATACATGTGCACAGCAGAAAATTTTTACAGACATCAGTGAAAACTGAAAAAACATTGTGAAAATACAAAACTCACATTTGTACCGTCACTGTCGAAGAAAAAGATGCTCTGAAGAATCGTCTCCTGAAAAAAATACACAATAACAATTATTATAAATTTATTTAATAACGTTTCTTTGTTTACAAGTCAATACGCGAGTCATTAATTAATAAGTGATCAAACACAAAATAAGCAACAGCTGCAGTGCTGCACGCATAAAGTTGTATTGTTCCATATAACATGATTGCTGCAACATTATAAACTCTTTGTTACATAAGAATTGTTCTTTGGCTTTCTCAACAGCTGGTCTCACATGCTGGAATAGTCTTCCCTGTAATTGGCTCAATTAACTGAATTCTTCACATCTGGACTCAAGGCTCATCTGTTTTGCAAGGTCTACCCTGCTATCAGATGACTGCACACATGAAATGTCATGGCTATGTCACAGTCCCTTGAATATATTTTAACCTTATTTATTAATTTTACTTATATCATGTCTAGAATGCTCTATTTTCAAGTTTTATTCTATTTATCAACCCCCAAACGTTTTTAGTATAAAATAATGATGTAGATCCAATAATCATGTTAAGGCACGAAATAGCCAATCCTGTGCTGAAGTACCGTTAAACTCAATCAATCAATCAATCAATCAATCAATCAATCAGTCACAGTCCCATATAAAACAATTACTATTTTTTAAGTTATACACTGCTGCTGCACCTACACACAAAAAGAATAGCCTGTTCTGATGTTCTTAAATTGTCATAAACTTACCCTACAGCCTGGACAAAGACCTCCATTGAAGAACGGATGCTGGTATCGACGCAATCCGCTCAGCACACAGTGGCACACTATGCAGATATCTAAGAATGACAGTACAAAAGAAACAGTTGCAACAAGTGTTATTAGAATCAGAAAAAATGGTAACTAGTGCCTGCTAAGAGCTACAACATATAATATATCCTAATATAACATAAGCATATCTTATCAAAGCATGCCGTATCTTATCACAGCATATACTCATATCTTATCACAGTATTTAATCTCGTATTATAGCAAATCATATCTTATGATTTGCATATCATATCTTATCATAACACATGATAACATCGTATCTCAACAGACGATATCATTTTATCACAAAACATTATATCTTATCGATAGTAGCATATATCATATATAGTAGCTGGACAGCTGTGAGTCACTTTTATAGATGTCATAGAAATATCAAGATACTGAACACGCCTACGCATCTCTCATATTTACAGAAATCTAATTCTTAAAAACAGCATAAGCAACACATTTTGAATTAGTAAAGTGATGTAGTCAAATCACCTGTAATTGACTGAATGCCTTGACCAAACTCAGATGCTGCTACAGGTGTAGAGAAAAGACAAGCCATCATTAGCACAGATCACAGCAGTTTGAGTTCATGGCACTAATACGGCAACAAACATTCAACATGGTGCAAGAATCTCACCAAAAGGTTTAACTCGACTGACTTTTAATTACTCAACATGAACAGCACCCTTTCTGTCCGCCTTGGTTGTGCTAAGGCACTGTATAAACCATCTTAATTGTGCTACTATTAGCAGTATTATTACTTAAGGCTAAGGCTCAGCCTAATTGAGAAAAGCCAGACATCCAGCCATGTTACACCCACCGCAATTTGTGTTTTATAGAGGGTACAGAATGACAGTTATACAGTTTTCTGGAGTAAAGAGTAGACAAAACACACACACGCAAAACTCATATGCAAAATACATATGATGACGATGATGATAAGGATGATGATAAGGATGATGATGACAATTTGCAAAATTGAAACATTCGCTAATACCATTATTTGCATTTGATTTGTCCTTCCTGCAAACATCTGGCTCCGTATCTGAATCCTGCAGCTCAAGCTGAGCAAGTCTGATCTTCTCCAGTTTCTCAAGAATCCAGTTTGGCAAGCGCAAAGCTACACAATACAATCAAGTGAAAATGAAAAAAACCCAAATATTTTTAGATGCTACACCAATTGTTTACCTAAACTATATTGCTAAATGTCCATACAGAATTATATATTACACTCTCACAGTGCTCTGCTCTTTTACTACATTTAATCAGTGACATCGAAATATAGCGCAGCCAGGGCTTAAAGAGTGCCTGGACAGTTATGGACAGCGTCCAGGCACTTAATTTAAAATCTGAACACTGTCCTGCCGCTTATTCTACCCGCATGCACTTCTTTTTCTACACGTCAAGCACTGAGCAGAGCTGTTACAAATTATGCATGGAAAAAATCTAGGTGAAGCTGGCTACAAATACCAGTTACAGACAATGCAGAAATAAAACTGTAACTATCAAATTAATATACATAATTCACATAATACACACACACACACACACACACACACACACACACACACACACACACACACACACACACACACACACACACACACACACACACACACACACACACACACACACACACACACACACACACACACACACACACACACAAAGAGTAGCCAATCCACGAATCAGCTCTCTTCTAAAATCAGCTCTCTTCACTTCCTAAGAGTGCTTCCGTGATTACACATATGACAAGCTGTAGAGCAAAACGACTTACCCCATTTGTTGTGAACTTCAGAGGTCGCTAAACTGCTGGCCCAGGCAATAAGGTCTTTGTTGCTTTTTACACCTCCCCCATCAGTGCCATCAGCTCTGTCTGCCAGTTCCTGCAACAGAGTAGCATGCTACAGAATTGTAATTATAATTGAACATTAATGAAAGTCACTCAGCAATTCAGAGGTGCTCCCAACACAAATCAGTGAGCACTGTCACTAACATAGACAAAAGACCAGCCAATAACATCCTTACAGCTCGCTAAGTGTAGGCAAACTGCATGCTATAGATTTTCTGTAAGACATTTATATAGCCCTAGCTCAGCATGCCCCAAATAATTTGTTTAGACCACCACACATGCGCACTCACTACTAACCCATTTAATGAAGTCCTGTCAAGTCAATAACAAGAACGAAACTTAATGAATGGTACCTTTATTGCTTCCAAGATTCCAGTTTCATACGTCTTACGCTCTGACTTGACGTACTTTGTTGAGAAATTTGACGCGAACAGTAATACCTTTGCCAAAGGTACCTGTGAAATAAACATAAGTTAACACTGCTACAAAAATCTCACATATAGACACTGACCATAAAAATATTTTAAATACCTCACAAAAGTGCTGCAGCCATAAATATGTTCAAATCATAAACCCTTAAAGAATTAGCAGAATTTTTTATCACTTACGGCCAGCAAGAATATCATATAAAGACTTCATTGAAGTAAACAATTTTGTTTACTGAGAGCCTCACTGCTTGATCGATAATAACCTGATAACCCAGACTTAACTTTCTTTGGGTGCTATGAAAATCTTGTGATTATGATAATACAGCATTGAAGCATCACTTGGTGCTACGCAGAACTTATAACTTGCAACCATAGACGTACAGCGTTGCACCTGAAACCAACCTCTGAAACCTTATAGTCTCCAAACCAGAAAACCCAGCAGTATCCAGGCTTTGTAGACGACTGACCACAACTTAGTGGATCAACAACGATAGCTGGCCAGAATCTCTGAAAAGACAGTCGAGCCCAGACGAGTTCTCCCTGCCAATCCAAACACAAAAGCATACAGTTCTTTTATAGCCTAGCTGTATTAATGTAATTAGAAATCTTCATTCTATCCAACATACATGAAAACTGTTTCAGAGCACAACTAGCAGCTGATAAATTTTTCAATATGGCCATGTCGTACTGCATAATATATGGACATTTTCACATGATCGAGCCTCAATCAATGGAACTAAGCTATTGTGCATGAAGGATTTGCTCAAGTATGTATCAATTACAATAAATCACATTTTATGTACAGATTCACAAAAGCATTGCATGAACATCTAGTACAGTCAAGGCAAACATTCACAACACTCAGTACAGTCAAGGCAAGAATTCACAACACTCAGTACAGTGCAATACAATACAATACATGGAATACAATACAGTTAACAAGTCACATGAGCTTCTGAGGTGAATCTTAAACTTGCATACAATGTACTACAACTGGCAGCCACTGTGTCACATGAATCATTGAATAGCAATATTAACAATTTGAAATACTGGTCAGCAAAATGGCCATCAAGCAGATGACACACGTACCACTTGAAAAGATACCAGCAGTGAAGAAGGTTTCTTGTTTCTTTGCTTGCTTGCTGGCTCTTGCTGCTCCACCAAATCTTTCTTAGGATTTGTAGTCTTCTGATTAGACTTCACCAAACTCTGTAGAAGCTTACTCATCACATCTCCAGCGTCTATAAAAAGTCCAGAATAAGCAACAAGTCCTTCAAATCACAACAAAACACACCTGAGCAACCCTTTCGTGTGCTTCATATAATAATGCATGTAAAAGTTATCGTGTGGCCATGAGCATGGTACCCAAACTTAAATCAGCCTCAGAACACAACTTTGCATCAGTGCAATCTTGTGATAAAGCACGTACAAGTTTCTTACAATCCCAAATGCAGGTTTAATAGGACATCCAGTTTTAGAGCATTGCAACACATAAAGAACATTTGCATACTGATTAATTGCGCATGCGTTTCACAGTCCTAGCACATAATTTTTGTGATAAAATAAATACAAGTTACCAACGATAGCTTGTTATTCAAACTGGTCAGCAATGTAACTATGTAAAAGTCGAATTGTCATACAGGTCTACAAAAATTAAAACATCCAACAGCATACAAATCTATCTCAAACCAGTCATTTCAATTTCAAACTAGTTAGTCTTCAGTACATCATACCGACAAGTCTAACATTAATTCAACTGAATCACAACAGCAAGCATTCTACCTTGCACAACGATTGACCTTTGTCTGGATAAATGCAAGAGCTATTAAATAGCACCACATAGCAACCAATAACTGTGAAGAACAGTCACAGTCCTGAGGATTGGAACCGTGTAATGGTAAGTCAGTTTTATTGAGAGTGTTTATTACCTGTGCAAGGTGCAGTAAATTCGAATGCACGAAGCAACAGCATCAATAAACAGAAGAACTAAGCAGTATACAACTTTCGTATCTTGTCTAAGTTTCAGGAGCTTTAAACGAACTGGCAATTAATTTACCTTCAGAAGTCTCAGGTGTTTCATCGGTCTTTCCAGTAACACCTTTATGATCAAACTGGAAAGGTGTCACCCTTTGTGGAGTAATTCGGAGACCAAGGGTCGATCGTCTCTGGATTTTCTCTTCAACATCCTAAACACACGAAACAATTAATCATTTATCAAGCAATCAGATAATTAATTTATGTAATGTTCCTAAATTAGCAACTGACAGGTGGCATGTCACGAATGAAACAAAGAATTTGCATGTACTAAAATGCATTGAAAACATATGTAGCAGGTCGTTAAAGGGTTAAGGAACATTGCTAAAGCAAGCAAAAACTGATTTATTATTACGTATTAAAGAATTTTTATATAGCATCTCTTCAAGACAATCTATTCATAGTCTTATACGCAGTCCAACCATGGCTAAATAGGAAAGATATCCATGTGAGCAACCTTACATGACAATTAGCAATTAAGCATATTTATGTTACAACAACTGACCTTAGGATTTTCCTTTGCAGCTGCAAGACTTTTACATTGTCGCCTTGGCAATTTCTTCTTCGACTGCTCAGGTATGAGATTCTGAGATGACCCAAACACGAAGCCTTCTTTGTCTTGAGTCATGCCACCATCATCAGTAAGGTTATTAAGCTCAGAGGTGATACAATGTACCTCTTCTGGCAAGAGTGCATCATTCTGTAGCGGCAAAGCGCTGATGTCTTCGTTTGTTTCATACTCAGATGATTCAACAAAGCAGCACATCTCTCCTGATGAGAAAGCATCATTCTGAGGCCGCAAACCGTTTACGTCATCCCAAGCATTTTCATCTTCTGCCATTTCTCCTCCTCCTCCATCCTCCTCATCATCAGATTTATCAAGGCAGCACACCTCCTCTGCAAGCAACACATCGTTCTCCCACTGCAGCTGATTTGCATTGTCATCGTCTCCCATTTTTCGTTCATCCTCATCACATTCGACAAGGTAGCATACCTCTTCGGCTAACAATGCATCGCTATCAGACTGCGGATGATTTACATTGTCACATTCTACCGTATCTGTTTTGTAATTATCAGAAGGTTCCAGAAAGTAGTATATTTTGTCGCAGCTGTGTTCCGGCAAGCATGTGTCATTGTGTAGTGGCAGAAGATTCCCACTGTCACCTTGTGATGCTTGCGACACATCACGACACATCGCTTCTCGTGTATTGCTCTGCAGCTGTACCAGATTGGCATTCCCATCCTCGGATTGTACAACAGCATAACAAATCTCACATGGCAGTTGCAGCATACCGGTGCTGGTTCTAACTTGTGATTGTACAGCGTTGCAACACACCTCCTCCGTTTGCAAGCAGCTGCAGTTGTTTCCTTGTAGCACCACTGGAAAGCCTGGATGCTGAAGAAAACTTGAATAATAATCCCTTGGATTTGTCAGAGTAGCGCCTTGAGACTGTGCAACGTTATAAGCAACAATGCTTGCAGAAGCACCGACGTTTGGATCACGATTGTAACATACTTTCTGTTCTGTAGTACTGTAATTCTGATCAGGTACTAGCATTAATCTAGCGGGTTGAGTGAAGCCGTACAAGTATTCCTTGGGCATCACAAGAACACCGTGGGTGATGGGAGTAGTCTCAGGTTTTAGTTGTTCCGCTGGCATGACTGCAATACTTTGAGAGTGTGCAGCGACCTTTGACTCCTCTTCTGACATGGTAGTACCACTATGGGATTGAGCAACAGTATTCAACTGTTCTGGCATCGCTGCAACACTTTGTGGTAATGAGACAGCATTCAGCCGTTTTCCTGACGCAGCCGTAAAATTTTGGGATTGTGTAACGGCCTTCAACTGTTTTCCTTGCACGTCCGTAATATTCTCTGAGCATGAAACGACATCCAACCGCTTTTCTGACTTAACCACAACATTCTGGGAAAGTACACCATCGCTTAACTTATCCTCCAACGTGGTTGTTACGCTTTTCGCAAGTGTAACTCTCAGTTTCTCTGTCGTGGATGTAACATTCTGGGAATCAATGCCAGCACTTGACGGTTCTGCTGACAACAGTTTACTACTCTGAGACTCTGTAACTGGAAGTAAACGCTTTTGTGACGGGCCTGAGAAACTCTGAAGATGTTTAGCAGCATCACATTGGATTTCAGCAATGGTAGTAACATTCTGGAAGCTTACAACAGCCTTTGCTGGTTCAAAGGCTGGTCCTTCTGCAACCGAGGGGGGTAAAGCACCATTCAAACCATCGATGGGTGTTACTAAAGAATTCAGGTAATCTGCTGCCAGGGTTGTAAACCGCTTGGAGTGCGCATCAACACTCAACTGCTGTTCTGTCGTATGAAAAACCGAATCACTAGCTATACATTCGTTTGACGCTCTCACAGGTTTAGGTAGAAAATGTGGAGCTTGCGTCATATCGCAGCACTCTTGTTTGGGTATTGTTGCTCCATCAAGCGTTGATTGCTTACAAGAATAGCTGTGCTCGCTGAACACTGATGAATCCAAGACGAATTTTGTGTCAACAACAGTATTCAACTCTGATGCACTAGACGTGAATTGATTCTGTATTCCAGCCATCTCCACTGTTTTCTTTGAAGGGTCCACATGTTCCACTGCTTCGAGCTTTATTTTCCAAAGTTTTCCAGCAATGTCATCCAGCCGTGTGTGTTTCTGAGGTTGAGTAGAATTCTTTGGCTGATGTGCCTGCTGTGGCACTGCAAAAGAACCACGAGCCCCCGCACTCAGAATGCTGTCACCAAAATTCTTAGCATTCTGAGACAATGGTTCAATCGTAACGAGACAGGTATAGGGATTTTCTGCACTGATGGCAATTCCACCTTCTGGCACGATGCCACCATCATTGACGTCATCTTTTTTGATCTGTTGAGCTCCAGAAGAATGGCCAACCAGATTCGACATGACGATGTCAGGTTTATGCTCCTCTCCAACGCATTGCACTTCTGCATTCAAAACAAAAGGTTTCGACTCGTAACATGGTTCAGTCTTCTGTTGTACACGAGTACAAACGTCTTGATCAGACAAACGTGTCGTAGATTCACGAATCGTTTCAACATCGATTTCACGACCTTCCGCCGCTATCAGTGAATCATTTAGCCAACAGTTTCTTTCTGGAACAACCGACCCAGCACCGCCTATCATCGCCTGATTTTCAACGCCGACACTTTCTCCGAAATCCGTGCTAGCGTCACCGGTCTTGTTCGTTGGTAGCAGCATATTTACAGATCCTATTATTCGCCTTCCCTGATTGTCTCTCTGCATTGACTCATTGTTGGCATGGTCTTCTACATGCATTCTTGTCTTTGAAAAGCTGGGCTCCTCTGGCGTCAAAGTTTCTGCTGATTCTTTAACCAACCCCGATGCATCTGGGTCGATTTTCTTCTGCTTCAAAACTGTGTAATCAAGTACTTCCACCTGCAGCTCGTCAGCATGGTGGGAAACGTACTGCACTTCGAATAAACTGCTTTTCAAAGCCACATTCGTTGCATCGCACAGCATTGGAATGGGATCAATGTTTTGTATCTGCAAGCAGTTCTCATTGCTGTCATCTCTTTGCAAAGAACGGCTATTCTCATCCCTTTGCAAAGAACGGCTATTCTCATCTCTTTGCAAAGAACAGCTATACACAGACCTATGCTCACTCCTGGTAGCATCCACTACAGGATGAAGCATTAACTTTCTGTTTTCTCCAACTACCTTTTCAGCTTCGTCTTCACCGAAGAAACTCACGTCTGTTTCTCTCTGCTCCTGTTGGCTTTGCTTAAGCAGTGTTCCAACTTCAGCCGCTGATGCTACTCTAGTTTTCTTAACAGCAGTCAATCTAAATTCACGAGTCCTGCATTGCTTTGGTCTCAAGACACTGACATTTGTTTTGTGTACTTTGTTTAGGCTATCTGGTAAACTTCTCATGAATGCGATGTTAGTTTTCTTTGTCCTTGTGCTCAATATTTCACTCATTTCTTCTGGTTTCAAGACAGTGACATTTGTTTTCTTTACTTTGTTTAGGCTGTCTGGTAAACTTCTCTTGAATGTGATGTTAGTTTTCTTTGTCCTTGTGCTCAATATTTCACTCATTTCTGCTGTCATCTTTCGTTTGACTCCTATTTTATTTTCAGCTTGTTTTGTACTGATTAATGTGTATCTTACTGTTTCCTCTTTTCTGCTTTCTGAAACAGTTGCAGTGGCTTTTTTCTTAACTACACCTTTTGTGTTTCCCTCTTTTCCCATGACTCCTTCAGCTGCCTTTTTCTCAACTACTTTTTCACATTTTAATGCCTTGTTCTTCGATTCTGGAACTTTATCAGTTTTTATGATCTTTTTCTTGACCACATTTTTCAGTTTCGCTGATGTTTTATTATCTATTTTCTCAGCTTCAATGGCTTTATTCCGGACTCCCACTTTGACAGTCTTTGCTGTTTTCTTCTCAACCACTTTCTTAGCTCTAACAACCTGTGTCTTTCGTATAGTTTCAGCACTATCCTCTTTCCCAACTTCTTTCTCAGCTTTATTCTTTCTTTGTACATTTCCTGCTTGTAATACTTTCTTCCTGAATGTTCTTTCAACCTCAGAGACTTTTTTCTTGATTACAATTTCTGATTTGTCAGGATGCTTATTTGCTCCCGTCTCATCTTCTGCTGTTTTCCCTAAATCTTCTTTATTAGCTGCTGTTAACCTCTTCTTTGCCTCTATTTGAGCCTTAAAGACTTTCAGCTTAACTAAGTTTTTAGCTTTTTCTGGTCTTTTCCTTGACGGTTTTTCAACTTTATTGGTAAATGCCTCTGCTGGCCTTTTCTTGAGCGCTATTTCAGCATTCGCAGGTTTTTTCTTAACTATTTTGTTAGCCTGTGATGACTTTACTTTATGTGTGCTTTCAGCGTTTGTGCTTCTCTTAATAACATTTTCGGTTCTTGCTGGCTTTTTCTTGACCTCCCTATTGGCTTCCAGTACGCTTTTCTTATGTAATTTTTCAGCATTTTCTGGCTTTGTTTTGGATGCCTTTTCGACTCCATTGGCCTCTTCTGCAACTAATCCTTGTGGCTTTCTCTTTAATGTTTTTTCAGCATTCAATGTGTTGGTCTTAGCTATTCTTCTAGCCTTTTCTGGCTTTACCACAATTGCTTTACCAAGCGTCTGCCTTTTCAGAACCACACCTTTGGCCTTTGCAGGTCTTTTCTTCAGACTATCAACATCGTTTGTATTGCGTTTCTTCACTAGGCTTCTGGCTTTTACAGGCTTCTTACAAGTTCCCATTTCAGCTTCAGATGCTTCTTCCGTTACTTCAAGTCCAGATTCTGCCAATCCATCTAGCAGTTTGGTTTGGTTTTTCAGAATTTTGTTTTTGCCATTCCCAAGTTTTTCCATTGTCGATCTCTTCGGTTTTCTTCTAAGTTCTGACTTGTCTTTCATCACTGAAATTATCTTTTTCTTTCCAAATCTCTTAAATAAATTCTTAATCGCCTTCTCAGCTTCTGTAGGCTCAAGAGCTGCAGATGTCGATTCTTTACATCTTTCTCCAACAAATTCAGTCGCAGGTTCAATCCGCATTAATTTCTTCTCAGTTTCACAATCGAGAAGCGAATCAGCACGTCGTTTTCGTTCAGCCTTCGTTAACATATCTCCAAGATATGTTGCTAAGTTACAATGCTCAACGGCGGAATCTGATTCAGCAATCAAATCATGTTGATTAGATTCCATCTCAGCTTCAGGTAACTTTCTTAAGCAGATTCGTACGCTAGCTGGAAGCGAACAACATGGTAGGTTTTGAACTTCAGAGTCTGACGTACAGCACCTCACAATTTCAGTGCCAGCTCTACATTCTGTACCATCAAGACTAGAACTCAAACCACTTACGTTGCAGATTCCTCCACTATTCATTAAGACAGTGTCTTTGTTCACTGTTGTACCTGCATCATTTGGTGCAATGTACTTGTCTTTCACTATGTTCTTTTGGTCATCCTCCATAGCTCATGAATTAACAGCTTTGTGCTCTTTCCATGTATCTCTTTCAGTCAACAACATCACAAAACACATAGATCTATGTGTATGAATAATTCTTCAGTTCTTAGTATTTACTAAAAACAAATTAACAAACACTAAATCAAAGAGTTGTGCATCATCTGCAGCTGTGTTCAAAGCATAAACAAACATGCAAAGTATTTCAACATTAAACAAGATACTGTGGCAAAATCTGTGCAGCACTGAATAACGAAAAAATTACTGTCTGGCAGTATATGCCACAAAAGCTGCTCTTGACAGCAGAACAAATCTAATATAAACATTTGTAAAGAACTTCTCACAGCAGAACTATTCAGAAGCGCTCACAGCATGACAGGGCTGTGAAAAGATAAAGGTCTTCAAGCAGCAAAGAGATGCAGGTGAATTCCCAACCAGAACAAGTAATAAGTTCTACAATAATTTTGGGCCAAAGTAAGGGCTGCTACTAACAACACAGCACTGAGCTTTTAAAAGCATTTGCTTAAAATAAAAATTACTCAATAAACCTTAGATCAGAGCTGTCCAACCAGAGATAATTTTAAGCTAAGTGAAATGTGTGGAAATTGTTTGAAAATTAAGGAAAAGAAAATTACAGGTCTACTTGCATAGCCCTAAGTACATAGCTTGGCTTATCACTTGACAATGTGAACACAAAATCCAGTTCGCAGAGACGCATTCATTATGATTATTTCATAGATTGTTTAATACAGTTTAAGCAATTTTCAATTCATTTATAAATGTTCTTTGGTGGCCCGCCTTGTCAAAAAGGCTGGACATTAAAGATATTATCAGTCTTGGATCTTAAAACATCTGTATGACTAATAATAACATAAATGCTAGACATCGCATGATTGCTGTTGTTTCATACTTGTAACCTAGCCGGTCCACCATCAAACAGAGCCAGTTTACACTAAAAATCTGTCTCGAGTCTTTGGGTTTCTGTCTAAACGATTACTATAGTTGTGGCAGTTGACTTTGCTTAATACTCATTCATTCATTTCAGACATTTATATTACACCTCTTCAAGAGTATCTACTCAGAAGCGCTCCCGACCCAACCACGGCTAAAGAGAACAGTCTTTAGAGCAGAGTAGAACGAAGTCTCAAATGCTCTAGGTATTAGACGTAGTTCCACAGGAAGCCCATTCCAGGTTGCAGGGCCAACGACAGAAAAGGTACGGCGCTGTGCAATAGAAGTGCGTGACCGGGGGACAAGAAGCTCAGCTTGTTTAGAAGAGCGGAGAGAGCCATGGAGCTGGACATTTAGGGTGGAACAACAGAGCTCCTGCAAATAGACAGGGGCCACACCCGCAAGACAGCGCTGTGAAACACGTATTAATGCTGTGAGCAACTGGCAGTGCGCATGATGAAATACCACCAAAGAATTTTTACAGATCATATATAGTGTAATTCGTGGGGCCAATATTTCTAGATATCACCTTTCAAAATCATGTTCCAATTTTTTCCCCAATTAGACGCCTTTTCAAGCTTTTCATATCTTTTTATTTCACATTTTTGTGGGCAACCCTTAAAAACCCAGGTAGTTAATTCAATGTCTCCAGTAGCCTATTTAAATCTAGAAATGTCAATTATTACTCTGCACTTTCCTGTATCACTCTAAATGCCAGCAACATGTCATAAGAAATTGTTAACTGGGAGGACCTTCCTACTTCTTATACTAAAATGGTGCCATATAAATGTCCATGTAACGCACAAGCGTATCATGCTATCCTCATTTAAAAAATTTGCAGTTTTGCCCTAGAAAGCTACAAAATGAGAAATATCAACCATTCATGCATATCAACACTTACATTCAAAGGTTTGTCTACAACAAGTTTAAAAGTAATTTCTGGTACAAAGGAACACTCAAACTCCCAATGTACATGAATTCATAGACCTAAGCCAGGCTTTAAGAAGTCTAGGCTTCAGCAGAAAAATTATGGCCATTATAAATCAGTGGAAAGTTGGAAGCCTGAGATGGTGAAACAAGCCGCACATTACTCAGCAGGGTCCCATAAATTAATCTGGTACATGGTAAACAATTTACATAATGTTACAGTAACAACAAAACTTTGTAGCTCTACAAGTTTACAACACAAACACTAGGTCTACTATATACAAATTCCACAACAGGACAACTTCTCCTCCAATGCCTTTTAAAAAAGGAAGCTATCGAAGAAGACAAAAAATTCTCCTCTTGCTGAATACACCAGGTCCTTTTGTTACCAGATTCATAAGCTGTAATTTCACCATTTTTTAAATTATATACTTACTACCAAATTAAGTGGAAACTTTATAACCAGTGCTTATAAAGTGTGAAAAAATAAGTGCCTGGACGCCCCATACCCTTGCAAAAGAAGTGCTGAACGCCCCTTACATTTCCAGGCTCTGCTGGCCAATAAGTGGCAGCACGGCATTCAGATTTTAAAATAAGTGCATGGACGCATGGACGCCGTCCATGACCGTCCAGTCACACTTTTAGCCCTGTAACCTCTTCTTGCATAGTGCTAACAAAAACACTATTTACACGACACTCTCTTGTGTTGTAATTTAAAAAGGACGACTAAAGTGACCTAAAAACAGGCAAAACACTATGAAAGTAACTTTACAAAAGCATCCTTCGTTCTCAAAATGGCAACCGACGCCTAAAATTAATAAGAACTTCAACGCACTGTCTTCTAGCGTCCTGTCGAAAATCATCAGCGAACAAACAAGATGAGCTGTTTCTACAGCCTCCGTATCACGGACAATGCACAGTGTCATTCATAATGTTTCAATGTTGGTTTCAGTCGAATTAAACTTGCATAATTTAAAATAAAAGCTTGGGATATTCAACACGCTCACCGCAAAAATAATGTCCAACACCAAGAAATAATTGTAACGTTGTGCATCAACATACACGCCATTGAATACCCTAAGCGCTTATAAAAACGCTTAAGCAAAGTACTTTTTTACAAATAGGTGTAATGATTTATTGCTTAAGCGCTGATCGATATTGGAACGCCATCGTTGGTGGTCTCTGTATTAAAAAATTTAGGATGTTATACTCATGTGTTCTATCAAACTGTGTAGCGCTAAACTACAGTGGAAAAAGTCACTTTCTGTGGATATCCCGGAAAATCACTTCTGCAATGGCTGCATGGGCTCATAAATTCAGAAACATGCTATGCTCATTTCCATGCAGTTGACCCCAGTATGAGAATTGTAGAAAAGGGGGGGGGGTCAGACGTTTAATTTATGTTGACTAGGGTGGCCAATGAGAACCTTACTATGGGTCTTAAGAAAGACGAGAGGGTGAACCCTACAACACCCATAAATTCTCACTCTGGTTGACCCCATAACTGTTTTTCAAGACCCTGCATAATTTGCCACACCATACTCAGTCTGGATTCAGCATACTGTTTGTATGTATGTGTGCCAATTTCAATGCCTTTATGAATTTTGGTAATTATCCACTCCTTTATCCTATGTAGGCACTGTAGGCCTACAGTGTACACTCATTTCAAGCATCATCGTTTCACTGCCATTCTTATCACCCAATGGCCTCAAAATCCCTAAGCGCTTTCATTTGAAAGTTTCATTTCCTGGATGAGAATTGCTGGTGGTTGGAGGGTGAGAATATCTGGCAATTGGAGGGTGAGGGGGTCAATCCCAATCTTTTTTTTGGACCCCATTAATTCATTCATTCGTTCATTCATTGATGATATGGATTTACATAGTACCCCTTCAAGAAATATACTCGGAGGCGCTCCCAGCTTTTACATGTCAAAAGAAAATGAAGCTTGATTGGTCAGATGTAATAATTGTAGCTGTGAAAGGAGGCCATTCCAGATAATATATATGCAGTATGGAAACTCTAGAAAAATAACTGGCATGGGTCAGATGTTGATTTATGTAAAAAAAGGAGGACCCTTCAACGTGAGACTTTTGTATCAAGATTAGGGCATGTGACGGTTCACATAACTGTGAATGAGCTGGTTCCTTTGACATCACCTTGTTGCACTATAGATACATTGAGATTGCGATTAGGCCTACACTTGTGATGTAATAGTTACCTTTTAATCAGAGGGGTCCAGGGCAGAGTGCATGATTTCATGAAGTATTATTTTCTAACCATGAATTTCTAATTAAAAATTTTACTCAATGACTAATTTTGGTGAAAACGACTGAGGTGAGGGTGTCTCCATGGCAGTCACATTCACTACATGTCCAAGCAAGCCTGCACTGTACCACTGGTGATTCACATTGGAGGGGTGGCCCAACAACCTTGGCTAGTGACATTAAAACTGCAGACGCCTCTGTGGACAATCATCATCATCATCATCGTCATCATCATCACCATCATCATAGGGCGATGTCATCACCCTCATTCCAGCCAGCCTTGACATTTCCAGGACACATTGCAAGTCACCTTCATTCTGGGCTCGTCTCAGGACCGTGTGTGGGCCTAGTTCGAAATTCTGCAGGCACATCTGGGTCAGACTCCATAATTATGTGCAGAGAGGCCATAGACCCAATTAATGGATATCTGGGGTGCCTACATGTCACAACTGATGGGACCTTTCTTTCCAGCCATGAAACTGCTTCCAAGCTCAGTTATTTTCATAGCAAACATTCACAAAGGGTCTTAGACCTAGCCTTGGTATACAAGGGTGGTGGCCAGTCCTCTCCCTTGCTGTATCCTCTTCCCACCAACAGTGTATGGTTGGTGTATTCATCACAGCCGAGTTTGCTAGGGGGCACAGGTGGAACAGAAAGCTCAACACAAATTTCTGATCTGGATTGGAAATTTGAACCCCCAACCAACAGTCCAGCAATGCAAAGACCAGCATGCTAACCATTAGACTACTGTGCATGAGCTGTGCACATAATTATATATAATTAGACACCTACATGTAGATCAGATATCTTTATCACTTACTCATAACTGTTAATTAAGTTTTGCTTTTAACAAACACTGATTGTGCTTCAAATTCCTATTTATTGACTGTACTTGCATAAACAAATATGAAAGACAAACCAATAACACAGTAAAATTTCTTTAAAGGCTACATCACTCTCCGACTGACCACAATGGCTGATCCTTTATTACTGATAAAACAATTCTCTAACTTGTTGTAGCTCTGCTGGTGTTTGGCACTACCAACCATCATACAGATGTTACTGAAAAACAGAATAACCACTGCACAGTGCACACAAAGACCTAGTTTTAGTGATCTTCGACAATTAATCCAATTTCTACCAGTGAAATACATTTTATACAACTGATGATATTCAAAAGTGTCAGCTCGCATCAACTAGGACAGCAGTGTAAAGTAGAATATGCAAAAAAATTCGTAAAAGTACAGTGCACAATGCACATTCACACTGACTAAATCACATTCCTGATGAAGATTCGTATCACAGAACTAAAATAGGCGCTTGTCCGTCGAGAATCGATTTCCAATGTCCTTCAGAAGTCAGGTACCCATCCGCAGTTCGTGCACAGCTTACAGTCGTCCTTGTGTCGTTCCTCCTTCTGCCGACAAGTCTTCTGTCGTTCGATGACGATTTCCGGAAGGTTCGTGTGGGTTCCGTCGCAGTAAGGCGGCGCCTTTGTGTGCTTGCAGTTGCAGATCTCGTGGCGTGTCTGGGTGGTAGGAACCGTCCACTTCAGAGAGTGGAAGCCAGTGCCCTTGTGGCTGCCTAACATTAACATTCATCCATATTGAACACTTATGTTAGCACCTCTTCAAGGAAACAACTCAGAGATGCTCTCAACTCTAGTAAATGCTAAAAAGAACAGTCTTAAGGTGAGAAAAGGATAGAGTGTCCTGGGAAAGGGGCGGATCTCTAGAGAGAGGACATTCCAGGTTGAGGGATCCAAAATTTGAGAAAACGTGATTCTGCCTCGTGGATGAATGTACAAAAAGGACAAGGAACACACTCAGAATACCGAAAACAACATGGGATCCCAAGAAGAATGAGGTAGTCAAAACAGTGGCGTCGTTGCCTTGAAGCCGGAAGGTTCGAGGTTCGAATCCACCTCGCCGCATAAGGACCTTGGGCAAGCCCTTCACTCACAATTGATCAGCGCTTCCGCGTGAAACTCCGATGCAGTGTCCGCTCTGCATTCGGGAGCGCCTCTGAGTAGAGAGCTTGAAGGGGCGCTATAACAAGTGCACATACAAACAATAACCTATGATGAAAATGGATAAAGCAAGGTATGGTAATTATCATTGAATAAGCAAAGGACGGCTTTGCACTTAGCTTTAAGTGGTGCTTAAGAACTTCGAGTTTACAATTTTATGGATCTTAGGATAGGTAAGACTGGGTATGCACCAGGATAGGATGCTTCAGAAAATTTTACTAGAATCCTAGATACATTGGATATAATGCTCCAGTTTGGAAGGTGGTAGAAAACTATGCAATGAGATTGCTAAAATAAAGAATCAGAGATGCCAGGCACTATTGTATAATTTGTATTGTATTGTATCTATAAATAAATAAAGCGACTCTCACAGTGCACGCCAATCAGAGGCGCTCCCCATATGTGAAAAACCCAGAGAAAATAACGTAGTTTTGAGAAGTAGAACGAATACCATACCATCACACCATGGCTGCTTCTTGCTCAGTCCACAGGTACACCACTTTCGTCGTTCTCCCTCCTTTAGGTCAAGTACGTTAAAAGGACCATACTAAGCACAAAAAAGAATAACACTGTAAGTTCGTTAATGAAGTCCTCAAGACGGGTTCTGTCCAGTCCACTTGCAAGGCCCCACAATGCAGGAGAGACATAATATTTATTAGTACAATACAAGTCTGCTACCATTAACAGCAGGCCAGGTTTCCAAATGCTGATTTGCCACATGTGTTTATAAGGAGTTTAACAATAACTTTTTTATCAGTTTGCATCTACTGGAACATTTGGGATTTTCCCTGGAAGATCAGTCCATTAACCAGTCCAGTACGTAAGCACTAAGCATATGTTTCTGTTGTTAACTGCTAGCGACTGAGTCTGCTGGTCCAATACACTTCATGTCCATGGCAAGTTGACAATTAACGCTTGTTTCACCCAATGTACATACAATACGCATGCCGAGACAAAATAGGCCTATTATGCTGTAGAAAATTATATGCGACATTTTTCGTAGACCTGCAAAACTCTTGGGAGTTAGGTAGACGTCCTTGGAGCGCCTACACATGCTTAAATGAAACAAGATATAAGACACATATCCGGCCAACGATTCTTCAATTTAAGCCTGCGCTTTATAAATTTGATTCTACCAGAAAAATAAGATATCGCTGCTGTACTAACCGTAGCAACCGCAGGGCACAACGTTTGCTCGTCCAATTTCTTGCTCGATTCGGTCGTTTCTGAAGTCATATTCAGTGAAGATCAAGCGCATCACGCCCTATTCACCATAACCAGCTGGTTTCCGAAATCCAGAAACTTCTCACATCCTTGACCCTGCTTGACCCTGTACCACATGGAGCAACCATAGATTTTAATTATTCTTCCGTTTAATCGGAATTTTAGTAACACCATAGACATCTTACATTTACGCAACGCTTCTATATAATAAATAAGCTGGTGCCCTGCGCTTGGATCATCATTACTTTACTGAATTAGTAAACAATTAATATAAACGCCTTTGCCAACAGAAATTTTATTGGAATGAAAGAATTGTGTATGACTTTATTTTAATTTTTGCTATCATTTAAACTTTTGAAAGCTAGCGTGTGTTTGCTGCTAACGTATCATTGGGCTATAAGCATTAACCAGAGGGCTCAGATGACGTCACTCGAGGGTTTGCTTTAATAGAGTCCGCAGATAATGACCTATAAAGTTGTTCTTTTGACCATGATTTTTATATACTTGTGATGTGCTTACATATAAAAATGAAATGTCAAGCCTGTCATGTTTGAAAATAGGGTAAAAACCGACGATAACTCTATGTCAAGCAGACGAAAACGCCTTGTGGCAGATAAATCGCACTGGACCTCGTACGATGGGTGAAACTGAGTCAACGCCATCTGGATTTTCCAAGATAATGCCTCTGTATTCATAACCCATCTGACTTTCCACTCAAAAACTTAAGTCTCACCTCTTAAAAGAATTAGAATTTATAGCCGACTGATCTGATGTTCCACCCAACGACCTTCCAATTGCTTACACCAAACGGTCCAAACCAGCTTGCGAAACCGGAATCAGACCTTCTTGCTACCACCTGGACAACCACTGCGAGTCTCTGACTTCTGGTCTTTCTTAGAACCCCATATAAAAGTCTACGTTGCCGGAACTCCGCATAAATCAATGTTTGCTTCTCTCCCTCTCCCACCTCTACACCCCGTTACTTTATATTCAATTCTCATACTGGGCCTTGATAAATTACTTAATTTTGGACACCGAAGAACCTGGTGACATTGGACAGAAATAAGAAACGCCATACAAATCGTATCTTATCCCGTAGCATTGTTGTCTTTACAACATTCGGACACCAATCCCAAATCTTCGATGCGGTCTAGCACGCGCAGTTTGAAAGTTTTGCAAAGTTATCAAATATTCCTTTTTGATATTGATGATTTAAATTGTGTTTACTTTCGCAAAAAGACATGAGTGAGCGAGAGAAACTTATCCTCGAGACGAAGAAGGAGATAAGGTCGATTCTTTTGTCGACGAAAGCGGGGGTTGAGCTAACCCGCCTAAATAAGGAGTATGAAATGTTTACTGGTGCGAAGATTAACTACCGAGGGATGGGCTACACTTCGATAAGGGCATTCGTAGACGATATTCCTGATGTGGCCAGACAATATGACGACGGATACGGGACGATAACTCTGACGGGAGTGGCAGATGAATCGACTCGACATATCGCCAGCCTTGTGTCGCGACAGAGGGTATATTTATTTTAAAATCAATTCTAAAATAAAATATCGGTTCTATGTAACAAAAAGTAATTTCTCTGGATCTATGAAACTGGGTCTCTGTATTTAGAATCATTCTTGGGTAAACACGCAAACTTCATGCCCGTACTCCAAACAATATGGCTGCCAACGAATGCCGTAAAATTAGAACGCGACCGGTCGACGACATCGCAACATGTATCTCAACATGCAAAGCGTGAGGGTCGGTTAGGGCTCAGGTTAGGCGCCGTGAGGGTCGGTTAGGGTTAGTTTTAGGGTTTAGTGCAGTCATTCTGCTGAAATTGAAGCGTCCTTTAATTTTCGCGGAAATATTAGGCCGCATGTCGGGCCGCTCTGTTATGCACGCATCTACGGTGGCCATATTGTTTGGAGTACGGGCATGAAGTGTGCGTGTTTACCCATTCTTGTTCCAGGTGTTAAAGTTCACCTGCAATTTGTTAGGTAAATTCAGTGTGAGAATTGTGGAAAAATAACATTATCCACTTCTAATTGGGGTGTAAAAAACAGACTTTACTATGGGGCTCTAAGAAAGATTGGGGGGGGGGGGTTGAAACCCCAAACCCGGCAATTCTCACCCTGGGTAAATTTAAACTTGTGTTTCAATTTAGTAAATATTTTATCATTCAAAATTATATATCAATTGTTACAAGAGCAAAGCATCCTGTAGAAGTTATTGCACTTGTTTGTTTGTATGTTTGTATGTGCACTTGTTATAGCGCCCCTTCAAGCTCTCTCTCTCTCTACTCAGAGGTGCTCCCGACTACAGAGCGGACACTGCATCGGAGTTTCACGCCGAAGCGCTGAGCAAAATTTTGTGAGTGAAGGACTTGCCCAAGGTCCTTGCGCGGCGAGGTGGATTCGAACCTCGAACCTTCTGGCTCCAAGGCAACGACGCCACCACGACACCACCGCGCCCCACCTTGTACTAGTGCAGAATATGTATAGAAGTGGACAACATAAGCAAAGCGAACTAGCTATAGGTCAGTTGGAGACGACCAGCTGGATAGTTCAACGTGATGAGATGGTCAGTGCATGAATATACAGTAAGAGGTTAAGGGTATTAATACTGGGCGAAGGAACTCAATATATTGGAATGAATGTGGCATACACGTGCTTTAGCAGACAGAGAGAAAGACAGACAGACAGACAGACAGACAGACAGAGAGCGACAAGAGGCAGGTCAGAGATCCTAGATGTAGAGGCAGGATCTGAGTTAGTGGACATGTGTTGCTGACCATCAAGAGAAGGCTAGGCTAAGCTAAGTTTAGGTAGGATATCCCTTCACCCTAGCAGGTAGAGAAAGGAGCAGGCACAGTGCTTTAGCAGTAGTGGTGCTGAGGAGAGGCACAGGCAGCAGGCAGTTTGGCTGGCCAATAGAGAAAGCGGACCTAAAATGGTTAGCTAAAGAGTGACCACTATAGTAGGTAGAGTTGGCCAGAGAGAGATTTAATATATTTAGGAGTGTCCGTGTAATGGAGGTAAGTAATATATTGTATGGAAAAAAATAATATAGAGATAGGCTGTTGCTTAGCAACGAAGGCAGAGAAGAGAGCCAGTGGCTAGCCGTAGGTAGCCTAGGAGGGATTCTAGGAGGGACTGCTAGGAGGAATTTGGATAGAGAGAGGACTTGAGGCGAGCGGGACAGTCGGCGCGTAACTGAGGCTCAGGAGAGTCATCACGTAGCGGGGGAACGAAAGGGTTAACATAATAGAGGGACTGTGACAAAGAGCACAGATTGTAACGTTGATTATTCCGTGTGTACGGTATGTATTTTTAATATGATGATGATGATGATGATTTTTAATATATGTTTTATAATTCAGTATAGTGTCTTCCTTGATAGCTAGATCTCCCCAGCTGTCCTACAATGCTTTGCTTTTACTTTATGAATGAATTTGCCATGTAAATGAGCCAGCCGAGTTGTAGCACGTCTATTTAGACCTTTTTGGCTGACTCGATGACTCATTGACCTACCAGTACATTAATCTTTTACTCGTTTGCCTCGAGAATATCCGCTGAAAACGGGCTTAAAATTTAAAAATGAACTGGTAAAGGGTTAATGTTAGGTTTATGAATTTTTATAGATACATGTATAACGTTGATAAATGTAAATATTAACGTGACGTGCAGGTCAATTAACGATAAGCAATATGTGGACCCTATTAACAAAACCTAGATAACTGACCAACTGGGACAGGGATTGAAACACAAATTACAGAACTCATGATAAGGGTTCAATTTCTTAATATTGTGCAAAAACACGGGTATGTTCAGTTTGTAAAATTCAAGTGTATGTAAATATGGGTATTGGTGTCTTGAAATTAAAGCAACCTGTCTAAATGTTTTCTTGTTTAGGGAAAGAAAAAGTCGTTCCGGGGCCGACACTTTCCCGGTCCACGTCTTGGTCTCCTGTCGAACCTGCCAATGCCAAGATCGTCATACGCCTCTAAGTCATTCGCAGAATCGCATTCGCATTCTTACGCGTCACGGTTCGGTCGGACAATAACGCGTACGAACCCCGGTACTTCACCGATCGCAGGTAAGCTACGATCGTCTGTGTCTGACCAGAAGAGCGCTGCGGTTCCTCGCCCAGTCCTAGCTAGACAGCCGAGTAAGGATATTGTCCGCGAGGCTGTGGTTCCTGCTCTGAGGACCATGGACCCAGGCATAAGAACTGCGGTCCCCAGCCTGTTGACCATGGACACGGGCGTGAAACCTGTTGTTTCTGGCATGAAGACCATGGACCCTGGGATGAAATCTGCTGTTCCTGGCATGAAAACTGCTGTTCCTGTCATGAAGACCATGGACCAAGGCATGAAATCTGCTGTTGGCATGAAGACCATGGACCCAGATATGAAGACCGTTGGTCCTGGGATGAAGACCATGGACCCAGGCGTGAAAACCGTCGTTCCTGGCGTTGGGACCATTGTTCCTGAACTGCAGAGGTCGGTCCCTCACACGAAGATGTTTGTTTCGAGCGGTAATCCAAACCTTAGGCAGATGCTGTCGTTCCTGTTGGAGGGACGTTCAGGCAGCATCATCTACTCGTCATTCAAGAAATCCTTCGAGAAAGAGTTTGGACTGAAGTTGGACTTGGCCGAGTTTGGTTATTCGAGCGTTTCAGAGATGTTTTCACACCTTGGGATTCCTGTCCGGGTGAAGCCATTTTGTTCTGATGACTACACCATCCTGCCTGGTCCAATGCCAACTGCTAGCGACATAGAAAAAGGTATAAAGGTTGCAGTCGTAAGCTTAGTCATATGTGGCGGGCCGCATCGAAATCAGTATTAAGTCGGAAATCACACGACAGAGATTTTTTAGGGAAATCGTATGTTTGTGGTTTTTGGGTTTTGTGCAGAATTTAGTCTAAAAATATGTGTAAAAATGTAATTAATTTTACTTCAAATGTTAAAAAGAACAAGTTTTAAAGCTATTTTTGATGCTCTTGATATGCATATTATTTTGTTTTAATAAAGTTAATTAATTAATTAATTAATTTAGGGGATCACTTTTTGCCTTATGAGCTTTGGTTCGAATTATAAAGTCATCGGGAGCAATAATTAATTTTTGTGTCATTTTGAAGCTTGAGACAAGACCTTTGAAATGATGAATCAGACTCAATATGTTGCAAAAGTACTGGTTTAGGTGTGCAGCGCCACATATAATGTTGTTATTGTTACCATCAGTTAACTTTCAATCCAATTTTGTTTCACTTGTTATTTTGTTATGTTTTTTACCTAAATTGTATTTTTGTCCGACTTACCTACTTGATCTTTGTTGGCCTGCATCGAGCATTTGGACACTTGCTAGTCACTCCCTGTCTGCCCCATTTGTTCGTACCGCTGTCATGCAAAGTTGTGCTTTTTCCTTGGTTGGATCGGCAGTATGGAATGGCCTTCCTCTCGAGTTGCACCTGTTCTCTAGGTTACTCTCAGAGAGCGCCTCTGAGTAGATATCTTGAAGAGGTGCTATATAAATTCTCAGAATGAATGAATGAATGAATGAATACTACATGAGCATTAAGAACTTCAAATTGCTTTTTTGGCTTTGCTGAAAGTCGGGAACACCTCCAAGTAGTTTTTTTAAGAGATGCTATATAAATACTTGAATGAATGAAAAAAAAGATTACATTGTAAAATCAGTAGAGCTCTTGTAGCGAATGTCTGGAGCAGTGGCTTCAACTTCCTTTTTTATTCCACTAGTTCTAAGTACCTTGAAATTCTGGAACTTGTGTTGTGAACATATATTCAATTAAGAGTTGGGTTTTGATGGTAGCTGTGAATAAATGGCAAATAGTAAAAAATCTGCAGCAGTTAGTGGTCCAGAGTAATTAAATCTGTACACACTGCTACACAGTGTGCAGTTTTTTGCTTGGCAGCCTGTTCAAGGATGTCCTTAACCAGGATTTAAAGTGGGTGGGAACGTGTCGGCGTTCCCACTGCTCTTGAATTTCTTGGCTTGCGTTCCCACTGCTCACCATGCATGGAACCAGGGGTTATTTTAACGTGCAGCTGGACACAAAGTGTGTAGTTGTAAAAGAAATTTCTGCAGTTGAAAATAAGATTTTGTGCAGTAACTCATAGTGTTATAGTGAACGAAGGACTAAAAAAGGGTCATCAATTTGGGGGGGCCGGGAAAATTTCAAAATGGTAATATTTACACGGGATTTCAACGATCAAACATTTGGTCCGGACGACTAAAAAGGTCGTTTTGTGCAGTTCTACAAATTTCTTAGAATAACCCCTGCATGGAACCCTTGAAACATGGGCGTTCCCAATAAAACTACATCAGCATTCCCGCTGCTCACCCAAACCACTTTAACCACTGTCCTTAACTGAACGTGTTGTGTATAGGACACTTGAGATGTTGAGCAACTTTGTACAGTATTGACATCATGGATTAGATATTATTAAAAAAACATCATGTCTTGATTCCGGAAATGTTTTTCCTCATCGCAGTGCACTCGTCACATTGTTTCTTACTGCATATAAATTTTATGTGGCTTTAAAGTGCTATGCACTTCTAAACTTCGCACGGTTCCACTATAGGACTATTTAAAAATTTCCTGTACACACACTTGAAAGAACAAAACTTCGAGTTAGTTATTGTTCTTGTTTGTTAAGCTTTACAGTTGTGGCTCGTTTTGTTCTGTTTTTTTTATTGTAAGTCTATTACAAGTGTTGATTATTTCAAACTAATGTGTTTACCCTAATATTAGGCTAATAAGCCAGGATCTGATCCCTTTTGATTTTCCATATGAATTCCTGAAGCACATTTGTATGTATGTATGACTGTATGTGCAATTGTTATAGCGCCCCTTCAGAATTACTGATCAGAACAGCTACAGTGCGGACACTGAATCGGAGTTTCACCCTGAAGCGCTGAGCAATTGTGAGTGAAGGACTTGCCCAAGGTCCCTACGCGTCGGCTTGAAGAGGATTCGAGCTTGCAACCCTCTGGCTGCATGACAATGAGCATACCCACTACACCACTGCACCCCACATCAATCTTGTACATTGCATTATGTTTACAATACTTGTTTTTGTGACATATGAATGAAATGAATCAAGCTTATATTGCATGAATAGTGAATACATTAGTGAGCTTTTAGGGAAGAGTTTTACTTGTCGTTTTAGTTTTCAGGTAACTCCTTTATTCAATATCAACATTTATATCTATTAATTTAATTTACCATACCTTTAGTTACTTTTGTAAATATTAAATTTCACCGAAATGGATGTTAACCAGTGTGCTCTGACACTTCTATTTAAAGGCGAGAAACTGCAGAGGAATCTGGATGCTCATTCAATTCCATTATTCAGTTTGGAAAGACCTCCTGCCTCTGCTGCTGCTGCTGCAACTGCTGCTGCTGCAGCTCAGAGTGCCCTGCCCCATCCATCAGAAGGTCCTCCTCTTTCGGCTCCGAATGCTGGTCCTCAGCAGCCAGTGCACTCTCAGGAAGGAGCGCCACACATCCAGTATCCACCAATGCCAAGCAGACCGAGCTCCAGGCGGATGTCCTTAGTCAGCCGCTGTTCAAGGACTGCACCAGTCTCAGGTATATATATTTATTTTTAATCGGACATACAGCCACCGAATTTAAAGGTAAGTAGGTAAACAAGTGTTTTCTTTATCGAACCAATTGCATATCCATTATACTCAGGAGTACATACATCTTAATAACAGTCAACTGTAAATACGAGTACGTACATGTTCATTCCAACTATAAATGTCTTGCTCTGTAGGTAGGTAATGGGTTTTGCAATTTGGGGGGTTTTATAGGGGAAGTAACCCATGCAGTAAGTGACCTGGGTCATGCTGACTGCTGAGAATTTTTCATGCTACACTGTATCGTGCACTCTATGGATGACCCAATAACCTGGCATAGGCTCCTGCCAACACTTTGTCTGATACTGATATCTTACTCTGCCCTGTTCTTAAGACAGTCTTGGTATTTGACCAAGGTTGGGCTAGTTCTTCCGAGTAGACGCAGTCTTGAAGGGTTGCTATATATATCTCATTAATGATTTTAAAAATGATAATGATAGCAAGTATTGCTGTGTTCCCCCATGAATATTGCCTATGTTTAGAAAAAGCTTGAACAATAATTATTTGAAAGTCTGAGGGTCGATTTATACAGGGGTCAGGTCAGGTCAAGTCACAAGATGCATTCATGGGGATTGTACCGGATATGTGAAACATATATTGCACTACTGCTTCGTGTGGTTATTACAACTGCTTCAGTGTTTGTTTTCTGGGTATTCATTTATTTGTGGCTTTGTTTAGGTTGATGCCTTGTGTACCGAACATTTGGCATAATAGAAGTTATAAATTACAAGTGGTAGAAAAATTTGTTATTTTATGTAATTTAAACATACCATAAGAACATTTCGTTGCGTTTGTCAATATTATAAGCTGGCAGGAACAACTCTGGTTACCAAACTCAGCATATATTATGTTACTGAACATATTAACCAGTGTGTTGCTGTTTGTATGTTTTTTGCTTTTAAGACAAACCAAAGATGCCTTCAATAATATATTATGTTACTGAACGTATTGTTGCATTGATGTTTGTATGTTTTTTGCTTTTAAGACAAACCAAAGATACCTTCAACTCCATCCGTCAGTCAGGAACTGAGAGATGCCATCGCACAAGTTCTCAAGAACTCGCCAGATGGCATTCTGATTGGTGGCCTTGAGAAGAAACTGAAGGCAAGTACTTTAATCTAATAATAATAATAATTATTATTATTTAATCTGCATATATACATATACTTTAATCTGCATATATGCATATGCAGTGTGGACTTGTTAAAGTGAAGACATGGGGTCCGGGGGTGTGATATACTTTACGATACAGTTTGTAGACAGAACTGTGGTGCGTGAAAAGGGTAATGCTGATGTCAATATTTATCGCTTTATACTGCAATTCTTATACTGCATTTCTTATACTGCAAATTTTTTCTTGTATTGCAATGTCATGTTAACTAATAATATTATGGCATGTTGATTTGGCGGCGTTTGAGGATATGACACCACTTAGGACAAGTGCGTCACAGCTATATATCTTTGATCTTTCCAGTGATAGTGGACAGCATGCTGCACTGCTAATCAAGAAGTTTGACGTTCAAATTCCTGTCCAGGCAGAATTTTTTCAATATATCTACTCCACATGCACCTCTGGCCAACAATGCTGCTCATATTTCAATGTATTTATTGATTGGGTGAAATTCTTCACCATCAGATTATGTGTTTGTTGTCTGTATCATTTGTGCTTGTATGCTTGTATATATGCATGTACCTATCTTTGTATGTGTGCAGACTGCACAGTTGTACTAGGATGTATTTAAATATATATGTGTGGATATGTCCCTGTGTGTGCAATTGTGCATGCTTGCATATATACATGTATTCAAGCATCAATGTTGTATCTATCTCTGTAGGCATTTTAGTTGATGATACACAGGTGATTAAAATTCAAATGTATGTTCTGCAGGAAATGACAGGAGTTGAAATTAACATCGAAGAAACTGGAGCTCGTTCCTTGGAACATCTGCTTGTCAACTTTCCAGAAATCGTTCTGATGCAGTACCGAGGACATGGTTGGTTGATTTTCCTTTGCAATAATGTGTTAGATATAAGTACTTAAGGTCAATTTGTGCATTGAGGACTTTTTGAAATTTCATCAGGGAAGAAAATTGCCTAAGCTTTCTGCTGATCAGAGTTGCCAACATTTTCAGAAATAACTGCCACAACGAGAGTTTTGTTGCCTGCTTGTGGAATACTGGTTGTGTAATAGTGTGGCGCGGTGGTGTAGTTTTGGCGTCGTTGCCTTGGAGCCGGAAAGTTCGAGGTTCGAGTCCACCTCGCCGCGTAAGGACCTTGGGCAAGTCCTTCACTCACAATTGCTCAGCGTTTCGGCGTGAAACTCCGATGCAGTGTCTGCTCTGCATTCGGGAGCACCTCTGTTATACATGTGGCTAAGAAAGTTTTTTCAATTTCTAAAAGTCCTGTGAGTCACAGAGAAACCTTCCATATGTTGTTTCGGGCAGCATTTGCTCAGTCAGTGTTTGGGAACTTGCACTTTCTCTCCATATGCATGTGGTCCGCATTGTTCTTCGTGCTTAGCTTCTGTGTACGTTTCAGAACTGATGTCAGGAGATCATTACTGATTTATAGTTTCATTACATGCTGTAACTTTTATAGTACTTTTATCGAGGTCTTCACGATTGTTCAACTGAGTTTCCATTGTGTATCTTTATAGCTGTTTTGACTTAAACTAAAAATTTTAAGCTAATGTGGACAGTTGTAGATGCGCATGGCGACTGATGATATGTGACTGTGGGCCAATCATGTATTGGTTTTCTAGGGCAACTTCTTCTTTTCGATCCAGGACAGACTGCGATCAAGGAGAGCATCGAGCAAAGACGGAAGGACACACCACCCACTGATGTTGATTGTAGTAGTGGTGGCAGACGCCCAGAACATCAGGCAACGGGTCAGATGTACCACGAACCGAGACCAAAGGCAGGTTTCGATCAATCAATCAATCAATCAATCAATCAATCAATCGTAATTTACATAGCACCCCTTCAAGGTACCTACTCAGAGGGTTTCAGTGTTTCAATATCACATCTAAGTTGCAGAGTATGTGAAAATTTATCGCTGCTATCTGTATCAGTGCCTCAGTTAGGAGTAGTCCTCTAAGTTTAGGTCACAATGTCTAACAGCGTTTTAGTCCGAATTTATAATAGGCTAGGACCGCTAGGTATAATGTTTACTTAGTTTATTGGGCTGAGCTGGAGCATTCTCACCACAACTTGCTGTGTCACATTCTCGTTCGAGTCTTCTAAAGTTCTTGTCTTGGTTTTGCCGATATATTTAATAGATTTGGCAGAATGGTGGGGTTATTTAATTTTTGTGTTGAATTCAGGTATATTAACATTTTTTGATGAGGACTAATGGATAATTATATATAATTCATTTGGAATAGATCAAGTTAAACCAGATTTTTGTATATGTCTTCATTTATTTAAAATTATTGAACTTTGGTTTAGCTACTGTAGATTATGTTAGATAAGGATGATATGTTTAGAAGATGTTGACATTGTTTCATTTTGCACTGATTGCTCACTATGCTCATGTTTGGCATAAGAGAGATTAAACTAGGATTAGGATAACTAGTAAGAATTCGTGAGACAATGTTGTTTAAGTTTAATGTGATGATCTTGCATTTATTACCTGATTGCTTTAATATCGTCTTTCTGGCTTGCTATTTAGTATCTACATCTCTATTCTTAAGACATTTTTTTTTCTCGGCGTTTTTGCAATGGAGGCGCTAGTGAATGGCCAAATTACTGATTTCTAATTATGTTACGTTCTTTTCAGCCAAGAGACCTTCCGGATGATTCTGTCGGACCAAAGCAGGTCATCGCAACGCTGCAGCTGCCGGTTGGGGCGAACGAGTATCTGCCGATCTACGTGTCTAGCGTCGTGAGTCCTGGTCACTTCTGGTTCCAGATCGATGGGGAACAGTACGGACGCCTCGTCGACCTCATGGAGATGCTGCAGTACGATCATGAACTGTTGTATAAATTATATATAATTATACTTCATCATGGAATGGTTTATAAACCATTTCTGATTCCTAATTGATCTAATTTTTTTATATTTATTACGACAATTTGATATGGCGCCCCTTCAAGGTTGGCCACTGAGGAGCACTCCCAGTACAACCCTCTGTCGAATAGTACCATCTTAAGAACAGCGACGAATGAGATAGTGAGACCATTTAGGCTTTGATGAGGAGAAGTAGGGAGCCATTCCATGTCGCAGGGCCAGACACGAAGAGGGTGCGGCGCTGCCTGATTGCAGCCCACAAGCGTGGAACGATCAGTTTCGCTTGTGCAGCTGAGTTAATTGTTAAGCAATCGTATATTGTTTTAATTATATGTTTGGGATAAGGTTATGTATTGTATTGTATTGTATCTATAAATTTATAAAGCTCCTCTCGCAGTGCATACAAACAAGTCTGAGGCGCTCCAGGTAATGGCTATGGAGGATGATGAACACCCATGCTCATATGCCGAGCTAACACTTCATACCCATCCTCAGGTAAGGACCTACTCCTCCCTTAGTTAAAGGACATGTAGGAGCAGTTTTTTATGCATCTCCATTGCCAATGCTAGTCCTCCTCGATCACTAGTTCACTTGGTTCGTAAATCTTTAGCCTAAAGCGCAGAGGAAGCATTGCCAACATGTGCTGAATGCCTTGACATTGAATGTTTTGTTCACTTATAAATTGCTAAAAAATTCAGCTTTTATCTCCGTTTGATGGAAAGTGCTTAATCTATTCGATAATAATCTGAATTATTTCTTAATTAAAATTATTACTTAAAAATTTGAATATTGACACTTTGAGTGATTTTCTTGTCAGGAGCACGTACAACCATCCGCAGGGATGTCAGTATGAAATGCCGTCATCCTTGATGAAGATCGGCCAACTGTGTGCAGCCAAGTTCCCAGAAGACAGCAACTGGCACCGTGGCACGATCATGGGATTCAAAGAGTCGTTGGTGCAGGTCAGTTCCAGTTATCTCTTCCAAGTCTTTAACCCTTTATCGACCAAAGTGTAGTAAATGGTATGTTAACCCCTTTAGCAGCCGACTGGCTAATTATCGTATACAAAATTGACGATTATAATCGGGACAGCCGCTAAAGGGATTAATAACTATACCTAGGTTGGTAAAGGGTTAATATATGTGAGTTTGCCTCTTATCATTGGTTTTGTAGAATTTCTGTAATTTTATTGCAGTGTGTTTTAGTTATATATAGAAATTATAGATTGTGCCTTTGCATTGCTGCAGGCTGCAGTTGACTTCTTTGTATGTGATTGAATTTAAGGGATTCCTGCTTTATTGGTTTTAAGAATTAACTTGCTGTGGGTTAAGGAATATAGAGAATTTGGTTCAGGGGAATCTGGTGCTAAGGGTTTAAGAAGTTCATGTACTGTGGCTTCAAGAATTTCAGAGTTTTATTTCTGATCGATGTGCACTGACTAATTGTTTGAAAAACTTGAGCACTGATCAAATTATAGTATGTGATGCTTAGACTGTTCTTGAAGCCAAACCATTCAAAAAAATTCTTCTGATTTCATTTAAGAAAGATTATCTTCCTCTGTTGGAAGAAGAGGAGCCTGATTGAGCATTGAACTTGAATTTCAAAAGAGACCTTATCTGAAATGATAGATAGAAAATGCAGTCTATGTTATCTAACAGACTGCTTGACTGACACTGATTCGGATCTGAATGAACCAGATATGCGCATAATGACTGACTGACTTACTTAAGTACGGTAACTGACTCACCAACTTGTGAGAATAGCCAAGGTCTTTTTGTTTGTAGATCTATTATCTCGATTATGGCACAACGAGCTTTGTGACGAAAGATCTGCTGCGCATTTTAAGGTGAATTGGGTTTTTGTGTTCAGTTGTTACCTGGTGGTTGTCAGGTTAATTGTGATTGATTAATTTAATAGATCATAGGTTTGGTTTGGTTATTAAGACCTAATGCAAACCATGATGAAGCATGGTCTATTTTGACATAGATATACGCAGATTGGATGATTGTGCTGCGAGATATCTCACACTAAAAATATCTTCCTCACACGCAAGCTAGGAGATATCTTGTAGTAAAACGCATAGCGCTATACGCAAGGGCTGACGCATACCCAATAATTTGCTGGGTGAACTAAAATTTCCCGGACAACGCTAGTTACCCCAGGTCGTTTGGGGGCTGGTCGGGGGCGGGGTGGAGTTGTGAGGGAGGGTGGGGCAGGATTGGGGTTAAAAAATGAGATCTTCAGGGCATTGCCAGCTACTCCAGATAAAGGACTGGGTGAAAAATGGGGTGAGGGGTGAGAAACCAAATTTGACCTCAGAGCGGTTTTGATTGGGTGGGGGTGGGGCAGGGTAAGGGCAGAGCGGGGTGAGGCATCATTTTTCCATGAATTTCATAAGTTGAAATTTTTTATATAAGGTGGGGTTAGGCGGAACTTTTCGAAAAGCACTTCTTACAGCAGAGCTATTTGAACAGAGGTGCAAAGAAATGGCAGAAAAGAATGTCTGCAGCCAGTTTCTCCAGATTATGGTGGCAGTGTTTTCATTCTCTTCGGCTATTGATTTTGAGCTGCATAAAAGATACATGTACTGGTAAGCATGAATTTATGGCTGTTTGTGCATATTGCTCATGCGCAACAATTTTGCAATTTTAGATCACAGTACCTCACGTTGCCTGCACAGGCGATCAGGGCACGTCTTGCGAATGTGCAGCCTACAAATGGGGTAACAGTTTGGTTTTTAGCTTTTACTAACAGAGATATGACAATAATAATAAATGATGATGATATTGATATCTTCGTTTAATTTCAAACAGACAAACCACTATATGATTGCAATTCCAACTGAATGATTACCTTGTTGCTTGGAAGTTATTGTTGAAATTGAAATTGATTGTTGGTAGCCGTGCTTGGTGCCCATGATGTCGTACCTCTCATATAGTATATATTGTATAGTTTCATGCATGCTTTGCATACATAATAATTGCATATAGTGTTGTGATGTCGTGAGTTTTTTTATATAGTGGCAGAATTTTTACTGTACAACCATACTTCTGTGTCGGTATTATGCTGAACACATGGTAAAAATAAAAATTATGATGGATTAATTTTAATTGAATTTTATTAGTCGGAAGGAATCATTGGTAAGCAGTAGTAAGGGCACCAGATTGCTTGTATTGTGTTGTATATTAGCATTTATAAAGTGCTTCTTACAGACTAGCTATTCAGAGGCGCTCTTGACGCGACAGCCCCGAGGAAATAAGAAAGACTTTAAAAGCAGCAAAGGGCTGAAGATGACACCCCCAGTAAGATCTAATACGGATAGTGGAAGGGAAGATGTTCCGCATAGAATGGCCCACAATGGCTAAGGCATGGTGTTGGGCCATGGCTTGTAGACTTTTGTTATGTTGCGTTAATGCTGAAAGTTCAATTTTTCAGGAGTGGTCGGAGGCAGCGTACACGTTTTTCATGGAGCGCTTCACCAACAAACGTCTCATGGCCCTGATCACAAGCGTCACGCGGGTATGTGTTCCAGACGCTCTCTGTGTTGCTTTACATAATTATTGTAACATATAATGAAAAATGTTATGCGAATATGCATTTATAATGGTTGCAATTCATTATAAACATGAATTTATGTACTTAGTGTAATTGTATATCAGGTTGTGTATTAGTGAGGCTCTTGTAATGCACTACATCAGAGGTCTCAAACTCAAGTCATCGTGCGGGCCAAATTTGCAAATTTACAGTGTCTCGCGGGCCGCAACATGATAGTAAATATTTCAAGTTAAACTATTTATATGGGGTGAGGGTTACAACGCTGTAATAATGATGCAATCCTGTAAAATCACCTACTTAGTATTATACTTTCAGTGTAACCATAATGATCCTATAGCCTACCCAATTTTAATTGAAAGCTCGCAGTCACAAAGATAGGGTCTATGAAAAGCATCAATAGCACATTAGCCTAATAGGCCTATCTACAACTAAACTTGTGGCATATTTAAATGCTAAAGTATCATAGTGAGTAGTGTCAGAGGTGATCAGGTGACATTAGCGATACACATCATCTGACAATGTTTCCCAACTACGAGAACATCAATGTTTAGCTTTATCTTTTTAGATGCAAAGAATCAGAGTAATAGGCCTACAGCTTCCACATTATTCACCCGTAGGCAGTGTTTAATCTAGACGTCTCTGGGGGGGAAAAGTTCCCCCCCCCCCAGGATTGACATTTCCCCCCCAGAAAAATTTGACAAAATGATATTGATTTTTGGATGCTGTTTTCATCATTGTTCTACATGAAGTGTTTTGATACACCATGATATTATTTACTATTATAATATATGATTGATACTATTATGTTGCAATGAGCATAACTTACTCTATGTATTTGTATAAGCACTATTTTTGCCCAACTAAAAACTGAGATGACATCCTCTCGAGAAAAATTTGACAAAATAATAATAGCTTTTAGTTTCCGTTTACATCATTGTATTACATGAACTGTTATAATATACCGTAATATTATTTACTCTTATATGGTTATAATGTTATCATTTACTATTATAATATATGACACAAAACTGCTAAAATGAGTACAACTTACTGTTAATATTTGTACAAAAACTATATTTGTACAACTGAATGGCTTTCCTCCAATGCCATCCTTCAAATTTTAAACTGTCAAATTTCAAAATGTTTTGGGACTATTTTGGAACACCTAGTAAAAAACCAGCATCATGACTATACATGTGGCTTCCCAATTTAGGTACCGGTAGTTTATTAGTTCTTGGTTGGTTATGTACCATTAAATATGATTTCTGAAAGTGTGTCCTGGTCAGCAATAATTCATGACCATATCATTGGGAAACTGGGATAAGCTGATTATAGTGCTGAAAAGTCAGCTTATTATACGTCTGCAGTTATTCATTAGATTAGCCCAGCAACAACACAACTGAGCTGTTGAACTCGATAAAGAAAGATAATTTTATTGTAATTATAATTTTATATATATATATATTGTTATATATATTATATTGAAATCCTTTTTATCAGTACTGAAATAATGGAGTTATTTTGCTAAAATGGCATCTTCAAAGGCTACCATTGCAGTGTAGAAACTCCCACAAAAATATTTTTTAAAGTATTGCGGATATTTATTCAAGTCTTAGGCCTCTCATGCATGGCCTGAAAAAGTACAGCTATTTTGTTAAGATGACACCTTAAAATGCTGCCATTTCAGTGTGAAAATTCAAAAAGTTTCTGGTGAGACTCTGAAAAAGTACAGCTATTTTGTTAAGATGACACCTTAAAATGCTGCCATTTCAGTGTGAAAATTCAAAAAGTTTCTGGTGGGGAGGGGGAACATCCCCCTCCCCATACCCCTCCCCCTTTCCGGTCTCGGCGCTACGCGCCTCACGAGCGTCCTTTGGACGCTCAATTGTCTCCCCCCCCCAGAAACTTTAATTCCCCCCAGAGGCCGGGGACTAGATTAAACACTGACCCGTAGGCCCTAACTGTCAAGCGTGTCATTTGAGATTTATTAATCTTCATTAATTAATTAAAACGCTGTTCACATAATAATTATTATGTGGAATATATTAAGTAATGCCAAATATCGCCATTAGGGCGTTGCAGTAGGCCCTGTACTGCAGGTGCAGATTTTGGAATTTTTCTTGCAGTATAAAAGTGTAGAATATCGGACTAACACTTCTGCTTCAGCATGGCATTACATTGAAGGTCCACTATAACTCTATCTGCATATCTGCTGTTGCAGATTTAATATCCAGAGCAAAAATTAGAAGAAAACAGTTTGAACCTTGGTTCAAATCGCAAAAGAACAGCAGAATTCGGTTTTTAACCAATTTCTTTCCTTAAATAAAAAACAAATAAAAAACAAGTTGGCTCTCGCGGGCCGCATTATTCGGGTCCACGGGCCGCATGCGGCCCGCGGGCCGCGTGTTTGAGACCCCTGCACTACATAGATGGACTTGTATATACAATTATACATATATATGCACATATACATACACATATGCAATGGTGTATACATATGTATACATAGCATATTTATACACGTTCAGCTTGCTCAATGTTTTTGTATTATGTCTGGATTGCATGCAATATGTATATGCAAATGGTTAGTTTCGTGATACATGACATGGTATTTATCTTTTAGTTGTATGTTTTCAAAGCTTATTGAATCGTGGCAATCTTTTAAATGCAGGATGGTCTCGTCTCCGTTTCTCTGACGGATACGAACGGCGAGAAAGACGTCCAACTGAATGATTGCCTTGTTGTCGATGGATATGCCGTCTTTCAAGTGGATGACTATGCGGTAGGACGGGTAGGTTGTATTGTATTGTATTGTATTGTATTTGATAGTTTATATAGCACCTCTTGCAGAATGACTATCACCCTCAGCATGAAAAACTTCGGTGGAAAGGGAATATTTTTAAATGACAAGAGATTGATAAGGGAAAATGAGTCATTTGTTTAAGTTGTGGCAAGTTAGATGCGCTGTGTGACTTTCTCTGATTGAGTACTGGCAGTTTGTTGTGTGTAGAGTCAACAAGGTTGTAAAAGGTGCAGAAAGTGCAGTTTTCAGACTAGATACGGGCTGTTTAATTTGCATCTAGTTGCCCCCTAATGAGTTAAAGACTAGGTCCAACGGTACGAGGTAGCGGGAATTGAATCCGCATCCTTCTGATCTTCATGCCAGAGTATTGCCATTCTACCATCTTGCCATATCTAACGACGTGTTATTATTCAAGGAAAATCTAATGTGAAATGTAATGAGCAGGCGTTAAAGTTAACAAAACAACTTGTTTCTAATTTATACGAATGTTGGAGATGTAGAGTTATAGTGTTAAAAGATTTCTTTGAAAGTGTACTGTATGAATAGATGATTGCGTTGCATATTTGTTGTGAACTGTTTGGGCTTACAGGTTTTTGCGCCTATTTTTGAGCATGCTTAGGCACATTTCAGTACTTGATGATGGTTGTGCTGTTGTAGCCAGAGGTGCCAGCTTCAAAGAAAGTGGACAAGTCTACCAGCTTCTCAGATTTGAAATCGGTGGAAGTGAAGCCATCAGCGTAAGTGTTGTCATCTGTATTCTATTCTCCCTCCTTCATTCGCACTGACTCGCTATTGACAGTGTAGAGTCTTGAGTCGAGAACGATGTTCTATGAACTTGGTCTTGGACTCGAACTCTCACGAGTCAGATTTGTACTCAGACTTGAAGCCCTAGACTTGAATTTGACAGTGAATTTGACTCGAACTCACACTTTCTGAGACAGAACAGTTTAGCTGTTCCAGCCGTGAGTGTGCCTGTTGAACTATATTTAGCAGTAGACAGAAATGATCATGGCAGGTTACAGAAAAAGGTTTTATATAATGATTTAGTGTTTACGAATTGTATTTTGTGTGAATTGCATTAACAATTCTTTATGCATAAATAGTGACGTCATTTTTCTGTGACATCGAATTGCGTTTTTCAGCATAGTTTGATTTTGGACTTGAATTTCTTGACCTTTGGTGACTTAAACTCAGACTCGAACACTTCTGGGTTTGGATTCGACTTTGATAGACTTCAACTTAGACTCGGTTTGGGTCGACTTGAATAATTAAATCTCCGACTTAAATTTTACTATCAAACTGCTGATTAGTAATTCTTATCATTTTATAATTAATGTCACTCTTGGCAGTTCCATTGAGCTTTATTTGAAGTGAAACCATCTGAGTTTTTGTGCTGGTTGGCAATTGCACGAATATACAAATATATGTTTTCTTTTTAGAACTGGAGATGCAGATGACGCTATTTTAATCACAGAACAAGACATCAAATTGTAAGATGATTTTTACATGTACTTTTTTGATGTAATCTCAAATTGAAACAAATTTAATTCATTTTCCGTTGGAATGCATACAGCATTGCTATTGACAGTTGATGTGTTTTTAAGCAGTGCTGTGTGGATGGCCAGCCATATCTCCTTTTATAGCCGTATTATCTTCATTTCTTTCAGGGCCAGTGCAAGAGCCCCAAAGTCTTGCCCAACCTGACAAGTTGCTCGGCTTAACTGTGAATTATCAGTATTTCACAATTGAGCGATGTTTAAACATCAATTGGGAAGTTTGGTTTCGTTCAGACAATGTTGGTTAGGTTTATGTTTGCTTATAATCACATTGATCATAACACATTGTTTCCTCCATCTGTGCCTACGTGAGAAAAAGGGACAGCTTTGCATTAGCGATTTCCGTATCCGTTATGGCTGTTTGGTTGACGACATCTACAGATTAATCTCACAAATATTTCTGTTTCATTTCTAGGTTTACCGGAGATTTCTGTTGTTGTTGTTGAGTCAATAAACAGCTGAATTGATTGATTGATTGGTTGATTGATTGATTGATTGATTGAGAAATTTATTGGAGACAATGGAGAGTGGTGATTGGTGAAAGTATAGCTTCTTCTTTCATGCCACTTAATGGCTGCTGCAACATCAGATTAATCCAGTAATTGTTTAATATTATAAGCTGCGAAAGTTTCTAAAAACTTTGAATTGAGATTTGATGATGACCTTCAAGTGATCATGATTCTGAATGACTGGTGAGTCATGATTTCGTTGTAGTGTCCAGCTGCCACCGAATTATGGCTGTCACATGGTGAGAATTTCAGACAAGTTGTACATCATCAGCAACGAGATCTCGGCATTTCTGTGGGAAGAAAACGTGTTGCGCACTATGGTAATTACATGCACTCGTTTGCTAATTTTTTATAATTGTACGGTAATGAATGTCGCTGACCAGATATGATGACTTGTCTACAGACTATTTATTTGTATGGATACTAACCACTTGAGTACCTCACTGCATGTGCCGCTGTCTAACTGACTAAATAGGCATGTTTAGAGACAATTTCGAAATTTTTGCTGATTAGAGTTAACACTTTAAATCAGGGGTGTCAAAGAGCTGGGCCATGGGCCATTTTTGGCCCACGGACCATTTCTGGCCCGCCGACGATTTTTTCTGGCCTGCGAAGCCTTCCTTAAAGATTACAAAATTAGACGATAAAAGTTCAAATTTTTATATTTTACATTCATCGCCAAATACGAGGTTTTTTACTGGTGTCACTTTTGCTCAGTTGCGTACACTTTTGTGTAGACTGCGTTTCTATGGTTTCCGGTTGGTTGTCTGTTAACAAAATTATTAAAGTTAGGCTATACAAAACACTTATAATATTATTAATATTATTAAAACGTTCTGGGAATTGGCTGACCAAGCCCGTGGAGCTCCCTCTCGGATCACTACCAAATTTTGCACAAAAGATTCGACTCCCTGGCCTGTCACTTGTTGGAAGATATTTACCCTGGCCCGCCACTAAAAAAGGTTTGACACCCCTGCTTTAAATGAAGAGGGTGTACTGTAGGTGACTGGGGCTCGAATCTTTGGCGAAACATCAGTACATATGAGCAGAGGAGGTCTCATCCAAGATATTCTGACATCTCATGTAAGCAGGCATTTGTAATTCTTTCTAAGAGCTGTATGGCGTGTAAATTAGATGGGCATTGTAAAATTTAACTAGCCGAACATATTAGACTGTCATGGTTAGAGACTTTCATAGAGTGTTTTAACTGTAAATATTAAATATCAGGTCTAACGTGAGTTCATTTACCAAGAATGATGCAGCGTCCGAGGTCCGAGTACAAATTGTTTTCTGGGAATTGAATCTTGTTGCATAATGTGAAATGATGTTCTGTTGTCAACCTTTCAGCTCGCAGAACAGTTGTTGAGTTGAGTTAGCGATTTCTTTGAGCATTTTCTTATCTGTTACTCGAGCATGCTTTCATGAATTATTGTGATAGACGCATGTAATGAGAATAAGTCGTTGATTGCCTACCAGTCAACATAAATGTAACATTGATCAGAAATTGATCTGTTTTTTTTAATCTCAGGTGAGACAGAAGGGATATGGATATTTGCCAAAGCTTGTGCTGAGAATTCAAGATCACTTGGCTGTTATGGAAGAACTGGCAAAGTGAGTAGTCCTCTGCTCCAATCTTCTGTAATCGATGAATTGTTGAGAAGTTGCGGTAAATTGATGTCTGTCTGTGATTCGTAATTATTGTCTGATTCTGTTGCCAAGATCAAAATCTCTTGTGCTAAGGCATACCAGTCAGGAGGCCATGTTCATAGCATTACTAGAGGTCTTTAAAAGGTGTTACAAATTGCTTCCAGTGCATATATGCATTCATGTGTATAATATTAGCTGGTGGTCTAAGAGTACAATACAAGCAATCTGGTGCACTCCAACATAAAATAACTATGAACCGGTATCCCTTGGCCTGAGAAGTCCCTCGATTTTTTTTACAGAGCCTATTCTTTTACACAAAACGCGATGCGGCTTAATAACAGTTGTGCGGCTTAATTAACAGTGCGCATGTGGATGAATGAAGGAGGGAATGGAGGACCACTCCCAACAATATTCATTTATGTGTGATTGGGTGCAAGAGTTTGGAATCGCTTACTGACTTTTGCAATTCTTCGATTCATTTTGCTGTTTTATGGAAGATGCACAGCACAATAGCACATGTGTCTATGTGGGTCTGGTTGTCACAAGGCCACCGTATTTTGGCACTGTTGTGCTACATATGCTTTATTACTACCCATGATCCAAATGCATTGATTGTGAATGCATCATTCTCATGTATGATTTGTTACAGGTTCAATATCCCTGGAGTGTTTGTCAATGGAGAATTTGCTGAGATTCTTGTCCTCTATGAACTTTCAATGTATGTTTTTTATCAGTTTCTTTGAGTTTAATTTTCTTTTATTTTGTTAATTTTATACTCTAAACATATGTGTAATATTTGTATTTTGAAACGTTTTCCAAACATACCATTTAGAAATAATTTAGTTTGAACCGTTTAGAGAGTTTTTTGGTATCTTCATTTCTAAATGTCTTATTTTAGTTTGTACTGTTGTTTTTGTAATTGAAATGTTTGTGATATGTAGGCATACAAAAACATGTTTGAAAGCATGTGTTTTTAAAAATGATTTAGTTGAAAGCATAGACTAAAGATTTGTACTTTTAGTCACTGTTTCTGTTCCTTGGTGTTGTTGTGTTTATTAAGTCTTGTGTGGTCTTTACTGTGTTGCAGTGTGATCCAGATCTTGGAGATTTTTGAGCATAAGTCGGACGAGTTGAAGTCAGAACTAAAGAAACATCTGGAATCATTCAGTGCCAATCCTGCCAAGTGGACGGTTAGTTCTGTTGCTCGTTTAAAATGTGTAGAGTGTATGTGTCTGTCTTTTTAGTCATCCCTTCAGTTACACAATGCAATACAAGTTAATTTAAACAAATACAATGCAACTGTTGTTTGATATTTTTTTAACACCCTCCGTACAAAGTTGAGGAGTGTGCAATGAAGCTTTGTGACCATTACGAGACATTGGTAGGCAAATCATTGAAGAGGTATGTTTTCAAATTGGAGCAATTTAGACAATGTCGCTAAAGAGATTTGCAAACATGAGGTTGGTAGAGAGTTCCAGATTGATGGACTGACAAGACATTGTACCAGGAACATCGTACTTACCAGAAGATCTATGCTGATTGAATAGATGAGCAGTTGTCATTGATCTATTGATTGATTGATTTTGATCGTATTTAAAATCATTCTATATTCATGTCAACATTCAGTTTAGGCTCTGAAGTAGGCGAATTTATTAAAAGTTCCTCCATTAGTTGCTCTCTTCGTTTAGACCCATTTCTTTAAAACTACTGCATGTGTTGCTGTGACACAAATTTTGATATAAAGCATTCACAGGCATGTATGGACAATTTAGTTAAATTCAGCTCTTGAAGTCATTGAGCACTGTTCTTACGTGCCTCTCTTGGAAGCATTGTCAGAATTCTGCCAGATATCATAATCTCGAGTTTGTCTTCAGATTGCAGTATGCAAGTCAAGAGTTGGTAGGCAAGCTTGCGCACTGTCCAATCCATGTTTATTTGGGCCGTTCAGTCTTTTTTTATATTCTTTCAGTGGGCTAGATTTAGGAGTTTGTAGGACCTTGTGAGGTCCTTTCTGGCTTCACTTAAGCAGAGTGACCAGAGATGTGTTGGAACATCTCCATTTAGAAAATGCTTCTATTATGAGCAGGTCATACAGAAACACTGTAAAGTGGATCTTGTTATAATTGCAGAAGGCAGGGCTATATAAAAAAGTGTCTGGTTTGTTATGGTTACAGAAGACAGAGCTATATAAAACAATTGTCTGGTTTGTTGTGTTCTTTGGTGCAGGCGTTCACTGTGCCATCATGTGCTGGAGATGAGGACTGTGCAACAGTAATGTCTGATGACTTGGCCACACGTTCCGCTCCATCACGGTGCAACATTGAAACGAGCAACGGTGAAGATGCTAAGGAAGGCAAGGAACTACAGAAGGAATGGAAGCTAATTTCAGAACAAAGGTGTGTTTGCGAAGAATGGTAAAACGCAGTTCATATTTTGCTCAGTTTGTACATTTAATTTATCCCAGTTTAAAAATAGATTTCATGCTTAGTCTTAAGATGTTGATGATGAGACAAGCATGTACTAAAATTACTGCAGCTTGGCAAAGTGCTAATTATACTTATTATCAGCCTAAGATTTGTGCTTGAAAGATATGTAACAGATTTGTGATGTTAGCTGACCTAGATCAGAGGTTGCGTGATAGGACTCCAAAGGAAAATGTCTGGAAACATTGCAGAACACTATTTCCAGTGTAGTAGCCAAAACCCCCACAAACATCAGCTTATATTCATAATTTTTTAATTCAACTGACTGTTTATCCTGGCACCTTCACTACACAATCGTGCGTCTTACCTACCATTTCAACCCTCGTACATATTCACTATACAATTGCTAAGATATTACTCGTTCATCATCAAGCTCATATCTTTCATATATTTTCTTGAAGGGGCGCTATATAAATTTCCGAATAAATGAATGACACATGCGCATCTTGTTACAAAGTTACAGTATGGATGTCGTTGAATTTTCTTTCAGGAAGAAACTCCTTTCTCACATGCGAAACTCTCCGTCACCGAAGACAAGCGCATTCGCGGTTGAGGAACTGAGTCGTATGGAAGGTCAGATGAAAGTGCTGGAGGACAGATACGACGCCATTCAGAAATGCTTAGGTGGGTTATGAGGCAGGAAAGCGGAGGTCTGTGTTGCAGAGTGGTGCTTTTACTTGAAATGGTGGTGGTAGTAGTAATAGTGATGTATGTATATTATATATGCATCATCGTGTACTGGATTGGTATAACTACATGTCCACATTATATTTATATGTATATTATACGTATGTATTTGTTTCTCGCATTTGCTATTGCACACCTTCAAGATTACATGCAAGGGTTTAATTCGCATGTAATTGCTGAATAAATATTGTTTTATATTGTACCTGGATTTTTAGTGGTTTATCTCTAGGCTTACAGTGATAGTGATGTTGTGGTTTATTATTATTATTTCGGAAATTTTATATGGCACCTCTTCAAGGTAGGCTACTTGGAAGCGCTCCTGACACAACCACGGCTAAATAGAACAGTTTTGTCGAGATTCATGAGGAACAGAGTGGAGTGACCCCTTTGCACTAAGATCTATGTAACAGGGAGGATGCCATTCCAGGTTGTAGAACCAGCAACCGAGAATGAATGATGCTGTGTACTCTGACAGCAGGGAGCAATATGCTCAACTTGGTTCACCGATCGACAGGTGGATCGACGCTGGACACTCAATGTGGAACAACAGAGTTCTTGCAGATACATTGGAACCAGTCCCTCAATGCGCTCAATGGTTTGTTGTATATTATTAAAGTTTTAGTAGGCTGTCATAAATTCTTAAGTAATTCAGATATGGTTCTATGGTTTGTACCATGAAGACTTCTAGTATTTGTGTTTGCTTACGATTCTGCTTGTAGTTATATTAATAGTGCGATTAAAATTTACGGTATTGTTCTTGCAGGTGTCACGGATGCTGGCTGCAATGCCAAGATCAACAACAACAATGTTGTCACTGCTTCCATAGCTTACGCCGTAGCAGAGGTAGGTTCTTGATGAAGTCGTATTAAATTTATTTCAATGTTACATATTTTATTTCCCAGTCTCTTACTAATTTAATTATGGTCCTATCTACCGGGCCCTGCCCCTTCTGCTGTGCCTATTGTTCCTAAGCAACCCCCATTTATTTACTTGGTTCAAAGTGTTGCTTTAATCTGCTTTATCGTAAATGTTTGAGTCGGTAAATTATATCAATAAGTAAGTGGCCTTTATTTGCATCTGTCAAGCGCAAATGCACAAAACGATTACATAATTTTTTTAAATAGGCTGTGGCAGATAGCAGATTTTTACATTACATTCACACAACTAAATAGAACTGAAAATGTCGCTTTGACAATAAATTGTTCAGCACCTGTATCTGTGTTTCTGAGATCAATAAACTGATTGGTTGGTTTGGTTGGTTGCTTGATTGGTTGATCAGTTGATTGACTGATTGATGAACAAAACTTTGACACTGGGAATTACTTACGCTTGACAAGACAAATTGAAGGAAGATTGGAGGGAAAGAGGTGCAGAGGAAGACGGAGAAAAAAACTGCTGGACGGGATGATGGAGCAGGGATACAGAGAACTTAAGGACATGGCACAACAGTGTGAAAGATGGAAACATCGGACGTTTGGACCAGTTTAAGAATTGTGGAAAAATAACTGGGGGGTTGGACCATAATCCACTTGGAATTGGGGTGTCAAATACAGACTTTACTATGGGACTCTGAGAAAGACTTGGGGAGGTTGAAACCCCCAAACCCCGGCAATTCTCACCCTGGTTTGGACCTGCTACTTGGCCGAAAACCCAAAGAAAAACAAGACAAACAATTGGATGCTTGACACACTGATAATTTGTCACCGATGATCAGTTCAGGTGTTGAAGAACTACATCTTCTTTTGTAGAAGATTCGGGGTCTGGCCTCCACCCCTTCGCTCGCAACGCAGAAGAAACCTCGCACGAACTGCGTCGCTCCGATGACGCAGACCGGAACGGCCGCAGCGAGCGCCGCCGACATCCGCAGAGATTCCACGGCGCCGGTCAGTCAAGCGTCCGCCGGTCATCATCGTCCATCCTCGGTCAGTCTTCCGTTGGGCGGTGTTGGCCAGCCAGGCGTCGGGTTTCCCCAGTCCGTCCGCCCTGGGATGGAGTACGGTCAGCAGATGGACAACCTTGCCCAGATGCTGCAGCAGATGACCATCCGCAATCAGGCGCCGCTGACCAGTCCCGTCGGTCTGCTCGGACTCGCCGGACTCGGCTACCAGCTTCCGACTCCGCCGCTGCACACGCCGTTCGGATACTCGGCCGCTCAGATCCTGATGCAGCAGCAGCAGTCGTACTTTGCGGCGCTGCAGGGGCTCAGCAGCCTTGTTTCGAATGGTGCCGCCTTCCCGCAGACCCCCTACGATTCGTCGCTCCTCGGGATCACCAACCTCAGCTACCTTGCCAACGCTGCGCCCTCCGGATCGGCGATGCCCAGAACGACCCAGCAGGGACCTCGACAGAATTAAGTACTTTGCAATTGTCTGGTGATGTGAGGGGTCTGGTGATGTGAGGGGACACCTGTGTTGTGCCAGCCGGTGAGCCGGTGTACGTCGTGGTGACGTGTTCGAAGTGCAATATTTTTCGGTTTTTTACTTGCATCTATCTACTTGTTTTGCTTTGTTTCGGATTTTTCTCTGCACCAAGTGTGATTTTTGATCTCGTCATTGATCTGCAGTTTGTTTATTCTGATTTTTTGTTTACGTATGTTTTGTTGTAACAGTTTTTGCCTTCTGAGTTTTCAGTTTTTGTACATGTTTTTGGGTAGTGAACTTCAAAACTGCCATAGGTGAACAGTGTTCAGAATTTTCACTTGCTACATTTTCAAAGCTGTTAGCATATGTTGACCAGTGATTGACTGACGCCTTAGAAAGCACGGAAATTATCTGTTCCATTAGACCCTGCTGTTCTTTCGTAAGTAGTATAAATATCTTGTACGTTGGCCATAGTTTCTGGACAATTTGTTCACTGCCAATGCGGCTAATGTTTAATTTAGAAATGCACAAAGTAGCCACTGATTTTCATTTGTGAACATTTTTATCTACATGTGCTTGTATTGTATCCACATGGAATGTGTTGGGGTCGATCGTCTTGTATGATTTAAGCGTGATACAATTACTTTGATAGGATTGAGGAACTTAAGAGTAACAACATTGTTGCTAACTCGTAGGAATCCAGTATTATACGGGAACATACTTTGGTTTGCTGATCTCGTTAGATTTCTGTTATTTTTGCAATTTAATTTGTTATGTCAATTTTTTGTTTTGCCGCTGCATACTTGTAAGTGCGTGTTTGTGATAAAGTAAAGAATCTCTTGCTCATGTCATTCTTTGAGCTTCCGATTTTGCACTTGAGAAGTCATTCGTCGTAGTTTTTGCTTTGAATCTTTCTGTTCAGTGATGTAGATATGTTTATTTTATTTTTAATGCAACTTCTTCATTTGAACTCTTTTTCTTTGACTTCGGAATTGATTTGTCGTTTTGCATGTTCATGCAGTTTCGCTTCTGTTTAAGAGTTTACGACTTGACGTTTCACGTATAAGTGATTTCTTGTTTGATGCGACGTTATCTTTCTCGTTTTGGTTCTAGTTATCGATTTCATGTACCGGTAATTTAGTGGGATATTTATAATCTGCCACAGTCTAGTCTTCGGAAAAAGTGAATCGAGATTTAAGGAGAAGAATGGTGACAGGAGAAGAATGGTGACAGGAGAAGAATTGTGACAGGAGAAGAATGGTGACAGGAGAAGAATGGTGACAGGAGAAGAATGGTGACAGGAGAAGAATGGTGACAGGAGAAGAATGGTGACAGGAGAAGAATGGTGACAGAAGAAGAATGGTGACAGGAGAAGAATGGTGACAGGAGAAGAATGGTGACAGGAGAAGAATGGTGACAGCTTTGTAGACACTGAAAGAGGCATTAGTTGAAGGAATGAAGCACGAAAGAAGTGGCATGTTGTGACTGTTTTTCTGTTCGATATGAACCGTACTTTGCACGGTTCAGTTTGGTGGATGATTTGCTCGAAAAATGGTTCTTGTTGGTTTTGTTTTGGTTTTATGTGCATCTGATTTGTTGCTTGAAGTGTTCTTATTTTGACTTCAGCTGATTCATCGTTGGAGAAAGGTTGGTTATCAGATGTTGACGGTTGACTGATGTTGACGGTTGACTGATGTTGACGGTTGACTGATGTTGACGGTTGACTGATGTTGACGGTTGACTGATGTTGACGGTTGACTGATGTTGACGGTTGACTGATGTTGACGGTTGACTGATGTTGACGGTTGACTGATGTTGACGGTTGACTGATGTTGACGGTTGACTGATGTTGACGGTTGACTGATGTTGACGGTTGACTGATGTTGACGGTTGACTGATGTTGACGGTTGACTGATGTTGACGGTTGACTGATGTTGACGGTTGACTGTGCATTTAATTCTGTTCAGTGTTTCCGATTGTCGACAGTGTTTCCAATGATGACTGTTGAAGAAGATGCAGTTTGAAATTGAAATGTCTTTTTAAATGTGTTTTTCATGTGGACATGTGAAAGTTGTTTCTTTGGTTTTTCCTATCCAATTCTGACTGTCTCTGTCTGTCTGTCTGTCTGTCTATCCGTCTCTCTGTCTCTCTCTCTCTCTCTCTCTCTCTCTCTGTCTGTCTCTCTCTCTCTCTGTGTGTGTCTCTCTCTGTGTCTGTCTGTCTCTCTCTCTCTGTCTCTCTCTCTGTCTCTCTCTGTCTCTCTCTGTCTCTGTTTGTCTGTCTCTCTCTCTGTGTCTCTCTCTCTCTCTCTCTCTCTCTCTCTCTCTCTCTCTCTCTCTCTCTCTCTCTCTCTCTCTCTCTCTCTCTCTCGCGAATAGGAACCTCTCTTCTTGAGGAACAATTCAGATATTTTCTGGTTGCGCAGTCTGCCAACATAGTCTGTGAGTATGCTGCAATGAGGCATGATTCCAATGCATTTAAAAATCAAAAACCTGGTCGGTGTTTGGCCAGTTTAGGTGGTTTTTCGAGCACCGCCAGAAGATCGCGAGTAAAGGGGTTGGGATACGTAATAGGAACCTCTTCTTGAGATGCAACTCAGATATTTTTGGCCACGTAAAGTTGGCCGAAATAGTCGTTGAGAAGGGAGCAAAATGACAATCGCGTGACATTAGTCTTCAAAAAAGAATAGCCTACTTCGATGTGTACAACTGTACAAGCCCACCATTGTTGCGCAGACAAAAGAATATGTCCCTGTAGGCTAATTATTCCTGTGGTTACGATTATCTGCAATCACAGATACGTAACCGCAGAAATGATTCTCCCTCAAACAGAAGTATCTGTTGATATGGCAACGATTGTCTTCAACAAGAAAATACATAGATCTTTATAGTAAGTTTACACCATTGTCCCTCAAACAGAAGTATCTGTTGATATGGTAGGCTGGTATGATTGTCTTCAAACAAGAAAATACATAGATCTTTTGTACCATTGTCATTCAGACAGAAGATTCTGTTGATATGGTTACAATTGTTTTCAAACAAGAAAATACATATTTTTTACTATCATTGTCACATAAATTTGTTGATATGGTTATGATTGTCTTCTTAATAAAGTTAATATCACAATATGCCTATAGCAGTATAGCTATAGGCCTATAGAAACGATTGTCGCTCAGACAAGGGAAATTGTTGAAAATACGTCGACGTTTACTCATAGTAGGCCTATGTGTCTAATTTTTATGCCTATATCTACACGCGATTTCTACCAGGCACCCACTTTCACTAGACCCAACAACAACATGATTGTCAACGTCACCTTATCAACATCTCAGATCGACCTGCCAACGCAATGGCCGACATTCTGGAGGAACGCTGAAATGACAGAAAGATAAACGAGAAATTTTCTTAGACGGCAGTTCTTCTTCGTCCAATCAGAAGCGGCTGCTCTTCGTCCAATCAGAAGCGGTCGTTGCTCTGACGTGTGTCCTTCTCAACAGCTGCCACTCTACCGTCGACGTCATCTATCGCGTGTCCTTGGTGCCAGATGCTTGTTTGAATTGCGATAAGAACGATACATTCGTCTGTATCGCTGGTCCTCGTTGCCTAGCAACCGTTGGCATAGAGTTCACTCGTATAGGCCTACCCAGCTATATAATATATATATATATATATATATATATATATATATATAGCGATGCGCGGAAGTAACGCGATGGTTTCACGAAGCTCCGTTAGGCCTTAGTTATTGCTACTCCTGTTCTGCAATTCACTTGATCCTAGTTTAATCGAACACTGTTCTAGTCTTCTAGAACACTGTTCTAGAACAGATTCAGCTCTTGTTTCCGCTCAATCCCCTCCTCAAACCCTTGTCACATCTTTCACGATGACCTCCGACCTTCCCACAAGGCCACGCGATCCATACATCATGCGAACCAGGCCACGTGATCTCACTTTGCCTCGAGTTGATGCCTTTGTCAAAAATATTAAGCTTCGCTATGAAAATGTTTTACAGCGCCATTGCCAACAACAGTGTGAACACAACGTCGACTCTTTTCTATTAGCCTACCGCTTCACAAACAAATTATTCTCATACATCACTTTCTGATATTCGACCGCTACTTATATAGTTTAAACATTTTTACTGCAATCGTCGATTTTTAAACAGCGCCAACAATAAAAAAAGAGCGACAACACAACAAAAGAGAAAGGAACAGGAAGTTAAACGTGCATTGAATACTAGCCTATAACCGTTAACTATAGAGTAGGCCTAGGATTAGCCTTAAATTCAAAAATCAAACATGAAAAAGCACTCGCGTTTCACTTTAAAATTACGAATTACTCCTTGTGAGTATATTTATAGTTATTCAGTTATTGCTTTTCAGTTTCTATTACATTCGCAGTTATTCAGCATTTTTTCAGTTTCAGTTTAAGTTACAGTTAACTGCCTAACATTTTCCAGTTATCGTGCTATTTCAGCTGCAATATCGGTTAATAGAAATTACACTGCTCGGGAAAACTCAAGATTGCTCACAGATGCCTAGGCTATGCTATCTATAATCTCCATTGTATTGTCAGAAACATTGTCTCGATTGCGAACGGTTCATTTTCGGCAAGTCTGTTTTTAAGGCATTTTTAGAACTGCGCAACTCCTTCTTTCCTTTCCCATCCTTCATGGTAAATTACTTCCAACCAGAGGACAATGACTGTTTTTGTTAGTGTTAACTGTACAGAAGTGCTTCTACAACTGCACATTTTGTGTACAACTGCACGTTAAAAAGTCCTGATTTTCGGACAGCTTAGATTGATTCGGCGTTTAGCTGGAGAACGGCGATGGTACCGAGTTCCGCAACAATCCAAAAATGCAGGTCGCTTATAATATATCACGATGCCACACGTGTTATCGAAGGTCAAGAACGCCGAAAGAGCAGTATTATCGCCAAAGAGATTGACGAAGAGCAGCGTGCGATTGACTTATGAGCACAGGGGAAAGTTCACGCGGAGAAGATCCAATATACGAAGGACCAGACTCAATAGAAGATTGACCATAAAATATGTGTGTCGTATCGTTTGTCCGGCTGCTATAGGCTACATGTATATAGACCCAAGGGCGGATACAGAAATTTTGGAGGGGGGGCCAAAAATTCTTAGTTTTGGGTCCGGGAAAAAATTTAGGCCTTGGGAAAAATTTTCTTTCTCGTATCCGCCAAAAAGTTGATGACCTTTTTTTTTTAGTCATCCGGCCAAATTTTCTGGAAAATAATACCATTTTGTCCGCCAAAAAAGTTGATGACCTTTTTTTTAGTCATCACTCATCCCGCCAAATTTTCGGAAAAATAATACCATTTTGTCCGCCAAAAAAGTTGATCTTTTTTTTTTATTCATCCGGCAAAATTTTCCGAGTTGGGGGCCGCAATGCATGGGTATTTCTTAATAGGGGGGGCCAAATTGTACAATATGTACATTGTTCCACAGCATGTTCAATCCAAATGGGGGGCCACGAATCCCACGATACATGGGAATTCTAAATAGGAGGGCCATGGCCGGATAAGCCCCCCCCTGGATCCGCCCCTGTATAGACCTACAGTGGCGGCGCCAGCTGCTCGATCTCAGCAGGTCACGTCTGGGTCAAGAGAGTTTATTATTCTGCAGGTCGAAGAGATTAAATTTAAAGAAGATATTAGAAATTCCAAAGAATTTTTCGGCAGGTCATAAGGTGGGTCAAGAGTAAAATAGACAAGTTAATTGACCTGCCAATGAGATCATGAGAGGAAGCAATGCAAAGATGCTAGGGACAGATGGAGGAAGATTCAGAAAAACAGACAGGAACAGACAGACGGTCAGAGAGGCGGAGGAGGAGGAGGAGGAGGAGGAGGAGGAGAGGAGGAGGACAAAGAAAACCACGAAAGAAAAGAAATAGAGCGAGAGTGAGAGAAACAAGATAGACGGACATCAGACGGACAGACAGGCGGACAGAATGTGTGATTTTTAATACGAGCTGAAAATATAGACCTATATAACAGGATACGCACATATTTGTATATATATTATATATATATTATATATAAAATTATATATAATTATATGAACTATGTGATACGAATTTTGTCTAGACGGACATCAGACGGACAAGCTGATATATATATATATATATATATATATATATATAATAGGCTACGCACATATTTGTGTATTAACTACGGTATGTGATACGAATTTTGTATAGGCTAGGCCTATTCAATAGACGTCTACTCAACAATTTTTAATCTTTTTTGACGATATTATGATGATATGCACATAAATTATAATTATATCCTGCCATAGGTATGTGAACTATAAGAAGATGACGTGATGTGGTGTGGCATACTAATTAAGAAGCTCATGCATGGATAGAATGGATCGAAAGCGGCGCAGACAATTCAATTACAACAATAGAATTATGACAATAGCATTATGACAATAGAATTAGGCAAAACGAGAATAGCAGATTCATTTCGTAACGCTCTGTGACGCCCCAAGGCGAGGCATTTCTTAAGATGGTCGCATTTTATGTTAGAGATGATGATGGACTGAGCCGTCGATACGACAGATCTCACGTCACGAGTAGTGTTCTAGTCCTGGGCTATCAGGTCTTGTTATGTTGCCTCATCAGTCGCCCGTCACCGCAGGACTGCGCCACTCATCGCAACGCAAACCTTCACATAGGAGTGGATTAAAGTGAGAAAGGTGTGTGTCGTCCAGTCCCACTCTCTCTTCTCACACAGACGATCGTCCACAGGCACAGAAGCTGAGACATGTGGACCCGAGGGTGCGAGCGCAGCAGGTTGACCAAGACTGATGCCAGTAGGCTGTCAGCATGCTCTTAGCAGCTACCTGCGGATGCTGTGCTGCAGTGCCGCCCTTGCCATTGCCGTGACGTGCCGGACTTCAGCCAAGGACACCAAGGCAGTCTTCACTATTTACCCATAGATGGGCGACCATCCTGAATTTAGCCTACTGAGACCAGTAGTTTCCAGAGAGAACCACGAGGAGGTATCAGGATGATCTTCTACACTGAGAGGCTATCCCGGCAGGGAAGGACTTCTACCTCGCTGAGGCTGCCCTCCTTTTCACCTCAATGAGATTAGCCGGTGACCGTACATCATCAGCTGTGCAACAGTTTCAGTACTTAGTCGGTTGCGCATCAGTGTAGCGCTCATGTTAGAGATAACTATAGAAGCAGACGCACGAACACAGACAGGTATGCAAACGGAGCAGAACTCACACGAATGAAAGTACATGTATATTAATTTTAATTAATAGACCAGTTTATGGCCGTTCAGCAAAGCGATGGAGAGATGGATGGATTGCATTGGATGGATAATCGGTGGACGAATGGACGGATGGATGGATGACGTATTGACATAAATTATATGGTTAATGGATATGGTTGATCGACAGCTTTGGCGGGGTATCTATGTTCCTTGGGGTGGGGGCAAATTTCCGTTTGGCGGACGGCCAATCATTGAGTGATTTTTTTAATCTTGTCATCTCTTTTAATCTGATTCTGATTCTGATGACCTTTTCTAGTTTATCTTCTAATCTATCACTTTTTTCTTAATTCGGTCTGTGGATAACTCTTTTCTTTTGGCTGGCCTACATTTACAATTGTACACGCATAAAGCGGCTGTTCAATTTTTCGGGGAAATGTCGTAGCCTACATTCCCGGAGGAAACTACCCCCCCCCCCCTCAGAGACGTCTAGATTATACACTGGTTGTCTAGATTATACGCTGGTTCTCTAGATTATACACTGGTTGGTGGAAATGATCACACGTCGTCCATGTAAATTAGCTTAGTGTCACATGTGTTGGGCATCAACCGCCCTGCTTTTGGTTACGACCAGCAGCGAACAGCGTGGAATTATCTCGTAGCCTACTTCTCGTGTTCGCCTTCAGCACTATCATGGGCGGAGACTTAGGGGGGCAGAGGAACGGTCCCCCTCAACGAATGTGTTGGGGGGGACCGTCCATGTGTTTGTCCCCCCCCCATTGTTAAGTGGTAAGATATGTACACTTCACATGAAGTCATGAACACACTGGTGACGTTGAAAATGGTAGGATTTTGGATTTTGTTCGACCGAATGACTAAAAAAGGTCATCAACTTTTTACTCAAGCCGTTCGTCAACCCAAAAGCTCGCGTCCTACTTTTGGCGGCCACTCGTTCGTCCCCCCTCAAGTTGCAGACCAAGTCTCCGCCCATGAGCACTATGTATACATCTGGAGTTCTAGACTGTACAGCGCAGAACCTTCTATTACAGAAGGCTCTGGTACAGCGTACAGAGTCCAGTTATTCAGCATCTGTTGCCTAGAATATATCGCTGCTGTGGCTGGGGCTTGGTTAACTTGGGATGTTTCTAAGTGTCTTAGGACGAGACCAATGAGCCAGCGATGGACAGAGACGAGTGGATGAGAATCATGAGATGTGTCACGATGTGCAGACTGCACGGGAGTCTGGAAGGACTAAGTAGGCCTACCACGTAGGCTACCGGTATAGGCCTACTAAACCCTATCGGGCAATCTGCTTTAATGACTTATCTCCAGTGTAAGAATTGTGGGAAAATAGCTGAGGGTTGAACCATTATCCACTTGGAATCGGGGTGTGAAAAACAGACTTTAACATGAGGCTCTAAGAAAGACTGGTGGGTTGAAACCTCCGGCAATTCTCACTCTGTTTATCTCAACGTATTTTATAGAACAGCGACATTAAGTTTCACAAAAGCAATCGATATTTGTTTGTACAGTAAATACATGGTTATATAGACCGCCATTGGGTTTATAAGACCCCATTGTGTCTAGCATGCCTATGGGCTATTATACGGCGAGTGTCTCAATGTGTCAGCGTATGATATTGTGCATTTATTATGCGTTCTGCCTATAACAGGTGTTAAGCCTTGCATATTTAATTAGATAGTCGTACAGAAGTCGTGTAGGACTGCACATCGGGCAACGATGTGCATTCCTGCACGGGAAGGACTAAGGTGTATTGGTCTAAGGTAATCAGAAGTACAAAGAAGTACAGAAGTTTGTACAGCCTAATTGTAGTCATTATGGTCTCATGCATGTGAGGCGCGCGAAACAATTGGCCGGTGTGAGCGATTTGAAATTTTGTGCAGATAGAGAATTGATTCGTGCCTAGCTGTAGAATAGAGAGACAATTTGTGTGTAAAACTGAGTTTTTTGTTTGTTTTGAATTGAGACAGAAATTGTTGAAAAGTTTTCAATTTGTGAACGTCACTCAACAGCCACGCATGTTGAAACTGATCACAGAGAAATAGAGTTGTAGGCTTACTGTTACAGTAAGTGGCCTATCGTTTCCTTTCGTATCGTAGACCCCTATTTGAGAATTTATAAGGAGCTCTTATACTACTATAGCTATCCAGATCGAGGCGCTCGGAGCGTGTCAGCCCGAGGAAAGAAGACAGTTTTTAAGCAGCGAAGGGATGAGGTTGATCTGGATCTTAAAACGGATAGACGGAGTGAGGTCATGATGCATGACTCGTACGGCGACTCATGCCACGTATACAAGAGCTCACAAAGGCAGAGGCACGGTATTAGGCCATGGATGTTCTTGCCCGAGGAACTAGGAAATCAAGTCGGTTCGCTGATCGGAGAGGGCGGGAAGAGACTGCGGAGAGGGGTTTGCGCATCAAGTCATAAAAGTATATATAGGAGTAAGTGAATATAATATATTATATATACACTGTGCCCCATAAAAAAACACAGCAAAAAACTTTTCAAAAATCTTCTATAAAACTAAGCCAATTGTAATAAAAGTTTGTACGTCTCGAAGCTCGGGTGCACGGAATTGTTCTTAGTTGAACCTGGGGTGAAGGTCAACGGCGAATATTAGAGGAATATCCTGTTGATGGAGCAGATGTTGCCAGCGATCAGAGGGATGTCAAGCGATTTATTCATTCTCCAGCAGGACAGCGCCACAGCACATCGCGCAAAGGACACCATTGCGTTGCTGCGACGTGAAACACCAAGCTTCATTGGACCGGAACTCTGGCCAGCAAACTCACCTGCAGACCTCAATCCCGTTGACTACAGAATTTGGGGTCTAATACAGGAACGCGTCTACCAGACAGCAATACGGGACATCAACGAGTTGAAGGAGCGCCTCATCGTTGTGTGGGCACAGTTGAAGCAGAGTGTCATTGACAAAGCTATTGAACAGTGTCGGCCAAGGCTGAGAGCCTGCGTTCAAGCGAAGGGACATCACTTCGAACATCTTCTTAAATGAAACATTACTTTTTCTTATTTAATAACATTAGACTTACATGCGTTTCATGACAAAGTTTTTTGGTGTGCTTTTTTATGGGGCACAGTGTGTATATACATGTAGACTATATAGCCTATATATTCCTAAGAGACGTTGAGGATCAGAGTGGCTATATTTTTTATACATGTAGCATATATTTACCTAGCTATAATTATCTGCGTGGGTTTGTCTGTCTGTCTGTCATTTTAAGTCTTTTGCTTCCATCATTCTCTGTATCGCTACACATGTTTCCTCCGCTTCCCTCGCATGTAAATTGTTCATGTAGCATTATGTACCTACATGTAGCTATAATTATCTGCGTGGGTCTGTCTGTCTGTCTGTCATTTTAAGTCTTTTGCTTCCATCATTCTCTGTATCGCAGCTATAGCTATATATGTTTCCTCCGCTTCCCCTCTCCCTTCCTTCCTTCCTTCCTTCCTCCGGCGAAAGATGAATAGCAGCATTTAAAGTTTTTTTCTCGATCGTCTGAAACCTCCTCGATTATCTCAAGTGCTCAACGTCTCTGAAGCAGAACTTGTCACGTGATGTATACCTACGCCCGCATCTGCTCTATGCTCTGCTCTGCTCTGCCAGCTCTTCTCTACTCTGCTCTGTCCTGCTATAGCTCTTCGCTCGACTCGGTTCTACTTTGCTCTGCTCTGCACTTCTCTGTTCGACTCTGTTATACCCGATCTGCTCTACCCTACTCTATATAATAAATTATAGTCTACTCTGCTCTGGTCTACTCGGCTGTGCTATGCTCTACCCTATATATACTCTGCCCTGTTATACTCTGTTCTGCTCTGCTCTGCTTTACTCTGCTTCGCTCTGCTTTATGCTCTGCTCTATGCTCTGCTCTATGCTCTGCTTTGCTCTACTCTACTCTGCCATGCTCTGCTCCTCTCCCGATCGATGCTCACAACAGACGCTGCTGCCAGCGGCAATAGGCCAGAGGTATTAAGCTCGTTCAAGAGTAAGCCTCCAACCGGACATGTTTATAGCTATCATTTAATTTAATTTTTATTTCTTGTAATTATATACAGCGCCCTTATCTACAGCACGCTTAACTTTCGTGTCTGCTATATATACACTCAATCACAGTCACTATGTATAGAAACCGTGCTCTAGCAGCAGAAGCTTAAATCCTTGCAAGGCGAGTGCTAAATCAATCCGCAGCCGGGGGCCATATAGATCTATCACCTTTTGTCTGACTGCAATCGTAAAAAATACACTGCATGTCCACAAGCATTTTCCCGGTCAATAACTTCGACCATGAGAAATCAAGGCCATCATCAGGGACGTATGCTCTCCGTTAAAAAATTAACCGACTGACACAATTATTTATATATAGCTGGTTTATGGTTGTTCTCTGTTATCAGACATTGATGACGGTGAGGATCTGGAATGGAAAGGCAACAAATTCTTCCCGCCATGATCTCCGAAGCAGACGAGATTTCGAGACGCGTGCAGGCAGCACGCCGTTCGAGACGGGGCGCCACCGTAGCGTATACACATAAATAGTCCGGACAGGAGGAGTCATAGTTCAGTCATCGGGTTCGTATGTATCTCTGTGTTTATTTCTGGACTGTTATGTAGCGCTCTTTTGCAGAGATTGTTGTGCTGGATTAAATTGAAAATGTGGGTGTACATCTTTTTTTTATATCGCGACCATATGACCTCGCTGTGTTTGTCATTCTGCAATGAAATGACAGAGTGTGCATGTGATTCTTCGACACGAATAGCCTGTATGATTTTTGTAACTTTTATGTCTAACCTAGATCGAGGTCAACTTGGATAGGCTATTCAATCATTCATTCATTCATTCATTCGTTCATTCATTCATTCATCTATTCATTCATTCATCTATTCGTTCATCTATTCATTCATCTATTCATACGTTCATTCATTCATTCATTCATCTATTCATTCATCTATTCATTCGTTCGTTCATTCATTCATTCATTCATTCATCTATTTATTCGTTCATTCATCTATTCGTTCATCTATTCATTCATCTATTCATACGTTCATTCATTCATTCATTCATTCATTCATTCATTCATTCATCTATTCATTCATCTATTCATTCATTCGTTCATTCATTCATTCATTCATTCATCTATTCATTCGTTCAATCGTTCAATCGGCCATTAACTCATTCATTGACTCATTCATTATAAAGAATCAAGGCAAAACCGTCACATCTAGCGTTTCCCAAGTGGGTTCCGCTGAATCCTTCCGTGAGGAAATGAAATAATAATAGTGTTGTTTGGATATGCTGTAATGTTTTATTCAAACTCCTAGATGATGAGAAGAGATGCAGCTAAATTTTTTTAATGTTCTGGCCAAAAGGAATGATCAATCACTATGGCCGACAAAGTAGCCTAAGGGAGCAATGATCTAGACGCTTAGCGCCGTTTCTGATCCGTCTTCAAGAACACTGTAGGCTAAGTAGGTTCTGCAACTTTGTATATCTCACCCTTCCCCGTCAACTACGACCGGTAACGACCCTCTGAATACTGAATTCAACCCGTATGATGCAGTGCGTTAAAAAGGTTTCGCAGTTGACAGTAATATAGAAAGAACTATACTGCAGAAAACCTAACAAGGGCGGTCGAAAGGAAGCTTTTAGCTTGTTTCCTGAACGCATCGCTTTCTTCCGTAGCTTCTCTCTCTACCTGTGTCTGTGTCTGTCACACACACGCGCGCGCGCGCACACACACGCTACACACACACACGCTACACACACACGCTACACACACACACACACACACACACACACACACACACACACACGCTACACACACACACAAACACACAAACACACACACGCTACACACGCCACACACACACACACACAAACACACACACACACGCTACAAACACACACACGCTACACACACACACACACACACACACGCTACAAACACACACACGCTACACACACACACACACACACACACACACACACACACACACACAGTCACACACGCTACACACACACACACACACACACACACACGCTACAAACACACACACGCTGCACACACACACACACACACACACACAGTCACACACGCTACACACACACACACACACACACACACACACACACACGCGCGCGCGCGCGATACACACGCTACACACACACAAACACACAAACAAACACACGCTACATACGCCACACACACACACACACACACAAACACACAAGCACACACACACATGCACGCACATACACACAGACACACACACACATGCACACGAACAGAGGCAGGTACCCGGACAGATAAGCGGACATGGAGAGTCACATGACCAATCTGCATCATGTCCTCTAATTAGGTGAAGGTCAGTGAACGTTACAAGCAAAAGTTATTTATGTAGCGCGTCATGATAATCTGCAGAAGCAGGCTTCAAGCAGCGCGTAAATTCTTCGTCGTCCACTTGTTTTGACTTCGTGCCGATGTTCAGGTGTACTTTGGAATGGAACGGCTGAACGCCAGAGGATGGATAGGATACAGCAGCCAGGGGCGGAAACCTAGGGGGGGACAGGGGGGGACGGTCCCCCCCAATAAAGACGTTGGGGGGGACGGCCCATGCATTTGTCCCCCCCAATGTTTAAGCGTTAGGACATGTACACAATCTTCAGTAGGGAACTAGAGAAAAAAGTTTAGCAGATGAAGTAAATATTTACAATGATATGAATTCCAGGGCAATCCAGGTACTAACCAAAAGTTATTAAGTCCCACGTTGGATAGATTGCGAACATTATACTGTATAGATAAGACACCTCTTTTAACTTACAACCAATTATTATAATAACATTGCCAACACCCAACGTCGCAAAAAGTCATATATCGGGTTTCTGCTACATTTCTTTCATCTTTCCTTCAGGCTCGAATCAGCGTCATGTTCAACATCGAAAATAATATGGAAAGTAGATAAGTTAGTAAGTAAGTATTTTGTATATTACTCCTCTTGAAAAAGAACAATGGGACATAGAACATCATTACTATATATCGAAGTAGAAATAGGCAATAAAAACGTACGAATTGATTTGCAAGTTGAATAGTTACTAATCTAAACTATCATCGTCAAACAAGTTAACTTTATAGAATTCTGGTGATAAATCCATTTTCAAACAACGATTCACATCGTTGAATCTGCAGATTATGCGAGTGGGTCATAAGGGAGTAACCAGTTACACGTTCAGGTAGAAGAGAAGATCGAGGAGGACTTGACATAGAGACTGTGGTAAGCAAACTGATTATACTGGAATCAAAATGATATCCTTAGACACCCAAAAATCGTTGATAGTATGAGAATCAAAATAATGTCTTTAAACACACGAAAATCCTCAATAATTCTGGAATCAAAATAATGTCCTTATATACTCGAAAATCGTTGATAATGCTAAAACCAAAAATGACCCCTTAGACACCTGAAAATCGTTGATATACTGGAATCAAAATGATGTTCTTTGACACCCGAAAATCATGGATAGTACGAAAGTCAAAATAATGTCCTTAGACACCAGAAAATCGTTGATAATACTGGAATCAAACTGATGTCCTTAGACGACCCAAAATCGTTGATAATAACTAAATCTAATATGTTGTCCTTAGACACCCGAAAATCGTTAATAATACTTAAATCAATAATGTTGTTCTTAGACACCCGAACATTGTTGATAGTACGAGAATCAAAATATTGTTCTTAGACACCCGAAAATCGCTGGTAATACTTCACAGATCACAAGTCACAAGCCAGGTCTCGTGATCAGGGAGCAAATGCGCAACTTTAGACTACCAGATAGTTATAAAATCGCATCCTCGCAGCTAAAAATAGTTTTTAAAAACCATTGTCATGTGATTGGCAGTTTTCTACTAGGGAATATCGAAAGATTGAGAAAGTGTCATACAGTTCTGAAACTTTCTTTGAAATGCTCTGATAGCAGGTATATTAATAATTATAGACACGAGTAGGTTTTCATTTCTATCAGTGTTTCTTTTACATTCTTTCTATTAGACATAATTTGCATTAAAAAATTAACACAAAGAATTTTGTCATGAATTTGACTAAAATTCAGTATATTGTATGTTTTTCTTATATATATATATATATATATATATATATATATATATATATCGTTGATTTCATACATTACAGAGGTGTCTATGTTAAATGATTCGAATGTTTTTTACAATGCAATTGTGTGAAATTTGGCAAATTCCATCATTTTATAAATTCATATTATAACCTTTAAAGAGGTGTCTAATAAAATATGCTCTCCGATCGTTTTCAATAACAAATTAGAGTTTGAACAACTTCTATCGGGACTGAGAAAATGGACAATTTTTTGATTTTGGATGACAGCTAAAATGCTACAATTAGATGTGAACATTAAAAAACAGCCTTCCTTCACCCCTCCCAACTCGGCGTTTCGCGCCTCAGCAATCGACTTTCGGCCGCTCGTCCGTCCCCCCCAAAGTTCGGACCAGGTTTCCGCCCCTGACAGCAGCAGAGAATTAAAGAGGCTTTCGAATCATATTCATTCGGAGACTTTTATAGCGCCCCGTCAAGTAAACTACTCAGAGGCACTTATATCGTCAACATCTTCTGCAACCATGCAGTCGCTTATGTGTATAGGTCTATATGCATTGTAGGCTACTTGACGATGACGATGACGACGACGACGACGATGATGAGGATGATGATGATGATGATGATGATGATGACGACGACGATGATTATGATGATGATGATGATGATGATGATGATGATGATGATGATGATGATGATGATGATGATGGCGACGACGACGATGATGACGACGACGATGAATGCGATGCTGATTACGGTTATTAACCAATCACATCAGGATTCTTTGTACTTGCAACACAACAGTGTCTGGAGGCACCAGACATAACAGATCAGAACAAAACGTTGCATCGCTGAATCGTTTCTGTGATTTATCTAACTTAAAAATGGAATGGCTTGCCTAGTATCTGACGACATGCGAGCTTTTGTCCTTTCCCTTGTCTTTTTTCTTAAGCCTTGGAAAATCATTTTTATGCGAACGATTGGTTTTTCAGCTGTCAGACTCGAACAGAGTTTGACGAGCCTCTCTCTAAGTTGCGCTATATAAATCTTTGATTACGTTCTTCGTTACAAATTACAATGCGCTCGAGTTATCGTATGCGCACACTTAAATGTAGCCATTAATTTATTGTAGTTGCCTGGCGGTGGTAAGACAGCTGAGAATGTTGGCCTTTACATCTGACAATAAAAATAATGATGACGACGATATTGATCACGATGCCAACAGCGATTACGATTGTCATGATTATGATGATACCGAGGAGGAAAAAAAGGCAGATTATGACGATGATGATGATGATGACGACGATGATTGTTACAACGATGACGACGACGGTGGTGGTGGTAATGATGGGTGATGGTGGGTGGTGGTGGGTGGTGGTGGTAGTGGTGACGATGACAAATAATAAATAATACATATAATAAAATAGTAATAGGCCTAGTGATAATAACTTTTTATTGTATACGACCATTTATAAAGCGCTTCTCTCAGCAAATGCCTTTCAAAATTGCTCCCAGCGCGTTGGACTCCGAGAGAACAGTCAGGATTTTATATAAGAGAAAGATTATTAATGGCCACAGAGCAAACTGACTGTGTGTGTGTGTGGGGAGGAAGTCGATTCCATAAAGATGGACATATTATGCAAACAAATATATGGATTGAGCCATGTCGGTTTTGACATGGTGAACAAAGAAGTAGAAGCAGATGATCAGAGGATCAAAGAGGATGCAGGGAAACGGCAGTAGCAATGTAATGTAATGTAAATTTTCGAGAATTTCTCAGCGCCCACAAAAGCCACGTTAGGGAGACCAGCTTAGGCCTATTCACCGGCGCTATATCAAATCAAGTCCGCAATAGCCAGAGCTGCCGTTTTCGTTCCGGTGCCAGGTCAAAACCCGGTGAGGTCAAGCCGACGAACAGTAGTAGCAGCAGCAGCAGCAGCAACAACAACAACGGCAACAAAAACAATGATAATGGACTACATCTACATGTATCTGCCAACGCTTATCATCGGGCTCTTCAATGACATCGCGTTTATACACGGCACTTCTTCCACGGAGAACAACAGTAACGAATACAAGACATTCCACAAAAATGCTATACTTATTTTTTATTCATGGGAGCATTACATTCCATCGGGTAAGAGTCAGCGTGGTCTAAAGACAAACACAGACAGGCAGCGTAACAAGCAGAGGCACACGAAGCTGTCATTGGTAAACAGTGAGTATGTAGGCCGATAGGCTGCTGAACGAAGAGTAGGGCTACATTAAAAAAATTATTATGTTTTCCAACTATTTCCAGGTTATCCATTCCACGCAGTATTGTTTCTAGGAAGCTCACAAAGCGTTTCCATTTAAGTTCATGATCTTCTTCGTCGCTGCTCGCACTTTGGCAGTGCCAGTCCCGATTCTAGATAAAGGAGGAGGGCGACGCTAACGATCTTTGTTATCGCACAGTGCCGTTATATTTGTTTGTATGTTTGTATGTGCACTTGTTATAGCGCCCCTTCAAGCTCTCTCTCTCTACTAAGATGCGCTCCCGAATGCAGAGCGGACACTGCATCGGAGTTTCGCGCCGAAGCGCTGAGCAATTGTGAGTGAAGGACTTGCCCAAGGTCCTTACGCGGCGAGGTGGATTCGAACCTCGAACTTTCCGGCTCCAAGGCAACGACGCCACCACTATACCACCGCGCCCCACATCTATCTACTGAACCTACTGTCATCAGACAGCTGGTGTGGCCTGTATCTTTGGCCCTGTAATTATAGTCCCAAAAATTTAAGTGTCCAGCTGTGGACAGTGGACACAGAAACTTTGCGCTACTATCTGATAATCGCGCGTTCTTAGAGCGCCGGGCTTTATAAATATAGAAAGCTATCAATAGACAGACACAAGTAAGTAAGTTAGGTCTTTGCCCGGCTGTCGAAACCTCAAATAAATCTGTCGCTATATAAAGTACCCAGCAGTGCGATCGCCGTATTTACGCGCGGATTCGTTTCAGCAGAACAATGAAAATCGCACCTGGTGCAGACAGCGTTTGGTTTCAGTCAAACAATGGCGGGATTGCTAATGGTCATAATTATGCATGGGTCACCGACGAATGATAAAATTATGTAGGCTAACGTAATGTAGTTCGCGATCAATATTTAACCAAATTTGCGCCTATTAAAGCAATTCAAGTAAGTAAGATTACTAATTGTATCACGTGGACAAAAAGAATGTAGTCTTCAGTTGTACAGGGTGAGAATGGCCAGGGTGGGGTTCAACCCCTAGTTTTTTCTTATGGACACCACAGTATCGTCTTCACTCTTCAATGCACCCCCAACTGCACAGATCAGCGTCCTACCTCCAGCTATTTTCCCACAATTCCCACCTACACTGATTTTCAGGAAGTTCCATGATGCAGGTAATTATAATAAGTATGGTATTAGTAATGTCTGATTTAATTTTTCTTAACCTCAGCACTCTTCCACGACACCCGGGCCTTTTGCTTCCTATTGAGAGGGAGCGCCTCTGCGTAGTTTCTTGAAGGAGCGCTATATATATATGCTTTGAATGAATGAATGAATGAATGAATGAATGAATGAATGAATGAATGAATGAATGAATGAAGAGTGTACGGCTATTGTACGTATGGCTAAGTTGATATGGGGAGACAATAGCTATAGAAAGAAAATTTCTGCCATGGTAAGGATTTGAAGCGGCAACATTTCGACGGGCAGACCAACAAGAGAACATGCAGACGTATGCTATTGCACACCCGAATGTGCCCTGATCATTAAGCAAATCAAGTGCCCGCCATCAACGCTCGCCTTTGGCTCCTTACCCCTATCAGACCATATCTATAGTGCGCCTGCTTAGACCGCGCTATTATTATTTCTGCCAGGAAGAGTAAAACGCTGTTGCACCTTGTACCATTAATGGTCAACGATTATGATATACGATAATCGTAGTTGTTATCTTCAAACTTCTAATGCGCCACTCGAAAGCTAAGCGCAAAACCCTGTCTCAAATGGCGCCGCAGCCAAAGCAGGCATGTGTAATAATTGTGTATGTGTGAGCACTTGCTATGGCGCTCCTTCAAGATTCCTACTCGGAGGCGCATACAGCGTGACATTGAATCAGAGTTTCACGCCGAAGTGCATAAGAAATGTTGCGAGTAAAGGACTTGCTCAGGGTCTTCATGTGGCGGCTTGAGGTGGATTCGAACCTGGGACCTTCCAGCTCCAAAGCCCCAAACATACCCCTACACCACCTTTAACATAGCCCTACACCACCTTTAGTGCTTCCTTTTTTGCCACAGACTAGCAACGATATGTAAACCCGACTTGTTTAATTAGGCTTCAAAGTAAAACAGTTTGATTGATTGATTGTGATTGATTAACTGATTGATTGATTGACTGATTGATTGATTGACTGATTGATTGACTGATTGAATGATCGATTGATTGATTTATTGATTGATTTGATGGTGCTGAGCACGTGTCAGTAAAGAACTTCCTCAAGATTTCTACACAATGGTTGTCTATGAGTGGACGAAGTGTGAAGCCGTACTATTAGCCTTACGTACCTATCCATTCGACCAACATGCATTCCCTGCAGTGCTTGACGGCCAGAATAAGAAAAAGGTCATGGCCACATTGATGTCTGCTGTTGCCAGATAATTTTAGCATTATTTCGCATCATTAGTAGTGACCCACAAGACGAGGTTGAAAGAATCCTATACAGAAGCGAATTATGTCGAATCTTGTTTCGTATCCGCCTACATATATATTATATATGTATATATATATCTATATATATATGTGTAAATATATATATACATATATATAAACACATATATAAATATTATATACATATATAACGGCGACGACTGGCACCGATGTCCCCATCGACGACGCTACCGATAGAGGTCCCCCCGTCACCGTCACCGCCCCCGCCACCCCCACCGCACCCCACCTCCACCCGCACCGAGAGAGCCATCTGGTGAAGGCAGAGAAGAACGCATTCAGAAGAGAGTGATTTGTTAAGGAAGCCTGCGAGGAAATCCATCCTTACCTGCATTAGCCGAAGAAAACAATGTGATATATACTTATATAGTGCATAATATATGTAATTATATATATTTATGCTCATGTAGGCTATGCACGAATACATAGTGAGACCGTGACAGAGAAAGAGAGACAGAGGACGAGAGACAGGACAGGACGAGAGAGAACAAATACAGACAGACAGACAGACAGACAGACAGACAGACAGACAGACAGACAGACAGACAGACAGACAGACAGACAGACAGACAGACAGACAGACAGAGACACAGAGACAGAGAGACTGAAGAAGAGTAATTTGCCTTGTGGAATTCCCTCCGTTCGTATACAAGACTTAGGCCTATATGTAGATCTATATGTAAAACTGTGTATGTATATGTATATGTTTATGTATATGTGTATGTGTAGGTGTATTTATGTGTGTATGTATATGTATAATTGTATATGTATAGTCTATGCATAATTTGTATATGTATATATGTATGTATATACACCTTACATCGTTCCAGTGTATAGTCGCATACGGGTGGCATGCACGCGTGCAACCGGTTTTCTTTCACAGGGTCTACTGATAGGAATCGTTTAATAGTTGCGTAGCTGTTTCTCACAGGAAACGAGAAGACAACGAGACGTTTTCAAAGAGCAGCTCTAGAGACGCTGACCTATCTTCACAGGGAATCAGATGAAGACATTCATTGACAGGGACCGATAGAACTAAACACATTCAAGAGACTTATGTGCCAAGCACACTCGAGGGAGGCATTTGGAGCGCGTCACATTAAATGACTTCATCTATTATACATGTACATATAATACGGTGCACACGCTGTATGCCTAGAGAGACTGTCGGAACTATAGAAAGGAAGTTAGGTGTTTGGTGTTGAATTCTGCTAGCTAACCTGGATACTAAATAAGTTAACATGTATTAAAGTGGATTCATCACCTTGTATGTTGCATCTATTACTTGCTTAAATACATACATACATACATACATACATACATACATACATACATACATACATACATACATACATACATACATACATACATACATACATACATACATACATACATACATACATACATACATGCGCACATGAGCACATGAGCACATACATATACAATGCCATACATAGAAACATATATACATATATATATATATGTATATATACTTATTTACATGCATACATGCATGTCTACATTCTTGTGTAAGCGCATGCATGAATGTATGATAGCATGCTTATGTAAACTCATGCTTTCACAACTAACTCCACCTCTTCTCGTGCTTTGCCAGTGCCAGTCCAAAGCCTGGAGAAAGGAGGAGGGCGACACTAATCATCTTTGATATGACACAGTGTCGTTAAACAGTCCAACAAGCTTCCAATGACTTTAGTCAACTGTATGCCATGGTGCACAACTCGTAAATCAACGCAGAGACGAAAACAAGCCGAAGCAACATGTAGCGCACAAAAACTGGTCAATTAAGACATTTGCCAATTAACTGAAGAAAGTGCTAATTGCAGGGAGGTGGGAATCATGTCGTAAACGCTATAGATGGGGGACAAATAGTCAGCAGGGGATTATGTCTTATAACACTCCCTACAGACATGAACAGTTCTACAGCCCCAAAGGAGTCTCGGACCAGACTTCGCATTACAAGCCGTGCGCTGTAGTCAATTGACTGCCGTGTCTTTACATGTAAATAAAAATGATGTTCTCAATGAAAGACACTAAAGGAGTATAACTCGGATAGTGCCAGTAACTTGGATAGTGCCAGTCCCAAGCCTTGATGAAGGAGGAGGGAGACGCTAACGATCTCTGTTGTAATCACACAGCTAAACTGAAATTACCACTACTATACGGACCTGATGCACGGAGTTTATCAGGAGATAGCGGGACTAAGCCCCCCAGAAGACCCAGATTCAGCTTTTTTACCATGAAAACGGTATTTTTCCGGGCTTAGCCCCAGAAGGCCCAGATTCGAAATTTTTTCGGGGAAAATGATTGATTTCGGGAACAAAACTTCAATCGAATGACCAAAAAATGTCATCAACTTTTTGGGGCCGAAACAAAAGGAAAAAATTTATAACTAAAGCCCAAGTTCTTTAGTCAAAATTGGTGTCCGTAAGAGTAGTCCAAAAGAGGTCTGGGTCGATGGTCATGGAATCAGAGGGGCGGAACAGCTACTAAAGCGGATGTCGTCTGGGGATTTGGAAGTTGGAGGACGAGGAACTATAATTGCCGCGCTTGTGAATCAACTAAACTATTGGCTGAAACATGCGCGTGACCATAGGCGTACGAGGCGGGGGTCCAGGGAGGCAAATGCCCCCTTACTCCCCCCCCCCCAAAATCTGGCAAGTCTGGTTTTTCGGGCAAGCAGTCCCGGGAAAATAGCAAAAAATATATAAAAACAGTATTCTCACGACATTTCAACCCGATGAAATAGGTCATCAACTTTTTTGGTCTGGAAAAAATTTCCCACCACGACATTTCAACCCACGAAGTCATTTATTACGGATTTATTTTTTGGACCGAAGTAAAATCTTGACCCCCCCACTGCTGAAATCTCCCGCACGCCTATGCGCGTGACTTGTCTTTTGTGTGATATCATCATAATTTCTGTCTTGCTACATAATATATGGTTTTCCCTCTGAGCGATCTTTTTAGCGCCGTGTCAACCAAGACATCTATGTCAACACATCAAGTGGGCGTGAGTATACACGTGTTTTATGTTGACATGGAGCTTTACAAATCATTCACGGCATGGCGCCTCATTATGGCGCCTCATTATGGCTCCTCATTTCCGTTTGCTGTCACGCACAACCACTTTGCTTCTCACAGTCAGTCACCCTCACGTGTCGCTGCTAGAATAGACTGCTCGAATGCTTTCGCCACTTTTATCGAGCGTGTTTTTCTTATTATCTCGGTAGAGCTAAAGAAATTCGATCAAATCCGTAGGCCTATAGATCTAATTGGTTATCATAATTATAGTAGCCTACGTGTCAGCTTCAATATTAATTCTTTGCGACTTAGTAGCTACTCTTGAAAAAATACTTTAAAAGTAAAGTTTTCAATAGGTTTCAAATTGATGCGATTTCTGATTATAGTCTAAGACTCTAAGTCTTTCTGGGACGTGATCTTCATCACGAATCTCACTCTATCATGCTTGTAAAACATAAGATATACATTAGCTAGGCCTATACATTGTATATAGCCTTTATTAAAGGTGTTCGAGTCATTATTATCCCGTTAGATTGGAAATCAGCTGCGCTTGCCTTAAGCGTTATGCAGGATTAAGAACGCTGCAGGCTTTTTAAAACGTGCAGTTGTAGCCAAAACGTGCAGTTCTAAATGGATTTGTGTAGTTGTAGAAGCACTTCTGTATAAAGCAAAACAGGTCATTGCTTTTAAATTGGAAGTAATTTACCATGGAGGATGGGATATTAAAGAAGGGGTTGTGCAGTTCTAAAAATTCCTTTAAAACAACATTGGAACGCTGTTACAGTTACAATATTCTACTGTCATTTTATTTCTTTCAATTGCTATAGGCCTACGCCATTTCAAGTTCAAGCTCACTACTCAGAGACCCTCCCGACTACAGCGCAGACACTGCATCGGAATTTCACACCGAAGCGCTGAGCAATTGCGAGTTAAGGACTTTTCCAAGGTCCCGCCGCGGCGGCTTGAGGTGGATTCGAACCTGCAACCCTCCGGTTCCACAAGTCATCAAAACCCACCACTACAACTCCACCGTGACCCATTAGATGAATCCTATCGTGCTCGGTGCGATTTTACTTTCCGCCTGCCGTGGGAACGGATATACTAGGAATGGAGCAGGATGAGACGGAAGGCATTCATCACTGCGTCTCTGACTGAAAAAGACGAAAGAGTCTTGATGACAAATAGCCGTCGAGTGATAGATGGCAGTAGATAGGAAAATAGGCAAACAGAGGTTCCGTTGGGTGCCACTCGTTGCTCGGCCGCTCATACGTGTGCACGCGTCTTGAGGATAGGTCTCGAACTGCGTGAGGTATAATATATCTCTACCGCTTCTGTCGTGGCGCTAGCTTAAGTAAGCCAGTAAGACGAATTATTGAGGGAAAGTGTTGAAAGGTCATATATTATAACGAAAGAATTATAGTTAGGCCTATTGTATTTAAGAAAACAGACAGAAAGGTTTTACTAAAAGAAAAAGAGACGAATTATACTTGGGAAAGGAAGGAAGAGCTATAGGCTATAATTGCCTAGCTCAAATGACATGAATGGATGACAAAAACGAGGAAGAAATGAACGAATGAACAAGCGAACTAAAAAAATAGCATAACAGAAAAAATAATTAAATAATTAATTAATGACCGAAATAATGGTAAAATATCTTAACTGTAAAAGCGCGTTCTTAAGATGAACGGGTGAGTGGACGAAATAAATTATAATTAATTAATTATCGAACTGTTTGAATCGAAGAACACCAACTAAGCCTATAGGTACATTGTATACAACATAATACATACATAGCGTCGCATACAATGACTGTGTGTTCTGCTTGTGTGTGTTTTGAAGGCCGGACTGCAACGACAATTCCGACTGCACTTGCTGTCTTCTTATACAGATGGACATTTGCTGGCACTGTGTCCATTTCGCGAAGACGCAAGCCACAGTTGACAGTTGGGCGACAGAAGTGTGAATCTGATTTTCGTTAAACTGTGACCTGCCAAATACGCTGCGAACTATGGATACTGAATTGAACAGCAGCTTCGGAAGTCATAACGACAGTAGCTTCGAAGGTAAGCAACTGTTTGAAAGTAACTAGATAGTGACGTTTTCTAATAAATGAATAGTACTGCTATACTGTTGCTATACTGCTGCCTGCTACTATTCGGTCTACTACGCGCGGTGGTGTAGGGATGTGTTCTATGACTTGGGGCCGGAAGGTTGCCGGTTCGAATACATCTCAAGCCGCCGCGTAGGGGCCCAGAGCAAGTCCTTCACTCGCATTGCTCGTGCGCTTCGGCATGTAACTCCGATTCAGTGTCCGCTCTGCAGTCGGGAACGCCTCTGAGTACGAATCTTTAGGGGCGCTATAGCAAGAGCTCATACATATTGCTACTACTACTTCCACTACTACTACTACTACTACTGCTGCTGCTACTGCTACTGCTACTGCTACTGCTACTGCTGCTGCTGCTGCTACTGCTACTGCTGCTGCTGCTACAACAACAACAACTACTGCTACTGCTACTATACTGCTACTCTACTACTGTTGCTGCTACTGCTACTGCTGCTGCTATGACGACGACGACGACGAAGACGATGATGATGATGATGGCGATTATATTGATGATTGTAATGGTTAGAGATAATAGTATGATGTACGAGAGGTTTGATATATTTTCCAACATCTGACATTGACAATAATTTACGGCTCTGTCGCTTTCCGTATCACGTAACGAAATTCAATGGCGGTTGTTAGCTGAAATTCAGCCTCTGTCACTGTCTCTCCCTCCTATCTGTCTGTCTCTGTCTCTGTCTCCGTCTCTGTATTTGTCTCTGTCGCTACCTGTCTGTCTCTGTCTCTCTCTGTCTCTCTCTCTCTGTCTCTCTGCCTATTTCTGTCTCTCTGTCTCTGCCTCTCTCTGTCTCTCTCTCTCTCTGTGTCTCTGCCTATTTCTGTCTCTCTGTCTCTGCCTCTCTCTGTCTCTCTGTGTACAGATAATAAATAAATAAACTGTCTGTCTGTCTGTCTCTCTCTCTCTCGTCTCTCTTAATTAGCATCCGAGTCTATGGCTTCCAACTTCTGATTCCACCCATTCCGGTAAGCCCGCAGTTACTCAATATAATTTTATTATGGCACACATATCGAGTGACTGCGGGCTTACCAAAATGACAGAATGCCAATTAGCCGCCTTCCACGTCGTGATAAAATATATTTTGTCAGCAGTTCAGTTTTCATAGGGTCGGTGATCGGGCAATTGCGACTATAAAAAAGCACACAGTTAATGATACTGGACACTTTTTTTAAGCAAAAAGCGTTGTAAATGGGGAGTGGGGGACTGACAGTATAGGTTGAACACAATGCTAAGCAACTGAGCGTTAAATGTTCGTAAATTATTTGTTGAAGACTTCAGCACTGTGTTCTTTCATATAACTAGATTTGTATGGTCTCTCGAGTCTCGACAGTGTCTCGGTCTCGAGACAGTGTCTCGGTCTCGAGACAGTATAACCATAACATAACCATCAATGTTATTGCACCAAGATAACAAAAACATTATTTAGAAGTAGACACACAAAACAGTTTGCTACAACAACCTGATCTTTCGCGCTATATACTTAACTATAATTATAGACAGCAGCGAACACGTTTTCTGTTGCACGAAATGTGTAGCGCGATTCGAACCCAAGGCGTATTCGCCATGCAGGCGGCATTCCTCACACTCGCCTTCCTATCTGAATATTTTTCAAACTTAATTTTATAGTTATTCCTGCATGCTAACGCAGTACCGCTTTGCATGGAGCATTTAACAATGCGTTACAACTTTCCTGGTATCATGGTATGAGATGCTGGACTTAATACCGTTAATACGCCATTCGACAGGAGGTCGGTGATGGTCTCAAAGTCTATTCAATCTATTTCGATGACGATGAAGAAGAAGAAGATGGAGGAGGAGTAGGAGGAGGAGGAGTAAGGGGAGGGTAGAGAAAGGGGGAGGGGAGAAGGAGGAGGAGGAAGACGAAGACGAAGAAGAAGAAGCACACGTAATAATCTTATAAACCTTTTATCCGGAGACAGCTTAGATTAAGAGAATGTACGGGAAAGTACCATGCAGAATGTACGAGTAGACACGAGAATTTACATGTATATAGGCTATAGATAGAAACACGAGTATGTACGGAGATACACGAGGATGTACGGAGAGACACGAGGATGTACGGAGAGACACGAGGATGTACCAAACAACGCTGCATTCACCATGGGCGGAGTTTATCAGGGGTTAAGGAGGCTCAACCAACCACCCCCCAAGAAGGCCCAGATTAAGGTTTGTCATCATGAAATGGTATCTTTTTCCGGGGTTAGCCCCAGCCCCCCAAGAAATTTTCACGAACGAAACTTGTTGGAATCTACTCAAACTATATTGACTTCGACAGTCCCGTGAGTTGTGTCCTTAGCCTCGATCATCAGTTTTGGCCTCAATCTCGTTAGTTCTGTCCTCAGATTGGTGAATTGTGTCCTCAACCTGGTTAGAGATGACCTTGGTCTCTCGTGTCTTATCCTCGTATAATTATAGCATCACTGATGCATGCATGGAGCATGCACTGTGTTATTCGTATGCACGTCAGTCGTATATTGCGCTTCGGGATCTAAGAGCGGAAGACAGTTGTATACACTGTGTCTATCGATACATGAATTAATCTGCATCACACGCAGAATGAGAAGAAAGGGAAGGAGGAGAAGGAGGAGGAGGAGGAGAAGGAGGAGGAGGAGGAGGAGAAGGAGGAGAAGGAGAAGCAGGAGGAGGAGGAGGAGAAGGAGGAGAAGGAGGAGAAGGAGGAAGAGGAGGAGAAGAAGGAGAAGGAGGAGAAGGAGGAGGAGGAGAAGGAGGAGGAGAATGAGGAGAAGGAGAAGGAGGAGAAGGAGGAGGAGGAGAAGGAGGAGGAGAAGGAGGAGAAGGAGAAGGAGGAGGAGGAGAAGGAGGAGAAGGAGGAGGAGGAGAAGGAGGAGGAGAAGAAGGAGAAGGAGAAGAAGGAGGAGGAGGAGAAGGAGGATAAGGAGAAGGAGAAGGAGGAGGAGAAGGAGAAGGAGGAGAAGGAGGAGAAGGAGGAGAAGAAGGAGGAAGAGGAGAAGGAGGAGGAGAAGGAGGAGAATGAGAAGGAGGAGAAGAAGGAGGAGAATGAGGATAAGGAGAAGGAGGATGAGGTGGAGGAGGAGTCGGTCAAAAGACAAATCCACTAATATATCATATATACATATATATATAAATTATATATATATACTTGTCTCTCTCTCTCTCTGTGTATATATATATATATGTCTTATATGTATAATTGTATAATAAATAATATATATATATATATATCGGATAGATGCATGTGTGTGCGTTTGTATACAATATATATAGGTCTCGAAGGATGTCTTGTGCATATATCTTAGGTTGATATAGCCTACTGATTCCGTCTTGATGAATATACATACTTCTCCCATCCACGTCAACTGCCTTGCCGTCGGTTTAAGAGAAATGTGCAGAATAATATATATATATTATATATATATCTATATATATACATGTGCATATAGTATGCAGAGATAACACGTCGAATCTAGAAATTATGTGCATGTATAATTATATGCATCTATATAATATACTATATAGCAGTGCTTCCATGCATGGGAACAAACCATTCTGCATTGACGCATGCATTTTTTATTTTGGGTCGCATTTCGAGGTGAGTGGAATACATGAGGTGATCAGGTATGAGACGCATAATTTAGATCGGAGTTTCACGCTGAAGTGCACGACCAATTGCGTGTGAACTACTTGCCCAAGGTCTCTACGCGGCGGCTTGAGGTGGATTTGAACCTGCAACACTATGACTGCAAAGCAACGAACATGCCCACTACACCACCACGCCCAATATATATATTATGCATGAATATATAAAATATATATAATATAGATCTATATAGATTGTCTATCAGATAGCTATATAGTCGTCACACGGATATGGCATTAGCACACTTACTTGAGATAGTATAGACGGAAGGACGGACGGAAAGACGGACGGAAGGACGGACGGAAGGACGGACGGACGGACGGACGGAAGGACGGACGGACGGAAGGACGGAAGGACGGACGGAAGGACGGAAGGACGGACGTAAGGACGGACGGAAGGACGGACGGACGGACGAAAGGACGGATGGACGGACGGAAGGACGGAAGGACGGAAGGACGGAAGGACGGACGGACGGAAGGACGGACGGACGGAAGGACGGGCGTAAGGACGGACGGACGGAAGGACGGACGGAAGGACGGAAGGACGGACGGAAGAACTAACGGACGGATGGATGGAAGAACGGAAGGACGGTCGGACGAAAGGACGGACGGACGGAAGGACGGACGGAAGAACGGACGGAAGGACGGACGGAAGGACGGACGGACGGAAGGACGGACGGACGGAAGGACGGAAGGACGGACGGAAGGACGGAAGGACGGACGGAAGGACGGACGTAAGGACGGACGGACGGAAGGACGGAAGGACGGAAGGACGGACGGAAGGACGGAAGGACGGACGGAAGGACGGGCGTAAGGACGGACGGACGGACGGAAGGACGGACGGAAGGACGGAAGGAAGGACGGACGGATGGAAGGACGGAAGGACGGGCGGAAGAACTAACGGACGGATGGATGGAAGAACGGAAGGACGGTCGGACGAAAGGACGGACGGAAGGACGGACGGAAGGACGGAAGGACGGACGAAAGAACTAACGGACGGATGGATGGAAGAACGGAAGGACGGTCGGACGGTCGGACGGACGGACGGAAGGACGGACGGACGGAAGGACGGAAGGACGGACGAAAGGACGGAAGGACGGACGGACGGACGGAAGGACGGACGGAAGGACGGAAGGACGGACGGAAGAACTAACGGACGGATGGATGGAAGAACGGAAGGACGGTCGGACGGTCGGACGGACGGACGGAAGGACGGACGGAAGGACGGAAGGACGGACGAAAGGACGGAAGGACGGACGGACGTAAGGACGGACGGACGGAAGGACGGACGGACGGAAGGACGGACGGACGAAAGGACGGATGGACGGACGGAAGGACGGACGGACGAAAGGACGGATGGACGGACGGAAGGACGGAAGGACGGAAGGACGGACGGAAGGACGGAAGGACGGACGGAAGGACGGGCGTAAGGACGGACGGACGGATGGAAGGACGGACGGAAGGACGGAAGGAAGGACGGACGGACGGAAGGACGGAAGGACGGGCGGAAGAACTAACGGACGGATGGATGGAAGAACGGAAGGACGGTCGGACGAAAGGACGGACGGAAGGACGGACGGAAGGACGGAAGGACGGACGAAAGAACTAACGGACGGATGGATGGAAGAACGGAAGGACGGTCGGACGGTCGGACGGTCGGACGGACGGACGGAAGGACGGACGGAAGGACGGAAGGACGGACGAAAGGACGGAAGGACGGACGGACGGAAGGACGGACGGACGGAAGGACGGAAGGACGGACGGAAGAACTAACGGACGGATGGATGGAAGAACGGAAGGACGGTCGGACGGTCGGACGGACGGACGGAAGGACGGACGGAAGGACGGAAGGACGGACGAAAGGACGGAAGGACGGACGGACGGACAAAAGAACTAACGGACGGATTAATGGAAGAACGGAAGGACGGTCGGACGAAAGGACGGACGGACGGAAGGACGGACGGAAGGACGGAAGGAAGGACGGACGGACGGAAGGACGGAAGGACGAACGGAAGAACTAACGGACGGATGGATGGAAGAACGGAAGGACGGTCGGACGGTCGAACGGACGGACGGAAGGACGGACGGAAGGACGGAAGGACGGACGAAAGGACGGAAGGACGGACGGACGGAAGGACGGACGGAAGGACGGACGGACGGAAGGACGGACGGAAGGACGGGCGTAAGGACGGACGGACGGAAGGACGGACGAAAGGACGGAAGTGCGGACGGAAGGACGGACGGACGAAAGGACGGACCCACGAAAGGACGAAAAGACGTACGGAAGAACTAACGGACGGATGGATGGAAGAACGGACGGAAGAGCGGACGGAAGGACGGAAGGTAAGGATGGACGGAAGAGCGGACGGAAGGACGGAAGGTAAGGATGGATAGAGTGGATAGAGGAGAAAGCTGTGCGAGTGGTGTGCACATGCATGCATGAAGGAGTGAAGGACGCAGGGGGGAGGAAGGCAGATGTGGACAAACGAAGACGACGGACGTTGAGATGGAGGGACGGAGGACGGGTGGAAAGGGAGGAATGGACAGAACGCTAGAGGGCCTTGAAAAGATGGATGGAGGGAAGAAGAAAGAAAGGAATGAATGTAGCAGTAGCGGCAGCAGTAGCAGTAGTAAAAGTAGCAGCAGCAGCAGCAGTGGCGGTAGTAGTAGAAGCAGTAGTAGTAGTAGAAGTATAGCAGCAGCAGTAGTTGTAGTAGTAGTAGTAGTAGTAGCAGTAGTAGTAGCAGTAGCAGTAATAGTAGTAGCAGCAGTTGCAGTAGTAGTAGCATTAGTAGCAGTTGCAGTTGCAGCAGCAGTAGTATAGTAGTAGTAGCAGCAGCAGCAGTAGCAGCAGCAGTAGTAGTAATAGCAGTAGCAGTCGCAAACAGTGGCAGTAGTATGAAGTAGCAAAAGCAGTAGCAAAAGCAGTAGCAATAATGGTAGCAGTAGCAGTAGTAGTTGTAGTAGTAAGAAGTGGCGGACCGAAACTAGGCCAGGACGAAAGTATTGATGTGAAGCAGGATGATTAATAGAGGATTATAGTGATGGATTAGTAAAGGCGGATTTGAAAAGCACCGATTAGCACGTGATAGATAGAGACACATAACAAACCAGCTGCTAGGAAGGATGAGGCCCATTGGCTTCCTTCCTGTCTCAGTCCTATATGGAAGCTAAACACTTAACCTAGATGGGGATGATTGGTGGCCTGTTTATTTAGAGCCATCACTTCAAACGCAGCGCATGCACTCCATTCACATTCTGCACATCTGATTGACTTAAACGTCATCTAGATTTGCGCATGCGTGCTGCGCCGTTGAGTAGAAATCCTGAAGGGGCGCTATATAAATTTACTCTTTCAATATATCACTAAGAGACGATCGTAAATAATTATCAGGGATAGGCCTAATCTTTTAGAACGCATATTAATCAATTTTATGGAGTGTTACAGTATAATATGCTTGCGACGTTTTTACTATTTATAACTAAAAGATATCGGACCAAGACCTAGTTTATGATCAAAACAAAGGCTGAATACAGTGAACACTGATTTGATTTTTAAGCATGCGGGTCGTATATTCGTGTCGACTTATGATGCAAACTCGGAGTAAACGAAATTTGCATGATTGATGGCCATGGTGGAGGAAACAGAAGGAAGTGGAAGAGGAGGAGAAGGGGAGGAGAAGAAGAAGGAGGAGAAGAAGGAGTAGGACAATGAGGAGAAAGAAGAGGAGGAGGAGAAGGAAGAGGAAGAGGAGGGGGAGAAGAGGAGGAGGAGTAAGAAGAGGATTTGAGGGTGGAGGACGAGGAAGAGGAGAATGAGGAGTATGAAGATGAGGAGGAGAAGGAAAAGGAAGAGGAGGAGTTGATGGAGGAGGAGGAGGAAGAGGGAAGAGGAGGAGAGGAAAGAGGAGGAGTAGAAGGAGGAGTAGAAAGAGAAGGAAGAGAAGGAGGAGAAGGAAGAGAAGGAGGAGAAGAGGGACGAGAAAAAGGAGGAGGAGGAAGAGGAGGAGGAGAAGGAAGAGGAGGAGAAGAAGGAGGAGTTGGAGAAAGAGAAGATGGAGCAGGAAGAGGAAGAAGACTAGGATGAGGAGAAGGAGGAGGAGGAGGAGGAGAAGTTGGAGAAGTAGGAGCAGGAGGAGAAAGATGAAGATAAGGAGGAGGAATAGGAGGAGGAAGAGGAGGAGGAGGAAAAGGAGGAAGAGGAGGAGGAAAATACGGACAAACATGATGAAAGGGCGCAAAAGGGCGAAATAGAGTGAGAACGGTTCCGAATCGTAAACATTTTCTGCGTCTTTGATTCGTGCATTGAATGACAAAATAGAGGTTGGGTGTGTGTGTGTGTGTGTGTTTGTGTGTGCGTGTGTCTGTGCGTGTGTGTGTAGCGTGGATTTGAGTGTGTGTGTGTGTGTGTGAGTGTGTGTGTGTATGTGTGCGCGTGTGGTTGAGTGTGTGTGACAAATTAATCGTTCGGCTCTTAGCCAGTGCTGATATATTCTGCTCCTCTCTCTCTATCTCTCTCTCTGTAAGTCTTTTTTGTCGGCGATAAAATTATTCATCGGCCGTCTCTCTTCTTCTTCTCCTCCGTATAATATATCCGTTTCCTTCCTTCTCTTTCTTATCACCTTTTTATTATTCTACCTTTCTACCACCCTTCTCCGCCTTCTCATCTTCCTTATTATCTCTTTCTCGATTCTGTACACGTCGCATATATCCGTCCTATCTCTTTCGTTTTCTTGCTCGCTTTTCGCCTTCCGCTTGCTCTTACTGTAGTCTTCCTACAGTGCTCCATTTTCTTCTCTGCCTACGCTTCTCCATCTCGCTGCCCCTCCACTTCCTTCCTCCGACGCCTCTTCTTCGTCCCTCTAATTTTTTCTCCTTTCCTCTTTCTTCTTCCTCCTCCTTTTTTCTTCATTCTTCTCCTCTATTTTATTCGGGTATACTTCTTTATCTTCTTCTACTTTTTTGTCTTCTGCTGCGTCTTCGTCTTCTTCTCTATTTTTCTTCTTTTTCCTATGCCGCTCAGTCCTTCTTCTTCTCCTTCTTCTTTTCCTTCTTCTCCTTCTCCTTCTCCTTCTCCTTGTCCTTCTCCTTGTCCTTCTCCTTCTCCTTCTTCTTCTACTTCTCCTTCTCCTTCTCCTTCTCCTTCTTCTTCTTTTTCTTCTTATTCTTCTTCTTCTTCTTCTTCTTCTCCTTCTCCTTTTTCTTTTTCTTCTCCTTCTCCTTCTCCTCCTTCTCCCTTTTCTTTTCCTTCTCCTTCTCCCTCTCCTTCTCCTTCTCCTTCTCCTTATCCTTTTCCTTCTTCTTCTCCTGCCCCTCCCCCTCCTCCTCTTCATTTTCTTTCTCCTTCGTAATTGAAAGGGACCGTTCAGCTATTCATCAGCAGCGTTGTCATATATAGCCTTCCGTTGTGTTTGATGTTCATCACAGAAGCTATACCAACAACGTCCGTCCACAGAACCTCATTAGCACGGCCATGTCATGCAGGTCAAACATATTATATAATGTAATGTAATGTAAAGCTTCTAGATTTTCTCAGCACCCACAAAAACCACGTCAGAGAGACTGCAGCTTATTCACCGACGCTAGAGCTAATCAAATCAAGTCCACAATATATAACCAGGTTCCGGTGCCAGGTCAAAATCCGGGAAGAGGGTCAAGCCGCGGAAACAGCGTGGTGCTATACGGTGGTAATCTGTGGTGATGGTAGTCGTGTGGAGAAACCTGATTCGGGTCGGGATGGGATAGCTTGAAGAGATCGGTTTTCATCGTTAATGGAAAATAGCTGGAGGAGAGATAAAAAAAGATGAGCATTGAGCAAGCGGACGTTTTTTGGGCGTCCGTCCCAAAGAGCTAGTACATTATATACCATAATTAATCGTGTGGCGCGGCGGTGTAGTGGGCATGCTGGTTGCCTTACAGTCGGAGGAGTGCAGGTTCGAATCCACCTCAGCCGTCTCGTAGGGACCTTGAGCAAATCCTTCACTCGCAATTGCTCAAGCGTTTCGGCGGGAATCTACAATTCAGTGTCCGCCCTGTAGTCGGGAGCGCTTCTGAGTAGGTTCTTGAAGGGGCGCTATAACAAGTGCACATGCAGACAAGCAAATATATCTTGCAAAACATATCAGCGCCAATCACCAGACGACTAAGACTGACAGCGTTAGAAACCCATTCTATCCAATGAGGTTTGATATTTGCACATAATATTTTTTGTGTCACTGCAATTTGCTGAAATTGACTATTTACATCAAATACGTGTTGTTGAGTCAGTAATTATGATCTAAGCTTATATCTATCCTTTTTAATATGTCTGAGACTACTTAAAGTCTGGCTCATGAAGCAGTACTGCTACTTTAGGGGTCCTGCACATAGCGGGGCCGTAAGACTCTTTCAGAGTCCCCTGTGTGGCCGCATTTTCATTGAGTGGTCTCTGTTCTTGATTAGTGAATGAATAAGTTTGATTTGAATTATAACATTATGTACAAAATTGTACATGTAGCCTATGTTTCATCTGTCTGTTGAATTTTTAAAGAATCCGTTACGTATATACGATGCAGAAATTTTAAAAGACCGCATAATTAATAATTAATAATTTAATTATGACAATTAGAAGTTTCTAAACGATTAAGGTTAAAAACGGATTGGCAAGAATATGAGGAATTACTTCACTTATGAAATCTTTCACTTTAGTCAATGATTTATTCATATTTTTCTTGTAGACCGTATTTCTAATTTTCCAATTTAATTAACAAGGATGCTTAGGCTTATTTTGCAACAAACAGATTACAGTGAGGGTCAGGAGCAGAGAGAAAGAAAGACAGGCAGAGGCAGATGCAGATGCAGAGGCAGATGCAGAGGCAGAGGCAGGGACAGATAGGAGAGATAGAAGACAGACGTAGGCAGATTTATTGACACAGAGAGTGACATACAGACAGATTCAGGTAGAGACTACTAGAGAGAGAGACAGCCATAGACAGATTTATTGACACAGAGAGTGACATACATACAGAATAAGGTAGAGGTAGAGAGAGAGAGAGAGACAGACAGAGAGAGACAGAGAGAGACAGAGAGAGAGAGAGAGACAGAGAGAGACAGAGACAGAGACACAGCCACAGAAAGAGACACAGACAGAGACAGAGACAGAGACACAGACACAGACAGAGACACAGACAGAGACACAGACAGAGACACAGACAGAGACACAGACAGAGACACAGACAGAGACACAGCCAGACAAAAAAAAAGACCGAGACAAAGCCAGTCACAAGAAAGAGCACTTTGAGATTAGAGCCCGAAGAGTAGGCTAACGCATGTTGTTTGATCAACTGGACCCCAATTACGGTAATTAATATACTACCGTTACTACCGTACACCCTTTGTGACATGTTGACAACAACAACAACTCATCTCTTTCTATTTATATCTTTCTATTTATATCTTTCTATTTATATCTTTCTATGTCTGTCTTGTCTGTCAGTCCATCAATACATTCATTCACAATAAATGTCCGAATGAATGAATGAATGAATGAATGAATGAATAGTTACTTTATTGAGAGCATCAATAGGAAGATGGATGAGCGGGCGGACGGACAGATTGATTGATTGATTGATTGAATTATATAGATTGATTGATTGATTTGAAGGATGGATGGATGGATCGATGGATGGATGGATTGAGGGATAGATAGATGAATGGATTGAAAGGTAGATGGATAGAATTGATAGAATTGATAGGTAGCTATAGATAGAATTGGGGGATAGATAGATAAGACCAACTAATCCTCCATAAATCAACCCGTCCGTCCTTCCATTATTTCATTTCCTGTTTGTGCGTCTGTTCCAACTGTTAATCTGTTTGCTTGTACTACTGTATAGTATAATAGTATATATATAGTATACAACTATACATGGATAGTATATATAATATATATATAGTATATGAAGTATATTATAGTATAGTATATTATAGTATATGGATAATATGTGTCTACTTGTCAGCAATGCGCAGACATCCTATATAAGCCATGCATTAAGTCTCACTACAGCTGCTTTTCCGATGGCATGTCCTCAGCAGCATATACATTATACAAGCGCAGGTTATTTGACTGCGTTATATAAACAAAATGGCCAGATACAAAGGTCTACAAATGTGAATAAACACATGAGCACATACATGATGTAAGCTGGTGTAGACGCTATATCAGGACAGTAGTTCATATAGCCCATTTGTTTAATTATCCCATATAAAGGTGCGTTAATTCTTTGTTTCCGCTACATGGCCCTAAATGTTTAATTATGATGCTGTTTGTCAGCCGCAACTATGGACTATAATCGCATCGGGTACCAAAACAATGGGCAGTATTATAGACGAAGAGACATAGTGTGTAGTTGTATACACACCATGCATGCATGCCTACATGCCTGCACTAATACATTGATGAATGCATGAATCCATAACACATATACATGCAGTATACAATGCTTACAAAAAGCCACACACATGTCTACACAAATACATAATTAATATACATGAAGTCAAGTAGGAATACATACATAAATAGTTATACACAATGTACATACGAACATAGATATATGCATACTATACGTGAGTATACGTATGCGCGTCGCACATATATATATATATATATATATATTAAATATTTAAATACGTTACGCTTACTACTACATGTATATGTGCGTACGGTACGTGGGAATATACATAAATAGAGCCTCCGTGCATGCGTGTGCTTTCTGCTATCATCCATCCTTGCCCTTACTCCTCTTTCTTCCTTCTCCTCCTCCTCCTTCTCCTCCTCCTCCTCCTCCTCCTCCTCCTCGTCACTCTTTCTTTTTCTCCTTGCCCTTACTTCACTTTATTTCTTCTCCTTCTTGCCCTTCCTCCTCCTCCTCCTCCTCCTCCTCCTCCTCCTCCTCGTCACTCTTCCTTTTTCTTCTTGCCCTTACTTCTTTTTATTTCTTCTCCTTCTTGCCCTTCCTCCTCCTCCTCCTCCTCCTCCTCCTCCTTCTCTTCACTCTTCCTTTTCCTCTCCAACGTCACTTCCGTCTGACCGCTATAAACCAATCCTCATCCTTTCCACATCATCCATCACTTTTACATATGAGCAAAACGGTTTCGACCAAACCTCCATCAGTTGCTGCTGCTGATCCTGCTGCATGGCCTACATCTTAACATCAGATGCATCATCTTCACTTCAGATTCATCATCGTCACCTTTTTCATCTTTCCTCTTTGTCCCCTGTCCATCCCCCTTTCCACTGCATGGAACCCCCGTCCCTTCACTCTCCACTGGAGGCGCCTGGAACTATTTGGCTCATAAGTGGTTCCAGAATGTTGGACCGCAGACCACAGTGTTGAGTATAGACAACTTTTGGTTACGAACGAACTGGTTTTTCTCAGAGAACCACCGTGATGTTGCTCTTGGTGTTGGTAGTTGTGGTGTAATGGTGGTGTTCGTGTTATTGTTGCTGTTGTTGGTGGTGGTGTGGTGGTGTGGTGGTGGTGGTGTGATGGTGATTGGTGATACTGTTCGCGCATGCCATTGCTGTTGTAATTGGTGTGTTGGTGGTGGTAGTGGTGGTTTTGGTGGTATTGGTGTTGTGGTGGTGATGGTGGTGCATGCGGATGGTGGTGTGGTGGTAGCTGTGGTACATGGTGCATGGTGGACAATGGTGGTCTTTGTGGTTTTACCCTCGACCGTCAATTATTCTGATTCGTTCACCACCGGCAACAAATACATGTACCTGTTCTAATAATTATATACTCAAACCCGGTAGGCTACATGAAGCAAATGATATCCGAACGCTGTGTCAGTAACTGTAAAATAAACGGGGAACCGCTATAGATGTTGTAATGTAATGTAATGTAATGTAATTAAAACAATTTCTATAGCATCGTCAGTAGCAATCCATCCACTTCTACGATGGTTCACACGCATAATGTCAACTGTCAGAGTAAATGTCATGAGCTCGAGAGCAAGTGCAGCTTCATTTGTTTTTTGAAAGTCGATTCAGTTTTTATTTCCTGGATAGTTCCTGGGAGACTGTTTCAGGCGCGTGTTACCATGGTGCTACATGGTGTTACCATGGTGTTACCATGGTGTTACATGGTGTTATGTATCGCGGGCGCAAATATAAATTATATTAAATATTTAATATCCAGGTCCTGTTGTCCTTCCGCGTTTTCTACACAATAACGTATACTTTTATCTGTCAATCCGTTGGTCGGACTGTGCACGCGTGTGTATGAACCATGGCTTTTTTAGCGTGCAGTTGTACACAAAATGTGCAGTTCTAAATGGATGTGTGCAGTTGTAGAAGCACTTCTGTACATTTAAAACTAGCAAAAATGGTCATTGTCCTCCGATTGAGAGTAATTTACTATGTACGATGGGAAAGAAAAGAAAGGGTTGTGCAGTTCTAAGAATTCCTTAAAAACAGCCCTGGCATGAACCAGACACTAGGCCTATAGTGATTCCTCAAGCAACTGCATGTTGTGTGTATAATTCGTTGCCTGCTTAATTGCGTTCTCTTCTTAGTGACATCTATCGTAATTTAAAGAACGTAGGGAAAAAGTGCTATGTTAATTAAACGTTAATTATATGTTAATTAAATGTCCTATAATAGCCTAGTTAGCTACACCGGTAAGCGCGAACGGCATTCGTCTGTTGGATACAACGGACTGCGGTTCAAGCCCCGGGCTGGGAATTGACATTCAGAGATTTCGATATCTCACGCTATTACGTGCGGGACGCAGAGGGGCAAGCTCCTGCGGAGCGACCTTGGGCAAGTTGCTTACCCATCATTGTCTGTGGGGAAGGCAACGGGAAACCACCTCACTCATCTCATCCCCAGGGGCGTAAAGCCAATGAACCTGCCTTCCGGCAGAGAACATCATCATCATCATCATCATCATCATCATCATCATCATCATCATCATCATCATCATCATCATCATCATCATCATCATCATCATCATCATCATCATCATCATCATCATCATCATCATCATCATCATCATCATCATCATCATCATCATCATCATCATCATCATCATCATCATCATCATCATCATCATCATCATCATCATCATCATCATCATCATCATCATCATCATCATCATCATCATCATCATCATCATCATCATCATCATCATCATCATCATCATCATCATCATCATCATCATCATCATCATCATCATCATCATCATCATCATCATCATCATCATCATCATCATCATCATCATCATCATCATCATCATCATCATCATCATCATCATCATCATCATCATCATCATCATCATCATCATCATCATCATCATCAATTAAATGTCCTGATAATTAATTAACAACCAATTAACGAACCAACTAAAAATGAACCACTGTGGCTATACTTCTGTGTTTCGAATTCAGATTTTCTTTATTTCCAAGAGAGTTTTCGACTGCCGATATAAGCAGGTCTTCTCTGTGTTTCTGCATCTTTCTCTTTGTGCATCTTCACATCAGTATTTCAGACATTTTATATAGCGCCTCTTCAAGAATATCTACTCAGAAGCGAATAATCCACAGTGTGGCGCAAAGTAATCCCAACTCCATTAGACGAAGAGCGAGACTCTAAGACTAAGTATGCTAGAAATTTCGGTAGAAATGCTGCAGCCGTGTTGAGTCGGTGTTGACACGCCGGAGCGCCACCTGGTTGTTCAAGTATCCCATCCATCAAACAATCAATCAATCAGTCAGTCAATCAACCAACCAATTAATCGATCATTCAATCAACCAATAAATAAATCAATAAATCAATCAGTCAACTAATTCATAAATCCGTCGTTCCCGCCCTCGATCAATCTATCCGTCCGTCCATCCATCCATCCATTCATCCATTCATTCATCCATTCATCCATCTTCATCTCTCCCTCCGCATGACTTCCTAATTTCTCCCGGTCGCTAATGTAGGCTAAATCAGACAGTGCACTTACAAATGCGATTAGTGCAATGGTCCAGTTCGTTATGGTTTCCCCGTGTTAAGTATCATCACTTAGCGCAAATAATTGAGAGATGGATGAAACGCTGGCCCCGTTGGGCTTGGAATCAGCACGCTTAGCAACGCCGACACGTACAATGTATAATTGTACATGTAGAGCACCTTAATGGTTGCTTTGCGCTTTTACAGCTTTCGCTGCCGTCTGCATGAAAGGCACTTCACTTGAGGCATTGTTCAGCACGCCAGTTCTAGAACAAATCCACCGACAGCAAAATTATTGTATAACTGAATTATGTGTCGCAAATGCACGACTTCACAAATGAGTGATTGACTCAATGCACGACTTCATAAATGAGTGATTGACTCAATGCACGACTTCATGAATGAGTGATTGACTCAATGCACGACTTCATAAATGAGTGATTGACTCAATGCACGACTTCACAAAT